>OX104066.1:66864666-66937677 GCA_944474145.2 Dicrocoelium dendriticum
CACCAACGGTGAAGGAGTTTGAGCATCGACTCGACGCCCTTGGGTTACAGTTTCAAACCTTTCCGTTTAGTTCTTAACTTTTACATCTATTTCCTTGGCTCCTCACATCTATTACTATTATTGTCTTAACCACACATTCTCTCCTGTACTACAATTACCATTATTTTGTTTTTGTTGATTCCCTTCTCTTAACCTTTATTCTATTCACGTGGCCGGTACAGTGGGGACTGCTAGTGCAGGCCGCGTGTGCATTGATTGGTTGACCGTTATGTGATTCGTGTGTATTGATTTGCCTCCTCTCGGCTCCAAACCGCTCCCGCGAACTCCATCCTGGTTCAACGACGCATTGAAGAAGGAACACACATGGGAATTCTCCTACCGTTCCTGTCCAAATTGAACTTGAACTTGAATGTAGCATGGCGTACCAAACCACTCTCCCCAAATTATCAGCAAACCACTTTGGTTAGAATCCCGGTCCGTTTCGTTGCTTTCCATCTTTCTATACCCTGAGTTGCATACAGTCGTGTTTTGGCCCCTTTTTGTGTTACTTTGACGTAACACATTCCTAATATGAACTCGTGTGTTCCGTTTTTAGGCATTTGTCCAACACATTTTACCACTATCGTTTGTCGTGTTCACGTTTTTCATTTTTTCCGTATATACCCGTGTGCTTACTTGTTTCTATATCTATTATTTGCAACATGGCCGACAACCGTCGTGTGCCTCCCATATCTCTCAAGATGCCAGGGAATCTCCATCGCCTTTGACCGCCAAGGTTAGTCAACCCCAAACACGGGAGTGCAAAGTTATACTCTCGGATCCACTAACGGTGGCTTTGCAAAATGTTGCTGCCCTCGAAAGTCAAGTAAACGAACTAAAAAGTCATATCGTGACTATTACGGAGACTCTTGCCAAGCTCACACCTTTTGCCAACGTAACCAAATATCAAAGTTTAGAAAAGCTGATTGATATATTCGCAACTGGTGAACTACTGAACAATATTGCACCCGAAATCAGTGAACGCATGCGCCGTGCCAACAACGCTATCGTACTCAATGTACATGACAAATTGCCTCTCAAGCAAGTGCTGCAGAGACTTTTAGATGCTTGCCAAATGCCATATGGTTGTTGCACAGCTACTCGTTTGCGTAAGATCCCTGGCCGATCTTGCCCAATCGTGAACAAGTTTTGCATCCACGACTTTGATAAAAGGTTTATTGACATCCGATTCCTCTTACGACAAATGCCAAGTCTCGGGCCAATCATAATAAAACCAGATAGAACACCGCTGCGGAGGTCTGTTTAAGCTAATTCAAAGTTAACCAAAGGGCAACGTAAACAACAACGCCTTCGGGAGCACAAATGCCTAATACTCACCCAACTTCAATACCTACCGCTTACTCTCCTATGGTTTATATGGGTATGGTTATAACACAAGAGCGACTAGTAGACCGCGCTGTACTAGAGCTGTCTGGGAACAAAGGTCGCATTAATAGCATAGAAACTGGGACTGTTTCAATGACGGCAACAACCACTGCAGCCGTGGACACAACACACCTGTCAGACATGTGTGACACGGAATCAAAAATTGAGAGCATTGACTTTTTGTCGTCTTACTCGCTCCTTACTCGTGTCATAAAAGACTCCGCGCAATCTCCCACTTGTCCAACTCAAACGTCCAGCAACCCTCACCGACGGTGTTTGATTGCTAAGACTTCTCGATCCCCAGCAAAGCTACAGCACGTGAACTTTCCAACATGGCTAAGACAAACCCCGTGGGTACCATTTAAGCAAAACACCCAGTCAGTTCGCACGGACATATCAAAATTCCCACCTCCTATTCTGGCTCTAAGCCTACTTGGGCGACCAACAAACTGGAACAGCCCGGTCGCTAGAATTACCTACTCAACACCCCAAACCCCTTACCACGTATGGCACTTCAGAGCAAGTCGGGTTTCACTGCTGGTCGAGCCAAAATGCCACATAGACAACGACCACACAGATACCTTAACGTTATGAGGGTCGCAAACACCGCACCTCCTCGGCCTTCTGAACCCAGCGTATCTGTACCTCGACCATCACATTCGATCACTCCGCGAGTCGCCAAAACATCTCCCGTATCCCCTTTTTATGGAACGCAGCAAGTTGCGGACCCCCGATCCAAGCATGCCCAAATCAAGATACGGCACTGTAGCACCTAACCCGGGTACTGGAAATGATGCAACTGACGCTGTCCAGTATGCTCCAGCCACTTGGACGACGTCGTTGACCCACTGCACCACACCTGATCACGTGCCTGACCTCACAACCCAAACTTATACACACCCGAATACCTATTACCCTCTCCTACAACCTACTGTCCCTGACCACCGCCAGCCTTTTACCTTATCTTCCCTAGGTCCATTCTTCATGCACCTCAACGCAGGTTTACAACCAAGCCTCTCACCAAAACGCGGTTCGCCAGGTGCGCCGTTGGCCGAACCCCACATCCAGACTAATCCGACCGATTCGCATATAATCCTACTATTTAACGCTCGATCTAGCAAAAATAAAGTGCACTTTTTTGCCCCTCATACTTCTGTCCAGTACGAATGTGGTGCTGATAACTGAAACGTGGCATGCAGCTGATATGCCTGATTCTCCGCTGCAATTTCTGGATACAGGAATTTCTGTAGTGGACGCATAAATCAACGAGACGGCGGTTGTCTTATATCTGTCAGCAATGAATTCCACGCATCTTCTTTTCAAACCGTACCACTTGGAAATCCCGAAGATTCTGTCTGGATTTAGGCCATAGGAGGCCAAGTTGACATTCTGAGAGACTGCATCTACAACCAGCCGCATCCGACTAGTACCAGAACAGACGAATTCGCCAAGCTGTATCACGAAGTTTCGGGGCGACTTGGTCCTCACACATCGTATATTGATGGGTCAGATTGGTCCTGATTTGACTGGACTGTTTCGCCCAACTCGAATGCCAACCCTTCGTGGCCACCCACTAAAGTTGCACAAACCCCGGTTTGACCGGGTTTTTCCAGCTTTTCGGTTATCGCGTAGGGTCATAGCTTATTGGAACGCATTGCCTGCAGCCGTTATGGCACCGACGGAGAAAGAGTTCGAGCATCGACTTGACGCTCACGGTCTGCAGTCTAAAGTCTTCCCCTTCATGTCTTAAACTTTTCTCCGTCTAATACGGCCTACGCTCCTTTAACTCATTTTAACTTATATCTTAATATTGCCTATGATATTCGATAAGCTTGTCTTCTCTGATTTCTTCACTGACACTACTGTTCTCTTTTATTCCTCACGTGGCCGGTACAGTTGGGACCGCTAGTGCAAGGCACGTGGGCATTGTTTGTTTGACCATGTGAACCTTGTGTGTTGATTTGATTCTCCTTTGGCACATCAAGACACCGGTTTCCCTGTTGGATCAACGATGTTTTCCAAGGTGGAACATTCGCGGGATTTTCCTACAGTTCCGGTCCTACTTGAACTTGAACTTGAAATAGACGTTCCATAGTAATTCCGAGTATACTATCCGATCCGTAAACAGACTGGACGGCACCGTAATCACGCAGAAGCAGCACAGCCAAAAATCAGCACGTCGGACACGAAGAAGTATACCGTAATCATTAATTCAAACAAATTGTACAAAATATGTCACGATAAGATTGATGACAGGAAAGGAAGAATGTGAAAGAATAACAACCACTGCATAACTCCCCCGCAGAGCGTGAACTGGTAAGGTAATGCTCGATATAGCTATTTAGGAAGCAAACAGCTAGTTTGGAGAGGAAAGACACAGAACGTCCTGAACGTGTGTGTTTGGGATCATTCGTTGAGCGAGCGCATGTAGGTGCTGCAGCATTGGGATCAGCCGGTTGACCAACAGGGGGTAACAACTAGGGACCAGTCAAAGTAACGATAGGCTCAACATAAGCAGGTTTAAGACGGTCAATACTCACAGATTCTTTTGATCCATTCCTTTCCAGGATGAAGTACTTAGGTTTCCGTGACTACACTTTGATAGGACCAACAAAGGGGGGTGTCAACGGCTTGCGAACTGCATCAATGTGAATGAAAACAGAAGGAAAAGTGTGTAAGTCCGGATGAATTCGTTGTCCGCGGGCAGTGAAGCGAGTAGACGTAGGTCGAATTGTTCGGAAGTGTTGTTTGAGACGTTCGACGTAGCACACAGGATCCATCTCACCAGTGACTCGGGAATCCAAAATCATCTCACCTGGAAGTCTGAGTGGTGTCACAGACGAGTTCGGCAGGGCTGCATCCAATATCCCCTTTGACGATATTACGAATACCAAGAGGGACGGCTGAATTTCGTTCAGACCAATGTGGGTCAGGTGAATTAGCTGTGATGGCGGCTTTAAGCTGTCGATGGAAACGCTCGATAAAGCCATTCGAAACGGGATGACAAGCAGTTGTTCGAATGTGGGAATAACCCAAGAGACGATTCAAGTCACGGAACAAGGTGGAATAAACTGAGATCCTCGATCTGTAGTGATGGTAGATGGTACATCGAAGGAAACCCATGAGCCGAAAAATGCACGGACAACACTTTCTAAAGACGTGTCACGTAAAGGAATGGTATGCGGCCAACGAGTAAAACGGTCAACACATGTCAGAATGAAAGTGAAGTTGTTCGATGGATGTGAGAGTGCCAAGCGGTAACTCGAATTTTAGGCGTGCTGGCGTGTTCGAGCTTTTTAAGTGAAATATTGCGAAGCCCAGTGTTTGACGAAACACTCGTGACAAAATTTAACCACTGTCAAATGTTCTCTGAGATCAAGTGATTATGTCTAACTCACAATGTTTGCATTATGCGGAAGTGGTGACTAAGAGTATCCAGTGCATTGCCTGCAAGTTCTGGGCATGTGGCCAAAAGCGTTGCTGGCAAATTACTGAACCGCTCTTCAAGACCTATGCTGAGCACAAGGGTTTGCTATGGATTTGTCGATATTGCATCGATGCTGCTGCGTTGACAAGACGTCCGCCACATCAATATCCTGAAAGATGGTCTTCCGCTCCTTCTGCTAGGCGTGCCAGGAAGCGGAGCAACACATCTTCCCGCGACGCTCCAAAAGTCGCGGCCACCGCCGCCCTGTCTACTTCTCATTCGGACTCATTGATACACATGCGGCCTGTTGAGCCTACGACGAAGTCATATGCGGACGTAGTGAAGGAGAGAGCGACTTTGGCCTCGTGTGGCTAAGGTCCAGCCACATGTGTCACCAAGACTAAGTCTTTGAATAAACCTGAGCTTCCATCTTCTCAGTCACAAATGAAGATAATTCTCAACAGAATTTCTGAGCTGGAAAAAGTGATAAAGGAAAAATCCATCATCCCGTAAGCCACCAATTCCAGAGCGCATTCAGCCATCTCGTGACCACTGTCTCATCATCGTGAACGCCGCGGAATCGGACAAGGCTACCTCAGCGGAGCGAATGTTAGACGATCAAATACTGCTCAAGCGGATGATTTCTCTACTGTTTGATGCAGGCGAACAGGGAATAAACATTGTCTCTGCCTTCCGTCTCGGTAAGAAGCAGGAAAATTCATCTAAGATTTGACCCCTCAAGATTGTATGCGAAAACGAAGAGTGCGCGCGCATCCTTCGACGGACTCCACGTCTCAAAGGCGAGCCTTTCTACATGTTACGAGACCTCTCTCCCGAGGGCCGAATAAAAATGAAATTAAAAGGCTGTAGAGGAGCTCCGAACGCGCCGGGCGAGTGGTGAAACCGACCTACATATCGTGGATTTTTGCGTAGTTCGGAAAAGCACAAGAGTGCGCTGGAGGCCGATTCTTGTCACCCCCAGACAGTGAAGCATATAAACGGATTACGCGTGCTATCTAGCAATGTATGCATTATAAGGAATAAACTGGACGAAATTCAGTTGCTTACTTCGGAGACTCGTCCAGACCTGATGGCCTTCACCGAAATCTGGCTATTCTCAGATATCACGGACTCGGAAGTGTCTATCCCCGGATATCACCACTCCCGGTCCGATCGCCACGAGGTGAGGTCAAGTGGTGGAGTAATTCTCTACTGGAAGACAGATCTCAAAGTACATTTATATGAAGCTATCCGTGACCAGGATGACAATTTTGAAGCCCTCTGGTGCCGTGTTCGTGACGGATGCAGATCTCTCTTGGTCGGTGTCGTCTACAGAGCGCCATCGTGTCCCGGAGCGCACTTGTTGGGCTCGATAAGGATGTATGGTGGGCACAAAGACTCTCTAATCTTGGGGGATTTCAATGCACCAGATATCGATTGGGACCTACTTCTTTGTGATCGCCCATCTGACTCCTTCGATGCCACATTGCTTAAAACCGCTCTCGACTGTAGCCTCGTTCAACATGTCTTGACTCCTACTCGTATTTTCCCAGACCAGACCCCGCACATCCTAGATCTCATGCTCTCCCCGGCAGATTCGAATGTCACGAACCTAACCGTTCTTCAACCCATAGGCAAGAGCGATCATTGTGTTGTTTCATTCCACTGGACTCGCCGTCTCACGATAATTAGCCATGGTGGTCACTGTGGGAATTTTTGGCGTGCCGACACACCGTCTGAAAACGGCCGCAAGCGCTACGGATTGGGGTATCCCTGAACACATTCACCAAGGCGACGCGTGAAATCTTGTACTCTCCAAAATGACGTCGTTAATTGAGCAATTCGTTCCTTCTTCCCATCGAAAGCCCTTCGCTAGAGGTCCACCTTGGATGGATCAGAGTTGAGGTCAACTATGACAGCAGCTGGGCGACAAACTGCCCTCAACCCTGCTACGAGAGATGCAGCAACTCCTTGGTTCCTCAACCATGGACGAGACGTTACTTCGCGAACTATGGCTACAGCGGCTACCGGAAAACACGCAAGCGATTCTCGCTACAGTGAGCTCCGTTTCGCTCACTCAACTAGCAGATTTAGCGGGTCGAGTTATTGAGCGATCACAGCCACAAGCCGACGCCAGCAAAATCAGTGCCGTCGCGTCCCAGGGCACTTCTATCACTGGCTTACAGTCAACTATAGAAGCCCTGCAAACACAAGTTGCGACACTTAGTCGCCAGGTACAACAGCTTACTATGAACCGTCGTCATCATAGCCGCTCAAAATCGCTCTTCAAAGGTTCTAAGTCTAGCAACAGCTGTTGGTACCATCAGCGTTTTGGTACCGCAGCTCATAAATGTGTAAAGCCTTGCAACCGCCGAGAAGCAGGGAACCTTCTCAACCGGTGAGTAGCGGCGACGGACGCGACCGGCCAACACCAAAGTCGCCTCATCCGCGTTAGGGATTTTACTTCCGGCACCGAGATTCTAGTCGACACTGGAGCCGAAGTTAGCGTTATACCCCGTAGCCCAGATGAGGTCATCACACCATCGCCGACCAAGCTGCGTGCCGCCAATGGCACACCAATCGCAACTTCCGGAGAAAAGCTGCTAACGCTCAATTTAAGCCTCCGGCAAACCTTTCGCAGGTCTTTCATAATCGCTGCCGTGCCTTTTGCCATCATAGGCATAGACTTTCTTCAACGCTTCGACCTCATCGTCGACGCTAAAAGGAAGAAGCTTATAGACTCTAGGACACAGCTCAGTGTTATCGGGACTAGCGCCAACGTGGCTGCCATCACTCCCATTCGTGTCCTACCTCAAGCTTCACAACCTTATATAGAACTTTTCGACAAGCATCCTAAACTCGTTCGCGTCCTGAACGACTTGCCTCCTGTGACGTTAAACATCATGCATCACATCTGCACTAAGGGCCCACCTGTTTCGGCCCGCCCTCGCAGACTAGCCAAGGACAAGTTCAAAGCTGATAAGGTGGAATTCGAGCAAATGCTCGAACTGGGAATCATCCGCCAGTCTAAAATTCCATGGGCATCACCATTACACATGGTACCAAAGAAATCCCTTGACTGGCACTCCTGTGGCGACTACAGGGCACTTAACAAAGTTACTGTCCCGGATAAATACCCCATTGCGCACATGCACGACTTAACCTCAGCTCTAGGTGGTAAGTCTAGCTTTAACAAAGTCGGCCTACTTCGCGCCTACAATCAGATACCTGCCGCGCCAGACGACATTGCTAAAACCGCCGTCATCACGCCATTCGGCCTATTCGAGTACCTCAGAATGCCTTTCGGCCTCAACAACGCTGCCAAAACTTTTCAGCATTTCATTCATGAGGTAATGCGAGGACTCGAAGGCGTTTATCCTTATTTAGAAGACATTCTCAGCGCCAGCTCTTCTGACGAGGAACATCTTCATCACCTTGACGCTCTCTTGCAACGCATGGTGTTACCGTCAACCCCGATAAATGCGAGCTTGGCCAAAGTTCCATTGACTTTCTTGGCCACCGCATATCCGCCTCTGGTATCGAAGCTCTGTCAGACAAAATCCGGGCACTGAAGGACTATCCTGCTCGCATTTCCTACAAACAGTTACGCCGATTCCTTGGCCTGGTCAACTATTATAGATGCTTTATTCCTAACTGCGCGAGCATTGTTCAACCAATGACTGACTTGCTCCGCGGTAAACAACGGTCTTTTCATTTTGCAGACGAGGCTAGATTGTCTTTTGAGAAGCTCAAAGACGCTATCTCCAACATAACGCTTCTCACTCATCCAGACACATCTGCACCACTCTCCCTGACAACTGACGCATCCGACACTGCCGTCGGTGCAGTTCTTCAACAACTCATCAACCATCGATGGATACCTCTAGGTTTCTTCTCGAAACGTTTACAACCTGCCGAATCGCGTTACAGCACCTTCGGTAGTGATCATCAACATCATCATCAACAGCAGTACATCAGCCATTTGAACTGATGCTTCGCTGCCATACAACCATGAGGACCTATGAAATAAGGAATAAGAAGAGGGAATGAAGGGAGACTTACTTGAAAACCTTAATGCGCTAAGCAAACATGCAGGGTCAAGGCGCCTACACCTTGTGTAGACAACATACCGTCACAAACAGCTGGCTATCGTGCGAAGATAAGGCGTCATTGGCGAGAGAGCATCCTTGCGGCTTTTACTGCCACGCGTCATAATCAGCCATTACCCAGCAGATAACTCAGCAGCAAACACTTTAAACAGGCAATCCGATTAGGAGACGGCAGCAGACGCGCCACTGGTCTCGGTTGCGACCCATGTCCTGTAAAGTCTCTAGCCAAGCACAAGGCGAGTCATGTGGACTCCAGCCTGGAAGGCGAGACGGACCAACGGTACCAAGTTTGGTCGTCAGTGTCTTCATTTCCTTTTCCCGTAGTTAACTGTTAGCTATCTACTTAGGTATCAGACAATTCCGTCAATATCGCGAAGGTCGACATTTTACAGTCTTCACTGACCACAAGCCATCGATCTACGCAATCAATGGCGTAACGGACAAGTATTCTCCGCTGGAAACTAGACACCTAGACTACGTTTCTGTTTAAGACAGACGTACGACATGTCTCAGGTGCTCTCAATCCCGTCGCGGATGCGCCTCCACGCATTCAGCAGATCGGCTTATCGCCTGGCACCAGCATTGATCTAACCGCTATGGCTGCTGCCCAACAAGCTGATCCCGACATAGACAAGCTACGATGCAACACCTCATTGAAACTACGCCAAGTTCCACTAGATTTATCTGAGGGGGCTATTCTTTGTGACGTCTCACAAATTTCTCTCCGACCCGTAGTTCCTACTTCGGTGCGTCGACGCTTTACACAACCTGTCTCATCCCGGCATACGTGCTGCGCAGAAGCTCGTAACTGAACGCTTCGTATGGCCCAACGTCAATCGCGATGTCCGCCTTTGGGCACGCGCATGCTTAGAGTGTCAGCGCGCCGTCTACAGACACACCAAAAGCCCACTTGGCGTCTTTCCCGCTCATGACTCTCGTTCTGCACACGTCTATGTCGACCCGGTCGGACCTCTGCCTCCATGCAAGGGTTACGTATACCTCCTCACTTGTGTCAACCGTTTCACCCGTTTGCCAGAGGCGATTCCGATAGTCAAATGCTCATCCGAGACAGTAGCGCAAGCTTTTCTAGAACGTTGGGTAGCTCAATTCGGTTGCTTAAGCGTAGTCATCACCGACAAGGATCACACTTTGACGGATCCTTCAGCAAACTGTTCAACGTTCTTGGTTGCCAACATAACCGAACCACCGCATACCATCCCGCAGCTAATGGGATGGTAGAAAGGTTCCACCGGCAACTCAAAGCATCATCCTGTGTCCACTGTAGCAGATCCTGGCAGGAAGCGCTTCCGCTCGTTCTCTTAGGCATTAAAAACACGATTAAAGCGGATTTGCACGCCACTCCATCGTCGCTAGTCCTTGGATGCACACGCTTACCTGGTGAACTCGTCTTACCAAAAGCGCCAACAACTATGGCGACTACGCAGCCCGTCTATCTCATCACATGCGACAGCTTCAGCCTGTGCAAACCAGAGCACAGGGCTTGCGTACCAACGTGGACGAACGCTTAACTACTTGCACGCACGTATTCATCCGCACTGACAGCGTAGGCCGGCCACTTCAACCTCCTTATTCTGGTCCGTATCGTGTCGTACCTAGAAGCGACAAAAGGTTTGCCATTGACTACAATGGTAAGACTGAGACGATCAGCGTCCATCGACTCAAGCCAGCATTCCTCGACAAGTCTGACTCTTCGATGCAACAAGCAGCGAAGTAGTCGGGGTCGTGGATTTGGCCCTGCGACGGGAACGTTCCCCAATCTGGTCAGCTTTCTGACAGTGACATTAGGGAAACCAGGTGGAAGCAGCTTGCTGACACACAGTTTCAGCCACTTGATGTCATCCAAGATGCGTTCCCTTGGGAGAACGGCCTCAGATTCAGTAACGTTACGGAATATAACGCTACTATCAGTGAAAGAGTCGGCACGACGGGGAGTGTTTACCCCACGTGCCTTGGTGTCGACACCTGTACCAGCTGTTTTCACCACTGGCGGTGGGACTGTCCCCGGCTTCCCAAACGACGCCGAAGCAACGGTAGCGTAGGTTTTCCGCTCCATTGCCGGCGTCTTACTGGTTCCTGGGTCTTCAAGCCCCTTCGAAGTTTTACGAGCAGATCTTGTCCGCTTCTTCTTTTGGCTCACTGGAGCAAGGGCCGTGCTTTTCGTTTGTAGCCGGGACTTTTCGTACGTGTCTCGAACCTGCCATTCGGAATATATTACAGTTTACAGTAGGTCCCAATCGATATCTGGTGCATTGAAATCCCCCAAGATTAGAGAGTCTTTGTGCCCACCATACATCCTTATCGAGCCCAACAAGTGCGCTCCGAGACACGATGGCGCTCTGTAGACGACACCGACCAAGAGAGATCTGCATCCGTCACGAACACGGCACCAGAGGGCTTCAAAATTGTCATCCTGGTCACGGATAGCTTCATATAAATGTACTTTGAGATCTGTCTTCCAGTAGAGAATTACTCCACCACTTGACCTCACCTCGTGGCGATCGGACCGGGAGTGGTGATATCCGGGGATAGACACTTCCGAGTCCGTGATATCTGAGAATAGCCAGATTTCGGTGAAGGCCATCAGGTCTGGACGAGTCTCCGAAGTAAGCAACTGAATTTCGTCCAGTTTATTCCTTATAATGCATACATTGATAGATAGCACGCGTAGTCCGCTTTTATGCTTCACTGTCTGGGGGTGACAAGAATCTGCCTCCAGCGCACTCTTGTGCTCTTCCGAACTACGCAAAAATCCACGATATGTAGGTCGGTTTCACCACTCGCCCGGCGCGTTCGGAGCTTCTCTACAGCCTTAATTTCATTTTAATTCGGTCCTCGGGAGAGATGTCTCGTAACACGTAGAAAGGCTCGTCTTTGAGATGTGAAGTCCGTCGAAGGATGCGCGCGCACTCTTCTTCTTTTCCGCATACAATCTTGTGGGGTCGAATCTTAGATGAATTTTCCTGCTTCTTACCGAGACGGAAGGCAGAGACAATGTTTATTCCCTGTTCGCCTGCATCAAACAGTAGAGAAATCATCCGCTCGAGCAGTATTTGATCCTGCAACATTCGCTCCGCCGAGGCACCGTTGTCCGATTCCGCCGCGTTCACGATGATGAGACAGTGGTCACGAGATAGCTGAATGCGCTCTGGAATTGGTGGCTTACGGGATGATGGATTTTTCCTTTATCACTTTTTCCAGCTCAGAAATTCTGTTGAGAATTATCTTCATTTGTGACTGAGAAGATGGAAGCTCAGGTTTATTCAAAGACTTAGTCTTGGTGACACATGTGGCTGGACCTTAGCCACACGAGGCCAAGGTCGCTCTCTCCTTCACTACGTCCGCATATGACTTCGTCGTAGGCTCAACAGGCCGCATGTATATCAATGAGTCCGAATGAGAAGTAGACAGGGCGGCGGTGGCCGCGACTTTTGGAGCGTCGCTGGAAGATGTGTTGCTCCGCTTCCTGGCACGCCTAGCAGAAGGAGCGGAAGACCATCTTTCAGGATATTGATGTGGCGGACGTCTTGTCAACGCAGCAGCATCGATGCAATATCGACAAATCCATAGCAAACCCTTGTGCTCAGCATAGGTCTTGAAGAGCGGTTCAGTAATTTGCCAGCAACGCTTTTGGCCACATGCCCAGAATTTGCAGGCAATGCACTGGATACTCGTAGTCACCACTTCCGCATAATGCAAACATTGTGAGTTAGACATAATCACTTGATCTCAGAGAACATTTGACAGTGGTTAAATTTTGTCACGAGTGTTTCGTCAAACACTGGGCTTCGCAATATTTCACTTAAAAAGCTCGAACACGCCAGCACGCCTAAAATTCGAGTTACCGCTTGGCACTCTCACATCCATCGAACAACTTCACTTTCATTCTGACATGTGTTGACCGTTTTACTCGTTGGCCGCATGCCATTCCTTTACGTGACACGTCTTTAGAAAGTGTTGTCCGTGCATTTTTCGGCTCATGGGTTTCCTTCGATGTACCATCTACCATCACTACAGATCGAGAATCTCAGTTTATTCCACCTTGTTCCGTGACTTGAATCGTCTCTTGGGTTATTCCCACATTCGAACAACTGCTTGTCATCCCGTTTCGAATGGCTTTGTCGAGCGTTTCCATCGACAGCTTAAAGCCGCCATCACAGCTAATTCACCTGACCCACATTGGTCTGAACGAAATTCAGCCGTCCTTCTTGGTATTCGTAATATCGTCAAAGGGGATATTGGATGCAGCCCTGCTGAACTCGTCTGTGACACCACTCAGACTTCCAGGTGAGATGGTTTTGGATTCCCGAGTCACTGGTGAGATGGATCCTGTGTGCTACGTCGAACGTCTCAAAAAACACTTCCGAACAATTCGACCTACGTCTACTCGCTTCACTGCCCACGGACAACGAATTCATCCGGACTTACACACTTTTCCTTTTGTGTTCATTCACATTGATGCAGTTCACAAGCCGTTGACACCCCCTTTGTTGGTCCTATCAAAGTGTAGTCACGGAAGCCTAAGTACTTCATCCTGGAAAGCAATAGATCAAAAGAATCTGTGAGTATTGACCGTCTTAAACCGGCTTATGTTGAGCCTATCGTTACTTTGACTGGTCCCTAGTTGTTGCCCCCTGTTGGTCAACCGACTGATCCCAATGCTCCAACACCTACATGCGCTCGCTCAACGAATGATCCCACGCACATACGTTTAGGACCTTCTGTGTCTTTCCTCTCCAAACTAGCTGTTTGTTCCCTAAATAGCTATATCGAGCATTACCTTACCAGTTCACGCTCTACGGGGGGAGTTATGCAGTGGTTGTTATTCTTTTACATTTTTCCTTTCCTGTCATCAATCTTATCGTGACATCTTTTGTACAATTTGTTTGAATTAATGATTACGGTATACTTCGTGTCCGCCGTTCCGACGTGCTGATTTTTGGCTGTGCTGCTTCTGCGTGATTACGGTGCCGTCCAGTCTGTTTACGGATCGGATGGTATACTCGTAATTACTATGGAACGTCTATTTCAAGTTCAAGTAGGACCGGAACTGTAGGAAAATCCCGCGAATGTTCCACCTTGGAAAACATCATTGATCCAACAGGGAAACCGGTGTCTTGATGTGCCAAAGGAGAGTCAAATCAACACACAGGATTCACACGGTCAACCAAACAATGTCCACGTGCCCTGCACTAGCAGTCCCCTCTGTGCCGGCCACGTGAAGAATAAAAGAAAACAGTAGTGTCAGTAAAGAAAAGGAATCAGAGAAGACAAGCTTACCGAATTTCATAGGCAATATTAAGATATAAGTTAAAATGAGTTAAAGGAGCGTAGGCCGTATTAGACGGAGAAAAGTTTAAGACATGAAGGGGAAGACTTTAGACTGCAGACCGTGAGCGTCAAGTCGATGCTCGAACTCTTTCTCCGTCGGTGCCATAACGGCTGCAGGCAATGCGTTCCAATAAGCTATGACCCTACGCGATAACCGAAAAGCTGGAAAAACCCGGTCAAACCGGGGTTTGTGCAACTTTAGTGGGTGGCCACGAAGGGTTGGCATTCGAGTTGGGCGAAACAGTCCAGTCAAATCAGGACCAATCTGACCCATCAATATACGATGTGTGAGGACCAAGTCGCCCCGAAGCCGCCTGTAATACATGGAAAACATATCCAACTTACGTAGCCTCTCCGGGTACGTCAGCTGCTTTAATCCGTGCACTATTTTCGTCCCGAACCGCAGGACTCGTTCAACTGCCATCTTATCACGAACCAGGCATGGAGGACAAGCCTGAACGCAGTATTCGAAGTGCGGCCTTACCAAAGCCGAAAATAGTCTAACGAACATGTCGGTGGTTATGATCCCGAATGACCTGCGGATCATCCACAACATGTTGAAACCTTTGCGAGCAGCTGTCGTCTGGGGTTTACTGGACTTAAAGCCGGATGACAGCAAAACACCGAGGTCAGATTGAAGTTGAACTCGCGGTACCTCATTGCCGCCAAGCAAATAACGCATCGGCGGGTCATTCGGACCAACGCGTAAAGCGGAACGGGCAACTGCCACAAAATTGACCAGTCCCAAAGTCTATCCAGAGCCCCCTGTAGGGTCAATGGACCAATCGGATTGTCTATCGTGAACCAGAGTTTCAAGTCATCCGCAAACCTTAGGGATGGCACACCCAATTCATCAGGTAGGTCGTTGACGTATAAAGTGAAGAGAAGGGAGCCAAGAACCGAATCTTGCGGAACGCCACTGAGAACACATTGGCGGAAGGACAGGCTTGAACCCACCCGCACACACATTTCCCTTCCGATCAGGAAAGCTGAAATCCATCGTAAAACTGGTCCAAAAATACGGTAGGAATTCAGCTTGTACAAAAGGCGCGAATGTGGAACGGTGTCAAAAGCTTTGGAAAAGTCAATGAACAGCACGTCCACTGCCTTCCCGCAATCAACGGCTTCGGCCCAGTGTTCACGAGCGGTTAAGAAGTTAGTAAGGCAAGAATACCCCTTACGAAAGCCGTGCTGAGAAGGATTAAGCAACTCAAACACTTTCAAGTGTCCTTCGAGAGCGCCCCTCACGAGCTTTTCCAATAACTCGACCAGCACGCTCGTTAAACTGACCGGTCTGTAGTTATCAGGGAGGTGCTTATCACCTTTCTTAAAAATGGGACAAACAATAGCCTCCTTCCAGTTTTTGGGTAGAGAGCAGTCTCGTAGAGACTTCACAAAAAGTTGCATAATCGGACGGCAAAGTTCATCAGCTAACAGTTTGGGGTGAGTAGCATCCCCACCGGCAGCTTTATTGGGATTTCATTGCCTCAGAAGCCGGAGCACTTGAGCCTCGGTTATAGAAACCTCCTCCAAGTGGGAGCCGTCAGGAACTTTTGCCTGGAGACTGATATGCGGCGGCTGTGACTCTCTAACATAAACCCCAGCATACTGTTCTCCGAGCAAACAAGCTTTTTCGTGATCCGTGACAACAGTAGTGCCGTCAGGGCCAAACAACACTGGGATGCACGAATTCATGTTGCTTCGCCTTTTGGCATAAGCGAAGAAGCGTTTCGGGTTTGATGAGGCTATACTAGCAAGCTCTACTTCATGGTGTAGACGAGCACCTTGTAGATACTGCCTGCAGGCATTTCGAATCTCACGATAGCGCTTGAAGGTGCATAATGAAGGAGCAGATAAGTAAGTACGCCAACATCTGGCACGTGTGTTGAGTTGTTTGTGTACAGCAGTATCAAACCAGGGTGGCTTTGTCCTGGTTTTATTCCTGCCAGACAAACAACAGCAGGGCGGTAGCCGAGCCGTAGCCCTTGATATTCACCACTTCTTGAGTCTAGTACCATTATGTTTACAGTACACCCCGTCCCCACAACAGGGGCAGGCAGCCATAGGCCGCATGCATGTCGTAGGTACTAGACAGGTAGGCACCCTGGTCAGCAGGCGCTGTAAGTAGCTGACGAGTTCACAGGCACAGCCGAAAAGAGTCCGTGATTCGTACTGGTAATAATGTCAGCCACCAGCTGATCATTTGGATTCGTGAATGTTGCATGAACTACTGTTCAGCATACTGTACATCCCAAATGGAAACAACAGCAGTGCGGTGGCCGGGCCGTAGCCCTTGATATTCACCACTCATTGAGCCTAGTACCGTTATGTTTACAGTACACCCCCTCCCCACAACTGGGGCAGGCAGCCATAGGCCGCGGGTACTAGACAGGTAGGCACCCTTGTGCTCAACGTGTGCCACGGATATAACGCAACCTACGACTCGAACACGACTGTGATTAGACAGTGAGTTGATTCTCTCCAACATTTTGCCTTTACTAAGGGACTGAAACCTTCCTAGTATTCTTTGGACCACTACAGTTCGCAATAAGATAGCAGTCGAACGATTTCTGAGGATCGGCGAGAAAATGGTGCGAGGATTGTAGGAGCTTTCGTATCCTGATAGGCTTCGCAGGTTGCAGATTTTTTCGCCGTACTATAGGCGCCTTCGGAGCGCTCCGTATATTGACGGGCAAGATAGGATCTGATCTAACTAGACTGATCCATCCGGCTCAGATACCATATCTTCGTTGTCACCCTGCATAAACCCCGATCCAATTACGTTAGAGCTGAATTCCGTTACTCGCACATGGTCGTCGACTCATGGAAGGCACTACTCAGCGAAGTCTCATTAGAACTAACGGTGCAAGAGTTTGAACATCGACTCGGTGCCCTTGGGTTGCAGTTTCAGGTCTGTCCGTTCGGCATTTAGCCTACTTCCATTTCCCTGACTCCTAGCCCTTATTACTATCATTGTTTTATCTACACCTCTGGTACTACAATTATAGTTATTAGCTTTTTGTTGATTCCCTCCTCCTAACCTTTATTCTTATACACCTGACCAGTACAGCGGGGACTGCTAGTGTAGGCCGCATGGGCATTCGTTGTTTCACCGTGACGTGATTCCTGCATATTGGTTTGGCTCTGTTCGGTTTCAAATTGATCCCGCGAACTCTTCTGGTTCAACGACGCATGAAAGAAGGAGCACACACGGGAAGTTCATACTGTTCCTGTCCGAATTGAACTTGAACTTGCTACTGCCCAAGTCTTCCCGTCTTCTTAGCCTCCCTCGCGTTTTTTCATTCTTATCGTCCCGTTACAACTTCGCTTTCAGCTCCCTGTTTTCAATCTTGGCCATCCCTCATCTTGGTCCAGGACACCGTGGATGATGAACTTGACTTTATGCAGCAGACGCTGCGCTAGCGTGGCTACCATGATAGACTTATTGCAATCAATTTTGAAGAAAAAACATAAGCCGGTACCAGTTTTAACCGTAGTGAAAGATTACCTTTGGAAGGAGGTGCGTCTACCTAGCGCCTTATCAAAAGTCTTTCAACGGCAGTCAAGTTGACATTCCCAACAGTTAAACTAAAATGCACATTTTCTACTGAACCACTCGTTTGTTCACGCAATAAGGAGGTCATTGCTGACCTCTATGGTTACTTCTCAATTCGAGTACGCCTATGGCGCAACTTATATCGGTCGAACGACAAGACACTTGTCCAAACAAGTGAAGGGGTACTGTCCACACTGGTTGCGTCAAGGTGGAACTGAGGTCATAAGCAGCGTTGTTTTGGCCCAATTTGCTCGACACGGCACTAACTTGGTCTAAAGCATGCGTCCAGGATAATTTACAGGGTCCGCTAGCATCAGTCCAGAACTCTACGCCTCCATGCACTCGCGACAGCTGAAACGATTTGCGTCCGTTTGTTTCGACCTTTGTGCTTGCAAAAGAAGTTGATCCAGCCTCTTCAGCTTTTCTGGTCAGCGAGAACGGACCATTCTGAGGTTAACTGCCACAGATCAACTATGCAATCGACCTGTTAGGGCAAACGTCTACTTTAAGCCTCCCACACTGAAACGCCAAATGAACCGGGTACTTTAAGCCGATCGGTCAATTTTATTTCTTTTACCCCTGTATATCAATGTGGTGGTCTGAAGATGAAACATCGAATACAATTGGTCACCTATGGTATCGTGTTTCTGGGTTCAGTAATAGTTTGTTCTAGTTTTGACTCCCGCAATCGCGGGTCGTCACTCCGGTCCAGTCGACTAATCCTTGTTCAGCCAAACGGACAACGTCAATTCATCAGCTTCTATTTTACCCTTCGTTCCTCCTTAAGACTGGCATGCCTCATTATGCACACTTTGTTGCCGATTGTCCAACAGCAGCACTTGCCCGAACACTGGAGACCCTATCAGTCGATATCTGCTGCCTATCAGAAACTCGCCTGCGGGAGTTTTGTAATCCTGCGATCCCCAACATGTCACACTGACAGTATCCTCATTGCATTTGTCCGGAGATGACGCAGCTACAAATGCCGGGTAATCCGGTGCGGACATTGCTCTTAGCCCCCGGGCTGCACCCGCCCTGATCGATTGAATCCCAATGAACAGCTGGATGTGCACTGTCAGATTGGCTAGCTGGTTCAGAGCCTCGAATTGGCGTTGGGACAAACGGTGCTTCTTTGTCACTGCTGCCTACGTGCTCACCAATTATAGCGCTGACTCGGTGAAAGATCAGTTATATCACCAACTGAACATGCTACTGTGTTACAGAAATGGTGCGGATACTGTGGTGCTGGGTAGTGATTTGAACGCCCAAGTTGGTAAACTATCCTCTGATGACCTTCATCTGGGCGGCCAACACGGTGTAGGCTCCCGTAATGATTACGGTGAGCGGTTAATTCATTTGTGTGAAGATGCTCTTCTCTTTCTTGCGAGCACTGACTTCCGACCCAGCACCCGCAGAAGTGTGACTTGGCGCCCACTATCCTCGAACCAGCCGTGGGAACAAATCAGTCACATCGCGACTACTTACTGCTGGAGAGGCTGTTTTCAAAACTGTCGCTTGATTTGGAGCACGAACGTAGACTCTGACCACGCACTTGTTTGCGCCGACCTTCGGGTGCGTTTCGGTGGACGTATGCAACGGCGCTGTGAGCGCGCAGATACTTGTCAACTGGAGAAGTCATGGTTTTTATGTGTATCAAAGTACGCTGACACCCGAGCTGAGTAAGAGCTCACTGAACACAATTGAAGATCACTGCTCGTATCTCCGCCGAACATTATTAGCATTAATTATCTCCTCATATGGCAAATCAAATCGCCAACCTGGATATTGGGTCTCCACGCAGTCTGTAACTTGTGGATGCTCGCCGACTTGTTTTAGCTGAGAGCGTATGCAATGCGATTAACAAAAATCTCACAGCGGTACTGCGTGCTACCCTGAAGAGAGACCGCGAAGGGTGGTGCTCTTATCGTGCATTGGAGATGGAAGTAGCCACTGCCTTTGGTAACCATTGGAGGTTGTTCCGTCTGATACGAGTAACGGGCAGCAGGAGACCTGTTGTTAGCGAGACCATATGCGACAAGAGTTAGCAGCCGATCCACAGCTTGTCAAGGCATTTGGAGGATTGAGAACACTGAGAAGCAACTCAACCACTCTGGGTTGTATTGTATTTGTATTTACACTTGCCCAATAAATATTTGGCAGAGTGCCGCAATACATGAGTAACAATAACTAAAACTAAGAGGTGAGAGTCAGCTGAATGGGTGGAAAGTTCCATGTGTTGTGTGGGCATTCAGCTTCCCGGTTGCCCAGGCCGAGCAAGAGGGTTAACTTAAGGGACCCCATTCCGTGTCTTTGGTCTTACAAACCTGACCTGCAAGACAGCAGGGTTGCCAGCTTCTCCATCGACCACTGATCACCCTTCTCCCTAAACCGTCAACCTGGATCTGCCTTCACACCCACAAATCGAACGTGAGATCGGACAGCTGAAATTGAACCAGGCCGCCGGAGCAGATGGAATTCATCCGGCCCTCTTCAAATTCCAGGGACTATGCTCTTTTGTACGATTTAGATAACTTGCTAGTTTATTTATATGAGCTTGAGATTGTCCCAACAGACTGTTGCCGCTCCGTTATCCTCCCAATTTCCATGTGAGGTTCCTATTCAAAATTCGGCAATCCTAGAGGGATCAGTCCGATCTTAATTGCCTCTAAATTGTTTGCATCTGTCGTTCTCCACAGACTAACTGGCAACCGTCACGACACTGGACATTAACGTGGTGTGACAGTTTGCATACCTCGTCGACCAATTGAGCTTTGTTAGGTGGGGCCCTCAGGCCTCTTTAGAGTTACTGCTACCAGGTTGGTCAAAGGTTGGATTCCAGACGAACTCTGTCTCGCTGGTCCTACAGCTTGGGGGGTTAAAATGGGACGGCGTCCATTTCCGTAAAACTGAATCGTTGCCACATCCGCTGCCTTGTGGACAGGCTTTTGAGCCTAAGATTTTGGTTGAAGACTAGTCGTTCTGTCTAGATCTGGGCGCCCTGGCAGTATCTCGGCCCACGTACAACCATAACTACTTCAGACTTCAACCATATCCTGCATCGGCCGTCGCGCAGCTTATCAAAGGTCGCTTTATCTACTACCTACAGCAGGACGGATAAGCGTAAACATGGTACTGCTGACGGCTCCCTCCTTTCCTTTACAACAGTTTCTCTTACTCCCTTCTAAGTCCCTATTACTAGCCTTCATCCTATAATTCCCCGTTTAATTATCAGCAACTTCAATACCACTGGAGCCATATCATCTGCAGCTATGTTCCCGCACCGCCTACTGGACACTAATCACCAACGGCTCCCTATAAGGCCACACTGTCCCGTTTCCCTGGCGGCGTTCGACGTTCGCGCTCTAAGGCAAATAGATTAACAGACTTCTTTCACACGCACACTAGACACGCTGCGCATTGATGTGTGTTATGCATCCGAAACTAGGATCAATGACCCTTGCGGGGTTGTTGAATTAACTGCATTCGGTTTGTCTTCTGGCTATTGGTTGCGCTTATCCGAAGACGCTGATATGGCAACCACTGCCCAAGCTGGAGTGGGTCTTGTTCTCAGCTCCAAGGCTGATTGGTTGATTGGACGCCCGTGAACAACTGTTTGTGTGCAGTTCGTTTGACGACATCAACTAAAGTTTCTTCGCGGAGTGGCACTAGGCACTGTTTATGTGTGATTTCTGCTTATTTCCCCACCGAAGGACGCTTTCAATCACGTGCTAAACACGCTACTGTTGCGGGAACGTTAAGTAATCGCGTAAAAATATGCAACTGTGCTGCGCACTCCAATACGCGAGCCGCGCCACGCCGAGTCCATTTTCCTACCCACAGCGCATTAGCATATAACCAGTCCATAATCGTGCCAAAGTGAACAATGGTCTTTTGTAAATTACGCCCGGTATGGTGATTCATTTAACACAAAATGAACCCCTGTGCCAACTATGTTCGACCTTTGTGGGTCATTCAAGAGATCTCAAAGGTCCGCCTCGTCTTCTGTCTTTTCTCTGTGAGGTGGTTGGGTTTCGAATGGTCATTTGTGTGTGCGTCGCTTTACTCGGCCGGCTTCGTAAGCGCGTCTATTCACTCGGCCGAGTGCGCATCGTTTGTCTGGTTTCGAGCACTCAGTCGTTAGCTGAATACGTGCGTGAATAGGTACGGGACTCAGCGTCACGTGCAACTTCGCGGCTAGGCTAACGCGACCGTGGGAGTGCAAAGCTATTACAACTACTACGCGGTGTTACCAATTCAGATCTCATAGTTCTTGCAGGGGATATGAATGCGCAAGTAGGTCGTTTGGGCTCTTTGCTAGTTGGTAACTTGGCGAGCGTCTTACAGCTGTGCGCGGAGCACCACTGGGTGCCGAAGTGCCTGTTGGCATCCTCCTGTAGCTGACTGGCGATGGCCCCATAAGTTACAGGTGGCGTGATTCCATCCTGAATTGTCGCTTCTTCTGGAGTACTTGAGTTGACTTATCGTGCCTTAGTACGCTGTAGTTTTTCCATGACCTTTACCCGTAGGCCTACAAGCACCTCCCTCGATCGACAGCTGAGAAGTTATCTCAGCCCTCTGTCAGGCAAGCCCACCAAGCTGCACTGCGTACCGAGCTTGCATTCTCTCTTCTTAATGACCCTAAGCTTCAATGGAATGGGATCTCGGCTGCCCTTCAACATGAAGGCGCCTCAGATTGTGACACTATCAGTCGTCACCCCATCAGTCACTGGATATCCAAGAGGTCATTGAATCTGTTGAAATCTACAAGAAAGCTCCCGGCTAGCTCTGAGCACAATGTGACCAAATGGACTATTGAGCGCGTGCCTGCGTGCTGACAAGGAAGTCTGGTGGACCAGTCGGCACAAGAAATAGAGGGTGCAGGAGCAGTGGGCAACTATCGCAAGCTCTTCCAGCTGATCCGCACCACTGGTCCCAGGAAACCAGGCGTCAGTGAGACAGTCAGAGACAGTGCGGGCTCCCTGACCCATAATAAAGGGCGCGGTATGGCTCGTTGGGTGAAGCACTTTCGAGAGCAGTTCAGTTGTCCCCCTGCTTCTAGACCTCTTCCTACTCAGGTGTTGAAGGCTGAGTCATGGCCGGTTAGTTTAGACTCCCTCGGAGGTTGAAGTCCGGAATGCCATTACAGCCCTTAAGCATTTTCGTGCTGCTGGCCTGGATTCGCTCGCATCCGCACTAAGTATAGTAGTAAAGTCTGCAGAGCACTGACATCCTTGTTACAACAGGTCTTGAAGGCAGGGGTCATCCCGGCTAACGAGTGAATCAATTACAGTGGCGAAATACAAGAAGAGCAATCGCCCCGACTGTTCTAACCACAGAGATATTAAGCTAGCACTGGTGGTAACCAAATTACTGGCATCGGTTATCGTTCGTCGCCTCACTGAGTAGCGCGAATCTCCGATTAGGGAAAAACAGGCAGGCTTCCACCCAGAACGGAGCTGTATAGACCACATATTTACTCGGCGAAACATCGGTCCAAGTGACTGATGTACTGTTGTTGATGATGATGTGAAACCCAAATGCGAGGGTTTCGTCGAAATTGAGGTTGCATTGACCGTATCTTCACATTAGGTCAATTGTCGGAGCATTTTATACTTTTGCATAGTAAAATTTTTTTCTGCTGCACAGTAGCCAGCAGGTAGCTTGTCGGAACGTTGCCCATCCGTTACCGGTAGCTCAGCCGGCTTGCACCTGTTGCATTTTATTCTCTTTTTTCTTTCAGGTATTGCGCTACAGTAGCTGAGGTGTTTCCCACCTCTAGCTAACGTGTATAATGTGTGTGTGTGTGTTGGAGCACCGCCATGTTTATCGGCGGCTCATAGCCGTGTTCCTGACATCAAAGGGGCTTTCAATTCGCTTGATCGATGTGCCCTTTGGGACTGTCTACTTAGGAAAGGTATTCCCAAGAAAGACGCGCTGTGCGCGCGTAGCTCGGGCAGGCTGTCGCCGCCCTTCAATATCTCCTGTGGTATGAGACAAGTTTAACAGCTGTCACCTTTCCTGTCTAACTTCGCCATTGACGAAGTCATGCAAACGGCGTTCGCCGGGCACAACTTGGAAGGGGTGGAGCTTCTTCCTGGTGAACGACTTCTCGACTTTTAGTATGCCGACGACATTGCGCTCATCTGTGACAACCCACGAACTTGCCAAGCTGCATTGGATAACTTAGCTCTGGCTGTCAGTCGTTTTCGGTTGTGCTTTGTGCCCTCGAAATGCAGTCTTCCAAGATTGGCAGGGACTCACTTCTACGCTGACCCTTGGTGATGATCAGCTAGTCGTCCAGATGTATCTGGGTCACGAACTGTTTAAAATATCTTGGTGTGCCATTGCCAATCTCCGCCACCTTTGGCGCCGACTTGACATTACCCTCTCCCTGAAGCGTAGAGTGTACAATGCAGCCGTGCGTTCGACCGTATTGCACGGCTGTGAAACTTGGCCCATTAGATCGGCAGACGTAAAGTGGTTTGTTACGTTCGACAACCGGTGCTTTCGCAGTTTGGCTCATATCTGGTGCAAACGCCGCATGGGCAATGAGCGTTTTCGGTGCCTTGTTTATGGCATAGGAATAGGAAGTGAACCGCTCAGCATTGTTATTCCACAACCATTTTCCGATGGTGGGGTCACATGTTGCTCATGACTGTGCACCGCCTTCCGCGACGTGCGTTTGCACGACCGGGGTATGGATGAAAAAGGAGAAAGGGAAGCCAACCGGCGACATTGTCAGGAAGATTGCTTGTCCTTATTTCGACTTTGGCTTCAGTCGGAGCCTCACGGCTCCCTGGTTTGAGTCTGAAAGATTCTGCTAACGTCTGGTATGGCTAGGAACCGACCTCAGTGGCGCTTGTGTTGTGTTTCTTTGCCCCTCCCTTCAATCACGATCTTATTTCTGACGCATAATATAACCGTTTTGTGGCACAATAGCCTGCTGCTAGCTCTCTGTAACCATGTCCATCCGTTACTGGTTGATCGGCTGGCGTGCCTTTGTTGCTTAAGTTGTTCCTTTCTCGCGTATTGCGACACATAGCTATGTTTCTCACTTCCAGCTAACATGTATAAAGTATTTCTCTTTTAATGTCATTTAAAATCACATTTCAGATTGCAAACTCTGTTTTCCTCATTGGCCATTGTCACACTTCGAAAATCTGCATTCCATGTCATTGCGCCCCAATTTGTTAGCTGTTTTTAGAAGGTAATTTTCGTACATCACCCAGTTCTTTTAGCTTTCCCCGTTCAGCTCAGATAAGGATGGAAATGGGCAAATCGATGCCCACGAGTTACAAGGGGCCTTATCTAACGGTAAGTTTCAGCATGTTCCACCACCTTTCATCCCGAAACGCCTTTTCATTAATTGCGACATTTTCCGCTACATCTTTGTGATCCATTGAGTTTCTTTTGAATGCGCGGGAGAGTAAATGCAAGCTAAAATCTTGTGCTTATCGATAATCTTTTGTTATTGCATGAATATAAGAGTTTTTCTCTGTTGTGTCTTGGCGTTGCAATGCACTACATTGGTACGTTTTCACTCCCCGAATTTTGTTTCCACTTCCTGCGCGCGCTAACTATGCACTGTTTTTATCGCTGGTGGTAAAACCAAAGTAAGGGTCTTTCGTAGTGCTGTCATTGCTCCACTGTGCTCACTTTTACTCGGATGACTCAGACCACAATAGTATGACACATCATGCTTGCTTCATGGTTGTGCAACTTGACTCATCCGCACAATGACCAGATATCTTCTATTCTTGGTCGCTGATGCATTCGAAGGATTGCTTCCGTACGATGATGCTCTACTAGTAATGCAGACTTTTGTCGAAACGTTTTCACATTGTACAAACTGTCAACCGTTGAACTGCGTAATTCAACTGCACCTCTTCCGTGACTGAGTCATGGACCCATCAAATCTTCCTAGGTGTTACCTTGCTGTGCGCTTCTTTTACATACTGACTAGCTGTAAACAACGGCAGGTTTGGTTCAAAGTCACAAGACCCAGATTGTGTTGTATTAAGGCCATCCCTATTTCCGAGTTAGAAATCCGATGACTGTGATCACATTTTGTTTGAAACTCTTGAGCACTCGTACTCAGTGATAAACATGTCATGCGATTCTGATATCTTCACACTCGTTTATTTCATACGTTTAAGTTTCTCATAGTGTTACGATATATATATATATATATATATATATATATATATATATATATATATATATATATATATATATATATATATATATATATATATATGGTTGGCGGCATCCGGTTTCGGATTTGCCTGTCACTGTGGCCAGCCACAGGACGCCTGCGCCTACAGAGGGACCATGGGTGGCTTGCGCTGCACCACCCACAGCTCCAACCACACACCCCATATCCAGTGTAAACCCGAAGGAATAAGACCGGGAGGCATGCGGATGGGAGCCACGTTTCATCAACGGAGCCGGCAAACACAAGCACGCTGTATTTGGGGAATCAAGCGCACACAAGGCGGTGGCTGGACCGTAGTCCGCTCCACACTGACTGCATGGAACCACTCTTTGATCCTAACATGGCCACAAGGACCGTGCACCCCGTCCCCTCCGGCAACGAGCAACTGTCTCCTGGAGCCAGTATGGACGAGGTAGTGGGTAATAGACAGGTAGGCACCTGGTCAACATGCACATCAAGCGCAGCCACACCGGGGATATCAAACAACAGCCAATCATTTGAGAGAGAGGGAGACAAGAAATTAAATCGAGTAATGCATAAGGAAACGGTGACATATCTTGAAGTAATGAGTATCTGAAGTAGATTGTTTACAGAAGAATGTGAAATAAGTTCACGAGGTCAGGAAGTATAATTTACGGAAATACCACAAAATTGTTTTCATAAAGGACTAGAATTGGCTTAAGTGACGTGTGCAAGTTTATAGATGAACGTACGGGTAGACATTTATACGAGAAAGCAAAGCATTGGGACAAAATTGAAAACCCACACCTGAAATAAACAGGCTTAGCACGCAAGCAAACGGTGACATAAATCTTAAATTAGTGAGCATATGAAATAAGTTGTTTACAAAAGAATACGTGGTGAGTTCACGAGGTCAAGAGGTTTATTTTACGGAAATGCTACAAACACGAAAATGTTATCGAAACAACTACAAGTGGCTTAAGCGACGTGTGCAAGTGTATAGAAGAGAGTATAACTAGGCATTTATATGGAAAAGAAAAGCATTAGGGCAAAATTGAAAACCCACCACCTGAAATAAAAAGACTTAGCATGCAGGCACGCGGTTAGTAAATCGAATGCAGCGTACCTACAAACGCTGCGCCGGTTCTGCCTACGTTCTCTGCAGAACCCGTTGGCGCTTCGATAGTAGTCCCGATTGGCCTCACTCATGACTTACTAGGCCTGTCTGACTCAGGCACTCGCGACCGCATGTGCTACAGCACCATGCACTCGATGTCGATGGAATACAATCCATCGGTGCTTGCCGCTTCCGCACTTGCCGCTTCTTCTCTGCATGCATGAGGTCTTTCTCCCGCACTTCAGCAACTGCCTTCGTGATGAGATCGTGCCATACGCGCCGATCAACCGCTTTCGATTCCCATGACCTGCGATCAAGATTAGAATGTGTGAGGCTCACTTTGATCATGTCTTGATAACGTAACTTTGGTTTCCCCACGTGCCGCTTCCCCAATACTCAGCTGACCGTATAAGAGTTGTTTCGGTATCCGAGTCGAATCCTGCACAGTAGGCCCGATCTTTGATGGAGAGGCAAATGTCATGGCAACGCCACAAGTGCCTCAGCCTAGAAAAAGTGAGGCGTTCTCTCGAGATGCGCATCGAAATCTCGTCTCCAACCCCCCGCCAGCAGTAATGCATCTTCCCAAGTAGACCAAGCTTTCCACAATCTCCAGTGTCTCACCACCAAAAGTGAGTGCAGGCACAGGCATCTGTGGGTCTTGAAAGAGCGCCTTGCATTTGGATGGCGAAAAGTACATACCATACTTTGATGCTTCGATCTTCAAGCGGTTTAGCGCGTGTTGGACGGCGGGTGGATCGTCACCCAGGGAGACGATATCATCAGCACAGTCCAACTCGACTACCTGGGAGGAGCTCAATGCCAGCGTTCAACGAATCGCCCAGATATCCTCAATGGCGAAGTTGAATGGAAACAGAGAGTTAGGGCATCCTTGTTGAACTCCACTGGTGACCACAAAGGAAGGTGAAAGCTTGCCATAAGCCCCAAACCTGCCAAGGTCAGACCATAGAGAGCGCACAGTACGGAGACTAACTTCTCGTGGACGCCATTCTTTCGTAGGCAGTGCCATAGTACCGTTCGATCGACAGAGTCGAAGGTTGCACGGATATACAAGAACAGAAATTGTTTGCCTCTGATACACATGACGGAGCTCGAGGATCTGGTGGAGTGTGAAGATTTGATCGATGCAGCCTCGGCCAGGGCGAAACCCAGCTTGTTCTTCTTGCTACACCGATTCGCGCGTCGGGGCTAGCCTGTGAAGTATGATGGACACCAGCAGCTTGCAAACGACAGGGACTAAGCTTATGCCTCTGCAGTTGGAGCAGATTATGCGTAGACCTTTTCGAAGATGGGGACGACTATCGATTCACTCCAAGAAGATGGAACTTCCTCTTTCGACCACACTTTGAGTTCTCGAACCAGCGAAACACAACTATCTTTAAATAGAGCTGGAGGAAGACCATCAGGGCCGGGGGCTTTATAACGCTTCATGTGGCGGCGCTTCTCGATTTCCTAGTAAGAGGGAGGATCTATGGGGTCATCATCATACACGTTAGCTAGAGGTGAGGAACAGCTCATCTACTGTGCCGCAATACATGGAAAAAAGGGGGAAAAATGCAACTGGTGCAGGCTGGCTGAGCTACCGGGAACAGATGGGCATCGTTCCGGTAAGCTACCAGCCGGCGGCTGTGCACCAAAAAAAATTACTATGCAAAATTATAAAACACTAAATGATGAGATCGTGTTTGGAGGGGGAGACTAAGAGGGATGGGGTGGGACAAAGAAACTCACAGCACGAACGCCACTGAGGTCGGCTCCTAGCCATATCAGCAAGTGTGTCCAACCAAACGTGTTCATCGTCTTTCGGACCTTAACCAGGGAGCCGAGACGCTCCAACCGAGGCCAGCTCAGAAGTGAGGGCCTTCATTCCTCTGGACCAAGTCATCGCTTGGCCACTCCTCCTCTTCTTCCATCCACATCCCCGGCGCGCAAACAACACACGTCGCGGGAGTCGGTGGGCTGGCATGCGTAACAAGTGGCCGAGCCATCGGAGCCTGATGCGTGAAATAACGGTGCTGAGCGGTTCAGTTCCTTTTCCTGTGCCGTAAACAAGGCATCGAACACGCTCGTTGCTCACGCGGTGTTCCCACCAGATGTGAGCTAAATTACCAAGGCACTGGTGGTCAAACGTAACTAACCTCTTCAGGTCCGCTGCTTTAAGCGGCCAGGTTTCACAACCGTACAATAGGGTCGAACGTACCGCTGCATTGTACACTCTACCCTTCAAGGCGAGAGTGATGTCGCGTCGGCGCCATAGGTGGCGAAGGTTAGCAAAAGCGCCCCGAGCTTTTGCTATACGATTCGTGATTTCATCTTCATTCCCACGGGCGCTGATACAACTTCCCAGGTAGTTGAATTTTTGAACGACTTCTAGCTGATCTCCACCAAGGGTCAGCGAATTGAGGCGGTCCCTGCCAATTTTGAAGGAACGCTTTGCACTTCGAGGGTGCGAAGCAAAGCCCGCAGTGACGGACAGCTAGTGCTAATCTGTCCAGTGCCGCTTGACACGTTTGTGAGCTGTCACAGATCAGGGCAATATCATCAGCATACTCTAAGTCAAGAAGTCGTTCTCCTGGGAGTAGCTCCACACCTTCTAAGTCGTGTCCTGTGAACGCGATTTCCATGACTTCGTCAATTGCGAAGTTGAAGAGGAAAGGTGACAGCGGGCATCCTTGTCTCACGCCGCTGGAGATATTGAAGGGTGGCGACAACTTGCCGTAAGCCCTCACTCTGCCCGAGCCACGCGCACATAATGCTCTGATCTGTGGGGTAGACCAGTCGGCACCAGTGCGAGCGCCAGAGCTAGCAGATGAAGCTGGGGCCCAACAAAACTGCGAGCCAAAATGTTGGGCTTATCGCTCCAACCGTCATTGAACATTGGTGTAACGTCCACCGTGAATGTTGAATAACTCGTAGACAAAGATCCCGAAATCAAAACAAATCGGATCACAAATACTACGGCACTATTAAAATATATACAGTTGATAATTGGGACATACTTCAATTGTTCAGTATCCCGGTGTATGCAAGTTGACAACAAGGTGTCAGTAAACAATAGGAGGGAACGAGTTGTCTACGCCGGACAATCAAAGGAACAAGTCACCACACCTGAGTGCTACGAGTATTAAGAATAATGGCGTTGACCAATCAATGGATGGTCCAATCACAGGGTGAGAGTTTAATGGCACGCATAAACATGGTGTTTGGACGAGCGACCAGTGAACGGGGGAGGGGGTGCGACACATGCTCCGGGCTGAACGTGTCATGTTCGGCGAAGAGTAGGGTTGGAGATCCAAGGTCGTCGGTAGTCGCACACGCACGGACCCAGTGCCGGGGATTAGCATGCACACACAGACACACCTCCAGCGCTAACAATGGGAATGTAAGGAGGCGCACATGAACGCTGGTCGATATCCATCAACGATCGGCCAAGGTCTGTAGACTGGACCACGAAGCGAAGTGTAGAAAAATTTCATGGGTAGATAAGCGCGTTACACTGCCTCCGAAATTCTGCTGCGATTGACGCATCGTACGTCCCCGACTTTACTCTCGCTCTCGGTCCTACAACTGCCTACTGTAGCGCTCCTTAGAAAAACAGAAGGGAAAGCAACGCAACCACACGAGAGCGTCTTGGCAAGAGCCGTTTTCCATGACTACCACCCTGCACTCCAAGCCAGACTTAAACGCTGCTACTCATCGCCCTCCAGGCGGCACACCTTTCTGACATCTCTTTTTAATATACCTGAGTTCGTTCTAATGTACATCGTCCTTACTAAACCGTCATTGCTGGCTTCACAACTCACGACTCGACCCAGCAACCAACAACCCCTTGGTAGTTTCTCGGAAGCCACCAACACTAATTCGTCTTTTTCTACAGACTTGGTCGGAAGCTGCCACTTCTTTCGAGATTGTAATGTTGTTATGTATTCTTTTAACCATCTCTTCCAGAATCCCGTGGCTACGTGGGCTACTTGCTTCCAGCGCTTAGTATACCTGTCTCTGATGTCGATGTCTGGTAGCTGTAAGGTTTCGCATCGTATGAGAAGTAGGTTGTTCGGGGTTAATGGAGGAGCATCTTGGCTATCGGAGGTGGGTGGAACTAGCGGGCGATTGTTTAGAATCCGTTCTACCTCGACGAATACAGTGGCTAGGGAGTCATCAGTAAGGCGTTGCTCGTTGCATACGCCGTACAATATTTTCCTTAGAGAGCAGATAATTCTTTTCCACACCCCGCCCCTGTGACTTGCAAATGGTGGATTGAAATGCCATTGCACACCACGAAGGCATAGCTCTCCGTCAATCCGTTTTTGATCCCATTTTTTCATACCATCACGTAATTCCCTAACCGCCCCGACGAAATTCGTTCCGTTGTCACTATATACTTCTGATGGGCAGCCCCGTCTGCCGACGAAACGGATGAACGCCGTAATGAATGCATCAGTCGAGAGGTTGTGGGCTGCTTCCAATTGCACTGCCCTGGTTTGCAGGCAATTGAATATGCACCCAAAGCGCTTTTCCACAGTCCTTCCTCGCTTTACAAAAATAGAGCCAAAGTAATCCACACCCACATTCTTGAAAGGAAACCAACCAATTTCCGCCCTGGCACGGGGTACTGGTGCCATCTGTTGCTGGCACGGAGTGGCGGTGCGCTTCCAGCAGCGGATGCAGCTTCCGACCACTCGCCTCACTGTTTTAGCTCCATGCAGTATCCAGTACTTGGTGCGGATCGCACTTAGCACGTGATGCACTCCACCGTAGCCTTCTGAGAGGTGGAAACGACGCACCAGCGCCTCGACAACTAGGTGCCTACTGGGAAGGATAGCAAGGTGCTTCAAACTGTCCTCGTAGTCCGTGTAGTTCAACCGCCCTCCGACGCAGATAATTCCCTCGATCAGAGTTGGGTATAGGCGACGGATTGGGTTTCGCTTTTTTCATGCGTGACTAAGGTGGGTCGATTGATTGCTGCACGCTTTAAGGTTTGTCAGTTTGTTGCTGAACGTCCCGCGTTGCACCATGCGCAGGATGTCTTTCCTGGCATCTTCTATCTCGGAAACTAACAGCGGACCTCTAACAAATACTCGATGCGCATTGTGACGGGATAGTAACCAGCATTTGAAACGAACCAGCCAAGCTACTGCCTTCAATAATTTGGCCCAACTCGAAAAATACGTCAGCAGTGGGTTCGCGGGGTTTGTTGATGTAGCATTTATGGAGTTACTTGGCTTTTTTAATTCCACATTTGCCATGCTTTCCCTTGGGGTATACCCGTCTACCTAGGAGCAGTCGGTTTGCAGGAGAAAATCCGGTCCTCCTACCCACGCTCTCCATTCGCTCAACTTCAGGGTTTCCCTCGAGGTCAAGTCTGCTGCGTTATCCTTCGACCGAACGTGGTTCTGTTGCGTCGGTTCAGACAGCTGTTGTATGTCGGCAATTCGGCTAGCGACAAATGTACTGAATCTTGTCGACATATTATAGATGTAGTGCAGCACGATTTGCGAGTCGGTCCAATACCGTGTATCTTGTGGACTCATACTCAGACTATCTGCGAGTATCTGACTAACTTTCGCTGCCAACACTGCAGCTCCAAATTCTAACCGGGGTATGGATGTTGCCTTCAATGGAGCAACTCTGGATTTTGCAAGCAAGAGAGAGTAATAAGGCCGACCCAGCGCAGAGGTGTGCCGCAAGTATGCGACCACACCATACCCAATTTCAGAGGCATCGCTGAAAATCTGTAGCTGTGCGCGTTGCTCAGAGGTCTCTATCCTTCGCAGCCCACAACGAGGAACCGAGAGTTAGCCAATAGATAAAGTGTGATTAATCCATTGCTTCCACTCTTGCTCGTCTGACGGCTGGAGTGGGTCATCCCAATCCAGTCCTCTTCTACACAATTTCTGTAGAAGCACCTTGGCTGGTAGAAGCAAAGGACACACTAATCCGTGGGGACCGAACATCGATGATACGGTTGACAGGATGCTCCGTCAGGTCGCCGGGCAGTTGCGAACCCTGAATCGGAACCAAAACTGATCTGTCTCAGCGTTCCATTCGAGCCCAAGCGTACGATCATTGCAGTGCGAGCCAACAAAGAGTTCTTTAGGCGCTCGTGCCCACTCGGTAGGGGATATCAAATCTAGGGCCTTCGTCTTATTCGAGATCCATTTCCGCAGCCTGAATCCCCCTTTGGCTAGCAGTTCACATATGTCGTGGGCGAACTGCGCGGCTTCCTCTACTGAACTCAATGATACCAGACACTCATCTACGTAGAAACCACTGGTGATTGCATTCGTTACCATAGCGTTGTATAAATGACCGAAATCACTCACCGTCTTGCGAAGGGCATAAGTGGCACAAAACGGCGAGGACGTCACCCCGAATGGGTGGGCGGTCATCTGGTAGTCGACAGGATCATTAGACAGGTCGCTTTTTGGCCACCACAGAAACCGCAATGCTCCTTGATCGTCCTCCGGCACCTTTACCTGCAAGTACATTTCTTCCACGTCTGCTGCTAACGCCACTAAATTCTTCCGAAACCGAGTAAGTACTTTGGTCAGGTTCGCAGTGACGTCGGTGCCCTGTAAGAGTTGGTCATTTAGGGACAGACCTCGAAATTTCGCCGCACAATCCAAAACCACTCTAAGTTTTTCCGATTTCTTGGGGTTAACTATCGCGTGATGAGGTAGGTACCAGCACCGAGTTCCGGTCTTCGCCGGAGCTCTAACCACATAACCCTTATCCAGCATCGAGTTTATTGACTGCGTGTATTTGGATAAAAGTCCGCCATCTCGCAGTAGACGACGTTTAAGGTACGCTAGCCTTTTTTCGGCCATAACCCTGTTACTAGATAGAACTTCGCTACCGTCTCGCCAAGGGAGAGGAACAGCGTAATGTCCATGTACTAAGCGCGTCCCCGCCTCGGTCTTAGCAACTACCGCTGAATCCTCACATGACATGGATAGTTCAAGAGCATCAAAGTCTGAAAATTCAGCGTTGTACAGCATTTGGATTTGGTCAGCAATGGGTATGTCCGCCGCCCAGATGCCGTTAACGGATGCAACTCGACGCATCGCGGATCACAGAGGGCCCAACACAATCCAGCCCAGGAAGGTTTTGATAGCGTACGGTTCCTTGCAACCACCAAGCCGTTGGTCTAACACCCAATGAGCCTCCGGAATGTCGCAACCAATCAACAATGATATCCGCGGGTCGCGGATCTCTTCGAAGTCGAGATCGGCCAGGTGCGGCCACTTGCGCGCCTCCGCTTGTGTCCCGTGACAGGATGCTTCAATAGGCAGACTAGGCACTGCGAACGCGCGCTCTACCTCAATCTCTTCTAGCCCGTTTAGTGAACGCAAGTAGAATTAGACCACGGAGCTATCCATACTGTGGTCTCCGTTGATCGTCGTAATCGTCAAAGACGACGGCTGTGGCTCCAAACGGAGGCGGCCGACGAGATCCTGGGTGATCAGTGTTGTATCTGAACCGTTGTCGAGAAGTGCATAGGTTACTATCGACCCGAACGGACCGAACACAGTCACCGGAATCACCTCAAGAGCGACACAACGCGAGCCCGCGTCTGTGACTCCGCAGCGAGTCTGATCTGTGGATACTGCGTGAGTTAACTTGGGGACTTGCCACCATGGAGCAGGCTGTGATGACGAGATTGGCAACCAGCGGCATTGCAGGCTCGGCGAATGCCACAGTTTTTGGCGATATGGCCCGGTCTTAAGCAACCGAAACAGAGGTTCTTGATTTTTAACATTTCCCATCGTTGCGATATGTCCAGTTCTCTAAATATTCCACACTCCACGGCCAAGTGGTTGTCCAAACAAACGGGGCAGGAGTGGGTGGGGCGGGCAGGCGACGTAGTTCTCTGACCAGCGTAATGGCTACTTATCGCCGGATACTCTTTCCTTGGAGGAGCTCTCGTAACAGTCGTTTCGACACCACGGGGTGATCGATCGGCTAACTGTCCGAACCGGCTGCGAGCTATGCGTGTCCGAGATGAAACAAGTGTGGTTAAATTCATAAAACTAGGCTCATGACCACTAAACGTTATCTGGTCGACGATTTCGGCCCATTTGTACTGCAGGGGCTTCTGTAGGGCACGGACTATCTCTTCTAGGGTGGTGGAGGAGTCTATATCTGCCTCATAGTTCATTTGTTTCAATGTGATGTGGCAATTCTCCATCTTAATGGCCAATTCCGACAGGGCATCTGCGTTGTTGGGAATGGACTTCGCGCCTTGAAGTAGGCCTTCTATCGATGCCCTAGCAATGTAGTGTGCTTGCTCGAAGAGGTCTCGTAGGATACGTCGAGCTCTTTCGTAACCCTGACCGGGCGGCAGCATTACGCAGTTGCCAATAGCCAGTCTAGCTCGTCCCTTGCAGTAATGAATGAGGTAGAGCAGACGTTTTCCATCATCTACCACCTTGCTCTCCACATAGAACTCAAACTGCTTGACGAACCTCCAGTAGTCAGCTGGGTGCCCATCGAAATAAGCCAGCTCTACTTTGGGGAGACCAGCTTCCGCAATAAGTGGGACGAGAGCGGACGCTATAGCGTTTCCCAACGTGGCAGTGGGGGGTCAATCGGCGAATCGTCATGACAACCGGCGGATGGTTGATTCGCAGCCACCGCAGCACATTCCGTGACAAACTCGTCAACTCTTTTGACGAATAAATAGGGAGTCCGGGCAGGTCTACTTCGCCTTGTTCGTCTTCCAGCAAGGCGCTACGCTGGGCGAATTCGACCTCCTGTCTAACCTTCAAGAGTCTGCGCTGTTTGCTAAGTTCCTGCTCCCTAGTTTCTAGTTCTAGCTCCTCCTTGAGCTGCTTTTCTTTCAACTCAGCAAGCAGGAGCTGTGAACGCGTACTGCTAACTGAATTTCTAGAGCTAACCCGTGAGCCAGGGTGAGAGATAGCATCAAGAGGGACTTGCCTTGACTTGGATGAGTCCTTTGTCCTGGTGGATGCGCGGGTGACTGGCATTGCGAAGAGGAACCAATTTGGCACTTCCAGATACAAGTACCACCAAACCGAGGGATCCAATTAAGCAATCCGTCGAAGCGAGAAAAAATTGAATACTGTAACGTCCATCGTGAACGTTGAATAACGCGTAGCCAAAGATCCCGAAATCAAAACAAGTCGGATCACAAATACTACGGTACTATTAAAATATATACAGTTGATAATTGAGACATACATCAATTGTTCAGTATCCCGGTGTATGCAAGTTGACAACAAGGTGTCAGTAAACAATAGGACGGAACGAGTTGTCTACGCCGGACAATCAAAGGAACAAGTCACCACACCTGAGTGCTATGAGTATTAAGAATAATGGCGTTGACCAATCAATGGATGGTCCAATCATAGGGTGAGAGTTTAATGGCACGCATAAACATGGTGTTTGGACGAGCAACCAGTGAACGGGGGAGGGGGTGCGGCACATGCTCCGGGCTGAACGTGTCATGTTCGGCGAAGAGTAGGGTTGGAGATCCAAGGTCGTCGGTAGCCGCACACGCACGGAACCAGTGCCGGGGATTAGCGTGCACACACAGACACACCTACAACGCTAACAATGGGAATGTAAGGAGGCGCACGTGAACGCTGGTCGATATCCATCAACGATCGGCCAAGGTCTGTAGACTAGACCACGAAGCGAAGAGCAGAAGGATTTCATGGGTAGATAAGCGCGTTACAATTGGTGATTAAGGTGCCATCCTTTTCGCATATGGTTTCACGTATACCAGGTCGAACACCTTCGGTGACCTGAATGAAATGGAAAAGTTTTCTGGTATTACCAGAGAGATTAGCAAGCTCCACCTCCCTAGCATATTCACACCACAAAGCCTCGCGGTCCATTTGCCGCAGACTCCTGCATAACTCTCGACCAAGGTATTGTCGTTCTTCACTGTGTCTGGAATCCAACAGAATCAAGCGGCGTTTGTCCATCAGCGACAGTGAGACGGCGGAAATTCAATGCTTCGGTGGGTGACGGGCAACTCCACAAGCGTCGATACTGGCGGAGACTATGGCATCTTTGATCTGTGCCCACTGCGAATCGAGGTCACCGGCAATAGTTGAGCCAAGCAATGTTAACAGTGAGGCTTGGTACCTGGTTAAAATCGCAGCATTTTGTAGATTTGCGACGTCCGGTCGGTAGTGAGCGCGCTTGCGTGATTCTCCGAAACGTATGCAGATCTTAGCACGAACTAATGCGTGATCGGAGTCTAGGTAAGTTGACCGGTACGATCGGCAGTCCGTTACGCTTCCGTGCCATCTGTATCTGATTGCTGTGTTCAAGCTACCAGCACTCTTGTGTTTGTAAGGGCGGGCGCCAGGTAGCAGTGGGTCTCCTCGAGTGCCGAAAACTAGTGCTAGAATGAAACAAGCGATGATCAGAGTAAAGAGCAAGCAGTCTGTCTCCAATGTCTGATCGACCGTCACCGAGACCAAAACCACCCCCAAGGTGGTGCTCGCTTGGTGGAAGGCGGCCCAACTGTGCGTTAAAGTCCCCGGCAAGAATGATTGTATCAGTCCTTTTGGAGGAACGCAGCAGTTCATGTAGCTACTGATAAAAGCTATCCTTGACTACATCCGGGCTGCAGTCTGTAGCGGCGTAGGCGGAGACGACAAGCGAGGCACGCTTAACGTCTCGACGCCTGTTTACATTACATGAACCTCCTAGTCTGACTGCACATAATCGACTGTTCACTGGGATCCAGTCGAGCAGAGCTGATTCATCCCTGGCACTCAGTGCAACCCCAACACTAGCTTGGCCAGAGGCCGCAACTTCTGTGTTTTCGAAAAGCCTCAAGTGGTATTTGGCATCAGGGTTTATCGGAGAGGCCATTCTGATGACGGCGCTAGAGTCTTGTAATCTGGTCTCTAAAAAGCAATAGATGTCTACCGAGAGCGTTCCAAGAGTACGGGCCAGACATGCTTGTTGTCCGATCTACATCAAAGTTTGAACATTAGACGCTGCGACGATGAATGGAGAATCAGCTCGAAAAAAAGCTGGAGCTTCGGTAGAGTGAGAGACGGTTGCGATCGCAGGACATTGAAAACCGGGAGTTTGGCTGTTACTTTCATCAGTTGCTAGACGGGGATCGTTTGTGACGGTGACGGAAGAAGACATTAGTGTACATATAGGTAAAGGACGAGAGGTGGGATGATCTGTGAGCGGAGATTGAGGAGCTGAGTTAGCGGAGATGATGGGCATAACAGGAGCAGTAGTATGCAGTGTGGTGTATGATTCGTCGGTGGGCGTGATACTACCCGGTTGCCTAAGCCGAAGTAGAGTGCTATCTTAGAAGGCCCTACTCCGAACCTTCGATCAAAGATCAGCAAGGTGATGCGAGGGCGTCGCAACCCGTTGGCAGCCAGTGACCAGATAGATGGTTCATACGCCTTTCGGTCCGTGAAGAACCAGGGGTCCAACGCACCCTTGAAGTACAATGCCTCACAGGGAGGGACAAGGGGCAGTGATTTTCTTTAGTGGCGAATCACATCCGTCACGTCTCAGTGTTGTTAAACAGGTATTTGTGGCTTTTTGTAGGGAGAGCGCATGTCAGACGAAAACCCACCACATCTTGGAACACTGTCGCTGAACCATTTGCCGGAGCGGAAAAAATCCGAACTACCCAGCTGGCACCACGAGGAGGTTGTTCGGCAAGTCAGTTAGTGGTCTTGGCTATTTCTAGCGCCTCAGCAATTAATCTTTACCTTGTTGTTCTTACTCTCCTCCTAATGATCTCATGGTCCTAGTCGATTACGTGTTCCGAGCCTAGCGCATGTACCACTAGCGCTGAATCTTTTAGTAAGACCTTGTACTCAGGCTCTTTTCTTGATGGAAGCGAAAAGTACCTTTTGTGGTCTACTATCCTAGTGCGCAATTCTCTCGTTGTTTTGCGTATGTACACTTGCACAGTCCCTGCAACTAATTTTATACACGCAACTCGTCATCTTACCTTTCAGAACTGGATCCTTCATACACCAGTGCTTAATGCATCGTTTGACCTATTTGGAAAACCACTATTATCTTTGTTTATTACCCGCCTGATCGCTCCAGAAGTTCCCTCTTTATAATGGATCTCCCCCCCCCCGTCTCCACTCCGTCGTACGTGGGTTTAGCGTTCTCTGCAATTGAGGTTTAACTAACCGCCTCGGATTTCCATTATCTTTTAATTTGTTCATTGCTTCTTTCCGTGCACAGGGTCTGGGTCCTTTGAAACAGAGAGGATGTAATCGCAGCATAGACGTATTTTTGATGATCTGAACTGTGTCTGTTGGTTTTCGCTATATCGCTGTTCTTAGCCATCCTCCGTTCCTGTGAACTAGACAATCTCGAAATGGCTGTGTATCCCTGCATGATTTTAGTTCCATGGTATAGTTTCTGTTCTCCTTAATGGAGTTCAGATAGTTTATAGACTTCTCTTCCTTATCACGCTTAATAATAGCGAAAGTATTATCTACACATCACCACCAAACCTTTGACGAGCTAATGTCAGCGTTATATTTTCATAGACTTCCATATATAGATTTGCCAGTACGGGGATATTTCCGACCCCATGGCAAGGCTCTTTTCTGAGCGTACAGCCTCGACTGGAACATGAAATATAGCATGCCAAGGCATGCTTTCTTTCCTTCAATTATTTGGTCCACTGTGAGTTTAGTTATTTTCTCCAGGCTACTGTCCTCGGTGAGATAGCACTGTGCTATCCCCCGTGCGTAACCCTTTGACGCGTTCGTAAATAGTGAATCAACGCCCATTCCACTGTAACCCTTCATGAGAATGGGCAGGACGGTTGACCGTCGTCGGCCCGTGTTAAATAAAGGAACCAGTCCAGTCAACAGAGAATCACCGGCACCTTTCAGCAACGGTAGAGGAAAGTCCTCGAGTCAAGGAACCTTGTTTCGTTTCAACTTAAAAAGCTCATGTCGAATCTCTTCCAAAGTGGGAGGTGTGACATCAACTTCTTACTTCAACTCAGGTGGTTTAACAAGCGGCAGTGTCGCAGCAGATCTGCTGAACTACTCCTCAATATATTCCGCCCAACGGGCCAGTCGACGAGGCTGAGAATAGATCATATGTCAAACTTCCTTAACTATTGTCTCCTTAACTGTTGGCTTTCTGGGGCCTGCGTTCCGGAGCAACTGGAGTAGCACTCGGCTGTTCCCAATACTATTGCCTTTCTCCATCTAACGCTCACCAGAATTCTCGGTTTATTGGAAAACTGCCACACGTCATTTCAGAGGATTACAGATACGCTGAAACTCATTGCCCATTGAAACCTGTTTATGCGCTTCGATCGATCTAATTGATGCCTCGGAGAGGTATTCACAGTTACGACATCTCAAGTTGGGTGCACATCAGCCGGTTCATATTCTTGAGTTAACAAGCTTGTACTCTGACGGTCCGGTTTCGAGCCTGCATAGTTGCAGCTCGATCATCGCAGTATCCTTAGCCCACGTGCGACCAGTAGTGGTTCGGTATTGCGTGCCGGCCTAATGCTGATGCTTTTCTTTCTTCTATTCCAAATGCATTCTTCATAGCCCACTTGAGACGATCGCAGTCGTCGTCCGGCTCACCAACCTTATTCATCACTGACAATTGGGGGTCAATTCTTTATGGGATTGCTGAACTGCGGACTGCGAGTTTAAGTTACATTTGAGATTGGAATATAGGCACTTCTTTGAAGCAAAAAGGGTGAGCATCAGGCGTGCGCGCACTAGAGCATAGTCGGCATTCATTCATGTGCTTCAAATTGACCAACTATCTTATACCGGTGCGCGCCATCTGTAGCTGATGGCAGTCAGTTTGGGTTCAGGCCATTGAGGAATTCAGTATACGCCAGGGGATGCGGTTTGAACCTTTGCGCTGGAAAGCAGTGCTACCAAGGTAACGGTTATGGTCAGCGCACAGTTGCCTAATTCGATTGCCGTTTCCTGTTCGTCATGCATCGACCCCGAGGCGGCCTCCCAGGTGTAGTTCAGAGTCTGCAAGGCGACCGACTTGAGCATTCAAGTCACCAGCAACAATCACGATGTCAGTATTCTTCGCCATGCAATAATAGATGCGAGTTCACCATTATATATTGTTATTCAACGCCTGACCAATATACAGTTGACAGTGCCACACCACATAGTTAACAACAATACAAATGGGAAAATTGGTAGACAGTGGAAAGGTTTGCAAGGTTAATGTGCTGTCCGGGTGGTGGTCTTCCCGGTTGCCCAGGCCGAAGAAGAGGGTTGACTTAAGGAACCCCACCCCAAGCCTTTGGTCATAAAGACCTGACCCGCAAGGTAGCGGGCCGATTACCGGAGACCGTTGGCATCCGGGTAGCTCTTTCGCCTTCTTTGTGTTCAGTAGCATTCCACAGAGAAGCCGGTGGCCAACAAGGTTGTTCATCCGCCCTCCGTTAGCTACTCGCTTCTGGTTACAGAAATGAGTGGTCAGTAACCTTATAGCCGGTCGCATTAGCTTTGACACAGTGCCGTACAAGCTCTTGTGGTATTTGATGGAGAACCAGGTGACCAGCCCAGAACTCCCTACGCTCTGAGACACTGCGGCTGATTGTCCGCGGCTGTTTATTCATCTCGCCTGCAAGGCAAACGAGACTTATTCACAGTTACCTCCACAAGGAAGACATTCACTGATCCGCAACGTGGGGACGCGCCCCATAGCGTTCAGCACCGCCATGAGTTCACCATGGAAATCACATTTAATATTTTCCGAACTGCACTCAGTAAGAGTATAAACGGAGGTGGTGAAAAAGCACCTTGCCTTCAGTCAATGCTTATTGATTCCAGTAGATGTTCGAAATCGAACTGCGCACGTGGTTGTTCACCGGCATCCAGTCGAGTCTGTTGCTCTCAGCAAGTTCACTGAGGGCGACACCAACACCGTAAATACGTTGAGTCATTTTCTCATTATCACCAGTGCCGCGAAAAGTGTAGTTATTGTCAGTAAATTCATAACCAAGAAGCCGACGACTTCACAACGCTGTTATCTTGTACGCATGTTTCCGAAACACAGCACACAGGACCAATATGGTGAAGTGAGAGTTAGTGCTGTCTGTTAACCGATCTCACCCAGAGTGCGGACGTTAAAATAGCCAGTGTGAGGTGCTACTTTAGATTTGATGGAAGAGCTATGTCTATCAATAACAGCAGCTGCGAAATCAGTGATAGTCTTTCGCTCAATAGACAGGGTTGAACAGAGTTGAGAGGGGCCAGAAAAAGACGAATAGCAAGAAGTGAGGATATTGTCTACCGGGTCGAGATAGAAAATGACGCTCTCCTTTCCCATTCCGGAATAGGGGTTTTGTTTGAGGTGCCCCACTTCTGGCCTTTGACTCAACAGTCTGACCCACACGACAGTGGAGTACACGAAGGTTCGTTTGAGGGACACTACCCGGAGCCTTTGGTTCAATAGCCTGACCCACAAGGCAGTGGAGAGCAAGTCCAGCTCAGAAATGTGATTTCTAAGCCTTTGGGATCTGATTAAGGACTACCACACACTGGCTTTGAAGATTTAGAACAGTACACACATGTTTTACGACCACACTTGTGATCACTGCCAGCCGCAAGTGGGAGTTGGCGGGTTCGCACCAACTTGGCTATGGATTGCCTGGCTTGAGGCGGGCAGTAGCAAACCAGTGATCACCGGAAGGTTCCCTCCCATCGTCACAGACGATGCGCGGCGCTCGTGCTTTACGCCGATCGAGCTGTGAGCTTATAATCCGTAAACCTGTAATCTCCCATGGCTAGGTTTCAAATGAATAGAGCCATCTACCTCTCCCTAACCTCCGAAAACGGTTGGGATACTGTGTTAATTTGACATCTAACCATTGATCTGTATGGTAGGAGTGGCTCTATATGCACACGGAAAGTGCTACCCAGCGTACCTCAGTGGATCAAGGAGCTACGCTAGCCATCATTTCGTTGACTCGGTGAGCTATCCAGCTTACGATCGATCCGAACGGACGCTTTCCTTTTTGTGGACCATTCCTCACCAATTTGCTGCACACCATTGAGCTTACATCCAATCGACTCAGGTTTATCAGCTCTACAAGATGCATACTTATCTTCCGAATCATTCTTATTGTGTCAACGTCTGACTCACCTCTGTGTTTATGACACCTTTACTTACTGAAACTCATCACTGTAATAATCCATTTTCAAGTCCTTTGTGTATCTTTTACACACGTTCGAAAGAACTTTCTTGAGGCGATCAAGTCAACCAAAACTCATTCTTCCCTAATACCAGTTGCTTCAGCTACTTCGCATTTCATACAATCTTACTGTTCTTCCAGTATTCTGTTAGAGTTTATCCATGACCCAAAGCCACTCTTTGTGACCTTGTCAACCAGTACGCCAGCGTAACCCACCACACTGATCAGCATAGACACGTCGTCCGCCAGTCTTAACTTGACCTTTGTAACCATATCGCTTGTCTGACTGGGTTGTGCAGCCGACCGGTCAGAAAAGTACACAAGATCAACCAGCGACACTGTGCTGCGTAGCAGAAAGCGAGTAGCTGCGGCTCCAAAAAGGCTCCGGGCGATGGGTAACTGTGGGTCAACAGAATGTAATCTACTAGTCAAATTTCGTTTGCTCTGATCACACTGTTTAAAATGGCACCATCCGAAGTGTGCAAGTCTTTCCCAACAACACGTGGGAGATCGAAAAAGCTCCCAAAATGACCTCTGGTTTTGTACTGCGTGTTTGACCATCCCATTAGTCAAAGGATACTTCTAGTCCAAAAGTGCGACCGGTTAGCAGACAAAGTTGTACGGCAAATGAACGTTAAGGTTATATCACTGGAAGCAAGTGTTCGTCAAGACAACCCAGTAGCCTCTAGGAGAATCAGTGGTGCGAATTTGGTTCCGCCCGAACCATGCTCGATAGAGTCCCCATTGCTGTTATCTTCAATTTTGGAAGAACGCCAAGCGAAAACAGACTGTGGCTCTGATAGTCAAATAGTACTCAGGACCACGAAAATCAGACACCACGCGAAACGTGTGATCGATCAGATTCCACTGGTCTTAACAACTTGTGTCATTAACAAGGATGGGATAGTCAAACACGAGTCTTCTACCTCTGAAACTCAAGGGTCTCTGGTTGTGTTCAAATCCCCCGAGACTTCAGTCACATATGCACCGATCGCTGCAAGTCCCTCGGGATGCTACGTTTGGTGTCATCTGTTGTAAAATCTGCTAACACAAATATAGACACATCACTTGACTTAAAGCCAGGATCAACGACCACCCGTGTGCACGAATGTCCCCGAATCCACCGCCACCATAATGCGGGGTAAGTTGTCTGACGACCAAGACCAGTTTAACTCATTGTGCATCTTGATGAATGTAAAACTCGAACCCACAAACTTAGGATGAGTTACTCGTCATCCGAACTCTGCACTCTATGGCGAACTACGAATTATTATTCCAGTGTTAACTGGGATCCACCATTGATGTAGACAATCTCCTACTTGCTGCATTTACGCTACAACGTGAGTCCAGTAGAGTGCGCATCTCTCTTGAGATCCCTTGGAGCACGACACAATCGAAAATAGACATCACTGAAGGACACAGCAAGCTGGATGATCTAAGCACAATCGTTATTTATTGCGCGCCAGAGCTTCCCTCATGAGGCCGGTACTCACGGTTTGGAACAGTGGCGGTTCATTCGTGAAACACTTTCCTTGTACAACGTTGTGGTTCGATCGCTCTAAAGGCTACCTCTCCCACTCATTTATAGAGCAAGCGGACCAAAAATCCTAAAACTCCTGGTTCATTTGGAGCAGACAGCAACGAAAATGTCAGAATATTGGCGGAGACATCGGAAAAGCCTTCCATCTGAATTTCGGTTAGAAGCTGCTAAAGCCTTGCAAAGATCAGACATGAGCTACCTGAAAATACGAACTTACTTGCTATTACGCAGGGGCATCACTTTACCACTCGGTCACGCGATTCTGCAGTATCCGCGGACGGGGAATGAGACGCGCCTTGACCAAATTAACTTGCGGATGATGTAGCATCATCCCATCTAAAGAACGACTAACGTCCGAACTCACACCGGTAGGCATTCTACCACGCTTGACACTTTTCTCTCCCCTTGGATTCCTAGAAACCGAGCAACTATCCTTGCTTTAAACAAATGCCCAGGGCCTTTTCAGCAAGCTACCCGAACTGAAAGAATAGATTTCTAAGCCATGCGGTATCGGTGTCACGGAGACATGGTCGCACATTTGAATGACACGCTGAAGTCTCGCTGCCAGGCATGTCACTCATACGAGACGACAGGCTTACGAAAGGAGAAGGGGTAATTCTTTATTACAGAGGCGATTTACATTGCGGGGCCTTTGCTGATTCAGACTCACAGTTCAAGCATTCTCTTTGGTGTCATTGTTGGCTGGTGGCCGAGTGATCTGCGCACCTGGTTTGCAGCCATAAGGTCCCCGATTCTAGTCCGCGTAGGGGTGGGCATCCTCGCGGTATACTCAGCCCGCGCGCGACTGGTTGTGGTCGCGAGGCAACGAAGCGCCGTTACGGCGCACAGTTGGCACATTATTATTATTATTATTATTATTCTTTGGTGTCGCTTACAATTACATGGCAGAGACACCTGCGTTATAGCTTTGGTGTACCGCACCCCAAACTTTACACCGGATATGGACTGCCACCTTGTGACAGCTTCAACATGCAGTCTAAAGCGGAAGCACGCTTATAGCCTTATCATGGGTGATTTCAGCGTACACTGTTTAGCAACCGCTGCTACAATCGGAGAATAATTCAAAGCAGATTTGTAAGAGTTCATAACCAATGTTCCACTTTACAGTCGTCATTACGCCCACTTGTTTCCGAACAGGAAATAGACCATCTGCTGGATCTTGCGTTCACCAACGAGGAACATATAATCCATATACTGATAGTAGACTGTCCTTTGGGTCGTAGTGATCATGCACTCATCAGTTTCGACTTCATCTGCTTTGCGGAATATCTTCACAAGATGGTGTGCACTGTTACACGCTATGTCCGCTTAGCCCAGCTCGTCAGTGCCACAACCCGATCGTTCCTCGCTGTAGGTCATCCGTAATTCGCCCGGCTTGAATTCGTCAGCTAATTCAATCAACTGCTTGCGGTTGCCTCAGACAAGAATTTTCAATGTGCCCAAAACCGTTTCTTTCATAAGGAACAGACCTAGAAAATGGATGACTATACGCAACGCAGCCTGGTGATAGTACAGATTACCACCAAGGCCAGCTAATTGGAACAACTACATAGCCCATCGCAACTACTGCACTCATCTGCTCAGAGGTGACAAAGTCGCATATCAGCAGAATATGGCGAAAACTTTCCACGATAACCAAACTGCTGTACAAGTATGTCAATGGCCGTCGTAAAGTGAGACAGGGAGTTCTTCCATTCCGGACGGCTTGTTGTCCAACTAGAAGCGCTATAGAAGCAGCAAACGCGTTGCGGACGCAATATTCTCCCACATTTCAGAGGGTTTTACGATCAGGCTATCTTTCAGCTTTTGTTTTTCCCGCCTCCAGGACTCACCCACATATTTTGTACTGCCGGATCTGTACTGCAGAAGCTGGTATCTCCGTGCAGTCATCGCTAGTCGACATTATTCGCCCAGAGGAACTGCGAGCGGCAACAACAACTGGCAAAACCTTTGGTCCAGTTCTTTCAGCGCTGCTTAGACCAGAACCAGATTCCTACGATGTGGAAGCCTGGAATAATAACTGCAACTCACATAGGCGGAAGCAGGACTGGGCCCTCAACTTACCGTCCGGTCTCTCTTCTCCCTGTATTGTCCAAGGTCATGGAATCCATCGTTGCCCATGCGTTGGTGTGTTATCTAGAAACTTGTAACATTATTGCTCCCTAACACCGCGGCTTTCGTCGACATCGTTCGTGCACAACGAATTCATTAATCGCACGGAGTAGTTGGACCGAGTAAACTGACACTGGGTTTTCCGAAGGCGTTCGATCCTTTAGATCATCGGGTTCTTTCCAAGCTCCAATAATACCTTATCATTGACCTTCTTTTGAGCTTGATCACCAACTTTCTCCTGCAACGACAATTAGTGGTCAGAGTCCGGAGTTCCTTATGTGACCTCATACCAGCTGAGTCTGGTGTGCCTCAGAGCTCAGTTCTAGAGCCACGATTGTTTTTGACGTTCATCAATGACCTTTCACAAACTATTGCTTCAAATTTCCTACTGTTTGCTGACGATATCAAGATAGAGTGTCGGATTCAGGCGATTACCGATCAGAATTTATTTCTTTGTGACCTAAGTATGGTACATCAGTGGTCAACGCAGCGTCTGCTACAGTTCAACGGGACAAATGCAAAGTGCTCCACATACGACACCGGTGTACCTATTCCTGCAAGCTAGGAGCGCAAGTACTGCAACCGTCATTCGTCGAACGCGGCCTTAGCGTGCTGGTTCAGGATAACTTGGGTTGTTCCAAGCAATCCGAAAAGGCATCGAAACTGGTAGCCAACACGTCGGCCTGCTACGACTAGCGTTCGGATAACTAGACACTTCTGTTTGCAGACACCTGCTCAATGCGTATGTTCGCCACCATGTCGAATACGCAATACAAGTCTGGCAGCCATGGCTAAATCACGATCTTACTGCACTGCATCATCCTCCACTTCACGCTTCCATTGATTGCGCAATCCATCATACGAACAGAGACTGAAACGTTTGGGATCATTCAGCGGGTGCTATCGTCGACTACGAACCGACTTGATAATGGCATACTTGCTTTTACACAAGTCACATCATGTGTGCTGCTCCTTACTGCAACTCAGCAGTAACACCAAGCTTAGAGGTCACTCCTTGAAATTAGCTGAACAGTACAGCCGTCTGACGGGACGTAAAAATTTCTTTTCCATTCGTGTGTGTCAACCATGGAACGCTCTCCTCAAATCGGCTGTTTGTGTACCTGCAGTAGACGTATTTAAAAGTCGGTTAGATGTGGCACTCCGTCACTTACATTTTGTTACTTGACACTACTCTCCATCCTACTCCTGGGAAATACCTTTGGATTTATTTTTGCGCCTATTGAAGCTATGGAAACACTCGGAGTGCAGGGCTACTGCATTATATACGGTAAGTCCATTCTTTAACAATAAAACTACTAATCGAATTTTTTCATCAGCGTTTTTCTATAGCCCACGAAACCATCTAACTGGGCTTGTGAAGCATTGCCTCTTAACCCTTGTAAAAAAACCATTGTTCATTCCACCACGTTAAGGTTCGATCTCGTTGCAAACACAACGAAGTATATAAGCGAAAACATGGTACCGCTGGCGCGTCTCTTCTTTATTCCTTCCGTTCCCCTTCACACTCCCCCTCCTAGTCCCCCTAAGACAACACCGTACTTCGGCTTAGTTAGTATCACGTCCACTGATGATACCATGGACTGTTCATTTGCTATATTGTTCTCAACTGCTTTTGCTCGTGCTACTCACAAACCTTCTTTACACGCCACCTCTTCATTTGTTACTAACCACCGATCAGTTACCAGCTGATTCCTGTTTCCAGGATTCTACTCCCGATGGTTTCGTCGACACCTACAGAGCTCGCCCAGTGGCCCTCCTTCGACCTCGTTCCGTCTGGCATGCTTCAATGTGCGTACACTCATGCAGATCGGGAAGCAGGCTGGTCCTGCGTGCATTTTGGAATCCCTCGCCATCGATGTTTGCTGTCCTTCGTAACGCGCTTACAAGATTTCAGTACTTTGCTTGAGTAGAGATCTCTCACTGACCACAGAGCCACCTTCCACCTACGTCTATCCGGTGACACAGAAGTAGCTGCGGCAGGTTTGGCTATCGTTGGTGCAGCGCTAAGTGGCAAAGCCGAGGCCGCGCTGCTCTACTGATTCCCGTTTAGTAGCCGGCTGTGTGCAGTTTGGCTTTGGGGATCATGCAGGCTCAACAGATATCTTGAGGAGAGACGCAACTTGTTTGTGATCTCAGCTTACGCTCCAAATGACTGCAGTTCCAACTCAGTCAAGAATGATTTCTACCGCGAACTTCACCAGCTCTTGAGCACAGCCTGCAAATCCGATATTGTCATCCATGTTTGGGATCTCAACGTACGGGTTGGTCGCCTATCATCTTGCACAAGTCACCTCGGTAGTCACTATGCGCTAGATGAGAGCCGTTCAGATAATGGAGAGAGACTTCTCACACTGTGCATAGATAATCATCTAGTTTCCTCGAGTATCAGCTTTCGGCATTCGAGGAGACGTTCCGCCACTTGGCAACCCCCTTCTGCGTCTCAATCCTAGTCTCAGATTGATCATATCGCAATCAGTTTCCGTTGGGGAGGTAGTGTAAAGGATTGCAGATCCACCTGGTCTACATTTCTCCACTCAGACCTTGCTCTTGTTTGTGCGACCACCTGTATTATTTTCGCAGGGTCCCTGATAACGAAGCACTAAGATGGGTGCAACTAAACTATCTACTTTCTCGGTTCAGCAGAGCTATCAAGCTTCCCTGGCCGATACACTTAGCTGTGACCCTCCGCACGACATTGAAGGACACTGGACGTTCTTGCAGAGGACCATGACCTCTGTGATCTTAGTCAGCACCCCCTGAATGCCTAGATCTCCACGCGCCCTTTAAATCTATTTGTCAGCCGCAGAAATATCGCTGTGGGGTCTAATCATGGTGAAGTGCGGCGTTCTGTCAGTCGGCAGCTCAAACAAGGCCTACACATTGATCGTGAAGCCTGGTGGTCCCAGCGTGCTTCGGAAATAGGGGCTGCTACCATCTGGCAATATTCACAAGCTCTTCCAGCTCATTCGGTATACTGGCCACAGAAAACTTGGTGTCAGTGAGACTATTCACGAAGCGGTTGGTTCGCTGAGAGATGCTTAATTGGACCTCACCGTCCACTTGTATGCCCTGCAAACTCAGCTGTCTTCCCTGGGTCGTCACCTTTGATCCACCCAGCGAAGCGGAAGTTTGTCTTGTGATTCGAAGCTGTTCAACTATGGAGGCTCAGTTATCATTAGTCAGCTAACCTCATTGTTCTCCAAAATCATGCATGAAGTAAAGATGCCTTCTTCCTAGGGCGAGTCAGTTATTGTTCCGATTTTTAAGTAGGGTGCTCGCACTTCATGTACCAATCACTGGGGGATTAGTCTCATTCCGGTTGCCTCCAAGCTATTGGCATCGATTCCAGTATGTAGACTATCCCCGATTCGTGAATCGAAGTACCGCGAAGAGCAATCTGGCTTCCATGCTGGTCATGGGAGTGTGAATCAAATATTCACACTCCGCCAAATCCTGGAACACCTAGACATTCATGCTGTGTTCAATTCGATTGATCGACCTCCACTATGGCGTTGTTTACTACAGAATGGTGTCTCAGCAAAGTACACTTCCATCCTACGCTCACTCTACTACCACATCTCCGGCGGAGTGAGGATCTATGGCAGGCCTTCGCTGTCAATAGCGGTGTTCGAAGGGCTGCCCTGTCCCTGTTCAATTTTGCTGTTGAAGATATCCTGTCGATTGTACTAAACAGTTACCAACATTTTGGTCTACAGCTACTACCGGGCAAGCGAGCGACAGACTTAAATTATGCCGATGATATCGCTGTACTTCAGGACGGCTCGCAAAACATGCAAACCATTCTAGACCATTTGGCGACTGAGGCATCTAGGTACGGAATATGCTTTGCCCCGTCAAAGTGTAAACTGTTACTTCAGGATTGCCACTCGTCCGTTCCTGTGCATACTATTGAAGGTACACAACTTGAACAAGAAGATAACTTTGTCTATTTTGACAGCTGTTTGTCTGCTGGTGGTACCATCGGAAAGGAAGTTTCTCTTCGAATCGCCAAAGCTCGGTCGGCGTCATCGGGATGTCTCCCTCTTGGTAAAGGGTCGTGTTTACAATGCCACTGTCCAGGTAGTGTTGTTATATGGAAGCGAATCATGGCCATTTCGCATAGACGACATGCGCCGGATCTTGGCCGTCGACAATGGATGCTCGTGTGTAGTGGCAACAACACATCTGTAACAGTGAAGTCAGACGTCCTATCTTAGAAAATGCGAGTGTTCCCTTCCACACGCTGATTTTGCTGCGTCAGTTAAGATGGCTCGGTCACGTCCTGTACATGTCAGCTGAGCGTTTGCCCCACTGCGCCCTTTTCGCTCGTGCAAGACCTGACTGGAATCGAGTACGTTTCGTTCAGCCGTCACCCGGCGACAGCATACGAAATCTTTGCGTTTACGTCTTGCCACCATTGGACCCACACGTCTGCCTGATTGCTGACCGAAGGACGAGGAGTGCCGATGGCTGGCAACAATTTTTGATATGACGCACAAGCGAAATCAGTGGAGGGTCTGTGTACAAACCTGTATGGATTTAGATGCCTAATGCTTGACGATTGAAAAAGAAAATTAAAAAGCCGTGTTCAAAATAACAAAACATATTCCGTTTTTTTCCTTTTATTGCAACTCAATAGCTGAATTGCTCACCTTCAGCTAATGTGCCATGATGAAGATGCCTTGATTAAACCTACTACTTACAGCTGAACCTGTCTTCTAGTGCCTTCCATTTCTATGTCTATTCTCATAGACTATTACTACTACTGCCACGTGAGCTTTCCGCCAATCAAAATACCTGATGAAGTTTTAAAGGACGCATCAAAACTCTTCCACCTCGAGTGCATGCTACCAACCGACTAACGAGCTACGCAGCCGAATATCGTAATCATGTACTTTATTGGGCAATTTGGGACAGTTATGTAATGACCGTCAGCTAATGGTATACAAATCAGTGATACTCTGGTTTTTCTCTACGACAACTAAGCATGCACGCTGTGCAGTATGGACCTCAGATGTCTGGAAGGATTCCGTCAGCAATGGCTGAGTCGGATTCAGCGCATGTTTTCTTATACGAAAGTGGTCTGTTTGAGCGCTATATTCAGGATGAATTGCTTACTTCCGCTGCGATGCTTGAAGTGTCTTGGACATGCCTGCCGAACTGATGCAGTGAGAATATCGCATGGCCAATTGCGTGCGTGTAACCGAAATGTGAGTGAACCGGAGCTGCGCTGTCACAAGACATGATCAGTGTGTGTTTATCATTAAATTATTTCGGCTTGAAGTGTTTGGATGAAATGGCACTGGATTGTCCCTGCTCTCGAGAATACATCAAGAATGACAGTGCTTGAGTGCATCCAAAAGCACTATCGCATCGTGAAGAAAAACCGGGTATGCAAACGATAAGCATTGATGCTACCCAGCTTCTCGACCTCAAGCGCATGGTACTGTATCACACACGGTCGTGTTTACTTCAGCCGAGCTGATCATCAGCTTGGTCACCAGAGGTCAACGCCGCGTAGTCGACCGGTGAGTTGAATCAGTAAGTATTAGCACTTGGTAGATACGTTGCTTCTGATTCCATTTGCTGACCCAATTCAATAATGTGGCATATATCCGTGGCGTGGGTGTTACAGCTGTGTACTGACTCGTCTTGTATGCAAAATGCACATTCTTGGCTTGACTCTTCATGTGAATGATGTACCGTAGTTAACTCCGTTAAATCACGCCTCCTAACGCTGAGACAATGCCGTTTTGAACTAGTAGCGCTGACGTGCAAAAATTCAAGTCGTTTGTATAACATTGTCATATTCAGTCATATCTGGAGCTCTATAACGTGGTGGTAGCTTGTGGCAAATGTAAGCTATCACAGCGCTTTTCATCAACACCACTTTCGAACTTCACGCATTGATTGTTATCCCACGACCGTCGACGTTCGTTTTTATGGTCATCTTTTACTTGTTTTATCCCCTGCACAACTTTTGGTCATCTCTGCTGGTTTATTACTTAGGATTTCGTAGAAAGTAGAAGTCACGATTAAAATTCACACACAATAATGTGCCTCGACGGGGAATCGAACCCCGGTCCAACGAGTCGGTCCGCTGCTCTACCACTGAGCTACCGAGGGCTGACGATTAGGTGCGCAATTTTTAATACATGACTTCTGCTTGGTGCGCGACATATTTCCAATGACCTCACAGTATCTGTCCTGGTGTTGCAGATTGGCTCACTCACCCGTCACTTCCCAATGGACCGAAGTTTCTGTCCTTTATATGACATGTCTTACTTCACCACTCAATATGGTCATGAACCAATCGCTTTGTCGACAACATGTTCCAGCATTAATTCCACTTTTTCTCATCAACACTATCCCAGATAAATAAATTAATATGACCTTGTTTGTCTTTCTCTACCACAGGCTTGGGCTTGCCGTTCAATATGAATACCGTGACGAAAATGATCAGAATATTCGATCGCGATCTGAGTGGATGTATTGAGTTTAACGAATTTTCCGAGTTGTATGATTACATCAGTCGATGGAAGCAATGTTTTGAGGCTTATGATGCTGATCGCTCGGGTACCATCGATGAGCGTGAGCTGATGCAAGCTCTTAACTCATTTGGGTACAGACTATCCCCAACGTTCGTGCGAACAATTATTCGGCGATTCGACAGATCTCGTCGTGGTGTGATCGGGTTCGATGACTTTATCTATGTGCTTGTTTGTTTACAGGTAGGTCACATGCCGTTTTTCTTGATATTCTTTTTTCACTGTCATCTTGCTTACTTATTCATTGTTTGCTCAAGTTAGTATTTCCTATCCTTCTCGTTACTTTCGTATTCTTTCCATTCCGTTTCTCCCCCAGCAATTAACCATTGCCTTCATGCCCTATGATCAAGCGAAGCGTGGATTTGCAATGATGAATTTCGAGCAGTTTCTCTTGGCCGCTTTCGCTACGGTATCGTAGTAGCGCATCTTTTCAGGATACGTGATTCTTCCTTCGTCGCAATAGCCTTCAATCCTCATCATTACAGCCCTTCTGGCGAAGACTGCTTTGTATGTAACACACTAACCACAACTGTTGTACGTAATCAGAGTCAATGCTTTTGTATCTCTATTTCTACCACTTATACTGTCGTCTTTCAGATGCTGGATGGCTTACGCATCCAACACATTCTTTCTCGACTTACTGTGGTCTCTCTGTTGTTGTATCCATTATGAGTCTGCGTCTGTACACGCGTTTGTATGCCACGCTACGCACACATCTTCAAATGGCACTGCACAGCAAACGTATTCATTTACTGCCACGGTTCAACATCTACGTTTGGTCAGACGGACCACTTACTAGTGGGGTTGGTGTTTGCCTCCTAAAATTGTTCGATTCAGTTGTGTTTGGACTTTGGCATCCCGACTGAGTAGGCACTTACTGGTCACATGTTTACTAGACGTAACAGACAGCAAGTTTGTCTTCAAATGGCAACTCCAATTGCAAGTCTGGGCGATAGGATCTACACTATCACTGAAGTATATCGATGTTCGCAGATGCATTCTGAGTGGAAGCAAATACAACGAGACTCACGGAGAACTCAGAGCGTAACTGCGTGCTAGGCTGCTCTCATCATGCGTTGGAGATGCAAACGATCACTGATCTTTGCAAGTTATTCAGTCCCATACATGGGCAGCAAAACACCTGATGTTAGTGAAACTCTATGCGACAAGAAGAGACAGTCCATTTGCAACTCGTCAAGACACTTGGAGCTTTAGGCTGATTATTTGAAGAGTAATCTACTCGACTAACATTGCTAGATTCCATACCTGCCAGAATCGTCCTTTGGCTTTTCTTCTAGATCTGCTCTCTCGCGTTTATTTCGAACCTGAGGTTATACCACTTTTGTTGAATAGGACTGCAAGACCAGATGGACTTGCCTCAATCCTCTTCAAATTCCGGAACCCGTCTCTTGCGGATAACTTACGCCATATAATAGTAAAACTACATGAACTGGAAACCCGTCCCAGGCAACTGAAGTTGCTCTGTTATTGCTACGATTTTCAAGAAGTTTCACATTCGAAATATGGCAGTCATAGGGAATCAGTCTGATCTCAATTGTCTTTATTGTCCCTGTGCTCCTTCATAACCCCAGAAACTGTTGACTAAACCGAAGTTCTATTCACATCTTCGCCTTGCGTCACTTTTACAGCAACACTACGTTTACTGACCATCTGCTCTACTCGTGGTCCTCGACACGAGGGGTGCTTTTGATTCAGTGGCTCGGTGTTGTTTGCTTAAGAAATATGTGTCCACAAAATGCGCAAATATCATTAGAGGGTTTTATATGCGTATTTCGAGCGAAATCTCCGGCGGTGTAAGACAAAATACCTGTTGTCACTTCTCTTCTTCAGTTTAGCTGTTGAAGACGGTATGGATAGTATGTTCACCGGAGTGGATTTTCTTCCAGGTGCTCGACTTGTAGTTCTGCGACGGCGTTGCTTTAATCTGTGCCAGCCTATCAAGCAGTGCTGGATAGACTGGCACTAGCCGTAAATTAAGTCAACTAGTTACCGCTTTGTTTTGCACACCTATGCTGGGTCACGTGTGTAACGGACAGGAGCAATAATTGAAACAGGGTGCGATAAGTCGACACATATGATACAGTGGTTTCTTAAAACCTGGATAGATTTCATATTACTGAAGCAGTCTACCATCCAGTTTTTGATAGACTAAGTTTTGCTTCTTCAGAAAAATACATAACAAGTATTTGAAAAGCAGGGAAAGAAGACGAAAGCTGGTAGATGCATGCATTTCGTATTGTCTCCTCAGTACCATTAACATGCATCTGCCAGCCTTCGTCTTCTTTCCGTGCTTTTCGAATGATTGAAGGGAACTAACTGATATAAATAACAAATACTTGTCAACTGGCGTACTCTTGTCCCATGTGTATGTTTTTCTGATTGTGGAGGTTGAAATATGCTCGGACAACCCTCCGTGAGAGGGTGGGGTGCTTAGGATCATTGAGTGTTTTCGACACATTTCTTGCAAGAACAAACATGTTTGGATACGATGTTATTTAGTTTCTACGTCAAATTTCCACTTCACTGAGGAATTGGTCTCAATGACATGGCAATTACTTTGCGATTCTTACTCATGACCACGGACCATCTCGAGCGAGCAGTAGGTTTAGTGGCGTAACACATGCACACACTCAGTGATAAACTGTAGAATCAAACAACGGGGTACATATGAAGACCCGAGACGGGTGACAGAGCGATAGTCTCCTGACTTTAGTGAATATCTCGCTCACGCGGAGGGACTGCGTAAGATCAGGGCTAATTGCCACTCCCCAGGTCTTTCACTGACGTGCGACATTGTGAGCGACGTGTGAGGATTTGCTAGCAGCGATCTCTGATTAGTGAGAAATAAACATCTTTGTGTTTTGACGCGTTCAGCGACTGTCATCGAGACTTAGACAAGGCTAAGTTGTGAGATAATCCCTAAAGGTTTGTAGTTTGGCCGATGGATACCTGGGATTACGTCACCTGCATATTTCAACAAGATTGTTTCTTCCTGGACGTGGATTAAGTCGATAATATATGTGAGAAATGTCGTCACATTGGCCCCTTGCGGACGCATTATTTCTGCTCTCATTCTTCTTGGGATTAAGCGGTCAGTTTTCAGCATAGCCGGCTGTTGTACTCGTTCGACCAAGCAAGACGAGTTCCACATTGTGACTGCCAGTTCGATCATCGCTTCTTTCAAACTTCTTATTTCTGCTTTTCGATACCTATGCTCACGCTCACAGCTTTTTTATGGTTTAAAATTATTTCAGGTTATATATGGAAGTCGATTAGAACAGCTACTCAACGAATTTAAGACTAGTCACAAAACCGGCCGCATAATGCCGATGCCGCTAATTTTCTAATCCTGTCACAGCCAATTGGTCTGTAATCTTCGGAAAGCTACTCGCAAATACCTATCGCCATTTAGACTCGTCGGTTCAGTCCACAGCCTGTGCTTCGTTCCAAGGCCTATCTGGATTCGCGCACATACGACTGACCTGTCGCGAAAGGTCAGGAATGCATTGCGCTTGAGCTGACACAACTAAAAACCGGTGCATCATTGATACCATCCGATCAAGACCACTAATTTTGTAACGCGTTCGGCATGATGGAAAGCTCACGTTAAAAAAAACAAACAGCGTATGATTCTCGGAGGGAGAGATCCAACTATTTCGTATCCATGTGTATTTGTCCCTCATTGTTTCGTCAAGTTTACTGGAGTTGCAATTTATCTTCATGAACTCTCAGTTTGAACTCAACGCGGCACTCATTTTCCTAGTCCATTCTATCTTAACGCGGTATCTCACATTTAGTTTCATTCTCATGCCTGCAGCAAACCCGCGGTCAATGAGGACAAATGTATCACCAACCAGAATATCCCGATACCAAAATTTGTACAACCGACCAAGGTGCCTTACACAGCGGCCGGATCCAGTGGTACAAATTACCCAGATTTAGTCTGTGTTGTGGTATAATGCTCTGTGCTGCCTATTGACCTGATAAAGGTACCTGAAGGATATCCTTCCGTATCCGAATCACGTGTCGAGGTTTCTTTAGAGGTTAGCACACATCTATGCTGCAATTTCCGCATAATCAAGCTACTTTATTTGAATCATCTACAAGGATTACCAAAACACGTAGTACAGTGTACCAACTTCGCGTACACTGCGAAATTCAGTGATTTTCAATCTGCCGGACAAATTACGATTGGAAACTTCAGAATGGACTCACTGTCCCATACTTTTCTAATCTCTAATGGAATCACTAGTTCAGCAGCTCATTCAAAGCTCATTCAAGTTAACAGCTTTTAAACTCTTGTTAGTTGTGGGAAACAACCCAGTAACAGCATGAAAATAAGCAACGGCAGGCGGATGCAAACCCTACCATAAGCCCGTATCTAGTCGAAATTGCTCCAGTAAATAGTCACATGATCATGTCTGTGCAGGCGTGCCTCGCGTAATCGAGACTACTATTTATTGACAATGATCTTCAGATCAGTACGCCGTAACGAATCACATAAACATGCGAACTAATTTAGTTCGTTACCCGCTATAGCTAGCTTGCTAGTCAAGAATAAACTATTTATTGGCAATGGTCTTGAGATCAGTACCCCGTAGCGAATCACATAAACATGCGAACTAATCTGGTCCGTTACCCGTTATAGCTAGCTTGCTCAATTCCGGCGCTCCCTGCGGTAAAGTCAACGTCATCCTCAAAAGTGGTCACTAGAAGACTTGCGCAAGATGACAGTTACACGACTACGCATTCTACGCTGACCACGCCCGGAATGATCACAACCCACGGATTTAGTGACGTTTATGGTACCTCCTCGCACAAAGTCAGGTCTGGCATTTATATCGGCGTTTCTGATGCGTTTTATTGCGTGTGATGTGGTAATAATGGGGTTCGGGGAATGTCAACTGCGATAATCTTTGAGTCCCAAATGCAATTAAAACCAGTACTTCAAACGTCTGCCCATTATATCACACCTAAAGTCTATCCCGGTCAGTAAGTAAGTTCGTCAAAGGTATCGATTGGACCGGACAAACTGATAGACAACCGAGGTTCAGTTGATTTAGGTTTATCCTTGCCGTCACTGCACGAATTTTTTTTATTTGGCTCAGACATTAGTCTTAGTCATGAAGATATGGTGGACGCTCTAACATCTTCGCATCCTACTCACAATGTATGAGTCACCGGTATCCGCTCCCATTTATGGATAATACGACATATGCTTCTCTTGGTGAATGGGTCGACATTGGTATGCATCCGCCGCGTATACCGATGCCCTATGATTCTGTTACACATAGATAGATTAGACCCAATAGCGGAAATGATAACTTCCCATGGATCTCTACGAACGACTTACGTGATCAACAGCGTCATGATGCATGTAAAATCCAAAGCGAAATTTGATTATTCAGCCAAACTAGATTACCTATTTGAGGACATGATATCCCTGTTCCCAAACCATTCAATCACTTCTTTACAGGAATTCACACGTTTGCTTTGAACCCTTGCATTATGAACTATTTTACGTTTTCACTTCACACCATTGGTTTATCTCTGGCTTCTTTAAGTCAAATATTTGACCTTTGACAGACTGCCGATTAGCAGAGAGCTACGCTGCACCGTTTCCACACGCCGCCGCACGTCTTCCAGTTTTCGCCTTTTCTCACTACGATTGCAAACCTGGAGTCAGCATACAGCCGAACTTCCTCTAACGGACGGTGAAACTAATGACCGTCGTCCAATACATCAAGTCACCTCGCACTACGGATGCGCGTGGTCTGCAGTTGGTGGGTTTTCGGGAAGTGCGCCGGCGGTCAACTACCGCCATGGCAGAGCCCATTCTGATGGCGCATGTTCTTGAACTCATCGCACTAGTACTGTTCATGTAGTACTGAATAACATGTGTAGCCTGCGCAAAAAGATGTACGAAGTTGACGTTCTTGTGGGCCACTCTACCGCAGGCGTCCTCGCTTTCACTGAGGCGTGGCTGTCTTCGGAAGTCACGGACAGTAAAATATTCCTACCTGGCTACGCACCTCTGCGGTCGTCGCAGAGGTGAAGTTCCACTCTATCTAAATTCCAGTTTAACTGTTTCCAAAACATATAATTTCCATTCAACTGATGGGACTGTTGAAGCTCTTTCGGTTGAAGTGTGCATCTTCACAGTTTAAACTTGTGTTAGTATATAGGAGCCCAGATAGCACTTCCAGAGGTTATTTCTATTACATACGCGGTCGCTCTACAAACCGGTGCTTAGTGATGGGTAACTTTAACTTACCGGAGATAGGCTGGCGCTTGCTCTGCTGCGTGACTACGATCTTGGACGTAGCCGCTGAACTCATGGAGCTGACGTCGCAACCCCCCTACATCACTTTGTGGACCTGCTCACACGGTTCATGGAGGGACAGTCTCCGTTCATTCTTGATCTTATTTTTTGCAAAATCAGTCGACTTAGTAAGTAGCATCGTTTGCGGTCAGTCATTTGGAGCTAGTAACCACGCCTGCATTTCATTCAAGTGCGCTTTTAGTAGAGCAGCACTGATAAGCCCAGGCGAAACGCGCGTCTTGGGGTCCGAACACCTAACCTGTTGACTTTCATGCAATGAGGTACAGAGTTACCGCGTCACCATGCACCATTTTTGGCAGCATTTGTTTAGATTGTATGAAAAATCTCAAAGCATTCCTCTCTGAGGTCTACCCCACATCCTGCTTTCAGTTTGGAAGAAAGGGAACGCCGGACCACCCTTATTCACTTAAACTACACATCTAATGAACAGACTGGCCAGGTGTTGGTGGAGTTACCTTTCCATTCAATCAGATGGTGCCCTGCGGTGTTATCGCACAGCACGGAACGCAGGTAAGCACCGTCCGAGGAATACTCGGCTTTTTTTATGAAGCGGAACTACCAAACAGCTTCAACCAACACGAAGCGTTTTTTCGCTTATGTCAGAATACGAGGCCATGTGAATTCATCCATCCCGGTGTGGCACACGCCTAGTGAAGCTACCGCGTACGCTGATTACGACAACACCTGTCTTCTCCGTGAGCAGTATGCTAGAACTTTTGTCCTAAAGTCCACTTTACCAACCATAAGTTTAGAGAAGCAAGTTCCGGCCTACTCTTATTGACGCATATCTTCGTAACAGAGACCCGAGTACTTTCCCTGCTGCTATAACTGAATCCTACCAAAGCCGCTGATGTTGATGCCATTCATCCCGAATCGCTATATGAGTTGGCAAGTGGAGTTTCTGAGCCTGTAACGCGCTTGTTCGAAAAATCTATGGAAGGAAGCTGTTGTTTGCCTCGTCTTCAAAAAGGGTGGTAGGCGCCTCCCTGTAATTTACAAGCCCATTAGTCTAACCAGCGTGCTGGTTAAATTGCTAGAAAAGTTAATAAGCGATGCCCTCGAGAACCATTTCAGGCCGTTTGGACTTTTCAACTCATTTTAACATGGTTTTCTTAAAATGTTTTCCTGTCTGACCACTCTACTGGTTGTTCGAGAGAGCTGGACGGGGTCTGTCAACCAGGATCAAGCAGTGGACGTGCTGTTCATTGTATACTCCAGAGCGTTTGACTCCGTTCTTATCTTCCCTGTAAGACGCGTTCCTGTGGCATCGCGCACTCGCTTCGATGGTTGTCGGTATTTCTCAAAAGGAGAGAACTGTGTTTGAGTAAACACTAGTCTTTCCTTCCGATAGGCTGTTCTGAGCGGTGTACCAGGGGTCAGTCCTTTGTCCCCTGCTGTTTGCTATCTACGTAAACAAACTGTCGGAACTGCTGAGGCTGCAAAGGGTTGTTACAGGACCACCAACCACTTTATGACCTCTTGACCCTTTCATAGAGAAGAACTCAAGGTAGTTGCTCATCTCACTTACCTTGGCAGCTGCATCAGCAACGGTAGGCGCATATGCGCTGAAGTTAGTTCACGTATAACAAAAGCTTGAACTGTCTTCTTAAATCTGCGATATCTGTGACTTGTCCGCAACGATAATATGCGTAGGCGAGTGCTAGTCACTGATAATCATGCTAGTTCCTTATAACAGCAGATAGCATGAAATAACTTTCCTTGGCTTGAACACGTGCTATGTATGCTCGGTCACCGTTTACCGAGGTGGGTCTTGTTTTGTTTGTCAAGTGTAAAGTGGCGCAAAGCTAGAAGTGGACAAAGGTTAACTTGTCAGCTGGAAATGAAGTCACTGACTATCAAACAGTGCGTTGGTCAGTCTCGCTTTTCAGGCTGGAGTCCACGTGATCGGCCTCATATTTGGCTCGAGACGTTACAGGACATTGCTTGCAGTCCGCGCCAGTTGCGTCTCTGATGTCGTCTCCTAATGGGGTTGCCTGTTTAAAGTGTGTTTGGTTCTGAGTTATCTGCGGGGTAATGGCTGATTATGGCGCGGGACAGTGACACCCGCAAGGAAGCTATCTCACCGATGCCCCTTATTATTGCTCTATAGCCAGCTGTTGTGACGGCATGTTGTTGACAAGGTGTAGACGGTTTGACCCTGAATGTTAAAGCATTTAGGTTCTACGCTGTTTCCGTTCTCTCCCTCTTATTATTCTTCATTCCGTAGGTCACCATGGTTCTACGGCAGGGAAGCATCGGTTCAAATGGCTGATGTACTGCTGTTATTTCTGTTGAAGGTGCCTACTCTCATATCCCCGGCCTGTTTCAAATTCTGGTGCACGAGACCGGTCGGTCGTAGAGTGCAGTGTTGGGAGAAAGCAGCTCCAGAACTCTCCAGACTCCTTGATTGTTTCGTTTTGTGATAGATGCCAACAAATCACACCAGTTGTTCAGTTTCATGCTGCTACAAGGAGATAGCTTACATTCAGCGTAATGGCCGAGAACCGTGGCGCAATATTGGATCGGTCTACAACTAGAGATCGAACTCGAGTAGAGATCAAAACATGCATCTATTTGGGATCAGCAGCAAAATGGGCCATGAACTTGAATCGTTTGAGTTGTGTTAATTACTATTAATTAGCATCTTCAATATTGTTGTGCTAGTAAATGCGGATAACCTATTTATTGCACTATGCTCTCATACAACACGAATCAGAATCCATCGGTCCGGCTGCTCTTGGCGTTCTCATTCTGTTGCGGGTTGAACTGGTTGGGAGCGGCACAGCTGATCCAGGCAAATTATCCGTAAAGTCAGCGGAAACCACAACCCATTTCTGGCGACGGTAGCGACTGGTTAGCCGTACATTCAGCGGCACCACAAGATATTTCTGGCGACGAGAGGTAAACTTAGTCAAGACGGATATTTCAGCAGCAAACTTGAACACTATTTTGCTACAACAGCAGAAGCAATTCGAGGCCGCACAGCTGCAAATGATGGAGACTCTCAAAAGAACAGTGTCACTCCAGTTTACAGTCATCTCTTCGGAGCAAATGCAGACACTCCTTCAGCTCCAGCAGTCAATGTTTGAAGAATCACGCGGCAATTGACAGAGTTGGTGGAACAAAATTTGAGCAATGTAGTCGAATATGAACTAGAACCAGAGCTGGATTCAGAGTATATTGCGAATGAGTGGTACAAGCAGCCCAACTTGGGATTAGACACCAAAAAAGATGACAATTCAAATACCAGATGTGAACTGCGGGTCCTTCATCATTAACAGCAGTACATCAGCCATTTGAACTGATGCTGCGCTGCCATACAACCATGAGGATCTATGAAATAAAGAATAAGAAGTGGGAGAGAAGAGGGACTTACCTGAAAACCTTAGGGTCCTCAGCAAACATTCAGGGTCAAGACGCCTACACCTTGTGTAGTCAACATACCGTCACAAACAGCTGGCTATCGTGCAAAGATAAGGCGGCATCGGCGAGACAGCTTCCTCGCGGCTTTCATTGTCACGCGTCATAATCAGCCATTACCCAGCAGATAACTCAGCACCAAACACACTTTAAACAGGCAATCCGATTAGGAGACGGCAGCAGACCGCCGCTGGTGTCGGTTGTGAGCCGTGTCTTGTAAAGTCTCGAACTGAGCACAAGGCGTGTCACGTGGACTCCAGCCCGGAAGGCGATACGGACCAACGGAACCCAGTTTGGTCTTCAGTGACTTCATTTGCCGCTGCCAAGTCAACTTATGTCCACCTCGAGCCTTGCGCCACCATACACCCGGCAGACTAACCAAGCCCCTCCTGGGTAAGCCCTTACCAAGCATACGTAGCACGTGTCCGAGCCAACGCAACTTATTCAGTGCTATCTGTTGTTCTAGGGAGATAGCATGATTATCACTACCTAGTACTCGCTTGCGCACATCATCGTTGCGGACACGCTGGGGCCATTTGACACCAACGATGATTCGCAGATAACGATGTTCAAAGACTTGAAGACGTCTCAGATGTTCTGCCGAAAGGCCAAGTCTCACTACCATAAAGCAGAATCGCCCTCACTGTGGCCTTGTATACACGGCCTTTCAGACGGAGGGAAATTCCCTTCTGTCTCAAAGATGTCGCAGGTTCAAGAAGGCAGCTCTGGTTTTTGCAATGTGTCAGCTGACGTCAGTTTCCACGCGCCCATCTTTGCTGGTGCAGCTGCCAAGATAAGTGAATTGATCAACCACCTCGAGCTCCTCGTTAGTGGTCATAAAGTGGCCGGTGGTGCAGCAGCAACACTTTGCACTTTGAAGGTGCAGAAGCGCGTACCAAATAATGGGACCACTCTAGACAGGTTATTCAGGGTTGATTATGCTGCCGCAGCATCGTCGTACAGTAAGACGATATCGTCCACATAATCAAGATCAACTAATCTTTCACTAGGCACCACTTCAACGCCTACATCGTGAGATTCCGCAAGGAAACACTCCATGATAGAATCCACGACGAAATTGAGCAAAAGTGGGGAAATCGGACAACCCTGACGAACGCTGCTTGTGGTCGGAAAGCTATCGGACAGGTCACCTTAGACCCTGACACGGTCTGTAGTGTTCGAGTACAGCAAGTAAAATGCTCACATATTTCGTGGGAACACCTTTCCGCGCAAGTATTTCGAACAGAATGCACCGATCGACTGAATCGAACGCACTCTTGAAATCGAGGAACATAGCTATTGTCGGTCTGCGGTATGTGTGGCGCTGCTCTAGAACCTGCCGCAAAGTAAATATATGGTCTATACAGCCACGTCCTGGGCGAAAACTGGCCTGCTGTTCCCTACTCCGAGATTCTCGTTCTGCAGTGAGGCGACGAACGATAATCGAGGCCAGTAATTTTGTCACAACTGACATTAGGCTAATACCCCTGTGTTTAGAACAGTCTGTGCGACTTCCCTTCTTTTATATTGCCACTCTAATCTGCTCGCTCCAATTAGCCGGGACACTTCCTTCCAGATACATTCGAATAAGGAGGTCAGTGCTTTGCAGAGGACCTCACGTCCATCCTTAAATAGTGCAGGTGGGAGGGAATCCGGGCCAGCGGCACGAAAACGATTGAGGGCTGTGATCGCGTTTCGGACCTCGGCCTCCGATGGAGGCTCTAAACTAACCGTCCATGGCTCGTCCTGTATCACCTGAGTAGGAAGAGGTCCGGGAGCAGGGGGCCAGCTGAACTTATCTTGAAAGTGTTTTGCCCAACGAGCCATACGGCGCTCCTTATTGTATATCAATGCACCCGCGCTATCTCTGGTTGTCTCACTGACGCCTGGTTTTCTCGGACCAGTGGTGCGTATTAGCTGGAAGAGCTTCCGGTAATTGCCTACTGTTCCTGCCTCCTCTATTTGTTGAGCCCGACTGATCCAGCAGACTTCCTTGTCAGCACGTAGGCTCCGCTTTAGTTCAAGCCTAATAGCCCGTCTGGTCACATTGTGTTCAGAGACAGCCAGGAGGTTTCTTCTAGATTCCAACTGGTTCACCGATCTCTCGGATATCCAGTGACTGGTGCGATGACGATGGATAGTGCCACAAGCAGATGCTCCTGCGTCGTGCATGGCGGCCGAGATCCTATTCCACTGAAGCGCAGTGTCATTAGAACAGGACAGCGAAAGTTTGGTATGCAGTGCGTCTTGATAGGCTTGCCTGACCGAGGGCTGAGACAATTTCTCAGTTGCCAATCGGAGAAGACGCTTGATGCGCCTCCCGGTAAAGTTCATGGAGAAACGACAGCGTACCAACGCATGATCAGCGTCGACACAGATATTCCAGTACGAGCGGCAGTCCAGCATGAAACCACGCCACCTGTAACTTATGGCTATGTGGTCAATTGGGGTCCATCGGTGGCCAGCTACAGGAGGACGCCAACTGGCACTTCGGCGCCCATTGTGTCTAAAAGCAGTGCTATTAAGAAACAACTGGTGCTCCACACACAGTTGCAGCAGACGCCCCTCGTTGCCAGACCGTTCGGAGTTAAGCCCATACTTACCACCCAGCTGAGCTTCTGAAGAGCTCAGATGCCCTGCTTGTGCGTTCATATCCCCTGCAAGTACTATAATATCTGAACTAGTAGCACTTCGTAGTAGCGTCTTCAGTGAGAGCATAAGCGAAAATCACAAACAAACAGCGTTTTGTTGTACTTCGCGAATCAGCCTTAGCTGATGTCGCCAAACGGGCTGCACATAAACGGCTGTTCACCGGAATCCAATCAACCAACGAAGGCACAGCCTCGGAGCTTAGAATGGTACCTACACCAGCTTGACCCGTGAGTGCTGCATCGGCGTCTCCGGATGCGTGCAACCAATAACGACAGGATAAGCCGGATGCAGTTAATTCAATAATTCCGTTTAGGTCATTGATCCTAGTTTCGGACACACAACGCACATCAATACCCAGTGTGTCCAAGGTGCGTGGGAGTGCAGCCTGTTGACCTGCTTGTCTTAGAGTGCGAACGTTGGACGTCGCCATGGAAACGAAATAGCGTGGCCTTATGTGGGACTTTTGCCGATAGGTGCGGTGGGATAGTGACTGCAGATGGTTCTACTCCAGTGGCACTTCGGTTGCTGTCAATTAAACTGGGAATTATAGAAGGAAGGTTAGTAATGGGGATCGGGATGGGAGTTAGAGAAACAGGTGGCAAAGAACGAAGGAAGGCGCTAGCAGTAGCATTTTTTCGCTTATCCGCCCAGTTGTATGTAGCAGATAAGGTGATCCTTGATAATCTGCGCGACGGCTGATGCAGGATGAAGTTTATGTTTGAAGAAAAAGCCATGGTTGTATGTGGGCTGGGTTACTGCCAGGGCGCCTAGAACTAGACAGGAGGGCGATTAGGGTCCACATCTAAAGCCTTTGGCTCAAAAGCCTGTTCGCAAGGCAGCAGGGAAGTGGCAGATTTAGTTTTACAGAAATGGACGCCATCCCATTTCAAACCCCCAACATGGAGGACCAGGAGACTGAGTTTGTCTGACCTCTGACCATTGGCCGACCTGGTAGGACTAGCTGTCAAGATGCCCGGAGGGATCACTCAATGTAGCTCAATGGGTCAAGGTGGTACGCAAACCGTCGCACCACGTTATGGTCCAGTCTCGTTGCGACGGAACTGCAGATCCGCCACACAGCTTAATGGAGACCAGAACGTGAATCAAAGTATGCCGAATCAGAAGCCCCACGCTGCGATTATTGCCGCATTCCAACGACGCATTACATGCGTGGGGGAAACAAATTACCTCATGTGTCCCATCAAGTTACCTATATGTCGCGTTATCTCCGTACTTCATATTCAGCGAGAACTGCAAACAAGCGGATTGCAATGGTTTCCGAGCTCTCTGAATGGTCCGTAGATCACTTGGGATCCTGGCGAAAGAAATTTTACGGTCTGTTAGACCTGTAGTACTGCCTTCAGGCTCGTCTTCCTTATTTGACTCTTCGACAGAATGGCAGTAGAGCGGGTCTTGATGACTGGTACTAACATTGTCCGAGTGTTGCGACACCTGTCCTACTTTGATAGCTTGCTCAATCTAAGGATGTTCTCGCTACATTATTTAGTTCTTATAGTAATAGGGCAGATCGGCCCGCACCTATCCTAGGCTTTTCATCTTACTCGGTTAGGTACTCTTCGTGAGCATCCGTTAAGGTTGCACAAATTTTGATCTGATCTGTTCCGGGCTGACTCATTTGTTACGTAGAGTGGTACATTACCGGAATTCGCTACCCGAGGACATCGTATTGTCACTCACGGTGACAGCGTTTAAACGTCACTTCTTCTCTTCCTTGTTTCTATTTTGCTTGCTCTCCAGTTTCTTTCCCCCTTATTATTAAATTCTTCTCCGAATTTTATTATTACCTGCCCATTTGATACCTAAACTACTACTTTCTCTTCTTATTGTACGGAGCAGACGCAGCGGGGACTGCTAGTGTAGGTCATGTGGTTTTTGAATGGCTGACCACGACGTGATCTGTACGTGCTGGTTTAGCTCCCAATCCGTCCAATCATACCACGAAATTCTAACGTGGATCAACGACGTACTCGGGATGGAACGACCATGGGAATTTTATTTTGTTCCTGTCCCATTTGAATTTGAAGTTAGTTTTTATTTTGAATTATAGTACCACGGTGACAAGACTTTACATTTTATTTCCTCCATCCAGACCGTGCGTGTAGTTTAAGTTCAGCACACAGTTTTCCTATCCCGTTCCTTGCGATTACTTATTCTACGCTTCGTATGGTCTCTACAGTATGTTAGTGAAAAGTACCAAAATGTGTGTCTCTGGTTTTGATGCTAACAACTGTCGTGATGCTCTTGATTTTCCCGATTCTGAGAAACTAGAGAATGCTGAAACTGATTAGAAGGTTGTCGTCGGCTCTTACTAATATGTGTCTGCAGACTAAGCAGTATAAAATTGATGATTGCTTTGGACACCATGTAACTTTGGGTCAGCCGATTAGTAAACAAACAAATTCTTTGCCCTACGACATGTGTGGCCTCCCTTCTGATGTTTATCCTCGGTCATTTCTACATCCGATAACTTACACTCGCCGCATGTGGTTGATGGCGCGCTTGGATGATTCGTTGGCAGTCATAAGTTCGACGTTTAGAATACGTGCCGGAGACCTCCATTTGAATACACAGGCTGTCAGTAACTGTTTTCCAGAACCCAAACCCAACTGTTTCGGTCTGAGCACGACGTTCTGTCTCCCTAGGCGAGAACTGATCACATTTGGTGGTGACCCAGCTCGCTATTGGATATTTATGTGATGCTTTGAAGCTAAATTGACCCAAACGACTTCCGATCCAATTTTCATATGTGCTACACTACTACTGTGGGGATGCTAAAGAAGCCATCGAAAGCTATTTGATTCTCGAACCTGGTTAAAGTCTCAAAGAGGCGATGAATAGCTTGCTCAAACGCTTCGAGTTACTTCACATGCTGGCGAGCATCCATATCATTGCTTTAACAGGTGCACCAACATCAAAACCAATGATTTTGCAGCGCTCTCTCATTTAACTGTAGAACTGCGGTCTTGTTACTTGCCTTTGAAGCATTTTAGATACGGTGCTCGTCTGAACTCGTCGCGAACAGTTAGCCGTGTGGTCAGACGACTGCCCAACAATTTGCAATTTAAGTGGGCCGACCATTCCATTAGGTTCATCCGGGCAGAAAGAGAGCCAAATTTTATTGATTTTACGGAGTTCGTGGATGGAACAGCCGAAGTCGTCGGCACTTTTATCCCATCTCCCTTCGCATCAACTGTCAACACTACTAGAAGTAGTGGCTTAAATCTCCGAGATCGGACTACTAGTTCGAACACTGTAACATCCGTAGAACGGCCTCCTAAATGCATTTTCTGTGAACAACATCCTTATTTCTATCAAGTATCTTGTAGCATATTGACACACGAGAGTGTTCGCGACAGCATGTCACACTTTTAAACTCTTCTAATTTGCTCACAAGCGAACAGATTTTGGCACTGATCAAACTAGGTGTACTCATACAGCTTAGTTTTCTCCTTCGAAGTGCAGCCCGGTGCTTTCTTGTGGAACTACTGCGTTTTCTTTTGATTTTTTCCTAATAGATATGTCAGCGCAATTATTGTCATTTGGTTATCGGATCACTGTCTCAGCAATGGAACAGATCAACCTGGACCTGAGCAGTGAATGTTCGATGCACGCTTATGACTATCACAGTTGATGACGAAACACAATAATGACCAACGCTGTCGTAGCCTCAAAACTTGCTTCCAACAAAACATTGGGTTCTGTTAGGTTGCTTTCCTTGCATAAGGGAATCCCACTAGTTGCAACTTCTCTTGAAAACCTATGTTACCCCAAAATTTAACCGTCACCGCCAAGCACTTACTTACGTTACCATCCTGTTCGCTTTGGACAATGTTCTTCTCATTCAATCTGCTCCGATGCACTATCTACACCATTGCCAGTACACCAATTTGGTCGTTAATAGTCGTTATGGAGGATATATATATATTTCCCCATGAATACCACCAAAATAGATGTACAAAATGCCCACCAGCGTTTTGCTCGCAGTGCAAAAGTCGCTGATGCTGTTGACTAGCACTTTTTCCGATGTCTCCGCCATGGTCCTGCAACATTCGTTCAAAATGCTCTGCTTCTTTCCTCACGAGAACTGGGCCTGGTTTTATAACCTCCATTTCAGGTAGCCTCATATAATCATCATCATCAACAGCAGTACATCAACCATTTGAACTGATGCTGCGCTGCCATACAAGAGAGAAGAAGGACTTACCTGAAAACATTAATGCCCTACACAAACATGCAGGGTCAAGGCGCCTACACCTTGTGTAGACAACATACCGTCACAAACAGCTGGCTATCGTGCAAAGATAAGGCGGCATCGGCGAGACAGCTTCCTTGCGGCTTACACTGCCCCGCATCATAATCAGCCATTACCCAGCAGATAACTCAGCACCAAACACACTTTAAACAGGCAATCCGATTAGGAGACGGCAGCAGACGCGCCGCTGGTGTCGGTTGTGAGCCATGTCTTGTAAAGTCTCGAACTGAGCACAAGGCGTGTCACGTGGACTCCAGCCCGGAAGGCGATACGGACCAACGGAACCCAGTTTGGTCTTCAGTGACTTCATTTGCCGCTGCCAAGTCAACTTATGTCCACCTCGAGCCTTGCGCCACCATACACCCGGCAGACTAACAAAGCCCCTCCTGGGTAAGCATACGTAGCACGTGTCCGATCCAACGCAACTTATTCAGTGCTATCTGTTGTTCTAGGGAGATAGCATTTATTTGAATTTTCTGGAAAGAGGAATGCACAAGTAACGTTGAGCGGAGAACCTCGCGAGACACTGCTTTATGTTCGATCAACATCTTGCCGTACCCAGCGGTCTGTTCACATATTTCTTTCATGAATTGCGTTTAATTTTATGTAGACTGTGGGCTGGCCATACCGAGAATTCCTTTCTTATAGCATGGAATATCCGGAAGATATGTTGCCGAAAATGGCCGGAAATGATCAGTGACTTTAGTTGTACATGAATTGCACTTGCCTTGTTTTCATGGCGGATAGCTTCTCAAGTACCACGAATGGCAGATTGCTTTAACTCCGTTCATAACCAGGTCCTGGTGCAGTTGGTAATTAGCGATCATAGGTGTTATAACACAACCGGTGAGTAATGCATTTGTAGTGAAATGACAATACTCTTGATAAGTTTGTGGAACGGCATGTGCCATTGATTTTTGTATTTTGCTACCGATTTGTATCTCAGTGTAGTGCAAGCACGGTAATACTAAGACGTGAATCCACGCACCGAACTAACTGATGTCCGCGGAGATGCTTTCCACTGGGTCCGTATGTGGAATGATGCAGATAACCGACAACATGGTTATTTAATGGAATGATTATGCGGATTGTGAATACCAGAAAGCAAAGCTTTGGCTTGTTTGGGCATGCTGATTTAAAGTATGTGAAAAATTACGGTAGGAATGTAAACATTCATTAGACGAAAGATCGAAGATCATTTGTGTCTCTCCCACATCACATAACCGACAAGCGTAACGCGCATGCGTCTGGTTGTAATATTCCGAACAGTTGATATGGAGGTTGATTTTGATTCATTAAAAGCTGGGTAAAGCGTGCTGCGTAATCACTGATTTTATTTCAGTGACGGGTTTCGATGAGTAAACGGTGTCATTAATCCGTTCAACGTAAACAGTATGCTATCCGAAGCAGCGACTTTCTTGATAAATTCCACTTTACTCCGCTTTCCACCTAGATGAGGGTGGCTACAGGAGACGGCACCTTGATAAACGTGGTAAGTCTGAGTAGTGTAATAAAAACTGCACTAAATATCACCAACCTAATCTTTACAGTGACTATTTTCGCATGTAGACTACGGTTAAATATGATGGATACGAAGTTGACAAATGCAGGCAAATGATCGTCAGCAAGTTTGCGTGCGTGCTGATGAAACTACAGACAGGCTTTTGCGAAATGACCGTAGTTGCCTTAAGCAAGATCTAACGACACAATATTGGTGACGGGATATTTTATTCATGTGAGATGGAGGGGCGTTCCCACTGGCTGAAGTGGGTTGCTAAGTCTAGATGATTGACTCTCAGTTCAGTGCAATGCCCAAGTTCGAGGAGGAAGTGGCAAACCTGGTTGGTGTGATTCAGAATTTTGGTTAGCCATCATGAGGTCCATGCTGAGGTGCACATACCAACTGCTCAATTTCCGCTATATTACAATCTATGACTATATAGCATATAAAGCAAGCTACAATCAATTTCATGTATGTCCATTGCAAAGTATCCAAAGCATCAGGATTTTGCTTTTCTTGGCAGTTTGGGATGGACGACGTTATGGTAAGCATTTGCATTGCTCCACATGTGAATTCGTTAGTAGTGACCGTTGGAAATTGGGAAGTGACATTGGATAAATCATGGCTTTGCTTGTCCTACATAATAATCGGAATTATGTTTACAAATGCAATGGAATGTGTGTTAAGAATTCGATTGCGTACTAGTGAAATCATTGAGACTGTACGCTGACAACATTGTGTCCACTTGTTTAGAAGTAACACAGTGAATTTGCATGTGGCCTGTTGGTTCCTGAAAAACACCGCTAGTGCACTGGAAGGAATACGAGTTTGAGTCAATTTTCCTCGTGGCCATGCTGCTTTATCAAGTTATAGCATAGACTTCAGTGTTGTGTTATGAATGCGTCTGCTGCGGAAGCGACGGTCATGCCTGTAGTGCAACAGAAAACATGCTCTTTCAGTATCTTGTAACATTGGATTTTATGGTTGTTTTAACCTTCGAAACGTCCATTTGTTTAACTGACTGCACATCCGTTCTCACAAACCGTTTTGGTGAGTTCCTCGCTGCACGTTTCTCGCTCTGTCTGATTCGCTTCCTATTCTTGTAGCCTGCACAATACACGTTGGGTTCAGTCTCCTCCAACTTCTTTACTGTCGTATTTGACACGTCTTACGTGTCATCGTTTACCGACTAGTATCCCAGGATA
>OX104066.1:66938174-66965045 GCA_944474145.2 Dicrocoelium dendriticum
CAAATGCTTAACCGAGCCGGCTTAATCGAGAGTCAGACCAATGGCCGGTATCAGGTGGCCCCGGACACACTTAGCTCACAAGCCAAGGTCCCTCGGGTATGTCAGTCGGAAGATACTAATAACCGCTTGGCTGGCGTGTCTGCGACCTTGGTTAAGGGTGCTCCTTTACGTGATCCCCGCATTGCATCAGTGCCTACCAGAGATGATTGTCCCACTGCAGCGGAGGTCGTTCCTTCGAACTACCACACCACAAATTCAGTATCAGATGCAGGTACCGCGAAAGGTGCTTCCTCACAAGTTAGTTCACCCGGAGGTACTTACAGCCGAGTGATTGTATACCCTGCATCTCCGGCCGCTGGGGTCAGAGTCAGTCAGCAACATGCCATGATTACACCAAAAGGAACTAGGTGGGACTGCACTCCTACCACAGCGGCAGTTGTCTGCTCGAGTCCTCAAACAATGCAGGTTGCAAGGGGAATAAGTCGCGAGTTACATGTGACAACGACCAAAGTTTCACTGGACGGAAGTACGACTTCCAGCTTGTTACCCGGGGAAAGTTGCGGGGTTGCGGACATGAGCTTACAGGTGGCGCATCCAGGATTATTTGATGCCACTCGCATAATGTCAGCTGCTCCGGAACTCAAGGACACTACGTGCATCTCGCTGATCGGTTTGGGAAACCAACGCTGTGAATCTCCCAAGGCTGACCTTGCAGGAAATTCGAAAGGCAGCGTTGCTAGACCTTCTAAGTTAAAGAGAAAGAAGCAAGTTGGTCGTTTACGAAACAACTCAAATCGGACGGAACCTGACAAGGTTTCTGCTCGTGTTGACCTACAAGAGCCTAATCTTGACCCAGCATTGCAGGCGGCGAACGATAATGACGCGGCGTCAAAAAACGGGTTGTCCCCTCGGGTGCTGCGCCCGAGGGGAAACAACCGCGTCAAGCAGGACTAATTGTATGGTATACCAATTGCTGCAGTGTGAGGAACAAATGGGGAGAGATGGTGAGGCGCTGCGGATGTGCTGATGTTGTTGCCTTGACAGAGACATGGCTTTCTCCGAGCGACATGGTTAGCGACCTGCTGGTAGATTTCGTGAGTTACCGAGTAGATAGGCCTGATCACCACACTGGCGGGGGAGCACTATTGCTTATAAAGCGCCAGTATAGTCATTGGGAGGCTCCGTTTATGATGAGTAATACGAACGTTCAAGTGGTGTCTTGTTACTTAAGGATGATGGGCAGGTTGGAGATCTTTATATGTGTCTACCGCAGTCCATCGTCCACACGAGAGGAGGACAAAGAGCTCGGTGCACTATTGAGGCGCGCAGTGGTTGCTGCGCCTAATTTCCTAATAGTTGGTGATCTTAACCTTCCTCATGCGGATTGGCAAGGCACGGCAAACAGAGCGGATACCTTGGAACAGGAACTGGTTGACTGGATGCATGAGAATGCACTTGAACAATACATCAATATACCGACCAGGAGCCGAATCGGGAGTGCCCCCTCCACGTTGGATGTTGCCATCACCAAACACGGTCGTTTCGCAGAGCTACAAGTGGAAGCACCTTTAGGTAGGAGTGATCACTGCGTCCTCACTTTCTGCCTAAATACATTGAAGCCTGCACGACATCCTCGCCTCGTGAGAAATTTCAGCCGCATTGACCACATGAAATTGAGGGATAGAGCCCTCCAGGTCAATTGGATCCCTGACCAGGAACAGGCATCTTTGGAACAAAGGTGGTCTGTGCTTAAAACTGGTTTAGTACAACTATTGAATGAGTTTGCTCCTCTTCGTCCTGCGAGACACTTCAGCAAGCCTCGGTGGTGGAGGAGGAGAATTGATAGAGCTCTAAAGAGACGAAATGAGAAGTGGAAAAAATTCAATGAGGCCAGGGGCTTTCGACGATGGCTACAGTACACAAAAAGCCGGAATACGGCTATCAAGATGCAACGGCAGGCTAAATACTCTTATGAGCTTCGGCTGGCCCGGTATGCGAAAACAAATCCAAAGTGTTACTACGGCTATGTTCAGTCTAAAGCCTCCCTAAGAGAGGACGTTGGGTGTCTAATTATGGAAGATGGCAGCCAGGCTGTGGAAGCCAGAGATAAAGCTGAAATGCTGCTAAGAGTCTTTCAGAATCTGCATAGGAGCGACAATGGATGTGCTGCACCATCGCAGCCACACTGTGTCAGCAGTTATATAATGCAGGACATCGTGCTGACTGCGCAAGAGGTCTTTACTGTGATGACTAACTTGAATCCCTTCAAATCAGCCGGTCCTGACGATGTACATCCGGCAATAGTCAAGCCACTAGCTGACATCCTTCAACATCCTGTTCTGGAGCTGTTCAACTTGTCGCTCAAGGAATGCAAGTTGCCACGAGACTGGAAGGAAGCAGCCATAGTTGCGATTCACAAGGGTGGCTCCAAATCGGAGCCCCTTAACTACAGACCCATCAGTCTAACCTGTGTTCTGCTCAAGTGTTTAGAGAAGCTTATAAGAAACCGGATTTGCGAGCATTTGGCGGAACACAGTCTACTTAGAGCAGAGCAGCATGGTTTCATTAAAAAGAAGTCATGCCTCACTAATCTACTGTGCTTCGTCGATGAGATTACTCGACGTCTTGACGACGGGATTCCGGTAGAGGTCTGCTATCTTGACTTTAGCAAGGCTTTCGACTCAGTAAATCACCGTTTCCTACTTGAAAAATTAGCATGGTTCGGAGTACATCCTAGACTTTTGTCTTGGGTGTCAGAATTCTTATGTGGGAGAACGTTTCGAGTTAGAATCGGTGATGTAAGTTCTAGTGTGGGCGTGGCCTACAGTGGAGTACCCCAAGGATCTGTGCTAGGTCCACTTTTGTTTCTTATGTTTATAAACGACTTGGCTCCTCTTATTGTAGACCCCTGTTATATCTTTGCGGATGACTTGAAGCTAGTCAGCAGGGGCAACCGTGCAACACTGGCCAAGGATATCATCAATGTGGTAAACTGGTCGAAGCAATGGGACTTGCCCTTGAATGCAAGCAAGTGCCAAATTCTGACCACTAGTAGAGACGTACTTGCAGTTCAGACTTCCTTTGGGCCCTTCCCCTTACAATGCACTACCCAGGCACGCGATTTAGGAGTCATCATGACGAGCAGCTTCAAGCCTTCGATGCAATGTCGATACGCCGCCAACAAAGCGCGACGAGAATTGTTTCGCCTCAGGAGGGCTCTGTGTAATACCAAGCCAGAAGTGTTCCTGCCACTATACAAAGCAGTGGTTAGGCCACACTTAGAGTATTGTGTTCAAGCTTGGTCGCCCTATCTCCGTGGTGATGTTCTTTGCCTGGAGAAGATTCAAAGACTAGCAACCAGGATGGTTGAAGGTCAACGGGGGAAGCCGTATGAAGATCGCCTAAAGAGCCTGGGGTTGTTTTCCCTTGAACGGCGTAGACTGAGAGGCGATCTGATAGAAACATTTAAGATCATGAAGGGCCTCAGTGCCATCGTGCCCTCTGATTTATTTGAGCTGGCTGATTCTGAACACTTGCGTGGACATCGCTTGAAGCTCAAACAGCAGAGGGCTAGACTGAACGTCAGGGCTAAGTTCTAATCGAATCGTGTAGTGCGCAACTGGAATAAGTTGCCTTCGGAACTAATGGATTGTGAGACTGTGGTTGCCTTCAAAGCAGGCCTAGACAGGTGCTGGACGCGTATTTTTCCGGAATTAATATAATCCTATCCACTTTACTCGCATTGATATCCGATGTTGATCCTTGTAAAAGCAAAGATTGCTCTCGCTTTTGCTTCATTTCTTTTTGCAGAGGCAAGGAGAGGCGATCAAAAGTCGAAGTGCCGGGGCTCTGGTTCGCTTACCGGTACAAGAAGCTGGACGCTCGTTAGGCGGAAGCCTGTATCGTCCACGGATTTTGACCTGACCTGACCTGACCTTCTTTTCAGCTGCGTTGAATGCTGCGCTAAAAGATCGACGCGCTCGGCTGTCACCGGTGCTAAACTTTCAGCGTTGGCTTCAAGGTTGGCAGATGTTGAGAAGGCGATAGCTAAACTCGCCTCTATTGCGTCGCTCGATACGAAAATGGATTTGATTTTAAAATCCCTGAATATTTCGTTGAAGACACTGCAATAGACGGCAACATTGCTGACGATCCATCCACTGGAGTCTGTCACTCGGTCATGAATTCGCACATCCTACCGGACAATCCAGGTAGCATTGCTGGCTGTCCTCATGATCCGATCAAAGTGAAGAAAAATAGGGTGCGGAAATACCAGAAGCCCTCTGCTAAACCCAGAGAATAGTTGCCACGGCATCGAAAAGATGCCGTCTTTGACAGTCGTAAAGTCATCTGACGGTTGTGCACAGGAACATTCTGAAGATGCTGACTGTCTCGGCTGCCAGTGAACCAGCCCGTTCTGACGAAGTGTTGGTAACTGCTCAATGCGATACAAGGTCAATGGCCCCTGTTCCCGTGAGCCAAAAGAAGAAGCGGACTAGATCTGCTCGTAAAACTTCGAAGGGGCTTGAAGACCCAGGAACTAGTAAGACGCCAGCAATAGAGCGGAAAACCTACGCTACCGTTGCTTCGACGTCGTTTGCGGAGTCAGGGACAGTCCCACCGCCAGTGGTGAAAACAGCTGGTATAGGTGTCGAATCCAAGGCACGTGGGGTAAACACTCCCCGTCGTGCCGACTCTTTCACGGATAGTAGCGTTATATTCCGTAACGTTACTGAATCTGCGGCTGCTCTCCCAAGGGAACGCATCTTGGATGACATCAAGTGGCTGAAACTGTGCGTCACCAAGCTGCTTCCACCTGGCTTCCCTGGTGTCACTGTCAGAAAGCTGACCAGATTGGGAACGTCCCTATCGGTACGCCAAATCCGCGACCCCGACTACTTCGCGTGGTCCTTTCTACCCCGGAGGAACGCAAATCATTACTGCGGTTTGCATTCAAACTTAAGGGTAGTGGTGTCAGCGTTCAGCCGGACCTTCCACTGGCAGATAGATTGAAGTTAAAGGAGGCTATCAAAGACCTCAAAACTAGACGGGCGGCTGGTGAGCAAGGCCTCCGTCTGGTGGGTTTTCAGGTGGTCAGCCGGAAGTTATTTTCCGCCCTATCAGAACCCATCCTGATGGCGCACGACCCAGGGATGGTCGTGCCGACTTCCTTGAGGTAGTACTTAGCAACGTGCGTAGCCTAAGGAACAAGGTGCACGAGTTGGTCTACTTGTAGACAAATCTCGTCCCGACATACTTGCTTTCACTGAAACGTGGTTGTCTCCGGATATCACGGACGGTGAGGTATGTTTACCTGGCTACGCGCTGCTTAGAACTGATCGCTCCGTTGGTCGCCAAGGCGGAGGCGTTGTACTGTATGTGAGCTGTAACTTAGATGTGTTGAGGACCTGCACATTCCAGTCGTCGGATCAGACTGTTGAAGCCCTATCGGCTGTTTTGTGCACTTCCTCTACCCAGTTTACAGTTGTAGTGATATACAGAAGTCCTGGAAGTTCTTCCAGGGGGATACTTGACTTTATTCGCACTCAGTCTGCGAATAAGTGTTTAGTTCTAGGGGATTTCAACCTCCCGGAAGTCTGTTGGGCCGATCTTTCTTGCAATTCGGCATTAGGAACATTCGGTGCAGACTTTCTTGAGCTGACTCTCCAAGTGCCTTTGCACCAGTTCGTGGCCTTTCCCACTAGGTATATGGACAACCAAATACCATCTACTTTAGATTTGGTTTTCGCTAAGTCCCTCGACTTCGTGACTGACGTTTCATACGGTGCACCTCTAGGGTCCAGCGATCACGCATGCATATCCTTTCGGTGTGCTCTTTCAAGGCACCAAGAGACCGCTGTTGAATTACTTCCGAATATTTGGCGGGCGGACTTTAGTGCAATGCGAGCTAAGGCTTCAGTTCTGAACTGTGAGATCTCGATGGCTGACTCTGTCCAGTTAGCCTGGGATAAATTTAAGGCATACCTTACGGAGGTTTCCACTCCCTATATTCCACTCATGATGAAGAGAGGGTTAAGGGCACAGTCTCCATGGATAGATACCACAGGCAAGTACCTACTCAAGAAACGGTCTAGATGCTGGCGAACCTACCAAGCAGCTCCATCAGCCAGTACCTAAGATAGTTATCGTGAGATTAGAAATAAATATAAGCAACATCTCAGAACTGTTCGTCTGCAGTACGAGCAGGGTTTAGTGGACCCGGCCGCAGCTTATCCCAAGAAGTATTTTGCTTGCGTTAATAGACGCGGCGGGTCAAAACTGTCTATACCAGCGTTATTGCGAGCAGACGGTGCCCGTGTGCAGACTATGACAATGCTTGTATACTTAGTGATCAGTATACTGGGGTCTTTGCTCGAGAGACCTCTCTACCACAGGTTGAATTGCTTTCAAGTTCCAGAGGTTTCTTCTTTAGCTGCGTTTAACCTATCGAAGACTTAGGTCTACGAGCTACTGCAAGGCATTAATCCCTCTAAAGCTTCCGGTCCTGATTCAATTCATCCGAAGCTGCTGCATGAATTGACCACTGAGCCGAGTGGTCCACTCACATGCGTGTTTTCAATATCGCTGGACAGCTGCATCTTACCTTCGGAATGGAAGGAGGCAATCATCTGTCCGATTTTTAAGGGCGGTGACAACGCTCTGCCCGCGAACTACCGGCCTGTCAGTTTGACAAGCGTAGTAGTCAAGTTGTTTGAAAAGCTGATAAGGGATTCAGTGGAGAACCAGCTGAATAGATCCAACCTTCTCAGTGTTGCGCAACATGGATTCCGCAAGGGATTTTCATCTCAGCCTAATCTACTTATAGCTCGGGAAAGCTGGGCGGAAGCGGTAGACAGTAGCCACGCTGTAGATGTGAAATAAATGAGAATATCCGTAGCTTGGGTTGTGGATGCGGATTTTGAGCGGTTCTCCGAGCTGAGTGATTTTTGTGCAGACATTTCGTTGCCTGACTAGGCAACATCATCAGTGCGGCTTCAGGGGCCTGGTTCGCAGTGCCTCGTAAGCGATTTCAATGTCCAAGTGCTTATTGATCGAGTTCTGCTGTGAATGCCAGGCTTCATTGAACTCACGTACTTTCCGGCTTTTAGCCCTTCAGAGGATCCTGACATGCTCTATGTCGAATTCGGGTGGGGAGTAGCCTTTCGCTCAGGCAAGCTGTCCTTAGTGGCGTCACGCAGGGCTCGGTATTGAGGCCATTGTTTTTCGCGATCTACGTAAATGACTTGCCGGGAGAGCTAGGGGTGTCATCACTAATGTTTGCTGACGACCTTAAGCTCTGGAATATTGTGGATATCCCGGGGGTTCTTGAGGTAATTCAGCATGCCTTGGATGAGCTCTGGGAATGGTTTACCTTATAGTTGATGCCCATAAGTGGGGTCAAGTGCTCTATTCTCCGAATCGGAGCTGCTAATCCTCCCACCCGATATGTTGTCGGCAGTGATGAACTCCCTGTTGTCACTCAACAGGTTGATTTAGGAGTCGTACACACATCAGCACTTCATCCTGGATACAATTGGAAGAAGGCTATTTGTCGAGGGTTTCGTATGATATGGTTTATCCGCCTCTCGGAATCCTAATGGCCACTTTGTTTATGAAGCTATTCTCGACAATCGTCCGATCCCACCTGGAATATTCTATTCAGGCTTGTCCACCATGTCTTAACTGAGACAAAATGGACTTGGAGAGGGTGTTCGATTGGGCACTCGGTTAGTGCAACGTCTACGGGGACATACGTATCCTGGACGCTTGCTCAGTTTGGGGATGTACTCAATGCACCACCGAAGGATAAGAGGGGACCTGATTCTCACTTATCGTATTTTGACGGGTAAGGTCGGCCCGGATTTGTCTGGGCTGTTTGGTCCTGCTACGTTACCTAGTCTCTGCGGTCACTCACTGAAATTGCATAAACCACTGTCTGAGAGGATTAGGATGGAAACTCGTCTATCGCCTTAATTCACTTTCAGATCACTTGGTTAGGGTACCCACGGCTAAGGGTTTTTTTCGCGCTAGCTCGATGCTTTTGGGTGGACGCATCAAACGTTTCCTTTGTCCTAACTGACTCACCTTCACTTTTCCGTTCTTTTTTAATGACTCAAATACCTTAGTATTCTACTTACTTAGCTCTTTCCACTTACTATTTTGCCTTCTGAGTTTACTCTTTTCTCTTTCTTTACCTAATCGGTCCGGTAGGGACTGCTAGGGCAGGATACGTGGTCATTAATTGGTTGGACAGGGTGTGATGCGGTCTTTGTTTTAGGTCCATCGGTAGTTCAAAGTCTGCCAACTCCTGGTTCAAAGACCCGCTGAAAAAGGAACACTCATGGGATAATCCTATCGCTCCAGTCCCGCTGGATTTGAACTTGGGCTTTCGTGTCCGACAAATTTTCTTGTAGCTCATGAAAGCTGGGCTGAGGCAGTAGACAACGGTCACGTTATCGACGTGATTTTCTGTCTTCTCGAAAGTTTTTGTTACTGTCCCACATCAACGACTCATTGAACTTGAGCTCGTGTGGGATAACTGGAGGCGCTAATAAATGGCTGTCTGCTTTCCTCGAGGGGAAAGAGTAGTGTACGCGTGAGACGTAGCTCTCGCTTAGACAAGCTGTTCTTAATGGCGTTCCACAGGGCTGGATTTTAGGGTCGTTGCTTTTCGCAAATAATGTCAATCACCTATCCCTGGAGCTTAAAGTATTGTCGCTATTATTTGCTGATGACCTCCATCTCTGGAATATTGTGTACATCCCTGGAGGCTTTGAGGCAATTCAGTCTGCCTTGGATAGGCTCTGGGATTGGTCAACCTTATGGTTGATGCCCATAAATCAGGCGAAACGTTCTGTTTTCCACATTAGAGGTGTTAGTCCTCCCACGCGCTATGTAGTTGGTGGAATTGAAATCCCTGTTGTCACTCAGCAGGTTGATCTAGATATCATCCACACCTTAGTGCTTCACTCTGGGGACAATTCGAGGAAGGCTAGTTGTAGAGGGTTCCGTATGGTGTTGCTTAATTGCCGCTCCTTCAGTGACCTAACGGCCGATATCTTTGTGAAGCTGTTCTCAGCTTTTGTGGCACCTCACGTAGAGTACTGCATCCAGGCTTGTCCACCATATCTTGTAAGGGACAAAATGGAACTGGAGAGGATTTTGTTAGTAGGTACAAGGTTTGTGCCCGGATCACGGGGGCAAACGTATCCCGAACGTTTGCTTAGCTTGGGTATGAACCCAGTGCACTACCGGAGAATTAGAGGAGACTAGATCCTCACACCGTATCCTAGCGGTCCAGACTTGTCCTGGCTATTTAGTCCTGCCAAGCTGCCTAGTCTCCGAGGTCACTCATTGAAGCTGCATAAACTACGTTTTGACCGGGTAAGAACGGGAACTCGCTTGTCGCGCCGGGTTATTAAACTTTGGAACTCTCTTCCGGAGCATGTTGTTAGAGAGTCTATGGTTGAGGGTTTCGAGCATCAGTTAGATGCTCTTAGATGGCAGTACCAAACCTTACCTTTCCCCTAACGGACTTTTATCTTCAACTTTCCGTTCGATTTTTATATTCTTACACTTTGATATTATCATTATTTTGCTGACATTCACTCTTTCTTACTTCACATTAACCGGCCTGGCAGGGACTACTAGGCAGGAAAATGTGGGCAGTAATTGCTTGGACAGGGTGTGCTGCGGTCTCTGTTTTAGGCATTTCAACTTCTAAAGCAGACCTATCAATTCCCGATCCAATGACACGCAAAAGAAGGAACATTCACGGGGTTATCCTATCATTCTGATCCCAACTAAACTTGAACTTGCAACGCTCTCGCATATTACACATTCAGCGATCCTGCCTGCTCTTGACAGCAGTTCCTGAACCTGGATCCCTACTGCTGAGGCTGTCAGTGACTTTCCAGTGACCACACTACTTGTCGCGGAATCTCGAACCGAGCAGACTACACTCATCGGTTGCTCTTTACGTCAGCAGGTAGAGACCGACTACAGCTACTGGAAGCGCTGAGGACAACGCCTGTCAACAGAGGGGATAATGTAGCTGGTGCGACCTTGGATAAGTACTTTGCATTTCGATGGAGCAAAACAAAGCCCAAAACGATTGACAGCCAGTGCTAATCGGTCCAGTGCTATTTGGCATGTTTGGGAGCTGTCACAGATTAAGGCAATATCGTCCGCTTACTCCCAGTCAACACGTCGCTCACCAGGAAGTAGCTCCACACCTTCTAGGTCGTGTCCAGCGAACGCTGTTTCTATGACTTCATCAATAGCGAAGTTGAAGAGGAAAGGTGACAGCGGGCATCCTTGTTTCACACCGCTGGTGATACTGAAGGGTGGCGACAGTTTGCCATAAACACCCTGCCCGAACTATGCGCGTACAGCGCTTTGATAATGGTTACATATTTATCAGGCACACCTTTCCTCAGCAGACAGTCCCAAAGGGCACATCGATCGACTGAGTCGGAGGCATCTTTTATGTCAAGAAACACGACAACGGTGGGTTGCCAATAAACATGGCGGTGCTCCAACACTTGACGTAAGGTGAAGATGTGGTCGATGCAGCCGCGACCTCGACGAAATCCGGCTTGCTGTTCATGAATCTGGCTTTCACGAGTGCCAGTCAGTTTGTGGAGAATGACAGAGGCAAGCAATTTAGAGGCAATCGAAATCAGACTGATCCCTCTATGATTGCCGCATTCCAAACGGGAGTTTCCTTTGAAAATTGGGACAATGATGGAGTGGTTCCAGTCTGTCGGTACTGTCTCCTGCTCCCAAAGTTTTACTAGCAACTCGTGTAAATCATCTACTAGAGCAGGTCCCCGAATTTGAAGAGGGCTGGGGGAATTCTATCTGCCCCTGTGGCCTTATGCAATTTCAACACCCTGATCTCACGTTCGACTTCTGCGCGTGATGGCGGATCCAAGGAGACGGCCCAGGGAGAAGCTCGCTCAATGCCCGAAGAAGAAAGCGGCAACTCAGGTTGATTAAATTGCCTTGTAAAGTGTTCAGCCCAACGCTCCAAGCGTTTTGACAGGCTGTGGATCGGCTGCCCACTCTCGTCGCGTATGGTCTCGCTAACACCAGGTCTCCTGCTGCCTGTTTCCCGTATCAGACTGAATAACTTACGATGAATATTAACGGCAGCGGCTGCTTCCATCTCAGAGACACGATGAGACCACCAGGTTTTGCGGTCCTTCTTTAGGCTAGCACGTAGTTCTGCCCTGAGATTTTTGCGAGTCTCATTGTATTCGCTTCCAGCCGGAATAATAATAATAATAATAATAATGTATCAGCTGTACGCCGTAACGGCGCTTCGCTGCCGCGCGACCACCACAAGTCACGCGCGGGCTGATTATACCGCGAGGACGCCCACCTACGCCGGAATACGTCGGCGAGCATCCATAAGTTCCAGAGACTGTGTAGAGACCCAATGTCCGGTATGGCAATTTACTTTGCCACATGAAGACATGCCTGCTAACAGCAACGCTTGACGAATATGCGACCAGTGATCTTCAACGGTGTTTAGTGGGCGCTTACTCAGCCCAGATGTCATCACACTTTGGTACACATTCAGAACATCTTGCTTTTCCAACTGGCTGGTGTCAATCCGTTCACATCGACGTTGCGGACGTTCACCGAAAAGCACCAGGAGGTCGGCACAGACAAGTGCGTGGTCAGAATCCACGCTGATGCTCCAAATCGGGCGACAGTTTTGGACACAGCCTCTCCAGCGTTAACTGAACGCGATATGATCGATTTGCGTCCATGGCTGGCCCGAGGCTAGTGGCCGCCAACTCACGCTTCTGCGGGTGCTGTGTCGAAAGTTAGTGCTCGCGAGAAAGAGGCGAGCATCTTCCCACAGCTGTAGCAATCGCTCACCATTATCATTACGGGAGCCTACACCATGTTGGCCGCCCAGATGAGGCTAATCAGAGGACTATTTTCCGACTTGGGTGTTTAGATCGCCAACCAACACCACAGTATCCGTGCTTCTTCTGTAACGAAGGATATCGTTAAGTTGCTGATAGAAATAATCTTTTACCGAATCCGTGCTACAGTTTGTAGAGGCGTAGGCCGCGGTGACAAACGGGCACCGTTTGTTTCCGCGCCACTTCGTAGCATGGCACGAACCAGCTAATCTAACGGCGCACATCCGACTGTTGACTGGGATTCAATCGACCAGGGCTGCTTCAGCCCGGGGACTCAAAACAATGTCGATGCCAGCTTAACCAGCATTTGAAGCTGCATCATTACCAGACAGGCGCAGTGAGAATGTGCCGCCAGTGTCGCATGTGGGGGATCGCACTGTAAGCACGGGGCTCGAAGTTTGCAGGTGGGTTTCTGATAAACAGCAAATATCGATCGATAGGGTCTCTAGTGTGCGGGCAAGTGCTGCCTGTTGGCCAATCTGTAGCAAAATGCGCACGTTGAGGCATGCCAGTCTTAGCGAGACACGAGGACTCCAATGGGAAACGGATGAACTGACGTAGTCCGGTTGGTTGAACATGGACTTGTCGACTGGATTGAAGCGACGCAGTGCGATTGTGTGTGCTTTGAAATCAGAAGACAAGCGACTGTTGAAGTAAGCTGGGGTAGGGCCGAGTATTGGGGGATTGCAAATGAAAGAAATATAAGTAAATTTGCAGCGGGGCGATAAGGATGAAGAAGCGCAAGAAGGAGTATAAGAATACAGGAAGGTCTGAGCAGTAGCATCCGTACCCCTATCCACCCTGCTCGATGCAGCAGATAGGGCGCCGTTTATTATCCTCTGCGACGGCCAGAGCATCAAGAAAGTATTGTAGGAAAGGTTCCTTGTATTGCGTGGACAGAATACTGTCAGGTTGCCCAGGCCTAGACATGAGAACGATTAGGGTTCTCCACCAAAGCGTTTGGTTCACAAACCTTACCGCAAGGCGGTCGGTTTTGGCACTGGACTACAGAGCCCATTTTCTGAGATGAGGAGCCACCCCCATTCCAACCCCCAATCTGGATGACCAGGAGGCTGAGTTTGTCTGGCCTCTAACCGTTGACCAATCTGGTATGAGTGGCTCTGAAAGTGCAAAAAAGCATCACCCAGCATAGCTCAATGGATCTATGAGGCACCCAAACCTTCGCACCAGTTTTAGCGATATCCGCTTCGGCTACCGGAATTTGGTTGTATACGCGCACCAAGTTGATTTTGCTGGAGATATTTTTACCCGTCAGACTGGCGGTGAGATACACGATGTGTGGGATCCAGTAGCGATCGGACTTGGTAACTGTATTCAAAATTCGATACTCCTCGCAAGGACACGTCTCCCGTGACGTACTACGGGACCATGTGGAGAGGTGATGCCCATGCTCCGTTGGACGGTCTGACGATACAGATCTGAAGCATATGGTCGAATTCAGCTCGTGCTGCACGTAGTTTGTCAGGAGCAAGCCGTCTTGGTCATGCGCTAACTGGTTAACCGCGCGTGACTATGTGGTGAGCGACCTCTGTCCTGACTGGCGGAACCTCTGCAGCTGGTCGTACCAGTCGCGGGTATCCAGACAGTAGGTTCGCATAATCTGATGGTACATCGGCGATCCGAAAATCTGGGCTGATTATCGGGGCATCTGAAAGGACGCCAACGACACCTAGTTTTGTACGGTCATCTAAAAGTCTGTGACGACCAGCATCAATAAGCAACCCAAAATGTCGCAGGAAGTCGATACCGATAATTGCGAAGGGTACAGACGCAACCATGAAGACCCATAGAAAATCTCGGCGAAGATTAAGGTCCAGGTTCAGCATTCGCTGATCGAATGAAGCTATCGTAGAACCGTTGGCCACACGCAAATTGTACCTAGGCTCTTAGTACTTGTCGTTCGCGTTCGCTAGGATGACGCTGACTTCCGCTGCCATGTCGATGAGGAAAGTGATGGAAAAGCGTCGATCCTTAACGTAAAACAGGCGATTTGCTTGGCTATTGACGGATACGTTGGTCGTGCTAGTATGCGGGCTACTCGCTTTCACTGGAGCGGCTGTCGTTCCTAATGCAGGGAGCCCGACAACGTCTAGCTCTTCCACCCCATAGGCGGTGATGCCAACGTACTTCTTCGACGGGTTTGGTATTATCCCACTGGGAACGTGCAGGGAAAATCTTGCGCTTTCGTGTCGAACGAGACGTACTCCGTGCAGGCACAGACGAGCCGCAATGAACAATAACCAAAACGTGGTCAGCATCTGACCGTGGCACACGCTGCTTTGAAGTCTTCATTGCTACTATCCTGCTGCGAAGTAGCGCAATTTCCTCGTTTTTGGGGTCAGATCGACCTGACGTCTAGGAGCACATATGATATTGGGTTTTCTTCGGTGAGAATGCGTCACCGGAGCTACTGGTCGTCTGCTGCGGAAGACGTTCGAACGCAGCGTCTGCCTTGGTAGCTAATTCTTTCAGGGGTGTATCTAGAAACATGGACTGCATTACCGGCAATGGCTTTGCGAGACGTGCAAACCACAGTTCCTTTATTCCTTCTTCGCTCAAGAATAATGGACCAGCGATGCGCTGAAGTTCGTGGAGCAACGTCGACGGCTTGCGCTCTCCAAGCTTAAGGCCATTGAGCTGTTCAAATCGAGCCCGCACGTTGGACTGTAAATCCTTTAATATCGCTTGCTTCATCGTTTTCATACTTTGCTTCATTCGATGGGCAGAGTAGAATGTCCTCAACCAACGTCACAACCGACGAAGGAAGGCGTGGGACAAGCTGATTGTATCTCGGACGGTCCGCCGTAATGCCCTTATTTTCCAGTTCGATCTCTGCTGTGTCCCATGAAAGTTTGTACAGCCAACGTAAGCATGTTTACGCTGCGAAACCACTCAGATGCCACTTTCAAAATGTGAACCGAAAAGATCAAGGATGAACATAAACACGATGAAAGTTCTATACTTATGCAAGAGACAAATGAATACACGTATATAATCGAAAAAGGAACGAACTCACCAAATAATACAAACGACGAAAAAAGTTTAAATTCGCACATGCGAATCGGGATCACTAATTTGTAGGACTAGTAAATACTAGTCCGAGACGGTGCGCGAAAGTAAGCGCGGATATCAGAAGGCAGTTGGTGTCGGACACAGCGGACTGTATTCTATGGGTTACAAGAAGACGCGGACGGATGAAGCAAGACAGGAGATGCACGTTAGCGCGGGAACTTACAAGGCGGTCGAGTGTCGAGCCGGTTTTAAGGAAGATTAAAACAAGAAAGAATGCTGTACAATTGGTCAACAATTAAATAGTGCATAAAAGATAGCAGTTATCTTTTTGAGCGCTACATTGTCTTTTACCATCTCTCACTAAGATATTTCTGCGTTCTTTTGCATTATCTTGCCACACTACTTCTCTGGTGTTTTGTTATTAGTTACCCGTGAGCCTATTTGAAACGCAGTGGCTGGTGTTGAATCTATGGTGTCACAAGGACACATTTGTGCTCTCCATGATTTTCCTCTATTTGTTGGAAGCTTCTCTTATCGGTTGCCGCCGTCCATTGGATTGGCCTTGGCTGATGAAGGGCAACGAGCAAAAGGTTTTTCTTGGAGCGTTTCATGTGGGTTCAGCTCGATATTATACAGCTCCATTCATCAGTGTTCTTGTTCGGTGGCTATTTCAGACCAATTTTCCTTAATTCTGATAGTATTATTTCAAACGCCATACTGCCTTCTTATTCCTGCTAGATCTCTTTGTTCCATTGACACCGTTCTTTCGTCATTTTCCGTTCACAGCAATTGCATCGCGTTCCCCTTTTGCTTCCCAACAATGAACGAACAGACTGTGCAGCAAATTTTTCGACAGTATATTTTGCATTTCTCAAGTCTTTATTTTCAGGGTCGATCGAAATAACAATGGTTCAATATGTTCTACTGAGTTGCAGCTCGCCTTACAAAATGGTGAGTTTTTCTCCTTTGTTTACCTTTCTTACATGACCCGTGGCCTTATGGATCACAAGCCTGTCTTGTAATCCGAGGGCACACGTTCGAGCCTGCATAGAGACCGGGCGACCCTCCCAGTCTCCTTAGACCGCGTGCAACTGTTGGTGGTTGTGCGGCAGCGAAGCGTTGATACTACGTACCGCCGTACTGCTAATGCCTTTTTGCATCTTACATGTGTTGCAGTGTTTGTTCCGCGGTGGTCGGTAGAGTCCGATCCTGTCATTCATTGAAGTGCCCTGAATCTTGTTAGTCGCATCAAGATCGGTAGCGCACATGTATGATGAATCTCTTTTATTACTAGTCTAATGCATTGTTATCGGTTGTTCTATATGTATAACTTTTCTGATGCTCTTTGTACTCATATAAGCGCTACCAACCAACAAGTGTTAGTTTCCAAACTTACTCTCTTGTATCGATGCGTAGACCTATCTCCGAGTGTGCATCCTCTGTGCTGATTTAACTGGTATGTGCGATTGCTGCCCTAGTTTTGACGGCATTGGTTAGGAACCCATTTTGTAATCACAAAGCGGTAATTGTGTGAGCTCCAAGCATGACGTGCTACACTGTATTATTGCGTTAATTCTTTACTTTCGTACATGTACCCTCTCACATCAGGTCTCAGCACGCAGTTCAACATGAAGACGATTGAATTAATGATGAGTATGTTTGATCAGGACATGAACGGTACTATGAACTACCAGGAGTTCCGCCAGTTATTCGATTACGTGCAACGGTGGATGGCTTGTTTCAGACAATACGACGTTGATCGTTCAGGAGCCATTAGTCATCAAGAAATGCAAAACGCGTTGTCAAGCTTCGGCTTTCGTCTATCTCCACAGTTCGTTAATTTGATGATCCGAAAATTCGACCGCACCAGGCGTGGTCAAATTGTCTTTGATGACTTCATTTTGGCTTGCGTTTGCTTGCAGGTGAGTCGGCTTCATAGGTTTTTTTTCCCTTGTCTACAGTCGATTTGCTACTGCTTTTTTGCACGCTAACCTTGTGTAACGGTTAAAACGCTGTCGTTGGGCCATGTTTATAAAACGATCCCGAATAGTTCAAAACACAAGGTGTACGTGCTAGTTGCATAATATAACGAACTTAAATTTTAAGCGTTCTTAAGTTAGCAACCATTGCGTTAGGGAAACGCTCAACACGAGGATATCATCGTTAGCTTGTCAACCGTTAAAAATACATATAAGCAGAGTTGCGTAAAGTACATAGCCCTTGCCGAACTACCTCCTTGTGGTGCCAGCTGGGTGGTTCGGGTATCCCCCGTTCCAGCAGTGTTCGGTGACAATGTTCCACCTCCGTGGGACATTGTATTCCAGCAATTTTGCTGACTTCATGGGGAGATTGGGCCCCTGTCTGGTAATCTGCCAAACGAAGGCGCATGAACTGATTATTCAGTCAACGCCTCCCAATGGGCGCGATTCCCTAAATTCGCTCCGCTGCCTTGCGGGTAGATTATTTAGCCAAAGGCTCGGGGTGAAATCCCCTAAGTCAACTCCCTACTTCGGCTTGGGCAACTGGGCAGTATCACGCCCTCTCGCAAAACCATGGACCGTATTACAACATGCACATCAGCTACTGTTTCTGCTAGTCACTTTCACGCGACTTCATCACACGCTACTTGTTTGTTTGCAAACAATCCTCACTTTCCGTTACCCGATTCATGTGTTCAACAAGCTGGCTGTACTTCCGGTTGCGCCGCAGACCAAGGAGTTCAATCTATGGCTCTCCTTCGTCCCCGATCCTCGTTCCGTCTGGCGTGCTTCAGCGTTCGGACACTCATGCAGACTGGACAGCAAGCCGGTCTAGCGCGCACCCTAGATTCCCTAGACATTGATGTCTGCTGCCTTTCAGAAACCTGATTGCAAGATCCCAGCACTGTGCTTACATTGACATCCCCCACTGACCACGAAGCCAGATTTCACCTGCGTCTTTCTGGAGATCCAGAAGCAGCCTCAGCGGGTTTGGCTGGTGTAGGTATAGCACTAAGTTGCAACGCCGAGGCGGCACTATTGGGTTGGTTTCTGATTAACAGTCGACTATGTGCAGGTCGGCCTCGGGGTTCATGTAGAATCAACAAGCAATGCGAAGAGAGATGCAACTTGTTTGTGATCTCCGTGTACGCTCCAAGTGACTGCAGTGGCGACTCGGTCAAGGACGAATTCTACCGGGATCTACATCAGCTCTTGACTAATGCTAAAACATCGGATGTCGTTATCCTTGCTGGGGATTTTAATGCACGGGTTGGCTGCCTGTTACCATACGAACGCCACCTTGGTGGTTATCACGCACTCGATGAGCACCGCTCTGATAACGGGGAGACTTCTCACATTGTGCGAAGACAACCGTCTGTTTCTTTCGAGCACTAACTTCAGGCGTACGAAGAAGCGTTCCGCAACGTTGCGTCCCCCTTCTTCAGCACAACCGTGGTCTCAGATTGATCCCATTGCAATTAGCTTCAGATGGCGCGGCAGCGTACTGGACTGCAGGTCCTTTTGGTCCACTTTCGTTGACTCAGATCATGCTCTGGTCTGCGCGAAAATCTGTATGTGTTTTGGAGGATCCCGAAACACGAAGCACCGCAAGATTGATGTAAACAGATTAACTGATTCCTCTGTCCAGGAGAGCTATCAGTCTTCAGTGGCATATGCACTCCGTTGCAATCCACCGCAAGAAGTGGAACAACACTGGACTTGTATACAAAAAACGATGACCATTTCCGGACAGTCATGCTGCGGCCTAACTCGACGCCCCTTGAAGGTTTGGATCTCTGCTCGTTCTCTGGAGCTGTTCGAACGCCGCAAAGATATCCCCGTGGAATCAGATTGCAACGAGCGGCGCCGTTCTGCCAACCGGCTGCTCAAGCAAAGCCTACGCAAGGATCGCGAGACATGGTGGTCTGAGCGTGCTTTCGAAATGGAGACTGCTGCCCTCTCCGGCAACACTCGCAGGCTTTCCCAACTCATTCAGTCCACTGGCCTCAGGAAGCCTGGTGTCAGTGAGGTCATTTGTGATGTAAATGAGTCTCCGATCACCAACCAACAGAGGCGTATGGACCGCTGGGCCGAGCACTTTCACGCGCAGTTCAACTGGCCTCCACCATCCATCAGTACATGCAGTACACCTTGTTGTCCACCCTGGCTCGTCCCACTGAATCCACCCAGCGAAGCGGAAGTCTGCCTCGAGATTCGACGCTTGAAGCGTTTCAAGGCTGCCGGCTTAGACGGACTTCCTCCAGAGCTATTCAAGTACGGCGGTGTGGCGATCATTAACCAGCTGACCGCGCTGTTCGCAAAAATTTGGCATGAAGAGAAAGTGCCTTCCTCTTGGGACGAATCAGTTATTGTCCCGATTTTCAAGCAAGGCGCTCGCACTTCATGTGCAAATCATCGCGGGATTAGTTTTATTTCGGTTGCCTCGAAGCTATTGGCATCCATTCTGCTTCGCAGACTATCCCCAATACGTGAATCATACTACCGTGAGGAACAAGCTGGTTTCCGTCCTGGCGGCGGATGAGTGGATCAAATCTCCACGCTCCGCCAGCTCCTCAAACATCGCCACATTTATCACAGGCCCACTATCGTTGCATTCCTAGACATACGTGCCGCTTTTGACTCCGTTGCTTGACTTGTTTTATGGCGTTGCTTGCTAAAGAAGGGGGTGCCAGGGAAATATACCGCCATCTTACGAGCACTTTATCTTCATACATCCGGCAAGCTTTCCTCGCAATTCGCTGTCAATTGCGGTGTGCGACAGGGCTGCCCTATGTTCCCATTCCTCTTCAACTTCGCAATCGAAGACGTTTTGTCAAATGCTCTAGAAGGTTTCCAGCATTTTGGCCTAGAGCTTCTACCGGGTGACCGTGCGACCGACTTAGATTATGCTGATGATATAGCCTTACTCGGTGACGATGCTCAGCGTATGCAACTCATTCTGGATCGTTTGGCAGTTGAAGCATCTAAGTATGGCATGAGCTTCGCCCCATCGAAGTGTAAAGTACTGCTCAAAGATTGGCTTTCACCTGCTCCTGTGCTTACTCTCGAAGGTGCACAACTTGAACAGGTAGATAGTTTCGTCTACCTTGGGAGCTGTGTTTCTGCTGACGGCACTATCAACAAAAAAATTTCTCTTCGTATCGCTAAAGCTCGATCAGCATTTGTCAATCTGAGGCACTTGTGGCGTCGTCGCGACGTCTCATTCTCACTAAAGGGCCGCGTTTACAGTGCATCACTTCGCTCAGTATTGTTGTATGGGTGCGAGTCCTGGCCGATTCGCGTGGAAGACATGCGTCGTCTTTCTGCATTCGATAACGGTTGCTTAAAGAGGATCGCTCGTGTTTGGTGGCAACATCGAGTTAATAGTAATGACGTTCGACGTCGCATCTTGGGGAATGCGAGTATTCCCTTCAACAACCTGGTTTTGTTGCGCCAGTTAAGATGGCTCGGTCACTTCCTACGCATGGCACCTGAGCGTCTACCGCGTCGCACTCTATTCACTCGTCAAGGATTTGGCTGGAATCAACTGCGTGGTGGTCAGCCTTCCACTTGGCGGCAGCACATAAAATCGCTGATGTCGTGTCTAGCCGCCGTTGGATCCGTACGTCTTCCAGGATGGGGACCCAAAGATGAGGAGTGCCAATGGCTTAGCACTCTTGAAGACATGGCCCGCAACCGGAATCAGGGGAAGAATTGTGTATAGTATTGTATTGATTCATATGTTTAATACTACAAACATTGAAAATGACAAAAATACGAGCAAAAGCCGCGGGTGAAAAACAAACTAAAAATGTTTTGTTCTACTTTTTGTCAAAATGTTCCCTTCCACCTGCGGCATATTAGCTGAAGTGTGTTGCTCACCTTCAACTATCATGCCACAATGATTATGACACGATGACGGTCCATTATCTGCTAATCTCCATTGCTCTGTTGGCTCTATATCTATTTGCTAGGCTGTTGAGATTACATACATGCATACATCCGTGTGTGCACAAACGCACAGTGGAGTGGTCTGGAAGGAGACACCTCCGTACAGTGAGTGGTTATGTTTGGCGAATGGAGGTGAAATACCAAAGACAGCTGTCTGGATGATGGAGTATGGCGGTCGAGGTCATTGTGTGGTCACACACATGCACAGGACACGGAGAAGAGGAGAAAGTAGCACACGCAAACGTACACAACGCGCATGTTTTTGGCTTCAGGCGTCGGGAGCAAACAAATGTGATAGGGGAAGGTTCACACAATGATAACGGTCGACAACAATCGGAGTGCTCGCATCAGAATCCCAACGTAGTATACGAGGTGGACGTCAGTCGCATAACGTTGTTAAGGGTGAATAAACCCCAGCGCACGCACACGCAGGTTATACGACCTCGCATCAAATGTGAACAAACGTAGAGTGCCGACGACCATCAATCTCGAGAGTTTCTTGCGTAGTTAGTCATGTTGTACTATTTTCGAACTGCCTAACTGCGATCTGCCTGACTACTCGACGAAACGAATACTGATTCTTGCTTATCTGGTATTCTATTTGCAACGATTGATATCGCGGTCTGGGCACACCATTTCCTACGTCGCATGGTTACTTGCCTGACCTACTGCCCATCGCCGGGATATTAATCAGTAAACTTACCACTTTGCCCTATCACTTTAGTCCTCGTCATTCGTGGATTTTCTTCAAGTTGGTAACTTACGTGCCTCAAGCGGCCTGCTACTGGTTATTTCGTATCGTTCCTCCATCGTTACTAACTACTAGCTCCTTTGGACTGTAGCTTTAAGTCACTGTAGTCCACTCAGCCTTCATTATCATCAGCAGCAAGACGTCAGTCATCTGAACAGATACTGCCGTATAACCTCAATGGCCTAAAAAAGGAAGAAGAATAGGAGAGAGATGAGGAGAACATATCGTATTGGTAGACATGTATATGACAAAGCCCCATGCTGAGGGTGATGTTGCATTCTTGATGCTTCTTCACCGTAGTTGGGCTAAACCAACTTACACTTAAACTAGGTCTTCTTAAGCTGGCTAAATTTCATTCCACTTTATTTGGTTGTTCTGCCTACCTGAATACTCTTCTATTAACTGGCCACGTTGCTTACACTGATTGCGCTTATCTTCGGTAGCTTTGTTGCGTTTTGTAACCTAACTTGTGGACATTTTTGCCTTATCGCGGCTTCGTTGCTAACCAACATACTTCATATGCCTATTTAGCTTAGTTATGCCACCGTATCTGTATGCATCATTGGATTTATTTTATTTCAGCTTGTCGTTCCAGGTGATTGGCTGTTGCTTGATATCCCCGATGTGGCTGCGCTTGGTGTGCATGTTGACAAGGTGCCTACCTGTCTATTACCCACTACCTCGTTCATACTGGCTCCAGGAGACAGTTGGTCGTTGCTGGAGGGGACGGGGTGCACGGTCCTTGTGGCCGTGCTAGGCTCAAAGAGGGGTTCCATGCAATCAGTGTGGAGCGGACTACGGTCCAGCCACCGCCTTGTGTGCGCTTGATTTCCCAAATACAGCGTGCTTGTGTTTGTCTGTGAAGGAGTGTGAGCCGGCTCCGTTGATGCAACGTGGCTCCCATCCACATGCCTCCCGGTCTTATTCCTTCGGGTTTACACTGTATATGGGGTGTGTGGTTGGAGCTGTGGGTGGTGCAGCGCAAGCCACCCATGGTCCCTCTGTAGGCGCAGGCGTCCTGTGGCTGGCCACAGTGACAGGCAAATCCGAAACCGGATGCCGCCAACCATATAGTGCCCTTTGCTGAGGCTGATGTTGCATTCATGATGGTAACAGCTGCTTGCGAGGAAACCATCAGGCGCGCAAACTGTAAGCGGCCTGATTGGTTTGATGAGAACAATGCGAAGATTGGCGTATTGGTGTCGGAGAAGAATGCAGCATTTGCTGCACATGTGGCAGACCCCAGTGACTTGGGGAAGAGTAGTCAGTTTCGCGAACTACGACGACGACTGACCCGAGAGCACCGTCACATTAAAAATGCATGGTGGACGGAGAATGGGAAGCAGATGGAATGCTGCGCCGAACACCGCCAACACAAGGAATTCTTTGACTCCTTGAAGGCGGTGTATGGACCGAGACTGGAGCAGCTGAGGACGCTGATCGATAGTAGTTCAGGCGCTACCTGCACACAGACTGCAGACATAATGCAGATCTGGCGAAAACACATTGACTGTCTCTTGAACAACCGTTCAGAGATCGACTGGCCTACATTGAACGGCCTCAAGCACCACGATGTGAAGACGAGTCTGGCGGACACGCCGATTTCGGATGAGACGCAGAGAGCACTTGCTCAGCTGTAAAACGGCAAGTGTGTGGGGGCCAACGGGATCCCACCTGAAGTATTGAAACAAGGCGGACCCGCGTTGGTGGCTGCGATGCGCGACTTGGTGCAACGCGTATGGATTGGGGAGAAGGTGCCTCCTGAGCTGAAGGATGCCATTGTGCTACCACTGTACAAGGGCAAAGGTAGCAAGCAATGTTGCACGAATTATCGTGGCATCAACTTGCTGACTTGTGTGCGCAAGATGATTGCCCGAATCCTGCTCAACCGCCTCGTCAGTCAGGTCGTGGAACTGAAGGTGGCGGAAGAGCAATGTGGATTCCGTTCGGGTCGCAACACTATAGATATGGTGTTTGCGGCTCGTCAGTTGCAAGAGAAGTGCAGAGAACGACACCAGCCATTGTACTCGCTTTTTGTTGATTTCACCAAAGCATTTGGTACGGTGAACCGCGAGGCATTGTGGCTGGTGTTGGGTAAGCTTGGTTGCCCGCGCAAGTTTAGTTGCATGTCTGCACAGTGGTATGCGGGCGAGGGTGCAGCTGAGGGGAGAGACATCGGATGACTTTGCAGTTGTCTCTGGTGTGAAGCAAGGCTGTGTCTTAGCTCCTGTCCTGTTTAATATATATCTTCATGCAATGATGTCTGGTGCTTTTGATGTCGCTTGTGCTTACGGTGTTCGTGTGCAGCACCGTATTGATAGTGGTTTGTTGAACATCCGTCGTTTCGGTGCGAGAACTCTAGTCTGTGAGACAACTACCCGTATGTTGCTGACGACTGTGCGTTGTTTGCACACAGCATGAATGAGTTGCAGCATATGACTAGTGCTCTGGCTTCGACAGCGGCCAACTAACTCTCCAACGGGACATGTAAAGCAACGCTTCTTAACCCGTATAAATTCATTGTTCGTTATTCATTCTTCAACCAAAGACTTTGACTCCCAAGCCTGTAAGTAAGGCGTGAACAGGTATGGTAGTGACTGGATTTTACTGAAATGATTGCTATCACATTCCCAACCTGGAGGATCAGGTGATTATATTCGTTTGATTCCTAACCACTGACCAGCCTGGTAAGAGTAGCTCTCAAAGGCCCGGTATAGTTCCACGCCTCGAAGAGATACGCAAGCCGTCGCATCACCTTAAGGTCCAGTCTCGATGTGACGGCCACTCAGTTTTTATCGGCAGTCGTGATGCTGTTATCTTCGTGGCGACAGTGCATTGCAGTAATACTCCATTTTGTCCTACTACACTCTTAGTCGCCTGCATACATCCGCCGATCCACATTGTTCTAGCCGCATACCAGTACATGCCCTCCCTTGTTCCGGAATCCCAATATCTCACTTGTGCATCCTTATCAGCTGTGGTTCGCGCATCTTGGTTCAGCAGGTTCTGTTAAATTCCATTGTTTATAGCTATCAGGGTTTTGTTCGTAGGGAAACTAGTTGTCATGCATTGTACTTACGCTGTCTCTTTGATTGGGGCTTTTGCAACCGAAGCCCAATCGGTGTACTATTCCTGGACATTTATGTTCAGGTAGCGTAGCTTGAGCCGCAAGAATTTGATCCCAAAGTTCAATCTGATTTTTGATACAAAATGCTGTCCCAATCCTTGACTTTTCGCGTTGCTAATACAGCTTCTCTCTTATTTGCGCTATTCGTGGATGGTGCTGTGGTCTTTTGTTAAAAATTAATTCAATCAGTCACCGGCTCCCAATGGGTGCCATTCCCTGAATTCGCTCCGCTGCCTTACAGGCAGGCCGTTCGGTCCAAGACTCGGGATGGTGTCCCCTAAGTCGACACCCTACTTCGGATTGGGCAACCGGGTAGTACCTCGCCCTCTGATGAAACCATGGACTCATACGTTACGTGTATTTTTAATGTTATCCGTGCCTTCCTTTGAGTTCCCTAATTATTGATGCCTATTCTTAGGACATTTCATATATATATATATATATATATATATATATATATATATATATATATATATATATATATATATATATATATATATATATATATATATATGCTTGTAAGTTTACTTGGATGTCTGCACAGTGGTATGCGTGCGACAGTGCAGCTATGTGAACAAACCTCGACTGACTTTGATGTTGCCACTAGTGTGAAACAATATTGTGTCTTAGCTCCTGCTCTGTTTACCAGTTACCGTCACGAAATGATGTCTTGTACTTTGAATACTGCTTGTGTCCATGTGGAACACCGTATTGATGTTGGGTTGCTGAACATCCGCCGTTTCGGTGCGAGGACCCTAGTCTGTGCTACAACTATCCGTTTGTTACTGTTGGCTGACGACTGTGCTTTGTTCGCACACAGCGCGGATGAGTTGCAGCACATGACCTCCCCTCCTCCTCTTCCAACGGCACCCCATCGCGCAAACAATGCACGTCGCGGGAGTCGGTGTGCTGGCATGCGCAACGCGTAGCCTAGCCATCGGAGCCTGATGCGTGGTATGGTGGGGCTGAGCAGTTCACTCGCGCTTCCTGTATTAAATACGCGACGCCGAACACGCTCATTGCTCACGCGGTGCTCCCACCAGACATTGACTAAGTTGCGAAGGCAGCAATGATCCAATGTGACGAGTCTCTTTATGTCTGTCGATTAGATGGGACAGGTTTCACAACCATATAGGAGAGTTGAACGGACGGCTGCGTTATAAACTCTGCCCTTCAGGGAGAGATCAATGTCGCGTCTGCGCCACAGGTAGCGGAGATTGGCAAAAGCACCTCGACCTTTTGCTATACGGTTCGTAACCTTATCTACGATCCCACGGGCGCTAATATAGTGGCACAGCTATTTCAATTCCTGAACGACCTTTTGCTTATCACAACAAAGCGTTAGCGCAAGGTTGGGTACCTGCCAGTCTTGGAGAAGTACTTTGCATTTCGATGGAGCAAAGCATAGCCCAAAACAATTGACAGCCAGTGCTAATCAGTCCAGTGCTTTTTAGCATGTTTGGGAGCAGTCACAGATTAAGGCAATATCGTCCGCTTACTCCAAGTCAACACGTCGCTCACCAGGAAGTAGCTCCACGCCTTCTAGGTCGTGTCCAGCGAATGCTAATTCTATGACTTCGTCAACTGCGAAATTAAGTAGGAAATGTGACAGCGGGCAACCTTGTCTCACACCGCTGGTGATACTGAAGGGTGGCGACAGTTTGCCATAAACCCTCACCCTGCCCGAACTATGCGCGTACAGCGCTTTGATAATGATTACATATTTATCAGGCACACCTTTCCTCAGCAGACAGTCCCAAAGCGCACATTGATCCACCGAATCGAAGGCACCTTTTATGTCAAGAAACACGACAACGGTGGGTCGCCATTGAAGATGGCGGTGCTCCAACACTTGACGTAAGGTGAAGATGTGGTCGATGCAGCCCGACCTCGACGAAACCCGGCTTGCTGTTCACGAATCTGGCTTTCACGAGTGCCAGTCAGTTTGTGGAGAATGACAGACGCAAGCAATCGAGAGGCAATTGAGATCAGACTGATCTCTCTCCAGCGGTAACTAATCGCGCTGTGATCGATTTGCGTCCATAGCTGCCCGAGACCGGTGGACGCCAAGTAACTATTCTGTGGCTG
>OX104066.1:66965541-66991706 GCA_944474145.2 Dicrocoelium dendriticum
ATCGCTTGATGATAGCATTTGGTACTGGTCAGCTTGTAGGCCGGTACAGCTTTCGTGATACCAGCGGCAGCAGACGTCACACTGCATACCACCAGATGCATCTGTTACTGGCTCTGAACAGTTAACCTGTCCGCAAGCTGCAGTAGACTCATCAAACGAGGACTCCATAGGTCCATCCGTCTCGGTGTTTAGCGAGACAGCCATGTTCATGTGGAAAACAGATTAGAATAACAACACGTATACAATAGGAAAACGACCGCAATAAAAAGGCAAAAACAGGGTGTAAAACGGGATTAAAACTGGGAACAACCGGAAAAATTACCAGTAAGCGTCAAAGACGCTTGGGCCAGTACCAATTTAATCGATCCAAGATTTCTTGGATCAGAGAAAATTTGACAATAGTCAAATTTCGTTTCAAGTGTTTATTCAAACACTGTTTTCCACGTTATTTCAGCTGAAAAGCTCGATCAGTATGGCACGCCAAAAAAATCGAGTTACCGCGTAGTACTCACAGGACAGGCAAGTGCTTCTTATAATTGCATTGAAGCAAGAAATGTAGATATGTATCTTTTCAATATATTGTACGATCAACATTTGCAGAAACAATCGGGGGTAGGTTAAATGTCTCGGTTTGCCATGCAAGAAATCCGGAAGCGTCTCGGTTTGGCTCATCAATAATCTGGCCACCTTACATGCACCGTACCTAACAGGTGCGTCACCACCGCTGAATCACACAGTAGAGCATTAGACGTCGCCGTGAAATGCGCCTCAGGTGTTCCAGCAGCGTTGTGTGCAGTTCGCTCGCGGTATCTCATATACACACATATTCACAGTTATTGTGAATACATTTGTGAACACCGTTAGTCATCTTATTTACGAAAAGTGTGTATTTCAGATACACCATTGTTGAACAGATCCCGAGTTTTATTCCTTGGTTAGTGCGGTCGGGAAGAAAAAGGTAGTTCCTTCTACCTATAATATTCTTATCGTCCCAATCCATTCCGCTGTATATCTTCAATATGATTTCAGCATATTGTGAAACGTGGCTTTCACTACCGGTTTCGGGTGTCCACTATCCAGGAATTACCTTACTGTCTACTTCCTTCTCTGTGCACATGGCCTTATCTGTGAAACACAGAGATCGGAATTGTAGTACTGTGCCCCATCTGTGTCCGTCGGTTGACGATATATCGGTTCGGAAGCTAATCATTCTTGCAAACAGAGCAGTCAAGGAATGGCGATGTGCTACTCTATGGTGGGCGATTTCCGATTCCTCACAAACTAGCTTTTCTTATCCACTTTTGTGTTCAAAATGTGCCATCCACTTGATACCAACAACTTTTGGCCATTTACTGGAGTTTGCCAGTACTATGTACAACATAGTGGACATTGGCGATCTAATGATAACAGCATGTTCTCCAGTGCCTACTTCCGACTGGAACCCGAGCTAGAACAACATACCGCGCAACGTCACTGTCGGTTGTTTCAACCAACTTGATTTTCGGTCACTCCCTAGGTTAATCTCTTCAGTCAAACGGTGTTTCACCCTACCCAGTGCAATCGATACTGTCTCATTGTAGAGTAGATTTCATGTCTGGTCGTCTGCGCGTAACAGTGAGCACGCGGATGGCCGCCCACTTCTGCGTTGTGTGTCTTGATGCCGCGTAAGTGAGTGGGTGGAAGTTACAGTACTTCCTCAACCGTCCATAGATGCCGCGTGCTAGTCCGCACCCATCCTACAGTGAATGAGCTCACGTGTTGTTTTCGCGTCACTGTGCGTCACGTGGTTTGTTGGCTGAGCGCTGCACCAACCGATGCAGACGTTCTGAGTACACTTGTACTGATTTGCAATCGGTCAAGACGATGGATTCAGCTTGATATGGTTATGAATTCGGTTGAATATTCTTAAGGAGGAGCTTGATTCCGTTAAGGACTGGCTTGCTTCCGAAAAGGTATAGTCGGTCGCATCCCACACCTGAAAGTTCGCGCATGGACCTCAGTCGGCTTTGGTTGCAACTGTGAACGCACTCGTAGAATATTGTCAACCGACATCGTGTGATTGTCGCATGTTCGGTGCACGCAAGCTGCACACCTGACTCACGCCTCCGCAACGCCTCGCAACACGGAAACAAGGAAAGCCATATGTACGCGGTCCCGACTGTCGTAGATAAAAGCTTTTTGCGATTCGAAATCGTGCTCCGAAACTATTCGAATTGGAGTAAAACCTAGTACCCGCAGCAGGTGTGTAAATTAAAGTGTAGCGATTGGGCGAAACTTACAATGCACATCAGACTCCATTTGGTTCTGTGCAAAGTGTATGACTGATCCACTTGCAAGATGCACCGCTGTGCTGGCTCAGAAAGTTGACAAACTGTCGGCTATCGTGCAGCGTGCGACGGCTGGTCTATGGGTCACATCGGCACCAGCTGCAACGGAACTCGATTCCCGTTGCCAAAATATATGTTCAAACGTGGAACAGAATATTCAAACCAAGTGTATAGTGAACAACGTAGAGTCAGAAACCCCAACCACGACAACTAACAGCCAGGGTCTGTCAACCCCGGCAACCCAAATTTGGCAGAGAGTGGTTTCTTCCGGGGATGCGTTTTTCTCACATGACAATCTAGTGCATTCGGGGTTAGCTAAGTGCCAAAAGTTTGACAACTTACGCATCCGTCGTCACTGCATGCAAAGCCACTGCAAAGTTAGCGCATATATCTGCAACTACTCCATTGAGTTTTAGAGGTGTGGCACCATCTTATCCAACATTACGAACTCTAAGGAGATGCTGAACTGGATGAAGAGAATATGCTCCACATGCTTGAGTCAAAGGTTAACTCTATCACAGAAAATCTACACGACGACTTGAAACAATGGAAATTCATATGCCAAGCTATGGGAATCCACGCCAAACATGCATGCTCTTGTCGTATCGTCCACCACCTAAATTCAGTTCACTACGGCGAGCCAAGTTTACTTCAGGGGACATATCAGTCGGGTGACTAAATGGAGACCGACCTCTTGGCAGCTGGTCGTCTTCGTGATTCCTCATGCGGCGTTCGTATATTCCCTGACATCCCTTGGAGTGAGCGTCGGCAAAGAAAGCAAAACCCAGGAGAATACCACAAGCAAACCGACGGAAGATCGATATTTGTCCATGGTGTACCTGAAATCCAATCATCCGACGAGTCACAGGTCCAAACTCATGACTTGGAGGTGGCGGTACGTCCGCGTAGCCCTTTCTCTCCATGACATGATTGCCAACTCAACGTAAAGGTTGCCGATATCACTCAACTATAAAGGAAATATTCCAAGGATGTTGAAGGCCATGCTCTACTCCAAAAATAGTTGAAAGAATGCTCGGGAGTTGTCACGAGTTACGCACCAAGCCGCAATCAGAGATACGTCTGAAGGCGGTCGAAGCCAGGCCACTATTGGGTTAGGGTACACTAAGCCAGGGAGAAATTGCCGCGATCCCGGCTCTCTGTATTTTCGAACAGCAATGCAGTGAAATTCCCGGCCGTCTGTGGAGGAAGGAACAAACAATCCGTTGTTAATCGCTTCTAAAGAACCAGGTAGTGGGTGCTCTATGCAAAAGTTAAAACACTCCGGGGTGTTGGCAAATATTACATCCACAAAAATTTGTCAGTCGGCCCCACAATGGTCGGTCTAAATTTTCGGTAAACCCATGTGTGCTCAGATACGCTTCTGACATCCGTTTCTCTCAGTTGTTCGAATACAAACGCCCAAGGGCATCTTACATGTGTTGCAATGTTTGTTCCGCGGTGATCGGTAGAGTCCGATCCTGTCATTCATTGAAGTGCCCTGAATCTTGTTAGTCGCATCAAGATCGGTAGCGCACATGTATGGTGAATCTCTTTTAATACTAGTCTAGTGCAGTTATTGGTCGTTTTATATGTATAACTTTTCTGATTCAGTTTGTACTCATATAAGCGCTACCAACCAGCAAGTGTTAGTTTCCAAACTTACTCTCTTGTATCGATGCGTAGAGCTATCTCCGAATGTGCATCCTCTGCGCTGATTTAACTGGTATGTGTGATTGCTGCCCTAGTTTTGACGGCATTGGTTAGAAACCCATTTGTAATCACAAAGCGGTAATTGTATCCTGAGCTCCAAGCATGACGTGCTACACTGTATTATTGCGTTAATTCTTTACTTTCGTACATGTACCCTCTCACATCAGGTCTCAGCACGCAGCTCAACATGAAGACGATTGAATTAATGATGAGTATGTTTGATCAGGACATGAACGGTACTATGAGCTACCAGGAGTTCCGCCAGTTATTCGATTACGTGCAACGGTGGTTGGCTTGGTTCAGACAATACGACGCTGATCATTCAGGAGCCATCAGTCATCAAGAAATGCAAAACGCGTTGTCAAGCTTCGACTTTCGTCTATATCCACAGTTCGTTAATCTGATGATCCGAAAATTCGACCGCATCAGGCGTGATCAAATTGTCGATGATGACTTCATTTTGGCTTGCGTTTGCTTGCAGGTGAGTCGGCTTCAGAGGTTTTTTCCCTTGTCTACAGTCGATTTTCTACCGCTTTTGTGCACGCTAACCTTGTGTACCGGCTAAAACACTTGGGACTGTCTACTCAAGAAAGGTGTACCTGCGAAATATGTGAATATTATCCGAGCATTATATGCGCGGAGCTCGGGCAGAGTGAGAGCTTACGGCAAATTGTCGCCACCCTTCAATATCTCCAGCGGTGTGCGACAAAGATGCCCGTTGTCACCTTTCCTCTTCAACTTCGCTGTTGACGAAGTCACGGAAATCGCGTTCACAGGACACGACTTGGAAGGTGTGGATCTGCTCCCAGGAGAACGACTTCTTGACTTAGAGTATGCTGATGATATTGCCCTAATCTGTGACAACTCACAAAGGTGTCAAGCGGCACTGGACAGATTAGCACTAGCTGTCCGTCACTTCGGGCTTTGCTTCGCACCCTCGAAGTGCAAAGCGTTCCTCCAATATTGGTCTGAACCGCCTCCTACACTGACCCTTGGTAGGGATCAGCTAGATGTCGTTCAAAAATTCAACTACCTGGGAAGTTGTATCAGCGCCTGTGGGATTGAAGATGAAATCACGAATCGTATAGCAAAAGCTCGGGGCGCTTTTGCTAACCTTCGCCACTTATGGCGCCGGCGCGACATTACTCTTGCCCTGAAGGGTAGCGTGTACAATGCAGCGGTACGTTCGACCCTACTGTACGGTTTTGAAACATGGCCGCTTAAAGCAGCGGACCTGAATAGGCTAGTTACGTTCGACCACCGGTGCCTTCGTAATTTAGCTCACATCTGGTGGGAACACCGCGTGAGTAACGAGCGTGTTCGACGCCTTGTTTACGGCACAGGAAAAGGAAATGAACCGCTCAGCACCATGATTTCACGCACCAGGCTCCGATGGCTCGGCCACGTGTTACACATGCCAGCCCACCGACTCCCGCGACTTGCGTTGTTTGCGCGCCGGGGGTGTGGATGAAAGGAGGGTTGGCCAAGAGATGACTTGGTCGAGAGGAATGAAGGCCCTCACTTCTGAGCTGGCCTCGGTTGGAGCGTCTCGGCTCCCTGGTTGGGGTCCGAAAGACGATGAACACGTTTGGTTGGACACACTTGCTGATATGGCTAGGAGCCGACCTCAGTGACGTTCGTGCTGTGAGTATGTTTGTCCCACCCCATCCCTCTTAGCCTCTCCCTCCAACCACGATCTCATTATTTAGCTTTATATAATCTTGCATAATATTTTTTTCTTTTTGGGTGCACAGCAGCCGGCTGGTAGCTTACCGGAACGATGCCCATCCGTTACCGGTAGCTCAGCCGGCTTGCACCAGTTGCACTATATTTTTTCATTTTTCTGTGTATTGCGGCACAGTAGCTGAGGTGTTCCCCACCTCTAGCTAACGTGTATGATGGTGATGATGATGAACGGGTAAAACACTGTCGTTGTGCCATGCGTATCTAACGATCCCGAATAGTTCAATACACAAGGTGCATCCAAGGTGTACGTGCTAGTTACGTAATATAATGAACCTCAATTTTAAGCGTTCTTGGGTTAACAACAATTGCGTTAGAGAAACGCTCAACACAACCAGGTTCAGAACAGGAAACAACCCATCGATATTAGATCTAGTGCTCACTAACGAAGAGCTCATGGTCGATGGACTAAAGATGTGCAGTCCTTTGGGCCGTAACGATCACGTGACGTTGCAGTTCGATTACATCTGCTACGCCGAATATCCAGCTGCGGAGCTCGAAACGAGGCAATCTGTTATCCATTACCACGTTCTGTCTGCTCTAGTTGAGAATACCAGTTGGACGTTTCTAGCTAACTGCACCCCAGAACTAGCCTGGGAGACATTTGCGAACACCATCACGTCACTAGTCATAGAAGCCTCAACACCAAAAGTTTCCCTACATCCCCGCACAGCGAAATCATTCTTGCGAAGCCGGATGCGAAAATGCATGACTCTAAGGGATCGGGCATGGCGCACGTATAAAAGCAACCCCAGCGCAGAAAACTGGACAGAATACGTTTCGCATCGCAACTACTGTGTGCTTTTGGTTCGCGAAGACAAGAGAACGCATCAGCAGGAGCTAGCCAAACGATTCTGTTCGAACAAAAAGCTTCTTTACAAACATGTGAATGGACTTCGCAAGGTGCAACGGGGAATCCCACCACTTAATACGACCAATGGGTATACACATACTGCGAAGGAGGCGGCCAACGCATTACGGGCCCAGTACTCCCCAATCTTCCAAGGTGTACAAGCCTCGACGTATATTCCGCCACTAGTTACCCCACCGTCCGTTTTATCCAACGTCACGTTCACTGCAGAAATGGTGCTGCAAAAGCTGCTATCCTTGCGTCCACACAGCTCTCCCGGGGCCGATAACATTCACCCGAAAACATTACAGGTAGCTGCCATCCACTTGGCCGAACCACTAGCTGCATTTTTTCAGCACTGTTTCGATGAGAACATTGTACCTTCGAGGTGGAAACAAGGTGTAATAACGCCCATATACAAAGCAGGAAGTCGATCGGATCCTGCCAATTACCGCCCCGTAAAGCTTCTGCCTGTGATCGCCAAAGTCATGGAAGCGGTGATAGCAGATGCGTTAATGGGATACTTGGAAAACTACGGCATAATTGCGCCAGAACAGCATGGGTTTCGTCAACATCGTTCATGTACGACGAATCTGCTGATAGCTCGTGACAACTGGACCGAGACTGTCGATGAAGGAACAGGAGTCGATGTTGCATTCTTGGACTTCTCGAAAGCCTTCGATCGTCTGGATCATCGAGTCCTGCTCATTAAACTCCAACAGTACGTTATCAGAGACCCGTTGTTAGGATGGATCGGTAACTTTCTCTCTGAACGGCAGTTAGAAGTTAGAGTTCGATCATCCTTTTCCGATCCGATTCGAGTGGGATGCGGCGTACCGCAGGGTTCGGTACTTGGGCCTCGTTTGTTCCTGCTTTTCATTAACGATCTAGTAAGAGTTATTACGTCGAAATTCTTACTCTTCGCGGACGACCTCAAGGTTTGGCGGGCGATAAAACGATCGGACGACCATGAAGTCCTACAGCGTGACTTGAATGAGACCTGGAATTGGTCGGTGAGAAACGTCCTGCCGTTTAATGTGAACAAATGTCGCGTTGTTCATATCCGCCATCGACAAGTCCACGTCTACAAGCTTGGGGCACACGATCTGAAGACCACCACTCAGGAACGCGACTTGGGTGTGCTGGTACAGGAAGACCTCGGGTGTTCCAAACAGTCAGATTCCGCTTCTAAAAGGGGCAACCAGCACGTTGGACTCCTGCGAAGAGCATTCGGAATTTTGGATCCATCCATCTTCTCTTTGATGCTGAATGCCTACGTGCGTCCTCACGTCGAATATGCAATCCAGGCCTGGCAACCCTGGCTAAAACGTGATCTTGCAGCGCTTGAGACCCCACAGCGTCGAGCAACGAAAATCGTCAAGAGCTTGCGCCACACTCCTTACCAGGAACGACTGGAGATACTCGGAGTGTTCAGCGGACGGTACCGGCGACTTCGTGGAGACCTCATACTAGTGTACCAGATATTGAGCGATCCCAGTCACGTATGCTGCCACCTCTTGAAGCTCAGCCCGAACACTAACCTTCGCGGTAACAGTTTAAAGCTGAGCCAACAGTACAGTCGTCTAGACTGTCGGAGAACCTATTTCTCCCTCCGGGTCTGCGGGCCCTGGAACGCCCTTCCAAACTCAGTTGTTTGTGCCCCCACATTAGATATGTTTAAAAAACGATTGGACGTCGCACTGAGCGCCTTGCGCTTTGTTTTATGAACGAAAACGCTTGTATATATTTAGGCTGACCAGCCTCTTTGGATTTATATCCCAAATTCACGGTCGTAAATCTGTGCGAACCGGTGAGTACTCCATTTTTATTTGCTACCATCACCAACGATAACAATTTCTTAGCCAGTTTTGCGTCGTACCACTTTATCCCCCTAAAACTGTTATACTTCTGCCTTTTATCTCACTGACACTCCTTACTTCAACCATTTATGTGGTTTGCCAATTTGTTAGTATTTCTATTGCCAACCTGCGGGACTCGTTAAGTGTATGCTTTTTTACCCGTCATATACCATTGTTCCATTGTAACACAAGGACATCATCGTTAGCTTGTCAACCGTTAAAAATACATATAAGCAGAGCTGGGCAAAGTACATAGCCCATACCGTGTGTGCACCAACGCACAATGGAGTGGTGGGGAAGGAGACACCTCAGAACAGTGAGTGGTCATGTTTGGCGAATGGAGGTGAAGTACCACAGGCAGCTGTCTGTGGATGTTGGAGTATGGCGGTCGAGGACATTGTGTGGTCACACACATGCACAGGACACGGAGAAGTGGGGAAACTAGCACACGTAAACATACACAACGCGCATGCTTAGGCTTCAGGCGTCCGGAGTAAACAAATGTGGTAGGGAAAGGTTCACACAATGAAAACGTCGATATCAATCGGAATGTTCGCATCAGAATCCCAACGTAGTATATGAGGTGGACGTCAGGCGCGGAACGTTGTTAAGGTTGAATACACCCCAGCGCACGCACACGCAGATTATACGACCTTGCATGAAATGTGAGGAAACGTAGGGTGCCGACGACCAGCAATCTAGAGAGTTTCTTGCGTAGTTATTCATGTTACAATATGTTCTGAACTACCTAACTGCGATCTGCCTGACTACCCGACGAAACGAATACTGATTCTTGCTTATCTGGTATTCTATTTGCAACGATTGATATCGCGGTCTGGGCACACCATTTCCTACGTCTCATGGTTACTTGCCTGACCTACTGCCCCTCGCCGGGATATTAATCAGTAAACTTACCACTTTGCCCTATCACTTTGGTCCTCGTCGTTCGTGCATTCTCTTTAAGTTGTTAGCTTACTGGCCTCAAGCGGCCTGCTACTGGTTATTTCGTATCGTTCCTCCATGGTTATTAACTGCTATATCCTTTGGACTGTAGCTTTAGGTCACTTAGTCCACTCAGTCTTCATTATCATCAGCAGTAACACATCAGTCATCTCAACTGATACTGCCGAATAATAGGAGAGAGATGAGGAGAATCTATCGTACTGGTAGACATGTATATGCGAAAGAAAAGCACTAAAACAAAATTGCAAACCCACCACCTGAAATAAAGAGACTTAGCATGCAAGTACGCGGTTAGTAAATCAAATGCAGCGTACCTACAAACGTTGCGCCGGTTCTGCTTACCTTCTCTGCAGAACCTGTCGTCGCTTCGGTATTTGTCCCGAGTGGCCTCGCTCATGGCTCACTAGGCCTGCCTGACTCAGGCACTCGCGAGCGCATGTTCTACAGCACCATGCGCTCGATGTCAATGGAGTATAACCCCTTGGTGCTTGCTGCTTCCGCACTTCCCGCTTCTTCTCTGCATTTATGAGGTGTTTCTCCCGCACTTTGGCAACTGCCTTCGTGATTAGATCGCGCCATGCACGTCGATCAATCGCCTTCGATTCCCATGACCTGCAATCAAGACTAGAACGTGAGAGGCTCACTTTGATTATGCCCTGGTTAAGTAACTTTAGTTTCCCCACATGCCGCTTCCCAATCCTCAGCTGACAACTCTTACGGGTTGTTTCGGTATCCGCGTCGAATCCGTACAGCTCACATGAACGAGCCACCTCAGGTGTCTCAGCAAAAGTATGCAGTCCACTGCATACATTCCACTTTGTAGTAACACTTCCGTGTCAGCAAATCTGTCGCCCCAACCGATGTGCAAAATCCGTCGCAAACACTGCTGATGGAACCGCTCGAGATATCGCACATCCCACCGGTATGTCGTCCACGTTTCAGTACCGTACAGAAGAACGGATAGCACCATGGATTTGTACACCATCAGCTTCGTGCCAATGCTAAGCTGATGGTTGTTCCACACTCGGTACCCTAGCTTCCCGAATGCCGCTGCTGCCTTCGACACGCGAATACGCAACTCAATGTGTACCTGCTGACCAGTCGACATCATACTCCCACGGCAGCTAAGCGGGAGGTGGTTTCCAATACTTCAGCACCAATGCTGAATCGCGGCAATATTGAAGGTTGCACCTCCGGTGAAGGCTGAAAGAGGCAGACAGTTTTGCTTGTGTTGATGGTGAGCCCAAATTTGGCCGCTGTCGAAGCCAGTGCACTAGTCATATGCTGCAACTCATCCGCTCTATGTGCAAACAACGCACAGTTGTCAGCAAACAGCAACATACGGATAGTTGTCTCACAGACTAGAGTTCCCGCAGCGAAACGACGGATGTTCAACAACCCACCATCAATACGGTGCTCCACACGAACACCGTAAGTACAAGTGGCATCAAAAGCACAAGACATCATTGCATGAAGATATATATTAAACAGGTCAGAAGCTAAGACGCAGCCTTGCTTCACACCAGAGACAACTGCAAAGTCATCCGAGGTCTCTCCACTCAGCTGCACCCTCGCCCGCATACCATTGTGCAGACCTGCAATTAAACTTACGCGGGCAACCAAACGTATCCAACACCAGCCCACAATGCCTCGCGGTTCACCGTATCAAATGCTTTGGTGAAATCAACAAAAGCGAGTACAACGGCTGGTGGCATTCTCTGCACTTCTCTTGCAAGTGACGAGCCACAAACACCATATTTATAGTGCTGCGACCCGAACGTAATCCACACTGCTTTTCCGTCGCTTTAGGTTCCACAGCCTGGCTGACGAGGCGGTTGAGCAGGATTCGGGCAATCGATTTGCCCACACAACTCAGCAAGTTGATGCCATTTAACATTTATTTTTGACATTTGCATGCTTGGCTCGAGGGATGAGCTGTACAGCAATATGCCAAGAAAGGACGAATGTCCCGGCAGAATAGGAAACACTGATTGAAATAAAACTTCAAACAGTGGTCGGAACCGCGTCAATTGTCACCGTGTGGCATTGAGTGCATGTTATGTAAGGCATGATGATGCACCACACATGTAGGTGTCGTAGACCTTCAGGCATCCGCAGCTGAGCTTTTATCCATGACGACGCGATTACCGATGGTAACAGTGGAGCGCGCTAGACGATGGATGGCAGCGGCTACAGGGTCCCGGATCGCCCAACTGGTCACTGGATGGCAGTTGGCTAGGTGTCGTTCCAGCCTCTCCTTCCGTAGCAGGGGAATACTCGTTGACAGACACGGAATACTTAAACCAAAGCTCGCAATGGGAGCGTGAAGATATGCAATGGAGGAAGCGCAGCCATTTTCTGACATGTGATCCAACCGCTTCAATGTATTCCGGTGAACCACTGCCAGAGCTAACTGATGAACATGCTTGGGGAGCAGATAGGTCCTCAGAATCTCAAGTCGTTGTTGTGGTTTAAGCGGTGCCTTGGTAACTTCATTAAGTTGCACAGTAATATCGTCGATTACTGTTAGAGGGAGCTTACCCTTCCAGTTAAAAGGCAGGCCCAACATCTTGAACTTTTCATCGGGCTGAATGGAGGGAATAAAAATAGAACCACAGTCCAAAGCATTCGTATCCAGTATAGTTCGTTTGCGAGCGCCATCAACAACTATATTTACTGAGAAAGATTTTAGATGGTTGATGTTGAGGCCGGACGCACTGCAGTCATTGATGGAATCGCTGAAGGTGATCTCCCAGAGAAATGCGGTCTTGAGTAAAGATGATCACGTCGTCCGCGTATGCGAGGTACTCAATCGGGCCAGCCGGTTATATCCAAGGCGAAGTGGCGACTCCGTGTAAAACTTCATCTAGGGACATTATGAAGAGCAAAGGCGAAAGCGGATCTCCTTGCCGGACCCCTCTATCAGGATGAAGCTTGACATCCTTAAAGATTGAGGACTCGGAGCTGTAATACGATGCCAAGTAATCTAATAATAGCGGGGGGCTCCGAAAGCAGCTGCTGCTAGAAGTAAGGGGTGATGAGAAATGGAATCGAACGCCTTCGAGATATCCACTGCCGCAAATGAAAGGGGGGTACGAGAAGAATGAGAATGGCGAAGAGCAGCATGGAGTATGGACGGGGCTTCAAAAGCGCCATCTTTACGGAGAAAACCAACTTGAAGGCGGTCGGTAGGGAAAGTCGGAACCCAACGATCAAAGGGGATACGATGAAGAAGACGTGTGAAGACAGATGAAACTGCGATTGCACGGAATTGGTCAGGGGAGATGGGCTGGGAAACTTTTGGTACGAAGGTGATCCGAGCAGTGTTCATGTGGATGGGAAGTGGGTAGGAAGCAAGAAGACAATTGAGAAAAGAAGTTACAAAGTAGGGATCCATTCTTGAAATATCGGCTGGCTTGATGCGGTCTACACCGGGAGCCGAACCCCGCATCTGTTTGAGAACACTTTGCATCTCCTCCAGGACAATTGGCTTCACCAAGTCATCCTTAGCTGGAAGGAATCGACGCGGTGCGCGCTCATCATTAGCAGAAGGTCTGGAGAGGACATTCTTCCAATATTCCGTGAAACCTGGAATGTTCTCGTCTTCATTAAGAAAGGCAGTGCGCCACCTTCAGTCAATCACCGTACTTGCAGCGTCTTTCCGGCGGGTATGATAAAGACGTTGAATATGGCCATATTGTAGGCGTCGCCGGTGCTAATTGTCTCGAATCTTAACGGTATGTACACGCTTTTTCGAAGGCTTCCATCTGTGTGGAAAGAGAGTAGCACACACATCGTTTATGGCCTCACTAAATGCTATCCTCGATCCATCAGTAGCGAATGAACTCACCAGATTCCGAAGTATGCGGTGTTCCTCCTTGGCAGGAGAGGCGCAGTTGCAAAGAAGCTGTTGGGCAGCTAGCGGCAGAGTGCGGAATACTGGTGTTGGCGCGGACGCAATGAAAGCTTCGTAATTAGAATTGGAAGCTTCCGGTTGATCCTGTACCGCAATGTCCGTGGGGCACGTAGTGGACGGAGGGGCCATAGTACCAGCTGAAGTTTCGCTAGAGAAACTTATGGTAGACGACTGATCCTGAGGGCATACTGTTGCCTCTGGAACTAACGCTGCAGATGAGTGAGGCGAGGTTGAATAATCTATCGAGGCAGTGGGGGGGTGGTACATTGAAACGCAAATCAGCGTCGGAGGAGGCGGTGGTCACCGCAGGATTGCCTTCGTACGATTCTCGAGGGGTTTGTGTAGACACACCCAAGTTAGTAGGTAATGTAGGCTGAGGTTGATGGAATTCATCGGACGTTATGGTTGAGAAGGGTGACGCTCGTACGGTTCCATCGGGAGGCGTGATTGGACGTTTGGTTTCAGTCGATGGTTGCGGAAAAGCACTGGAAGTGGACGTTGTGTGGTGTTGATGAAAGAAACATCTAAGTCGTTGCAAGCGTTTTCTGATACCGTCCCTGGTGCGAAAGGGGAAGACGCGCCTCAGTCGTTCTAAAAGGATATTTAAGGAAGGAGACGTAACCTCAAAACGTGAGGCTGCTAAAAGTAGGGATATGTCATCCCTGGCTGACCAGTTGTAAGATTGTCTCGGTAGTCGGGCTAGACAGTCTGCATTGTAACTGACAGGATGCTGATGTCTCCAATGCTGAGACAGGCCATTTTTAGTCGAAAACGTACAGTGACATGTTGGGCATTCGAAACTGGAAGTATTCCTGGCAGCGACTGTGGTAAGTAAACTCGTAGGGTTCCTGAGATGGGCCGTCAAATGGCGCCGCAGGCCGCTCCTAGAGTTAAACGTCCTCGAGCACAGCGAACAAGAGGGAGGCTGGAGTACGTCAGAGATCATCGCCGGGTTGGAGACAGGAGATTTGGATGTTGGTAAAGTAGCTTCGGCAGGAGAAACTCTTCGTCGTGGTGATGGCAGCAACTGAGGGAGGCGATCAAGTAGTACACATGGTTGTCATGATCTCGGTCCATACACCGCCTTCAGTGAGTGAAAGAATTCCTTGTGTTGCCGGTGTTCGGCGTAGCATTTCATCTGCTTCGCCTTCTCCGTCCACCATACATTTTTAATGTGACGGAGCTCTCCGGTCAGTCGCCGTCGTAGTTCGCGAAGCTGACTACTCTTCCCTAAGTCACTGGGGTCTGCCACATGTGCAGCAAATGCTGCATTCTTCTCCGACACCAAGGCGCCAATCGTTGCATTGTTCTCATCAAACCAATCAGGCCGCTTACGGTTTGTGCTCCCGATGGTCTGCTTGGTAGCAGCTGTCACCTGGTCTCGAATGTGGTGCCACTGGTCGTCCACTGTGGATATGCAGTCAACATTACACAGGCGCACAGCCATTGCCTTCTCTAGCTCAGTAAGTCTCGCCACAGTACCGAGGGAGAGAATGTTAAATTTACGCCGATTCACGGCGGGATTGCAATACATTAATTTACGAAAATATATGTACAGTTTGGTCCGCACCAGTTTGTGATCAGTGCCACGCTTAGCTCCACGCAGTACACGTGTCATGCGCACTTCACGCATATCACGCTGACGTACGATGACATAGTCGAGCAGGTGAGCGTTATCACTCCGTGGGTGCGTCCAAGTTGCTATATCACTCGCACTCAGTGTAAACCGAGTGTTCGTGATCGTCAGGCCGTGAGTGACACACAGTGAGAGCAGCCTGTCACCGTTCGCATTCGCTGAACCAATGCCATGCGAACCGATAACATCTGTCCACACCGATGCATCATGCCGAACGCGCGCGTTTAACTCACCCAGCAGAAATGGTCTGTCGCTCTTCGCCACAGACGGTATCACGGAGGATAGCTCAGTGTAGAACTAATCGCGCGCGTCATCAGGATAACATATGGTCGGACCGTACGTGCTTATAAAAGTGGCAAAATTGCCTCTTCCGAGTCGTGGGCGAACAGTCATCAGTCGCGCGCTGATGCCTGTTGGGTCGCCCACCAGCTGGTCATAGAGGCGATCGGCTATTGCTAACCTGGCCCCATGATCACGTGGTGCTGAGGCGGCGTTGCCCACCCAGTAGCATGTGCAACAAGCACCTGCTTCATGCAACTTACCTTGCTCAGCGAGCCAAATTTCACTGAGCGCCACAATATCGATGTGGTAGCGCGCCAGTTCCATCGCGACGAGTGCAGTGCGTCGCTCGGGAGGCTCACTCCACTTCCGGTCCAGTAGAGTGCACACGTTCCACCACCCGATGCTGAGTGCTTTGCGAGCAGGCATATGATTGCATTGGTGGGCAATCGCACGCGAGTTGATCATTGTGCTTCGAAGGTTTGCTTGAGGGACTCCACCCGGAGCCTTTGGCTCAATAGCCTTACCCACAAGGCAGTGGGTTATTTGGAGGTTTGCTTGAGGCACTCCGCCTGGAGCTTTTGGCTCAATAGCCTGACCGACAAGGCATTGCGGAGCTGGTCCAGCTCGGGAATGTGATTGCAGAGACAGATTGGGATCTGCTTGACGGCTGTCGAACGCTGTCTTTGAGGTACTGGAACGATCTATATTTGTTTTGCGACCGTGGTAGGATACCCCTGCGACCACGGCCAGACACAGGTGGGATTTGGCGGGTTTGCACTAATTTGACCAGGGGCTGCCTGGCTTGAGGCGGACAGTAGCAAACCATTGAACACCCGGGGGTGCTCTCCCACCTTCAGAGACAATGCGTGGCGCTCGTGCTCTACGCCAGTCGAGCTGGGAGTTTATAACCCGTAGATCTGTTGCCTCCCATGGCTAGGTTTTACGGGAAGATGGCCATCGACCACTTCCTAACCTCCGAAGAGGATGGACTAGGATACTGCCAGGGCGCCCACACCTGACAGGAGAGCGACTCGAGTCCTCAGCCAAAGCCTTCGACTAAATGAACACCTGAAAGGCAGCGGGTCTAGCATATGGTCAGTTCGCTGCTCCATGCGGATTGGTGTCCTGGATCTTAGCAGGGAGAAAGGGGTAAACCAGCTGCCACCCAGCGGTCGCCATGAGAGGCGCCCAGAACATGAGCCAATGCTACAACAGTATCAGCAGTGGGTAGACCATCTGTCAGGATCTAGCCACCACCAGCCTCAGCGCACCATAGGCTCTCCTGCTCTCTTGCGGATTGCAAGCATGGCTTCTAGGTCTTCAGTTCCCAAGAATTTACAAGCCAATTTGTAAATTTTTTCTCAAACGCAGACTAATGTCTTCAGGCTCTTGTAAGGCATAAATCCATCTAAAGGATTGATATAGTTACTTCCATGGTCTACTCAATACGTATCATTGCATTAACCCATGAATCGCCTACTTCGTGATGGAATCACGAATAGCTACCGCTGGGAAAAATGCGAATGCATTAGGGCAGAAACGCGATTGTCGCGCAGTTACAGAGCGCTGGAACGCACTTCCACATCACGTTGTTAGACAACTAACGGTGAAGGGTTTCGTGCGTTATCTCGATGCCCTATGTTGGCAATACCAAAGCTTACATTGCTCCTAACTGATATCTCATCATCTTTCAATATTCTTTTCTCTCATTCCACAAATGCCGTGGTATTTTGATTGCTTACCTACCTTGTTCTTCTTGGATTCAGTTTCATTTCTTACTCCTGCTCACTTCACGCAACTGGCCCAGAAGTGTCTGCTAGTGCAGGATTCGTGAGGAGTAATTGTCGGTTCCGGAAGTGATGCCTTCTTTGTTTCAGCTTTATCCACATTTCAATCACTACGTCAACTCCTGCTACCACGACCTAGTAAAGTGAGAACACTCAAGGAATAGTCGTATCGTTCCGTTCCCATTTAAGCTTGACCGGTATGTGGCATGCGGAGCAACGCAACACCTGCATAGGCATAACTAATAATAATTGCAAGGCGATTCGCTGCAACGTTCACGCGTTGTTTCCGTTGCAAAACCCCTTCAATCCGTAGCCTTATTGTTCGATCCAGTTAATAGCAAATATCGTTCCGCAATTATTCCACATTAGGTCCCGGTAAACGTTATTTGCGCTTTCATCACGTGCTCTTTTATTCCGCATTGATCATCATTGAACGAGGTCAAGCAACGTCTAGCTGCATGCGTTCACGTAAAAGGCTGAACGAATTGGTCAACAGCCACACACTCCCCCCATTGCAATCAAGTAGGCACAGATCAGCGTTTGTTTTTTCCATGTCCATATGTAAGCCGCTATCCGCTGGCTTTCCTAACACAAAAGCCACCAACGATAAATCATATTTACTGCCTATACAACGGTAGTAACGCACGTAAATAATTTTCTAGCCCTCGCAGGGTTGTTCTATAACGCGACAACTAAATCGGGGAAGCGACGCGAGCATACCAAATACATTTCTTGGGATCCGCAGGGCTACTGCGGGTGCACAACTGTTTACCTCTCGCAGCGTATAAGACGCGTCCTGATCCGATACAACGATGGAGTCAGAAAAGCACTGGTTTACAGACAATAAGTTTACTAACAGCGGAATATGTTACAAATCGACCAAATGAACAGCACGTCCGTAATTCTCCCTGACATGTTCGACTATTCGTTCACAGTGTTCCGGCGCAACCGAGGCTCGTGCTTCCGGTTGACTTTGATTTCCACTTCCATCTTCAAGCGGGGTTAAAGTCTTACAGTCTTGGATGGTGGACAAAAATGGTTGGTGTTTGACACGAAGATGGATACAACCAACCGATAGAGTCAGTTCACTTGCTAAGAGCCAGTTAACGCGTTGCACACCACTGTTCCTTAAGAATAATAGGTATATTTCTCAGAAACTTGAGACACGTTCCAGAGACCCTGGACCGATCATTATGTACAAGTTTTCTCTGAAACTGAAATTGTTTATCGGATGCGAGGAGATTCGTATTGAGTGGGATTGGATTCAAGTTTTAGTTTATTCTTATGCAGATCCAACTTTCTTCGGTAGCAAGTATCTCATCGTACCGTTGAACGAGTTGTGTTCCGGATTAACGTAAATAGAAGGGAGATAGCAGGTATTAGTAAGTATTAGTGCGATGGAGGCCGAAAACTTCCTAGGGAATTATGTACATGTGTGGAATCGAGAATAATATAGTGTGGGGAGGGTCTCGCAACCAAATTTCTGGACTCAGCATAAGGAACAGCAGTATAAGTCTGGCTAACAGGGAAAAATAAGTCCACATTACTGCACAGTGAAAAAGGGAAATATTTAAGCAACTACCTTGTTATTGTATTGCAGATGTTGTTTACAATTAGGAGGCGCAATACGGATTTCGGATTACTAAAGATGTGTGGGTTGTGGGCTGTGAACAAGAATGCCGAACCTTTAGTAGTTTGGCTAACTGCGCTAGGAGTTTGATTATGCAGGGAATTGGTCCAACAGAACGCCAGTGATGTGTTTACGAGGTTACAGTAGTCCTGAGTGGCAAACATATCGATGTTGACAATGTGTCGGTTGATTCACCAGCAAGATATGGTCAAGTGAAAACCGAAGCTAAGTGTTGGGGAGCAAGGTGGGTTGAAGATGTAAAGAAAGGATCCGGGAGCTTTACCTACCAAAGCGTCAATGCTTTCACAAACGAATGGTAGGTGCGCCAGCGGGTGAAATGGAAGTGAAGTTACGATTGGAGAGATAGTTAACCGGATTTGGGAGTCCAGCTAACCAAGTTGCCAGTGCTTCAACTGACACATGGTTGCAGTGGAGCCAAGTAAAATCAAGGGGAAGTATAGTGAGCCAAGATGGGATGAAGAGGATAACAGAAGCCTGGACCTCCAACCCATCGATGTATCAGTGGAGCCACTAATCAGCGGTGAGCTTTCGGGCAGGCAGATCCGGAGTGGGCAATAAAAGAGAAGGGTAAGCAGGGAATCAACGGGTGTTTGTTGATCTGACTGATACAGTCATTTGCAACTTTCAGTTATATGCTGTCTGGACCTTGTTCATACGTTTGTTGAATAGTTGAAGGGCAGCGCAGGAGCATAATCACCTTGCTGACTGTAAGATATTCGTCAAGCTTTCTACGAAAGTTATACTCAGATGTGCTAGTACGAATATCGGTCGGCAATTTGTTCCAAATACGGGAGTACCGATTTAGGAAAAAGTTTGCTGATATGTTTGTCTTTGACCTTCTTACCATCACAGAATTTTCTCTATTGCGTGTATTGTATCCATTTGGTTTCATGAGTGATAGATCAATGCTAGGGGTGTGGACATTTTTGTGCAGGATATTGAAAAAAAGTGCTAAGTTTACTTTTAGGCGTCGAAGCCAAATTGGGTCAAGCTTAAGTAGGTCGCATCGCTCAGAATAGGGTAACACTAAGCTCGTACCAATAAGGCGCTTTGTAAACGCTCTTTGTACCTTTTCCATGGCGATACGATCATGCTTCCTGGAATTGCTATACACCATTGAGCAATATTCAAGTAAAGGGCGGGCGAATGATTCATACATTGAACAAATTGAATCTCGTAGAGTAAGATTTTTGAATAGTAATGCGATGCGTTGTTTAGCTCTGGCTGTTGCATAAAATGCTTGTTCTGAGAAGTTAAGGGAATATGAGTAGCGAAGCCCTAGGTCACAGATGGTCTGACAGATAGTAAGTGGTTTCCTATCTAGGGTCAGAGCGTTGTGCTTAACTTTGCACCTGTAGAACATCGCGCTACATTTGTCAGTGCTGAAAGACATTTTCCATGTGTTGCACCAAGCCTCAAGCGCATGGAGGTCCAGTTGGATTTCCATTAGAGTATTGCTGAGGTTGGTAGGATGGAAGGAGTACACCATTTTGATGTCATCGGCGAAAAGATAAGGTGTGCCGCATTTAACTACGCTGAAGACGTCGTTAACGTAAAGTAGAACTAGCAATGGACCAAGAACACTGCCTTGTACCACCCCCCTGGTAACAGCCTTGGGTTGAGATTTATGTTGTTGGATTTGTACTATCTGGGAGCGATCTGAGAGATATGAGCTAAACCAAGCCAGTAAGGGGTCCTTTATACCGTAGGTTTGGAGCTTAGCTAGTAGGCGACTATGAGGTACGCGATCGAAAGCTTTTTGCATGTCGAGATAGATGACGATTGCCGATAAGCCACGATCGTGTGAACGGACAAGGTGATTTAAAAATTCTAAGTGACAAGTGATGCAGGACCTGGAGTTCAGGAATCCATGCTGTGAATTGTTTACTAAGTTTCGAGTTAATAGGAGTTCAAGCGTTTACGACTTTACATGTCGCTCCATCATTTTAGACAATACTGATGTGTGACTAATCGGTCGGTAATATTTTACGTCGTACAGTGAACCTGATTTATGACGGGGCATCACTATGGCCTCCTTCCACTGAGCCGGTATGATACCAGAATTCATAGATAAGGTGAACATATTCATTAGCAGCAAGGGGATGTCATCTCCCCCGAATTTTATGACAGCAGCTGGGAGATTGTCCGGACCAGTGAAATAGGTTTTAGTGGACTTTATGAGCTTTTGGATATCGCACAGATTGAATGTGATGTTGCTGAGTTGATCATTCGTGTGATGTTGCAGATCCAGGGTCGCAGGATCACTACATTCATTAAACGAGGCAGCAAAGTAGTTGTTGAACATTTCGCTGGTATAAGTCGGGTCACTCACTAGGCATTTATCTGCAGACATAAGCGAGATAACATCTAGGTTCTGTTTAGCGGTCTTGCGCTTAAGCAATCTGAATAGTTCCTGTTTTCTATTTTGGCTACCAAGTGCTTGTTTTTCTTCATCAATCAGCATGGCCTGATTGGCATTCTCCTTAGTAGTAACCAATTGCTGGTGTTTTATTAAGAAACAGAAGTCATTGCATTTACGATATGCCTTGAGCAACTTTTTTAGCTTTACAGCTAATTTGTGTTGTGTAGGCCTTTCTCCAGAGACAGGTAGTTTTATATGCTTTCGCGGAATCGACACATCTACTGACCGATGGATGTTGTTATATAACTCATCTGCTGCAGTCTGAGGGTCGCTAGCGGGGAAGAATGTGTCCCACTGCGCCGATCTTATCAAGCTTGCAAAAATGCCCCAGTCAGCGGTTTTGTAGGAGCTGATAATCATGTGTGTTTTTGATGAGGGTGTTTTTGACAACTGGGCATTGACACTGAATGAGGAAGAGATCACTCTGTGATCACTACCGGGAAAATGTCCCAGTATCTCGGTGGAAGCTGCAGTGAAGCCGATAGTAAATATCAAATCTAATATGTTACTCTTTCTAGTGGGAGATAAGACATGCTGAGTCCATCCACTTACATGCACAGTGGCGATGGAGCTTTTAAACTTATTTGGGACGTCGTTAGAGGACCACGACAGATCAGGCATGTTGAAGTCCCCGCCTACTATCTTGCGATTCGCGGACTGGCACGCGAGATGGCATAAAACGCTCTGTAACGCGCTTATCTCAACGAGGTTAGGATTGGGCGATAGGTAGATGCATCCGATAATGATGAGAAGATTATCAACTATAATGTCTATAAAAACGGAGTCTTCGAATCGTCCCTGTGTTTGGATAGGAGATACCGAAGTGTGAATAGCATTTCGAACATAGATGGCGCAGCCACCACCTAGACGAGGCTTCCGAAAACCGATGAAAGCTTTGTAACCCGAGATATGGTAAACCGACTCAGGGGTATCCTTCTTTAGCCATGTTTCAGTGACCAATATAGCTAGTGGGTTCGCGAGGGAGACAAGTGTTCTTAAGCTAATTATTTTGTTCCTGAGGGAACGTGCATTTACAAGTAGGATATGCATGGCATGTGTTTTATCAGCGAGTTCTAGCGATTGCTTTAATAATGTTATAGATGTATTATAGATGTATTGTTAGTTCGGCCGCCTGTGAGTGGGACCATCCTGTAATCAAATCAAAAGAAAAGATATGTCAACACCCGGTCGACCGATGACAGCCCTTGCCCAACACTTTATTTTGCGCTGTATAACGACTACGTAAAAGGCACTCAAGTGCAAGTAATTTGTGACTCATCGGAAATTGTACACGACTTCTCCAAGGCAGTTGATGAAGCCATCCACGCCGTTCTGCTACAAAAGATCAGTGCGTACGTTAACAGTGGTTCCCTGCTCACCTGGTTGCAAGTTTACTTGCATGGCAGAACAATCAAGGTAAGAATAGCCGATGCCCATTGGGACAGCTTGTGTGTCTCCAGTGGTATGCCACAAGGATCCGTCCTTGGCCCACTACTATTTTTAGTCTACACAAATGATCACCCAGAAAATATTCACTCGCCCTGAAGTTAATTTTAATGCCACGCTTGGAACTTTCGGAGGCAGTACTTGCAATGCGAATCAACCGACGGGAAAGATTGGTCCAGATCTGTCCTGGCTATTTCATCCCGCTACGTTACCTAGTCTCCGCGATCATCCGCGGAAACTGCACAAACCACCCTCTGATCGGATCTGGGCAGAAATGCGTTTATCGCGTACAGTTAAAGAGCGCCATAACTCGCTACCAGATCACCACTAAGGGAATCTACGGTGAATGGTTTCGTGAGTCTCCTCGATGCTCTTTGGTGGCATCACCAAGCCTTCCCTTTCTACTAACTGATTTGTCATCATTAATCGGATGTTCCGAGTGCGATGAGGTCGTTGTTTTTGCTTCATCCACGTTTCGAAACACTACGTCAACTCATGCTGCAACGACCCGCTTAAGGGGAACATTCACGGGATATGCCTATCTTGCTGTTCCCATTTGAACTTGTCTGGCATGCGCCATGTGGAGCAATTCATCACCTGCGTAGGCATAACTAATTCAAAATGTCAAGGCGATTTGGTGGAACCGGCTTTCTTAACACCAACAACGACAAGGGATAAATCATATTTACTGACTATGCAACGGTAGTTACGCGCGCAACGATTATTCTAGCTCTCGCAGGTTTGCTCTACAACGCGACACGGAAAACGCATCTGTGCTCCACATGGCTACTGCGGGTGCACAACTAGCTACTTCTTGCAGCGTACAAAATGTACCCTGGCCCAATACAACAATGCAGTTAATATAGCACTCGTTTACAAACAGAAACTTTACTAGCAGAAGATTATGTTACAAATCGACTAAATGTACAACACGTCCGTAATTCTTTCTGACATGTTCGACCATTCGTCCACAGTGTTCAGGCGTAATCAAGGACCGTGCTTCTGACACCGCACACTCGAGAAAACGGAGCCGCCACTCAGTTTTGCTTAAAAGTCCTTGAGGGTCCCCCCGGAGCATTTCAGCATATCGTCCCCTCATCCCCTGTTTGACATGTGCCTTTATAATGCTCCAGATTCCTTCGATGGGGTTTAGTGCTGGAGAGTATGGTGCAAGACGTAGAAGTCTCTCAGAGCGATAACGGTCCTCCGAAAACACTTGCTCCAGGTTCGTGTGACAGGGTGCGTTGTCGCAAACCACAACGCAACCTCGCACAAACGTTGCTCCGTTGGTATCGAGAACTTCCCGCAGCCACCCAGAGCATCTCTGCTTGTTGTAGCTACCTCTCAAGATCGTACATGTTATCAAGCCATTTTTCGTCATGGCACCGACAAGGTGCACATTCGGTCCACGGCTGTTCGCCACCGTACATTGCGCTCGACTGCCACGTCGAGACCGGCCCTTGGTGCGACCACAAAATAGGTTGAAGTTTGTTTCGTCGATCCACACAGGTTGCCTCCCTTCGACCTCATAATCCATGAGCTGCAGTACGAACGATCTGCGTCGCTTTTTGTTCTCCAGGGTGTTCATGGATTCTGCAATGGGGTGCAGTTTTTTCGTAGTTATCAGTCTTCCGTCCAAATACCTTGAGACAGTGCTATGACTGACTTCTATTTCGAATCCCGCCTTTAAACGCAAGCGAAGGAGTTCGAGAGTAATTGTTGGCTCCGCAGGAGCCCACTCCACCAGCGAATCTACGTGGCTTTCCCCAAGTACCCTGCGACGAGCTCCTCCGTGCGGTCGTATTGATTCCGTGGACTCGTGCGATCGAATCCAATTGCGGCACGTTTTCACCTTCACATGCAGAGTACGAGCAACCTGCCTCCAATCTTCTCCTTCCTCGTACGCTTTCAGTATGACATTTTTCACCTCTATGGAGTGACGAGCGTACGATCCTCTCCGGAGCATGGTGTTTACGATGACTGCACGTTAACAAGCAAACTGCTAATGTATTTAGCTGCGGCTCGTTTTCCTATCCCCTACCCTCCAATCGTCTGTGCCTTTGGGGTGCGCTGATTGGTTACATGCCCTTCTGTGGGTAGAGGAACACAGTCGCACATGGTGTCACCCCCGTCGACTGTGCACAGAGGTGTGTGAGCTCATGTTCCCGTTGCGGCGTCTCAATTGGGTCCATGCCACCGATATGCGTCTGAAGTTTTAATTGCTGAAGGCGCTTGGCCAATGAAACAGCCCCTACCATGCCAGTGAGTGGTTCTATTCCGCATAGCGAAGACTCAACTTGATTGCCCCGGAGGAGCAACCCCGTTGACCCCCAGGCGTAAATGTTTTGCCCGAATGTCCAACTTCAATGGAAAATTGTATAGTGCCCAGTTGGAAGGCCACAAACGTGTGTGTGTTTGTGCATGTGTGAGCTTGTGTGTGTGACGGATTCATAAGCACACTCATAAATTTCTTAGATTTGTCGCCCATTCTCAAGCATACCTATATTAAAGGCCAGCCGTAATGATGACGTAGCAAGCGTACATCGATCGCGTTAACTCCTGTTTACCAAGCGGTTGTTGCTTACAATATCCCACACTCTTTCGTATATATTGGATTGAACAATTGAGTGTAGTGAACAACATTTATCCCTGGATTTCAACTATTCTACAACATTTCCTCACTTTGAGATGCAGTTTGGAATTTCGATGTTCAAGACCCAACAACTATTGTTGCAAGTGTCCACACGTTGACTCATCCCTGTAAGCTGAATAATCCCGGCAACTCACTGGCTAGCGATTAACATGCTGATGTTGATGCTACAGGTTCTGTTTCATATAGTGTTAGGGAGCTGGCTACTTAACCCTCATTTTCATGAATTATGTTATTTGCCTATTTCTTTGTTTGCACAGTTACCTGCTTCTCTGCTACATTTTGGACACACCGCTTTTCCTCAGCCTCATTCGCAATCGCTCACAGCTAATTTCAGCCGTCTCATTCTGTGGACATTCTGATTGGTTTCTTTTGCTCAGCGTTCCTTAGCTTTTTCACGTGAATATATTATTCAGCCGACACATATTTATTATACCTGTTTTTATTTTCCTGGTGTGTATCATTCTCACTGTCAACAGTTCTGGCATTTGTTTAAACGCATCACTTCTCCACACTGATTGGACGCTACTCGTCGTTTTTAATGGTCGCTCACCAGAAGGTTACCCCCAGGGATTAACTCCGCAGACACTATTTTCTTTGCCGCACTTCATTGGCTCGTAATTTTCGCGATTCTCATTTGCTTGTTCCATTTTGTGTTTTCTCCATGCGTGTTGGATCTCATGCGTTTAGTAGCTTGGATTCGCCCTTGTTTGTAAAGCTATATAACTGGTGCCGTGCTGTAATGAAAAATCTGTTCATCCCGGCTCATCTTGGACTTCTTCTTGCGGTCGTGGGGTGAAGGCGTACTGGGCGTCACAACATATATTAGTCGCAAGAACGAGTGTAGCTATAGTTCCAGCTGTACATCGCTCATACAGAATTTAGGATAGGTCGGCTTTTATTGAGATAAGGTGCGGAAGAGC
>OX104066.1:66992202-67051567 GCA_944474145.2 Dicrocoelium dendriticum
AATAACGAAGCAAAGTTTGACACTGCTTGTGATTCATATTACACCTCCACCGACTGTGCTTCTGCCGCTGTCAAGGCCACCTTCTAATTTGTACTGAGCACAGTATTATGCAGCGATACCAGTTAAGCGCTCGTTGTTTTTACATGGGATATGAATGCGCTAGATGTAAATCATAACTCTTCAGAAGCACAGGCAGGTTGTACTTATGGAGTTAACTCCGACAGGACGGATAATTGCAAGTATCTTGTGCAACAGTGTGCAAAGGGCCGACTGTTTTTATCAAAATTGCAGTTAGACACAGTTTGCGCAGAAGTGCCATTTTGCGTCCAAAAAGACCTGCCCATGTTCGGGCCCAAGTAGTCCACTTCGCTGTAAGTTACCGGTGGTGTAGTTTTACCATGGCTTGTTCCTCCTTATGGGATAATGGTGGCAAATTATTATGTTTTCTACTAGGTCGTTTCACCGTGTCTATTACCGGCCGACTAATCAATCGACCTTCGGTTGGCTACGAAGAAGACAATTCGGGCCGCCTTCTGGCAAACAGCATAGGATGCCCCAGGCAGCAAACGTTTGGCCCTGCTTTTTAATGATATTGGGTATCAAGGCAATAGAACCTCTGCCGCCATACACGAGAAGCAACTTGTGCTAACGCACAATCTTCGCCGCACTAGCCACTGGATACCTGAGAAGTCTGTGAACTAGTTGCAATCCAGGAAATTCCATATTGACTGAGCACAATGTGATCGAACGGCGTTTTAAAGCAAAATAAAGCAGGACTGACAGACTGAGAAGCAAGCAGGATGGATAATTTGAGCTCAATAAATGGGGAAGCAGGAGTAGTAGACAGTTATCGCAATATCTTTCAACTGATCCGTACTACTAATGTCAGGAAACCAGTTGTCAGCAAGACCAATAGTGACAGCGCGGATGTACTGACTTACAGTAAAGGGCACCACATAGCACGTATGACGAAGCTGTCAAAAGTAGTTCAGTTGGCCCCCTGCTTCTGCTCCGTTTCTCACACAGGTTGTGCAGGCGGAGCCATGGCCGGCTGATTAAGAGGCTTCATCGATGGCTGAGACCTGAGACGCAAGAACAGCACTTAACCGCTTTCCAGCTGCTGGCCCTGATACCCTGGCACACACTCTATGTAAGCAGGATAGTGCGGTTCACAGCGAACGCTAAACTTCCCGTTTGTACAGGATTGGTTGGTAAAACTCTCCCTCCTGAAGGAAGCAATCGGTTGTAGTCACAATACCCAAGAATAGCAGTCGCCTTGGTTGTGCTAACCGTAGAGGTAGTTGCTTAACCCCGGTTGCAAGCAAATAAGCCCCGCCAATCCGCGGTCAGCGCCTCAATGGGGAAGGAAAATTCCGGGTTTGAGAAGAGAAGATAAGCCTCCGCTTAACGCAGGTCAGTATAAACCATGCCTTTCACTTCGGCAAATACTAGAGCTCCGCCACCCATACTGCAGGCAGACAGCTGCTTTGTTCCGCCACTTCAAGTTTTTGTTACGCGAGTGATATCGATCCGTTCGGTTTGAGCTACTCTTACGGCAAGGTATTCCCAGATAATAGGTGAAAAGCTTACATGACTTTTACTCTAACGCAACAGGCTGCATCAGCTTCTGCGGTGCTCCGTCAGATATTCTACAGACAACTTATTGCAGTCACCAGAATTGCTTAAGTTCCATAATTTGTTCTATTTCTTCGCAGGCTCCACCATGAGAGGTACCTTGTGGAACTCGATGATGCTGGAGTTGAGGTGCTGCCTGGTGAAAATCTAGTTGATCTTGCTAATGCGGGTGGTATTTTCTTTATGTTAAACAACGTTGGGGCAGCGCAGTGCATCCTGGGCAAATTCTTTAGTGTGGTCCCGTCATTTGTCATGCGCTTCGCACTTTCAACGTGCAAAGGCTTGCCATGCATGTGACTACCTTTAACACTTAAATACGATAAAATAACAAGCGAGTTGGGTAATTCAATTAAATACGCTGCTGCATCAGGAACGATTGGCGCGTACACAGGATATAATTTACTTATTGCAAAAGCTAGAACGGCCAGGGTTGGAAAGAGCAACACCCAAATGTATTCATCTAGAACAGCCTTCTTGGGTCCTCATCATTATTGGTGTCCGAACGTGTTTCCTCGGTCTAAAAGGCCTGCTTACAGGTCCCTATAGAAGGACCTCATGCACCACAGTAGTGATACGGGGCCCATTAAACCTCCTAACTTGAGACGTCTTCAAGCAGTTGATTAGCGTTTTTGCGCAGCACCGCTGATGTCGAGTAGCACCAGCGTGACCGGAACGGGGGTGTGTGTGCGAGTTCTGATATTTGATAGCCAGGTCAGTTTATTAAAACAACAGGTAGCTCTGAATAAATTGTGGTAGCTTGCCCACTAATATGTATGCAAGGTCAGTCCTTACTCATGAGGGCCTTGATTTGGCTGCACCTTCCAGTGTGCGGAAACTCTGGGTGGAAGAAACATGACTCTGCAGCGAGAGCCTTCACTGAGGACTAAACTTGGCGCCGTTGGTCCACCACTTCTTCGATGTTAGTGTCCAAGTGCTTCCCTTAATGCTTGCTACAAGCTATTGCTCGCGAACGACAACTGTGGCGTAGCTGCTATCAACCCCAAGTGGGAGGCTGTTTAAAGTAGTTTTTGTGCCAAGTTGCCTGCAAGTCAATTGCAATGATGCACCGCAGAAAAAGTTACAGGAAAGCTGTCCTGTCGATGCCGCATTAAGTTTGCAACCCAGCTAGCTATTCCTAAAAGTAAATTATTAAAACAGGTCCAATTGAAATTAATGTACACGCAGAAGGCAACAACCCCGTACGATGACTACCGTGCGCGCCAGCTTACCAGGGAACAATGATCAGTAAGCTGCATGGGATGGCCATGCGCACGGGCGAGAAATTCCTTTCACTGACTGCCAAACTTAGGAATCCGGCGCGAATGGATTGAGTAGGGTATAAAAGTCAGCGTGCAGTGTTTCAACGGTGCCGAAAACCAAGGTGAACGGTTCCACAATATATGGCAAACTAGCGGAAACGAGCTCCGTCACTTGGACTAAAGGCCAGACACCGAAGATTAGGTGACCGTGCTTCCAAATTTCGTATGTATGGTACATTAGGTAACAGTGGCGACGTGTTTTTGTAGCATATACCCTATCTACCAAACCTTTGGTATATTTCCTCCCGATGGCTGGGCGCGTGGTTACAATGAAAGACGATCGCAGCCCCCCAGTTGAGGTTGCACAACAGCACAGAACTATTTATTAGGGTTTAGGCATCTTGACCTGAATATTTGTTTAGGGTCATTAGGTTTATGTACAGCTCCATCTTATCTTCCTCTTGTTAGTCGTCTTTTGGTCGGCTATTATATTCTTAGGACAGCAAAGCGTTGTCTAGACAGCTGCCGTGTAGCCGCTGATGACGAGAAGGATTGCGGGGGTGGTACACACGTACACCAAAATTGGTTAGGCTGTTCTACTTTGAAAGTTACCATACACTTTCTCAAAGTTGTTAAGGCCTATCTGGCATGCGGAGCAGCGCTACACCTGCGGTAGTTAAAAGCGCCAGCAGGTTGCGGTAGGGTGTAAACTAGATGAGAATGTTCACTCTCCTTGATGTCGAAGATAAAGCATATCTTTGTGAATGTACTACGGCTACTTGGAGTCGCCTACAAGTGTGCCAAACGTGCACGCCTTTTTTCTTGGACTGCGCACGTGACGGTGGACTAGGTTATAAGAGTATTCGTGATCTGCAGATCGTGGGCTGCCTGTGGGGGCTTTGAAATGGTGGAAACGGATTAGTGGTTCAACGCCCAAAACCTTACTAACAAATTGCGATGTTGAAACGCTTCGCGAAGAGCAATCTTGTCCTTAGTGACGACTTTTCATTTCATTAGGACAGCCAACGTAAACTCATCTTGAATTCTGAAACAAAAGCCGTTGTGGTTGAAGGCGATTCCGGAAAGCGCTTTACTGCTTTCTGGTGTTAAAGGGACAACACGCTGTAAACTGGTTCTAATAAACAAAAGGCCCACGTGCACCTTGCCTGGCCTGATGTGGTTACTACTGTCAGGCAAAAATAACCGTGCGGTAGTAATTTAGAATACCAAATCTTATACCACTGTAGGCCATTAAGCCCGCGCTGCACTTAAAAAGCGGCAGTGGATGTCATGACTACTAAATTGATACCACCATCAGTATAACATTCACTGTGAGGAGTTGTTTACAAGCCACAGTCCATAAGCGTAAAACTGGGTGGCTGTATGCATATACGCAGTAGCTATGCAAGAGCATTTTCCGCCGTGAGACAGTAGAACTCACAGCCTATAGACTTGCAAGCATCGTGTTTGTCCGACTTTGTGCGTTCTGCAAATGCCTCTATTTTCAATCTTACGGCATTTTTCTTTCTGCGCCGCTTAGATTACAAGCAAGTGAGCCTGCAACCACAGCTTACTACTCAAAATCTTTGTCGCTACAGACTTCTGGCTATTTAGAACCTAAGGTATGGATATATTGTGCTTAGTTACCTAGCTAGGTAAATGTAAGCCACGGTTGGCTGGCAGCACAACTTCCTTGTGGTGCCATCTGGGTCGTTCGGGGTTAACCCGTTCCAGAAAATAGTTCGGCGGCAGTGTTTCACGACGTGGTGGGCCTCCGCCAACAAGCGTCCTGTTTATAAAAAGCCAAAAATATTTGCTTAACAAATTATGTCGTTTTGATCGAGACGCGCCAAAAAATAAATTCATTGCTCCGTGGATATATTGATACTCCTTTCCAACCCGCGGACGCCGGTCTTCTACGCGCACGTTGCTTACGATATCAAACATTCAAGAACGGAGAAACACAACTACAAGCACATGCTACACAGATACATACGCGCACAAGTACATACTTACCTACAACACTACACTAACCGCACACTGTTATGGCAAGTATATCCGATTTTTGGAAGATCTTGATCACGCATTGTTATGTCAAAATGAAAATGGCCGTAAAGGCATGCCTCCCCTTGTCGAGAGAAAGCTTTAGTTATTTATATATTTGTTAGTAATTGAAAGTCATTTGCTTTCGCATAGGTATGGTTTTCACCCAGTGCTATAAAACCTGCACGGACTCAAAGTAAAAGTCATTAATTTCTAAGCCGCTGCTGCGGTGAAGTCCCTGTCTATTTATCTTAAAAAGAAAACCGTTGCTTTAAGTATAATTATGCAAAATCTATACTTGGAAAGAATAATTGCCAAAGAATTACTACATAACTGTCCAAAGTCGTCAGCGGCGGTACACTAACTGTTGTTAAGGTGGAAGAATGAAATCACTAGCTTTCTGATTAGGTACCTCTTCGAGCATTACAACACAACCACAAGGTTCACCACCCATGTGTACCGCGTCAGTTTTCAAAAAACTATAGGAAATACAGTGAAGCAAGACGCCTGGTCCAGGCTGACAGCCTCTTATAATTTTCAATGAAGATGCTGTTGTCAGCGCAGCTGTTTTCTGAACTGCCCACTAGGTGCTTATGTCAACCAAACCTGGAAATCAAATTAAATGTTCCACCAACCCACCAGTATGAAAAATGGACCTGTATATTTAGACCAACCGCTCATAATTCGGTGACATTGGTGATATCATCGCGCATTTAGCTACAGCGAAAGCTTATCTAAACTTATTTAAGTGATCCTTTTCAGTTTGCTTACTGCAGTTCAAGGACCGCTTTTGGTGTATTAGCTTGTCTCGTACGGTCCATGCTTTTAGCATTGGACAGTAAACATAACATTATAAGAGTCATCATTCTATGTTATAACACTGTGTTAGTTCATTAAACCGTAAATTGCTGTTACGCGATCTACTCATTTCCAGCGTACAAACTTTATTAGGACTTCTTACTGACTACTTTGCTAAGTATACGCATTTTATTAGACTTAAGGGGAAGGGCCCCTTTTTCATTTACCACATATTCAAATGCTCTTCTCAAAGCTAGTTGCTTGCATTGCAATTGTGTGATTACCTTAGCACAGCTCTTGATCTAAATGTAAGCCATCGTTCTGAAGGAAGCTGATGGCATGATCCATAGAGCACAACGTCCTGCTACAGGTCCCCAGGCTAATCTGCACTGCTTCGTGGAAAACCCCACAACTTGAACGAAATCCCGCAGCCTTTCACTCAATGAGTTACAGTGTAAATATATGTTATTTTTTCGCCTTCTACGGAATGTCGTTGTTTCCAACACCCTAGCCACATACTGCATCTTGGCCTTGACATCACCATTTAAAACACCAGTACACTATTCAAGTTTCCAGCAGTTAGACTAAGTCTGGAACTCGCGTGGTCTCCTCACATGGATAGAACGTGCAGTAAATTCAGAATACTAACTTCCTAGGTCTCTTGACTAGGGGCATAATTATTGCCTTGCTGTTTAATCTTACGCTTTGTCACCACTAGCGTAATGGCGTATTGGACATATTTTACCCCTATGAGGTTTCCGTGGCTTTAACTGAGCAATTCTAAAGGATCAAAAGTTTACTGAATCGTTTCGCTCAATGTAGTGAAATCTCCATAATAGAGTTTACGGACGTCATTTCGTTTAACCACGTTCACACCTAAAATACCGGCGCCTAAAATACTCACTGAATCCAGTCACCTTCTCCTATATTGTCAGAATCTACTTTGATTTCTTCCGCCAGCTAACTTTCGAAGACATGTATGCTTTCAAACGTGCTTCTAATACCTTATTGTTTCACTATTGGTTACGGATATAGTAGGATTACCTTGTAGTGACCATGACATTTTACTCCATCAAACATCACATTCAGACTTGTGCACATTTTGTTTTACTTTGCACCCATCCCAAGCCTATATATACTGGACTGCAATTTTGAACCGGGACCGCCATCTTGCCCGCGCGTTGCCGGCTGTTGCGCTCCTACGTGGTGTTACTCATTGCTTCACCATTTTCTCCCATTGTCCTCAAGCTATATTCACATAGCTATTGTACATAGCTATTTTCTCAAGACAATCTTTATATCCCGCCGTCTTCTGTCTTACCGGGCTACGGTTTTCTTGTGTAGCATTCGTCAAGGCGCTACATAATTGGTGACCCCAATCGCATTCCGGTGAGTTCGTTCCATTTCTTTGGTTTTTCCACGCAAACCATGACCTCAGTTTCTAAAAAGTGTGAGGACCCACAGCCTGTGCAAGCGGTATCTCTCGTAGTTCCACCCTTTATTGAAAAGGATCCCGTTTTGTGGTTCATGATTTTAGAAGCTGAATTTACTTCTAAGCATGTTACCAATGACTCTGCAAAGTTTAATCACTTGCTAACACGCCTGCCGACTGATATTACTTTAGCACTACGTGATCTTATCATTACATCTTGTCCTCCTGACCGCTATAATTCTCTCAAGAACGCGGTAATAAAGCGTGTTACTCCCTCATTGAAGTCCCGCCTGCATAAACTTTTTACTGGTCTACAGCTAGGTTCTAGTAAGCCATCCGCGCTATTGCTAGAGATGCGTGGTCTTCTTCAAGGATTGCATATGGACGAGTCGCTGCTTCGAGAGTTATGGCTTCAGCGTTTGCCTGAAAACGTACAAGCTATGCTATCGCTTGCGAAATCGCAGCCTTTGTCAGAAGTTGCAGATATTGCTGATGATATGATGGATCGCTTCACCGGACCACCGTGTCCGTCGTCTAGTTCTCTTCGCTCACCTGACGTAGATTTCACTGTTGACCCTTCGGTCCAAACCATCGACACCGCTACTCCACCTTCGACTGGTGAGCTCTTAGCAGAGATAGCCGCGCTACGGCAAGAAGTTCAAAGCTTAAAGTTACATCGGCACCCACGGGATTCTCCATCCCGTTCCCCTAGCCCATCTCGAAGACGAACACGACGCCCAATTTGCCGTTATCACGCACGTTTTGGAAGTTCCGCTAGAAATTGTATAAAACCATGCTCATTTCCCGTAACGAGAAAAAGGACAGGCCGACACGTATTGGCGACGAACGCCGTCGGCCGAAGTCGTCCAAATCGCCTCTTCAAAATCGTTGATAGGAACACTGGGATCATGTTCCTGGTTGATACCGGGGCGGAAGTTAGCGTGATCCCACCGGTTCCAGGCGACGCGACTAAGCCACAGACAACCAACTTGCGTGCCGCTAACGGCACCGCTATCCGAGTTTTCGGTCAACGCTCCCTTACCATTGACCTCGGACTACGACGTCCCTTTCGATGGATTTTCACCATCGCTGCTGTTCCGTTTGCTATATTGGGTATCGACTTCCTCCAACACTTCGATCTTCTCGTCGATGCGCGTCATCGCAAACTCGTTGACCAAAAGACCCAGCTTTTCACATGTGGAGTTCGCACACCTTGTGTTTCTGTCACTCCCATTTACATTCAGCCTGAAGCTGATAAGGAATTTTTAGATCTGTTCAGACAGTTTCCGCAGCTCGTCCGCTCAGCTGACGCTACTCTTCCGGTCGCATCTAGCGTTACGCACCATATACGAACCCGTGGCCCACCGGTTTCTGCACGGCCACGACGTCTCGCCCCTGATAAGCTAAAAGCCGCTAAGGCGGAATTCGAGCACATGCTCGAACTTGGTATCATCCGTCCTTCCGAAAGTCAGTGGGCCTCACCTCTCCACATGGTGCCCAAGAAAGGCGGCGACTGGCGGCCCTGCGGAGACTACCGGGCGCTGAACAAGTGCACAGTTGCAGATAGGTACCCTATACCGCACATCCAGGACCTTACAAGTAGTCTCGGTGGTAAGTCAGTGTTTAGTAAGATAGACCTGACGCGAGCATATCACCAGATTCCTGTAGAGGACTGCGATATCCCCAAAACGGCAGTTATAACACCCTTTGGTTTATTCGAGTTCCTTCGAATGCCTTTCGGGTTAAGGAACGCTGCTCAAACATTCCAGCGGTTCATCCATGACGTTACTCGTGGTCTGGACTTCGTATATCCTTACGTGGATGACATCCTAGTAGCTAGCGCCTCTAAGTCGCAACACTTAGAGCATCTGCGTACTCTATTCCAACGCCTATCTGATCGAGGCGTTACCTTGAACCCTAGCAAGTGCGAACTAGGAAAATCGTCGATCGAGTTCCTAGGTCACCGCATCTCAGCTACAGGTATTGAACCACTGTCTCAAAAGGTAACCGCCATCAAAGATTTCCCTGAACCTACATCGTTTAAACAGCTTAAACGTTTCCTTGGGATAGTTAACTACTATAGACGCTTTATTCCGTGTTGTGCTAGGATAATGCAGCCCTTGACTGACTTGCTTCGGGGCAATCAACGTTCGTTTGTTTTTACCAAGTCCGCGCGATTAGCCTTCTCAAACCTTAAAGACGCAATCGCTAATGCTGCTCTCTTAGCACATCCCGTACCATCTGCTCCAATTTCTCTCGTCACTGATGCCTCAGACGAGGCCGTTGGTGCTGTTCTTCAGCAGGCTGTCGACAATACCTGGCAACCTTTGGGTTTCTTTTCGAAACGGTTGCAGCCAGCGGAGACACGTTACAGCACCTTCGGGAAAGAACTTCTGGCAGTTTACCTCGCCATCCGTCATTTTCGTCCTTTTCTAGAGGGCAGAAGCTTTACCGTCTTTACTGACCACAAACCTTTAGTTTACGCCCTCGACTCGTCATCCGACCGATACTCTCCGAGAGAGATACGCCACCTGGACTATGTCTCACAGTTTACGTCAGACATACGGCACGTCTCGGGTGTGCAGAACTCCGTCGCTGATGCTCTTTCTCGCGTCAGCTCCATCACGTCCGCTGAAGGTATCGATCTAACGGCAATGGCTGCTGCTCAACAGACCGACCCAGAGCTGGATCAGCTTCGTAATTCTAGCTCCTTGCGCATACGACCAGTTCCACTGCCTACTTCGGATGGAACCATACTTTGCGACGTTTCGCAAAATTCACCACGACCAGTGGTTCCCCAAGCTTTCCGACGCACTGTGTTTGACATTCTTCACAGTTTATCACATCCAGGCATTCGTGCCACAGTTAAGCTCGTCACACAACGCTTCGTGTGGCGCAACGTCAACCGGGACGTTAGACAGTGGGCTCGTACGTGCCTTAGTTGTCAACAGTCTAAGGTTCATCGACACACGAAAAGTCCGCTTGGTTCATTTCCACTTCCTGATGCCCGTTTTCACCATATCCATGTTGACCTTGTTGGGCCACTGCCCCCATCTAATGGATGCGTTTACTTGCTGACTTGTATAGACCGCTTTACAAGATGGCCTGATGCCATCCCAATGCCAGATTGCTCATCAGACACTGTCGCTCGCGCTTTTCTAGAGCGCTGGGTCTCACACTTTGGTTGTCCTGCCGTTGTGACAACTGATCGAGGTTCGCACTTCGCAGGCACATTTGCTCACCTTCTTCAGACCCTCGGCTGCCGTCACATCCAAACGACTGCATTCCACCCTGCCGCCAACGGCATGGTTGAGCGTTTTCACCGCCAGCTGAAAGCTGCACTATGTGCACATGATAACGCAGACTGGTACGAAGCGCTTCCCACCGTTTTACTTGGCTTACGAAATACTGTCAAAACCGACATTAACGCTGCTCCGGCCGAACTCGTTTATGGCTGCACATTGCGTCTCCCTGGACAATTAGTCGCCCCAACCCCGGAGAGGGCATGGAACTACAAGAGCTACATAGCTCGTCTGACGCACCACATGCGTCAGCTGCATCCCGCGAGACCCAGGGAACAACGCACTCCAGTGCACGTTCCGAAAGACCTTTCTACATGTTCTCACGTATTCTTACGTGTCGACCAAGTGAGACAGCCTCTCTCCGCACCTTACACAGGTCCATACCGTGTTATTAAACGGTCTTCAAAAACTTTGGTGATTGACCGTGGGGGTAAAAGGGATACTGTCTCGATAGATCGCGTCAAGCCTGCGTTCATCGATGAACAACAGTTTGTTCCATCATCGACCTTAACGCAATCTACAGAGCCACCTGTAACGACGCCCAGCTTTTCAGCTCCACCACAATCCCAGTCACCAGATTCGCCTCAAACTAATACCAGTCACGGTAGAAGAGTTCGTAAACCTGTTCGTTTCTCCGATTTTGTCGAATTCATCCACACCTCATGAATCTTTTTCATTTTCTCTCATCGTTTGTATTATGCTTTTCCGTAAATATCTGAATCTGTCTCCCCGAGTTTTTTCCCCCATCTATCAGGTAAAGTCATGAGGCTGGCACGTTTGGGTCCGTCCGTTCAATGGTTGGCTGTTTCTCAATTGTTTGGTCGTTTGGATGCTTTGGTCTACCCCCAACGCTTTGTCGTCTCGCCCGCCCACGTTGGCCTTTGGATCGTGGTCTGCTTGGCTCAATTTGGCTCGCCTTGGTCGTTTGTCTGGCTCGCCTTCCTGGCTTTGGCTGCTCGTGTGCCTGGCTCGTTGTTTTTGGCCCCCCACGGCTCGCCAGTACGAACAGGATTTCAGCTTCGTTGTGGCAGTGGATTGGAATGCGGTGGGGGGAGTGACCTCTCCCAAGCGCACCGTCCTTCAGCAGCGGTGAAAGGTCCTACCGGCCCTTTTTCTGGATTATCCAGTTTTTTTGTAGTCCGGTGTGCCCGCTGGGACGGCCCACCGATGATGCATTCCAATCCACAAGAAGATTAAATAATCCAAATACAACCGAACTCCTGTGATTCTGCCTTTATACATTTGCAAGCCAACAGCGATCGAAGTCCTCGTCCCTCGGCCTTCTAGGGGGAGGCCTGTGTAGTGACCATGACATTTTACCCCATCAAACATCACATTCAGACTTGTGCACATTTTGTTTTACTTTGCACCCATCCCAAGCCTATATATACTGGACTGCAATTTTGAACCGGGTCCGCCATCTTGCCCGCGCGTTGCCGGCTGTTGCGCTCCTACGTGGTGTTACTCATTGCTTCACCATTTTCTCCCATTGTCCTCAAGCTATATTCACATAGCTATTGTACATAGCTATTTTCTCAAGACAATCTTTATATCCCGCCGTCTTCTGTCTCACCGGGCTACGGTTTTCTTGTGTAGCATTCGTCAAGCCGCTACAACCTTTTACTCAAACAAGAACCTAATATTTACCTGAATCCATATATAACACTTGCTACTTTTATAAAAACTAAGACATAATATTCCTTTGTTTAACTGTTATTAATTCAGCGTAGTATTTTCTTTTTGAAAGTTATGTCTAGGCTGATACATGTACAAAAGGTGGTTAAACATGCGACAAGCCAATGTAGCCGGGCTAGCGTTTATTCATTCCAGACAAGCTATCTTAGTTGTTGAGCAAATTTGTCCATCAATGAAGATCATAACGCACAAGGGTGCATAATGGCACTGCCTAAGACCGAATTAAGCAGAGCACACGGTGATAGAACCTTCATGGAAACGGTAGCGTCTGTATTAGCGCCCGTTTTTTATGTCGAGATACAAGCAGTAGCCAGACCGCAGTGGGTTCCGCCGTCATTAGTAGACGCTTTCTAATCTTTTCTGGGTAGGGTTTTGGAGCGCGTAAACAACATTAAATGCTTCTTAGTTAACCAATTGATGCCAGCACTAAATTAAATGTTCCAACGTAAAGCTTTTGATATGTTCAAATATATACTGTTATAAGGGCCTGGTCAGTGTTTTGCTATCCGTTTGTGCAACCGTCCGGTCGCATGTCCGGTGTAGCTTAAACCACAGAAGCCAGTAAACTACTATAGAATAAAAGATATGAGCATGCCTAAGAGTCAGTCTTCAATACGTTGGATAATAAACTATGCATCCCTGCCGTAACACGTAAAACTATTAGGAGGTAGAAAGAAGGCATAAGTGGACGTGAAACTTAACGTGAGAATAAGCACGGATCTCAAAAAATTAGTGCGAAGCGGTGTTTGCTAGGTCAAGGAAGTTTTGTTACCGATTGTTTGAATTTTAAGCGTGGACTTTGGTGTGCATCACCGCTATGCTATCAGGGTTGGCTCTTCAGAATAAAAAATCAGCTGCTGGTCCACAAAAGATCGCTTTAGCGTTTCCTCCGATTCACGTCCGACGGTGCGCTCGGGAGGAGCTAGCATATACACCGCACTCCAGTGCACGCTCCAAACGGTCCTCGTCAAAAGAAGAAGACAGAGCGTGCTCGACGACATCGCGTAGGTAGGCGTTGGCAAGCAGACCGTTTGTGGCCTTCTACAATCATTGGCAACCGGTTGTCTTTCGGGTCAAGGAGTGCCAATGTGTCAATAGCGAAATAGGTAGTAGGTTGCCCGTGGTTGCAAGTGTTGAAAACCTTGAAAGCAAACCTCAAAGAGGGTATATATGTTTAGGGTTTAAGCAAGAGGCCAGTGAAGAAAACACGAGTTTCAAAATAGCAAGTGCTAACAAAATCGGTGAAGCGCAGATGAGACTTCTTTTCTCTACCATGTCGATTGCTAGTATGGTTGAGGTCGTGTGTATTCCCACTTTCCGCTGTGCGGAGTTGTTAGTCTGATTTTGCGGCGCTCGCCTTGACAGAGCGAGCTGCGTAGGTGCTTGTTACAAAGAAGTGCTAGATATATTACGCTGAAGCTTGTCTAAGTAGGCTTCAGCTTGATAGGCTGCACCAATAGCGACTGAGCCCACTTGGTTTCGCGTGATAAGCTGTTCTGGTGGATCAGTGAATGAGAATCCGCGACAGTAATTAGAATATCTGAGACATGTATTACGTCTGTCCTGGACTAAGAGACGTAGTTCAGGTGTCTAGTTTCTCGCGGCGGATACTTTTCTAGCGCGTCACTGATTGAGCAGAGCCATGGTTTGCTTGCATTTAAGACTATAAAATAGGTCAACACACACGATAGCGACGGATGAGTGTAGCACCTAACTAAATGGTTAGTAGTTCCCTACGGAAGCTGCTGTTATGCGATTAGGCAGGCTACAAAAGTTACGAAAAGAAACCTAGATGTATGCATCGATGATTGAAAATTTGTCGGTGAACTGCACCGACGGCGGTGTCTGATGCGTCCGTCGTTAGAAAAATAGGTGTGTTTGGGTGTAGATGAGTGAGAAGCGTTTCTGTGCTTATTTGATGCCACCACTGGCGTTGTTTGGAAAATAAGAAGGGCGTTGTTTGTCACGAAGCAAGTCGGTCCTCGGTTTCATATAGTTTGCGCAGTAAGTAATGCAACGCTGGTGAAAGTTAACCCGGCTATGAAATGGGCAAAATTGCTTGAAGGGGCTTGAAGGTGGTTGGTCACTCAGTGCTTGGAATTTGTATTGTTGTGCTTCAATACCATCCGATGTTACCTTGTGCTCAAGGACATCAACAGTGTTTGGGTCAAGTTTGCATTCCTCGGGGCTGACAGTAAACCGCTATCGTGTCAACCAATATAGACGCAATTTACATTGTAAAAGATGTTTAGCGTTAGAAAAGCTGGTGATTCGAATAGCACCTAAAAACGTAAGAATGTTTTGGATACCCATAATAGCTAACAACTAAATCTCTGAGAAGGTTGTGCGGCATCGCGGAGGTTAGCTGGCATTATGCTTTGCTCGAAAAGGCCATTAGTTACAATGACAGCGATTTAGGAAACGTCGTCTGGCACTATTGGTAGATGATGTTGGGCGAGGGCTAGAACAACTTTGTTACATGTTGACATACTAATAAAAGCTAACAGCAACTAATGCATACGTGAAATAAGATCCTTAGCTGAAACGGTAACGGGTAAGTACCCCGTGGTCCCCCAAACCGTGCTGGTCACCATGTGTGATGTTGATGCCCATAACATTTGGACGGACGAATAATTCCAAGTACGAGCATTGGTACTATTTCCGCCATAACCAGTTTGAGCTCGTCCGGGGCCCGTCTGCAAAGGCTTACAGAAACGAGCGCACCCTTAGTGCAAATGCGGCGCACAACGTTGGCAGTCAAGGGGGTTGGGTCGTACTGGTTGCAAGCAAACTTAGGATGCTGGTTATAAACCTCCATAAAAGACTGTAAATTCTTAGGCAGGAGGCGAATGTTAGTAACTGCAGCTACGTTGGCGCGCAGTGATAACAATGCAGTGTGTCTGAGAGTGGATAGGATATTGCATTAAGCGTCCATGAAAAGGTAGAAAGCACGGTAGAAAGCACGGCTATCACCATGAAAGCTCAGCAGAAGGTTTGCCGTAAGCTTAAGTTGATCGTTACCGAATTTCCACCGGAAGTCGGAGTTGATATGCCATTGACGACAAGTAGTCAGGTAGATGAGAGCGTAACGAAATTAGTTGAGCCGTTGTAAAACGCTAACTACAGCCATGATATACACAAAGAACTCGGTGCTGAGAGTTAAATTCCTAACGCAGATGCGGCGGCTTTGGTTTTGGCCGGTTGCGTTCGTCGTTATTACGAGCCAGGTAGGAGATTACCCTGCTTCCGGAAGATGGTGCACATGTTGACGAAAATACGATTTGCAACCATAAAGCTTTGGGTGTACTAACAGCCAGTTTGCCTGTTTCTTTGCTTGGAGAGTCTCGGCATCATCTTGCATTGACTGGAATAACAAGAGTGCATGGTGAACCGTTGACGTCAGCGACTTGCAGGTGTTGTATTTGGCTGTAAGCTGGTGGCAGTTTTACCCTAGAACGCGATAGATTTCAAGGTGCGGGCTTCGGCTTGTGGTAGTTCTCCTTAAAGGATTCTGCCAGCAACCACTTCTAGTTGACTCAGTGACACAGAACTTACGATGGCGAAAATCGCTTTTATAATTCCGGGTAGCTGCAGTTGCCATGTTATGTGTGGTATGGTCTAATTATGCTCGATGAAGCGAGCAGTTGCAGCATGGCTTGTGGCAAGCTCAGAGTACGTTGTCTCCCAGCTGCAGATCGCTGAATTTGCTGCAGGCGGACGTTCTCGGTGGAACCGACAGGTAAAACCTTGGCAAATTTGGGGAACATACAGCGGCTTTCTGTCAAGGTGTGATGCAGTCAAGAACCTATATTGCTATCTTAGAGAACTGTAACAGAAGCTTGTTGTACTAAGCGTTGTAGCCAGACTTTCTGCGGTCATAAAATGCAGCATCCAGCTTAGCAACTTAAAAAACGGGATTCATGTCCCAAAAAGTTGCATCAGGTTGATACAAAGCTAAAGTGAGACACCAACTGTCGGCCTAATAGGTACGCGTTTTGAAAAATTGGCAACCAAAGGCCGCCGTATAGAACAATCCAGTAAAATTTGAAAACATACGGAAGGAGCACATCGGAGAAAATATTTGAACCATTGGACGTTGAGGTTGGTCCGAAATTGGGGTCAGTAATTTAGCAAGGTGGCTTTATTGGGAGCTGAGGTAAATACTTCAGAAGGCCGATTACGTTGCGGAGAAACAAATGTTTGCACAACAAAATGTTCCCTGTTTGTCTGTCTGTGAAAAGTCCACGACCTTGGATGCCGCTGGCTAGGGCAACTGTAATAGCACAGCACAAAAGCCATCGCGGGTTTCAATTAACACAGACACTAAGCAAGTTAAGGCTGTGCCACACAAATAATCAAACACAACCACCAGTTCAGCAATCCTCCTTGGTCGCCAAGTGTAAAATGAAATAATATACTTTCAGTATTCTACACAGTTACACCGGGGTCCTCCAGGCTGCTACATGCACATAACAGTGTATGCCAATGAAATCAAATGGTCTTCTTCAACAATGACTACACAGGTTATGTTGCTATATTTCTGGTCTCTGTGAAAGCGACCGATGACCCGTAGGTGGCCTTTGGTATCCTACTGACGACAGTGAGGCATAATTACAAAGGAGTGGGCAGCTTAAAAGGAAAAAAAAGTTGATTCACGCTAACTTTTCCCCCCGTATCAAATAGGAGCTGGGCCCATAAGGCATATCCGCCAACGCAGGTGAGACAAGGTTTGGTGTTGCCGACATTTGTATTCATCCATACGGTCCAGCCTGCATCAAAGAGGCTGGACCTTTGCAATCACTTACTATAGCACCAAAACTCAATTGGTAAACGATGGAAACTGACACGACTATTTTCGTGCTATGTACTAATCAGTTTGCCGAGTAACATCTTGTGATGACAGCTGGCTGTTTCGGGTTTACAGCGTTCCAGCAAAGCGTTTGGCGGCAGTGCCTTAGATCGTAATGTGCTTTTACTTGGCATCCGCACTCAATACAACAATCCACACATGTGTGTTTAACAACGCTGTGAATTAGCCAATGTGGCTCGCCCCCGACTAAATATACCCGCTTGATTTTCCAAACAACGTCTTTAATAACTCCACGGAAGTCAAACAGCACTTTGGCACTGGCGAAAAGTTAAAACATAAGCAACAGTAAAGAAAAATATTTGCGAATCCCGTAAACATAGCAACGCGCGCCTGCATGCACACACATACATACATGTACCAACATATGTGCCAACACTATTATTCACTTGCGTATTGACAGAGCAATTTTGCACCCCTAGCATGATCACGATTGCGCAGAGGTGCTTTTTTAAATCAAAAATAAACCTCTTAGATAACAAATTCTTTAATGTGACTTTTTCACGCACTAAAGCGGCCCTGGTTGCGATGATAAGGCGCATCATACCAACTGCGCGCTTGTCGCTACTGTTGCTGTGGTTTCGTTGCTTCTAAACCTGAAATGTGCCCCGTTTTTGCCGCTGTCTGGCGCCGTACACTTACGCGGCCTGCAGTATCCACGATTGCTGCGAATAGCAGATCAGTTACTACTGCAAGGACGACATTGGTGTTTGCAGCTGAACGTTGGGTTCACATTCTGCGGGCTGACCAAAAATCCAGGTTGGATGCACCGGTGGTCCGTTGCGCATTCTGAAACACAACTCCGGGCAACACATTTCGAGTTGCACGACCAGCTACAAAATTATCTTGGAAATAAAGTTCCTTGTCAAATGTTGTGCTCTAAAGATAACCAAAGTTCATTGTAGTTTTCCAAAGGTAGGCGTATAAAACTGAATAAAATGCATTTCTGTTTGCAAAATATCTCGGGTGCAAATACGTACGGATAGAGATACCGACAATGATTTGAGGCAATAAATGTTTTCACGTTATCTTGATCACAATTCATTTGTTTAAATGAACGAGCGATGAACTTTCCCACCAATAACTTAATTTTGGTTTTATCCATGATTTCTTAACGTTTATCCTGAAAGCAAAATATAACTGCTCGGTTGGTGATATACAGCCATGTGCAAGCGAAAGGTAAGTTGGTAGCCCGTATTCCACCTGAAAGGACCGTTTATTCCATATTTCAACGATCGCAACAAGCACTCATTTGCTTACACACCCAAAGTTGTGTTGGCTTTTGAAAAATCACAAACTACGATTTTATATTTTGTGGCCCTGTAAAGTATTCGATGGCTGGGTCACGTGTTACGCATGTCAGCCCACCTACTCCCGTGACGTGTGTTGCTTGCGCGCTGGAGTTTGGAGGGAATAAGAGAAGAGGTGGCCAAGCTATGACTTTGTTGATAGGAATGAAGGCCCCTTACTTCAGAGCTGTCCTGGATTAGAGAGTATCGGCTCCCAAGTTGGGGTCCGTAAGACGATAAACACAAACGCAGTGTGGTTTGTGTTGTGAGTTCCTTTATCCTACCCTATCAAAATTTTCACTCCTTAAACACGATCCCACTAATTAGCCTCCGGCAATTTTGCAAGAAAAAGTTAATTTTGCTACACAGTTGCCGGTTGGTAGCTTACCAGAGAAATGCCCATCAGTTGCAACTGTTGCATTTTCCTTTCTTCTTTTATTTATTGCGGCAAAATAGTTAAGGTGATTTCCACATCCCGTTAAATGTATTATGAATAACTGCATGGCTAGCAAAAGTAAATATGTGATTACCGATTTTCTCAGAACATGAAAGCAAAAGCCTAGACAAATGGATTTATCTTGGCCTTGCCTAAAGATTTTAATTGCAGCATTTTGTTGTAGACTAAAGCATGCTTCCAACTTCCACCTAAGTGCCATAGTTCATTGCCGCTGTGACACATTTATTTCTCAAAGTCGGTTGACGCCTGCATATGCTTCGTTCTGGCTACTAAAACATCTGCCGTACCCAACCACACAAACAAATTTCAGCGCCTATTCGTTCCTTGCGTTACAAGCACCGGTCAGTCTAAAGGCCTAGCGGGACCACAACAAATTAGCAATATCTAACTTCGTATGAACATGGCTTAAATAATGTTGGATTGTTCTATAAGAGTAAAACACTTTTTCATTCGTTGAGTGGCTTTACTGCAAGTCAAGCGTACAAACCTTGCAATGGCAGCAAACAGAACTGTAGGATGCCATTTGCTTATGATCCATAAGATCTTGGATTTGTTAAACATATCGTAAGCACTGAAGTACTTATTTTACTTCCGTGCATACTTCAAAGTTCTTTCATGTACTATTAGCATAACAAACAGTTTTCACTAACTTTCGCCTAAGGATCCTCATAATTCACACTCCGAAAATTCTGTTGAGCTTCCGTTGTGGCTGAAAAAACGTGGCCTGATAACTTAAGACAGTTTGCCTGACCATTCTGCTGCTTCTGTCCGCCATAAGCAACCTCAAAGCAGCTAACAAGTGCTTACGAATCACGATGCAACACAGGTATTGGTTTCAAAGGTGGGCTATACTAAGGCTTTTAATAGATGAACCACGTAACAGCAACGCAAATAAACCGTTTATCCGGTAAGGCCAGACTTCATCAGCCTCCTGGCTGCACGTGAAAAAGCAGTGCAGACATATCTCGTCCTGACACGGCTTTTAGCCCTTACTCAGCGTTCGAACTGTTCACAAACAGGATATGTAAAACTGCATAGTTCACAAAGGTAAAAGTGTACTCGAGGGAGCAGCCAAACCAACCATCATCCAAGTAGTATTTGGACCTAGGTGCAATGTAAGCATAATGTCCCATGAAAGCAAAATGGTGTGTAGACTAACGTTTACCGAGTAGCTGTGCATGTAGCCTACGTATTACTAAGCAATGGCGCACATGGTGCGCCTGAATTTAACACATATTTCACACCTCCTGATGTCATGCTGCTGCCACAAGTTTACTAAAACCGTGTGCCTAAAGGACACTTTCGAGCTTGTACGCGCATGTAGCGCGCATCGCGTTGTAAGTTTCCACTATCCTGTATGCCAGCGGTTCCTCGGCGCCGAATATATTGGTTTGCTTGTCAACTAGGCGTTTGTACGCGCCCGCAGACATGTAGCTCATTGCCTATGTAGGGATTCGGCCGTTTATTGCTTGAAGCAATAGCAGCTGAGAGATAGTAAAACTTTGATCAGGTTGTATGTCAACCTAAATTGTTTAGGACATATCTACTTGTCTCTACGTGTACCAACGAAGTTCTAAAGGTGCACACATTTCTCCGTATGATAAGGTTTGGGCAGGACAAGTGACGAGGTTGGTACTGCCTTCCACACTGGTTAGACAAGGGACTCCGGCGTCGTAGTCACAGTGTCAAGTGTTCGGACAACGAATTGCAAATAGTTGCAAACAAGCTGCAATCATTGTATACAACGTTACATGGGCTTAACTGTATTTCTGGTTTATGGATAAAACCTTTATGCTTGACGGCATGTGAAGCAAGTATCTGCGTAGAGATTTTAACTGAAACGCAGTCAATTTCTGAGGCCGTGGATTTGCAAATGAAAATAACCTGTTTATGGATCAAACAATTCCGTCCATGCTGTGATCTGGCACGATACAAAACACGACCAACCTGTGTCACATAAGGTTACAAGGCTAAAAGATTGTTGCAACGAAAGAGCCGTGAATTCGTAAAATAATTTTGCCCACGCAAGGTTTATTCTTTTGCGTGTCTTTTACAGTCTATATGTAGTTCACAATTCCGCGTAGTGCGTAGGCACTGACGTGGTCAAGTTTCCACTTGTGCCGACACTGGGTGAAGAGCAGCCGCGGCTGCTTCACCATTTTGCTCAAGCGACTTGTTTCGTCTTTGTAAATAAGTCATCCTGATCGGCGATTGTCCAAGAAAAGGGATACGTTTTGCTTAAATACATAAGCAATACGGTTTGTTAGCTTGTTCATTAAAATGTTTTCTACTGTATCCTACGTATTGTTGGAGCAACCAAGTTCATGCTCAAAAAAGCAGGCGACGTCAGAATGGCCCGCGCGATGCAGACGATAAGGTAATCTTTGGAACGGCCTGTGGGTAAACAAGCAAGACATTAGATTATGAGGACCTTCTGGCTAATGTATGTGACATTCATCTATAGATGTATTCATGGTCGCGGAACTTACAGGTTCATGGTCGCTGCACACAATAAATTTCGTCCTTGGTTTATTCTCATTATCGTTGTGTAATCCGCGGTTATATAACACTAACTGGCGCATTTTGTCTCTAAGCTACTGAAACATCACAAAGTATAATATAAAACACTTTCACTTCGGTTTATATCTATTGGACATATGTGTGACGAGCAAGTGCGCGGTGGCATTACTTGGTCAGTGCCTAGGAGCCCTCCGTCCGCCCGCCTAGTAAGCGTGCCTACCACCGTCACCGAGTTTTAAGTATTTCTCCTTACCTAGGTACTTATCATGTAGTCGTTGGTATCGGAATAACTACCCGTGTAAAGTTGACATATTTTTCGGCAGTCCTTCATACGGCAATAGCTTTGTGTTACACAATTTTGTTGATCGCGCTTCGTACCGCTATTCAGACGTGTAACTTAGTCGGTTTTTAACAATTTTCACCGCTGCGATATTGTGCGTAATCTAGCATTCTGCGTGCTATCTTGTGCTCGTGTAAGTACATCCATAAGATTCTTTCTAACGAAGCTACGGCTCAATCTGTGGTTTAAATTGCTTTTGCTCATCGCCTGCACGTTCTGCTATCGCCAGCACACTACCAGCCGCGACCAACGGCTTTGTCTTACAATAAATATATAAATAGTTTATTCTCAAATTTACGGAGACACACTAAACCATGCATGATCAAAGTTTACAGGCAGCTGTGTATCACAACGATACTTTGGGTTCAATCGTGATTAGTGTAAGTGATCAAGGCACTAAAAGTGCAGTGAAACGGAGAGTATCAAGTTCTTGCACGCGTCGGAAAAGTTGAAATATGAGTCTAGTCAACTTGCCAGTATGGATTAATAATTTAGGTGTGTCCTCGTGGTGCACACGCACCTACAGCAAAAGTCGTCCAGGATGCGTCTGGGACAAGTACACCAGCGTCACTCTTCCTCTACCACTCGTGACCAGCAAACGGCAGCGTTGGTTTTCAGCAACGGTTTTCAATATTACGGATTCCACATAATCGAAAATATGGGAAGCAGGAGCGTGTACCGTCACTTAAGCAAAGCATTATTTGAGAATTTTGCGACCTTTCCTTTCACCTCTCTCTGCTGGTCTAAGTCAAAAACCATGCAAGAGGCAAATCAAGCTGGCTTATTTGCTCCGGTTTTGACGAACATGCAGGGCAATAATAACAGTCAAATGTATAATATTGCTCAAGAGAAAGCCCGGAAAACAGTGTAAAACCGTCCAGCCGATGGCGGGCTTCAGGGCTTTGTCATCGGAATTTAACAACACCGATCCTGCTCTACAGCAAACTTTGCAGGGCTCTGTTCCCATGTAGAGGGCTAAAGTCAGGCTTGCTTACCGCCCGACAGTGTCTGCGCTACTTACTCAGACGGTTACTAACCCTTTGATTTGGCAAGAAACTTACAGCTTAACTGCTATTAACTTATCCCTAGCTGCCATCTCTGACGGGTTGGTGGCCACATCGATACCTGACAACCTAGAGCCGGGTAACATACGCGTCGATTGCCTTGATAAAAGGGCTTAACGCGGCACACGTACTTTTATTGTCTGGACCAAATACGAGCGATGCGACGCCGTTTTCACAATGGTCCTTAGTGCCTGCTAAATAATTTAAGTTAACAGCTACAACTCTCAAACCAACGCTAGCTTAACAGAACCACAGTGCGTTAGCGGTCGTGTGCACTAACGTTCCTGTGTCTAGCTCCGGCACAATAAAAGGCAAGTTGCTAGATACTCTCAACCATTGGCTTCCCATCTGCAATGCGATTTGTATTCGGGTTGACCCAACTGGGCTACGACGAGTTTTGCGTCACCCAAATGCAGTGCGTTACCGTAATCCTCGATTTCTTACAGTAAGCTTGAATTCAAATGAAGAGACCGAGAAAGTCCTACTCTCAGCAGTTCATCTTTGCAACTTCTCGAACGGGGTAAGCATACCGCCCGATGTTCTTTGGAAAATAAGGTCAAAGAAAAAGCGAACCACGAATGCCATTCTAAAAACGCAAGCAAAAGCACCATGTTTGTTCAGGGTGTTCCTGAACTACTGGGCTCTCCGGTGCATGAAGGGAAAATACATGACCGAGAGCAGTGGTGCCACATCCGCGTTGCACTCTTTCTGGACCATAATATCGCTGATTCACTAACGAGAATTGCTTTAGCCTCAAAAGACAAGGGCTGCCGTTCGGAAATATTGAAACTCGTGCTACACTCCGTTGGACTTACAGGAGTCCTACTAAATAGCTGGTCAAAGCATAGCTCCAGGTTGCCTACCGAGCTAAGGCTAAACATAGCAGCCTCACGGCCACTAGTTATCAGCACTTCACGTGAACATGCAACGTGTAAATATCGTGAAGTAGCTTTTGGTAGTCCGCTGCCACGGTGTACAATAGCCCCAACCTAAATCCTGTGATCTTCCATTACTGTCACAACTGCACTTCTTCACAAAGTCCGGCGAACACACATGCGCAATATTAATGACTATACTTCATGACTACAACCAGTTACCTAAATTTTCATTTATTATTTTAGCACTCTTTCATTGCAAGCGCAGGTATCAACAAAGCTATCTTTCTGCGCCTTAGACCAAAGCATACCAAGGGTATGTAATCCATTAAGAATGCTGTTATTATATATCAATGAGTAAGGTCTAGAAAGGTGAGAATACTTTGTGGCTAACACTCCAAACGTATCATCTATACGGGACCGGTTGTTAGTCAATCGCAGTGCAACCGCACGTTCGGAATAAAACCCAAGTTGAAAACAATTGTCACAGCTGCTGGACCCTGAGTGTTCTGTACTTGTCTTAAAAGAAACTCTTGCTGAATCATAATATGTTACAGCAAATAAAAACTACCTCGTTTTCAATAAGTTACCCGGTAATATCGCAAAAACCACGCAAGGTATATAGCTCCCTCACTAATTCTGATTGAAACTAACACACACGTTCGCGTTACCTTGTAAACTTTGTTGTAAGCTGTATCCTTGCAGTGCACTTTGCCATAGATTATGGTGGCTAACTTTATAGTGGCATAGCCCGAGCCTTCAAGTGATGCCTTGTAACGAATGGAGACGTTTTTACGTTTCGAATTAACAAGATACCTGGCGATGCTTTTGAAAGTTTGCGGTCCGCAAGTGGCTCTATTGTCAAAAGATGTTAAGAAAAATAGTATTGAAACGCCTGACATCAACCGCAAAAACGCATAGATAAAAAGTTAAAGTTGCAATAAGGTCATTTATGCATCGGCACAAAACATTAAGGCCAGTGGATAAAGTAGCTCAAAAATTACCTATTGCATAACAGGAAAACATGATAGCCACATAAACATTAAGGTAAATACGACACAACAGAATAGATAATGCAATGCATATGATGAAGTAAAGTAAATATGTTGACGTGCACCGTAAAGAATTACGGTACATGCTAAACTAAAAAACATAGCTCCATGAGCAAAGAGTCAGAGCAACACAAAGTAAATACCTCAAGCGCCAAATAAATATTTCAGAATATCACAAAAGCAGGACGTCAAAAACAGTATGAAAACAACGGATGTATTCGCGTAAACGTATTAATTCTGTAAATCCTACCCACTTTCCCATGCGCTAACAGATTTTGGCACTGAACAAAAGAGATAAAAGCACATAGCTGTTCTCTTGTTAATGTGCAACCCTTTATCCTGCGCGATGCTCTCTTGTAATACCACTGCTTTTCTTTGTTTCTTTCCTAGTTGTTCCATACAAGCTGAGCAGAAGAACGGGCTAGGTTGCCTACTACAAACGCAGATTTTAGAACGCCTCTACCGTAGGTAATAACAATGCAAACTATAAAATGAAAAAAATATGTTTTAACAATAAAGCGCGCACCTACCAAAGATGAGTGGATGCTTCTGAAACCGGTGGACAAGTAGCACGTACAGCAGCCGAATTTGATGGCCAACTGTAAAAAGGCATATTATGTTAGGCCTATGGCGTATAGTTAAGAGGTAAGCGATAGAAAACTACCGGTTTTGCGTTAGGTTAAGACAATTTTGTTGTAAGTATCACATGCCAGTTGTGATAAAACAGAGAATAAGCATGTTATTTTTCTACCTAGAGCAGATCCATGCCTCAATAGTTAAGAGGATGTCTTGATGTCTTGGTGGCATGCAAAAGAAGGTTCTCTAAAAGTAAATGCCTATTCACGTTTGCTGCCAAAGTAGAGCATGTAAAAGACTAATCAAATAGTTGTTAGTTCTAGTTACGGTAACATTGCAATTTCTTTTAACGTTGGTGACATTTTAATGGCGTTTTGTCCATTTCTTGAATTGTGGATTATATTCACGTATATATACTTCCATAAGAAAGTTAACAGAACTATCGTGACTTCGAGTGCCAGCAAAGGCATTGCATACCACTATAGTTGTTACTGATTTGGAGCAAGTTGTGGTGCGCCAGCTGACTAAAGAGCTATGGGCACACTAACGTTATTCCCCACCATGGTGGCAGCAAGAGGTATATAAGTGAACGAAACGAAAATTTGTGGATTAGTTAGTGTTGCCTTAAACGCAGCCCACGAGGGCCCAGTCGCATAGTAACGCATCGCTGTGCACTTGATGTAGTGCAATCCTTAGACTGAGAAAATATCCACTTGAACTTTGTGATCTGCAGGGAACCGAGAGCTTTTCGAGAAAGACAGTGGATGTATGCACAACAATATATAAACGCAGTATAATTACAGTACTCTAAACATACCCGCACACGAATGAAGCCGAAGCGCGGCGTAATATAATTAGAAAGCTGCCCCGCCAGTACTGCGTTTATATATTGTTGTGCATACATCCACTGTCTTTCTCGAAAAGCTCTCGGTTCCCTGCAGATCACAAAGTTCAAGTGGATATTTTCTCAGTCTAAGGATTGCACTACATCAAGTGCACAGCGATGCGTTACTATGCGACTGGGCCCTCGTGGGCTGCGTTTAAGGCAACACTAACTAATCCACAAATTTTCGTTTCGTTCACTTATATACCTCTTGCTGCCACCATGGTGGGGAATAACGTTAGTGTGCCCATAGCTCTTTAGTCAGCTGGCGCACCACAACTTGCTCCAAATCAGTAACAACTATAGTGGTATGCAATGCCTTTGCTGGCACTCGAAGTCACGATAGTTCTGTTAACTTTCTTATGGAAGTATATATACATGAATATAATCCACAATTCAAGAAATGGACAAAACGCCATTAAAATGTCACCAACGTTAAAAGAAATTGCAATGTTACCGTAACTAGAACTAACAACTATTTGATTAGTCTTTTACATGCTCTACTTTGGCAGCAAACGTGAATAGGCATTTACTTTTAGAGAACCTTCTTTTGCATGCCACCAAGACATCAAGACATCCTCTTAACTATTGAGGCATGGATCTGCTCTAGGTAGAAAAATAACATGCTTATTCTCTGTTTTATCACAACTGGCATTTGATACTTACAACAAAATTGTCTTAACCTAACGCAAAACCGGTAGTTTTCTATCGCTTACCTCTTAACTATACGCCATAGGCCTAACAAAATATGCCTTTTTACAGTTGGCCATCAAATTCGGCTGCTGTACGTGCTACTTGTCCACCGGTTTCAGAAGCATCCACTCATCTTTGGTAGGTGCGCGCTTTATTGTTAAAACATATTTTTTTCATTTTATAGTTTGCATTGTTATTACCTACGGTAGAGGCGTTCTAAAATCTGCGTTTGTAGTAGGCAACCTAGCCCGTTCTTCTGCTCAGCTTGTATGGAACAACTAGGAAAGAAACAAAGAAAAGCAGTGGTATTACAAGAGAGCATCGCGCAGGATAAAGGGTTGCACATTAACAAGAGAACAGCTATGTGCTTTTATCTCTTTTGTTCAGTGCCAAAATCTGTTAGCGCATGGGAAAGTGGGTAGGATTTACAGAATTAATACGTTTACGCGAATACATCCGTTGTTTTCATACTGTTTTTGACGTCCTGCTTTTGTGATATTCTGAAATATTTATTTGGCGCTTGAGGTATTTACTTTGTGTTGCTCTGACTCTTTGCTCATGGAGCTATGTTTTTTAGTTTAGCATGTACCGTAATTCTTTACGGTGCACGTCAACATATTTACTTTACTTCATCATATGCATTGCATTATCTATTCTGTTGTGTCGTATTTACCTTAATGTTTATGTGGCTATCATGTTTTCCTGTTATGCAATAGGTAATTTTTGAGCTACTTTATCCACTGGCCTTAATGTTTTGTGCCGATGCATAAATGACCTTATTGCAACTTTAACTTTTTATCTATGCGTTTTTGCGGTTGATGTCAGGCGTTTCAATACTATTTTTCTTAACATCTTTTGACAATAGAGCCACTTGCGGACCGCAAACTTTCAAAAGCATCGCCAGGTATCTTGTTAATTCGAAACGTAAAAACGTCTCCATTCGTTACAAGGCATCACTTGAAGGCTCGGGCTATGCCACTATAAAGTTAGCCACCATAATCTATGGCAAAGTGCACTGCAAGGATACAGCTTACAACAAAGTTTACAAGGTAACGCGAACGTGTGTGTTAGTTTCAATCAGAATTAGTGAGGGAGCTATATACCTTGCGTGGTTTTTGCGATATTACCGGGTAACTTATTGAAAACGAGGTAGTTTTTATTTGCTGTAACATATTATGATTCAGCAAGAGTTTCTTTTAAGACAAGTACAGAACACTCAGGGTCCAGCAGCTGTGACAATTGTTTTCAACTTGGGTTTTATTCCGAACGTGCGGTTGCACTGCGATTGACTAACAACCGGTCCCGTATAGATGATACGTTTGGAGTGTTAGCCACAAAGTATTCTCACCTTTCTAGACCTTACTCATTGATATATAATAACAGCATTCTTAATGGATTACATACCCTTGGTATGCTTTGGTCTAAGGCGCAGAAAGATAGCTTTGTTGATACCTGCGCTTGCAATGAAAGAGTGCTAAAATAATAAATGAAAATTTAGGTAACTGGTTGTAGTCATGAAGTATAGTCATTAATATTGCGCATGTGTGTTCGCCGGACTTTGTGAAGAAGTGCAGTTGTGACAGTAATGGAAGATCACAGGATTTAGGTTGGGGCTATTGTACACCGTGGCAGCGGACTACCGAAAGCTACTTCACGAAATTTGCTAAGACAACTTCGTCGTGCAACACCCAGGTGGTTACTTGTGATCTTACCCGATGCTGAAACGTTCTCATTCTAAGTTTGCTGACAAGGCGTTCCGAGTTTCGTTAAGCAAAGCTTTTATTAGTCTAACGACATACCTTTTCGCTTTCATGCATTTAAACATTAAGCAAAAGCTGTCTTTAAGGAAACCTTATTAGACAAGTTCTCTGTTTTTTTATTTCAACAACATTGATTATTTTTTTTAATCTTATGGCGCAACGCCGTCAAACTGCTTTTAACATGGACGCAACACTCCAGGAAAAGCAGTAGCCTGTCATGATTAGTGTAGTACAGTCATCACCGCCGAGGGCTTAAGCTTTTTGTATTTGTAAAGAAATAACGAGCTTTCTCATTTATGAAGTGTTTTAATAATCCTTGCCCGTGATTAACTTGGCAAACAATTGCGGCAATTGAACTCACAATTATAGTTTACAAAAATGTTTAAGAGCACAGAACTATTAATGTGTCCGGCATTTGCAAGACCTTTGGATCTTTACGTGCATTTAGTTCAAGCTAGTGTGATGATCATATGCAGAAGAAAACATTTGGAAAAAGTGCTCAGCTCTAGTATAGAGGAGAATTTGCACAAATTTATAATGCTATCAAATGCATTGCACTTTCCTCCGGTACATAAATTCATCAATTAGCAACGGTATGTTATGTAAGACAGTAGTACTTTGGTTGCCGTGCAGTGGTTTATATTCATGTAGTAAAAGTGCATATGACCATGTTACCTGAGCACAAGTTACCTGAATGATATTACCCAGATACCTAGAAAAAATTAAGCCAAGCAAAGCCTTCTAAAACCAGCACCCTGTAGGGTAAAAATCGATATAATATGCAATAGTTAACTACTATGGCTTTATTAGGATAGTTTTATGCTGCGTGCCTTTATTCAAAACAATTTATAAAGGACACAGCCATGGCACCGCGCACTTGATTATCACACATATTTTCAATAGCCCTAAACCGCGGTGAAAGCGTTTTATATTATACTGTGATGTTTCAGTAGCTTAGAGACAAAATGCGCTAGTTAGGGTTATATAACCGCGGATTACACAATGATAATGAGAATAAACCAAGGACGAAATTTATTGTGTGCAGCGACCATGAACCTGTAAGTTCCGCGACCATGAACACATCTATAGATGAATGTCACATACATTGGCCAGAAGGTCCTCATTATCTAATGTCTTGCTTGTTTACTCACCAGCCGTTCCAACGATTACCTCATCGACTGCATCGCGCGGGCCATTCTGGCGTCGCCTGCTTTTTTGAGCATGAACTTGGTTGCTCCAACAATACGTAGGATACAGTAGAAACCATTTTAATAAACAAGCTAACAAACCGTATTGCTTATGTATTTAAGCAAAACGTATCCCTTTTCTTGGACAATCGCCGATCAGGACGACTTATTTACAAAGACGAAACAAGTCGCTTGAGCAAAATGGTGAAGCAGCCGCGGCTGCTCTTCACCCCGTGTCTGCTCCAACGGAAAGGTTACGAAAATTGACCACGTCAGTGCCTACGCACTACGCGGAATTGTGAACTACATATAGACTGTAAAAGACACGCAAAAGAATAAACCTTGCGTGGGCAAAATTATTTTACGAATTCACGGCTCTTTCGTTGCAACAATCTTTTAGCCTTGTAACCTTATGTGACACAGGTTGGTCGTGTTTTGTATCGTGCCAGATCACAGCATGGACGGAATTGTTTGATCCATAAACAGGTTATTTTCATTTGCAAATCCACGGCCTCAGAAATTGACTGCGTTTCAGTTAAAATCTCTACGCAGATACTTGCTACACAGGCCGTCAGGCATAAAGGTTTTATCCATAAACCAGAAATACAGTTAAGCCCATGTAACGTTGTATACAATGATTGCAGCTTGTTTGCAACTATTTGCAATTCGTTGTCCGAACACTTGACACTGTGACTACGACGCCGGAGTCCCTTGTCTAACCAGTGTGGAAGGCAGTACCAACCGCGTCACTTGTCCTGCCCAAACCTTATCATACGGAGAAATGTGTGCACCTTTAGAACTTCGTTGGTACACGTAGAGACAAGTAGATATGTCCTAAACAATTTAGGTTGACATACAACCTGATCAAAGTTTTACTATCTCTCAGCTGCTATTGCTTCAAGCAATAAACGGCCGAATCCCTACATAGGCAATGAGCTACGTGTCTGCGGGCGTGTACCAAAGCCTAGTTGACAAACAAACTAATATACTCGGCGCCGAGGAACCGCTGGCATACAGGATAGTGGAAACTTACAACGCGATGCACGCTACATGCGCGTACAAGCTCGAAAGTGTCCTTTAGGCACACGGTTTTAGTAAACTTGTGGCAGCAGCATGATATCAGGAGGTGTGAAATATGTGTTAAATTCAGGCGCACCATGTGCGCCATTGCTTAGTAATACGTAGGCTACATGCACAGCTACTCGGTAAACGTTAGTCTACACACCATTTTGCTTTCATGGGACATTATGCTTACATTGCACCTAGGTCCAAATACTACTTGGATGATGGTTGGTTTGGCTGCTCCCTCGAGTACACTTTTACCTTTGTGAACTATGCAGTTTTACATATCCTGTTTGTGAACAGTTCGAACGCTGAGTAAGGGCTAAAATCCGTGTCAGGACGAGATATGTCTGCACTGCTTTTTCACGTGCAGCCAGGAGGCTGATGAAGTCTGGCCTTACCGGATAAACGGTTTATTTGCGTTGCTGTTACGTGGTTCATCTATTAAAAGCCTTAGTATAGCCCACCTTTGAAACCAATACCTGTGTTGCATCGTGATTCGTAAGCACTTGTTAGCTGCTTTGAGGTTGCTTATGGCGGACAGAAGCAGCAGAATGGTCAAGCAAACTGTCTTAAGTTATCAGGCCACGTTTTTTCAGCCACAACGGAAGCTCAACAGATTTTTCGGAGTGTGAATTATGAGGATCCTTAGGCGAAAGTTAGTGAAAACTGTTTGTTATGCTAATAGTACATGAAAGAACTTTGAAGTATGCACGGAAGTAAAATAAGTACTTCAGTGCTTACGATATGTTTAACAAATCCAAGATCTTATGGATCATAAGCAAATGGCATCCTACAGTTCTGTTTGCTGCCATTGCAAGGTTTGTACGCTTGACTTGCAGTAAAGCCACTCAACGAATGAAAAAGTGTTTTACTCTTATAGAACAATCCAACATTATTTAAGCCATGTTCATACGAAGTTAGATATTGCTAATTTGTTGTGGTCCCGCTAGGCCTTTAGACTGACCGGTGCTTGTAACGCAAGGAACGAATAGGCGCTGAAATTTGTTTGTGTGGTTGGGTACGGCAGATGTTTTAGTAGCCAGAACGAAGCATATGCAGGCGTCAACCGACTTTGAGAAATAAATGTGTCACAGCGGCAATGAACTATGGCACTTAGGTGGAAGTTGGAAGCATGCTTTAGTCTACAACAAAATGCTGCAATTAAAATCTTTAGGCAAGGCCAAGATAAATCCATTTGTCTAGGCTTTTGCTTTCATGTTCTGAGAAAATCGGTAATCACATATTTACTTTTGCTAGCCATGCAGTTATTCATAATACATTTAACGGGATGTGGAAATCACCTTAACTATTTTGCCGCAATAAATAAAAGAAGAAAGGAAAATGCAACAGTTGCAACTGATGGGCATTTCTCTGGTAAGCTACCAACCGGCAACTGTGTAGCAAATTTAACTTTTTCTTGCAAAATTGCCGGAGGCTAATTAGTGGGATCGTGTTTAAGGAGTGAAAATTTTGATAGGGTAGGATAAAGGAACTCACAACACAAACCACACTGCGTTTGTGTTTATCGTCTTACGGACCCCAACTTGGGAGCCGATACTCTCTAATCCAGGACAGCTCTGAAGTAAGGGGCCTTCATTCCTATCAACAAAGTCATAGCTTGGCCACCTCTTCTCTTATTCCCTCCAAACTCCAGCGCGCAAACAACACACGTCACGGGAGTAGGTGGGCTGACATGCGTAACACGTGACCCAGCCATCGAATACTTTACAGGGCCACAAAATATAAAATCGTAGTTTGTGATTTTTCAAAAGCCAACACAACTTTGGGTGTGTAAGCAAATGAGTGCTTGTTGCGATCGTTGAAATATGGAATAAACGGTCCTTTCAGGTGGAATACGGGCTACCAACTTACCTTTCGCTTGCACATGGCTGTATATCACCAACCGAGCAGTTATATTTTGCTTTCAGGATAAACGTTAAGAAATCATGGATAAAACCAAAATTAAGTTATTGGTGGGAAAGTTCATCGCTCGTTCATTTAAACAAATGAATTGTGATCAAGATAACGTGAAAACATTTATTGCCTCAAATCATTGTCGGTATCTCTATCCGTACGTATTTGCACCCGAGATATTTTGCAAACAGAAATGCATTTTATTCAGTTTTATACGCCTACCTTTGGAAAACTACAATGAACTTTGGTTATCTTTAGAGCTCAACATTTGACAAGGAACTTTATTTCCAAGATAATTTTGTAGCTGGTCGTGCAACTCGAAATGTGTTGCCCGGAGTTGTGTTTCAGAATGCGCAACGGACCACCGGTGCATCCAACCTGGATTTTTGGTCAGCCCGCAGAATGTGAACCCAACGTTCAGCTGCAAACACCAATGTCGTCCTTGCAGTAGTAACTGATCTGCTATTCGCAGCAATCGTGGATACTGCAGGCCGCGTAAGTGTACGGCGCCAGACAGCGGCAAAAACGGGGCACATTTCAGGTTTAGAAGCAACGAAACCACAGCAACAGTGGCGACAAGCGCGCAGCTGGTATGATGCGCCTTATCATCGCAACCAGGGCCGCTTTAGTGCGTGAAAAAGTCACATTAAAGAATTTGTTATCTAAGAGGTTTATTTTTGATTTAAAAAAGCACCTCTGCGCAATCGTGATCATGCTAGGGGTGCAAAATTGCTCTGTCAATACGCAAGTGAATAATAGTGTTGGCACATATGTTGGTACATGTATGTATGTGTGTGCATGCAGGCGCGCGTTGCTATGTTTACGGGATTCGCAAATATTTTTCTTTACTGTTGCTTATGTTTTAACTTTTCGCCAGTGCCAAAGTGCTGTTTGACTTCCGTGGAGTTATTAAAGACGTTGTTTGGAAAATCAAGCGGGTATATTTAGTCGGGGGCGAGCCACATTGGCTAATTCACAGCGTTGTTAAACACACATGTGTGGATTGTTGTATTGAGTGCGGATGCCAAGTAAAAGCACATTACGATCTAAGGCACTGCCGCCAAACGCTTTGCTGGAACGCTGTAAACCCGAAACAGCCAGCTGTTATCACAAGATGTTACTCGGCAAACTGCTTAGTACATAGCACGAAAATAGTCGTGTCAGTTTCCATCGTTTACCAATTGAGTTTTGGTGCTATAGTAAGTGATTGCAAAGGTCCAGCCCCTTTGATGCAGGCTGGACCGTATGGATGAATACAAATGTCGGCAACACTTACATCTGCGTTGGCGAATATGCCTTATGGGCCCAGCTCCTATTTGATACCGGGGGAAAAGTTAGTGTGATTCAACTTTTTCCCGGTAAGCTGCCCACTCCTTTGTTTTTAGGCTGCACTGTCATCAGTAGGATACCAAAGGCCACCTACGGTCATCGGTCGCTTTCACAGAGACCAGAAATATAGCAACATAACCTGTGTAATCGTTGTTGTAGAAGACCATTTGATTTCATTGGCATACGCTGTTATATGCATGTAGCAGCCTGGAGGACCCCGGTGCAACTGTGTAGAATACTGAAAGTACATTATTTTATTTTACACTTGGCGACCAAGGAGGATTGCTGAACTGGTGGTTGTGTTTGATTATTTGTGTGGCACAGCCTTAACTTGCTTAGTGTCTGTGTTAATTGAAACACATGATGGCTTTTGTGCTGTGCTATTACAGTTGCCCTAGCCAGCGGCATCCAAGGTCGTGGACTTTTCACAGACAGACAAACAGGGAACATTTTGTTGTGCAAACATTTGTTTCTCCGCAACGTAATCGGCCTTCTGAAGTATTTACCTCAGCTCCCAATAAAGCCACCTTGCTAAATTACTGACCCCAATTTCGGACCAACCTCAACGTCCAATGGTTCAAATATTTTCTCCGATGTGCTCCTTCCGTATGTATTCAAATTTTACTGGATTTTTCTACAAGGCGGCCTTTGGTTGCCAATTTTTCAAAACGCGTACCTATTAGGCCGACAGTTGGTGTCTCACTTTAGCTTTGTATCAACCTGATGCAACTTTTTGGGACATGAATCCCGTTTTGTAAGTTGCTAAGCTGGATGCTGTATTTTATGACCGCGGAAAGTCTACCTACAACTATTAGTACATCAAGCTTCTGTTACAGTTCTCTAAGATAGCAATTCAAGAACTTGACTGCATCATATCTTGACATAAACTTGCTATAAATTCCTGAAATTGGTCAAGTTTATACGTAGCTTTTTCACTAGGATATCCGCCTTTAGCTGCTTTTTTGATTGGCGGTTGGGAGACATCTTGCTTTGAACTTGCCACAAGCGCTGCCGCACTGCTTTTACCACGAGCATGAATAGACCCTACCGCACAAACTTTGACTAATGCCGCTACAAGCAATTCTCTTCATGGTGAGCTCTATGTCACTGAGCCGACTAGAAAATGTGTCAGGCAGAGCCTTTAAACAAGTACTGCCTAACACTGAGGCCAGGAGAGTAAATTTTATCGCGTGCTAGCACACTGCTATCCCCGGCTTACAGACAAACACAATACCTGCAAGTCAATAATTTTAACGACCTACCATGAGCCATTGTAATTCTAGCCCATGCAAGATGATGCCGAGACTCTCCAAGCATAGATACAGGCAAACTGGCTGTTAGTACACCCAACGCTTTATTGTTGCAAATCGTGTATGGGTCAACATGTGCACCATCTTCCGGAAGCAGGGTAATCTCTCAACTGGCTCGTAATAACGACGAACGCAACCGGCCAAAACTAAAGTCGCCGCATCTGCGTTAGGAATGTAACTCTCAGTACCGAGTTCTTTGTGTATATCATGGCTGTAGTTAGCGTTTTACAACGGCTCAACTAATTTCGTTACGCTCTCATCTACCTGACAACTTGTCGTCAATGGCATACCAACTCCGACTTCCGGTGGAAATTCTGTAACGCTCAATTTAGGCTTACGGCAAAACCTTTGCTAATTTTCGTTGTAACAGCCGTGCTTTCTTCTATTATAGGTATAGAGTTTCTTTAATATTACTACCTATACACCGACGCTTAATGCAAGATCGTATCGAATCGCAGACACACTGCACTGTTATCACTGCGCGCCAACGTAGCTGCAGTTACTAACATTCGCCTCCTGCCTAAGAATTTACAGTCTTTTATGGAGGTTTATAACCAGCATCCTAAGTTTGCTTGCAACCAGTACGACCCAACCCCCTTGACTGCCAACGTTGTGCGCCGCATTTGCACTAAGGGTGCGCTCGTTTCTGTAAGCCTTTGCAGACGGGCCCCGGACGAGCTCAAACTGGTTATGGCGGAAATAGTACCAATGCTCGTACTTGGAATTATTCGTCCGTCCAAATGTTATGGGCATCAACATCACACATGGTGACCAGCACGGTTTGGGGGACCACGGGGTACTTAACCGTTACCGTTTCAGCTAAGTATCTTATTTCACGTATGCATTAGTTGCTGTTAGCTTTTATTAGTATGTCAACATGTAACAAAGTTGTTCTAGCCCTCGCCCAACATCATCTACCAATAGTGCCAGACGACGTTTCCTAAATCGCTGTCATTGTAACTAATGGCCTTTTCGAGCAAAGCATAATGCCAGCTAACCTCCGCGATGCCGCACAACCTTCTCAGAGATTTAGTTGTTAGCTATTATGGGTATCCAAAACATTCTTACGTTTTTAGCTGCTATTCGAATCACCAGCTTTTCTAACGCTAAACATCTTTTACAATGTAGATTGCGTCTATATTGGTTGACACGATAGCGGTTTACTGTCAGCCCCGAGGAATGCAAACTTGACCCAAACACTGTTGATGTCCTTGAGCACAAGGTAACATCGGATGGTATTGAAGCACAACAATACAAATTCCAAGCATTGAGTGACCAACCACCTTCAAGCCCCTTCAAGCAATTTTGCCCATTTCATAGCCGGGTTAACTTTCACCGGCGTTGCATTACTTACTGCGCAAACCATATGAAACCAAGGACCGACTTGCTTCGTGACAAACAACGCCCTTCTTATTTTCCAAACAACGCCAGTGGTGGCATCAAATAAGCACAGAAACGCTTCTCACTCATCTACACCCAAACACACCTATTTTTCTAACGACGGACGCATCAGACACCGCCGTCGGTGCAGTTTACCAACAAATTTTCAATCATCGATGCATACATCTAGGTTTCTTTTCGTAACTTTTGTAGCCTGCCTAATCGCATAACAGCAGCTTCCGTAGGGAACTACTAACCATTTAGTTAGGTGCTACACTCATCCGTCGCTATCGTGTGTGTTGACCTATTTTATAGTCTTAAATGCAAGCAAACCATGGCTCTGCTCCATCAGTGACGCGTTAGAAAAGTATCCGCCGCGAGAAACTAGACACCTGAACTACGTCCCTTAGTCCAGGACAGACGTAATACATGTCTCAGATATTCTAATTACTGTCGCGGATTCTCATTCACTGATCCACCAGGACAGCTTTTCTCTCGAAAGCAAATCGACTTAGCCGCACTTAGTGCAGCTTGACATGCTGAAACCTACTTAGACAAGCTTCAGCGTAATATATCTAGCACTTCTTTGCAACAAGCACCTACTCAGCCCGCGCTGTCAAGGCCAGCGCCGCAAAATCAGACTAACAACTCCACACATCGGAAAGTACGAGTACAATATTCTGAATCCCTCTTTCCATTGCCATGGTAAGGAAATGAAATCTCATCTTTGATTCGTAAAGTTTATTAGCGTCTTTTTTACCTTACCTTGCGTCTTCCTTACATCATATTTTCTTCCGTGATTCCACCATCCTTTTGCAGCTTTCGCAAAAGTATAAAAACCCTTTGACACTACAATAATAGAGTTAAACTTTTTGAAATCTAAGGACAGCTTGGTAAATTTGTTGTCGTACACACTTCTGTATAATTAAAATATTCCTTTGCTCCTCTCCACTTTTCCTTTCTTATACACTTTGTCGGTTCGTTAACCCATAGTTTTTCTTTCGCTGGAGCTCCGCAACCCCACAAGAAGCAGAGCGGAATTTTGCTAAACTAGCTGTAAGGACGCCCGCCTTACAAACGTCTTCCGTTTCAACGCTATATTAGGGACACTTTTGCGAGTGGCTAGAGTCCGATTGCGTAGTCTTTCTTCCGTAGCTGTATGAAGTTGCACAACCTAGTGTGGCCGATGGCGGACCATTGAAGGACCGTCCTCACTTATACTTAGGCGACCGACATGGAATGTTAAGCAAGTTATTGGCTTCCCTTTCATAAACCATACAGCACTAATTTTGTTGGCGTTCGATTGGATTGCAACGTGTGAGTGCTTTGTGTGCTGTGCCTCTCTACCCAATGAAAATTTAATAGTCCGTTCGTCGGAGGTGAAACACCTCGACCATCAACGTGCTTTCTTACAAATTCGTCAGGCCCCGTCCATAACCGGATAATACTATGCAACCCACGGACGCCATTAGTTTATTCTCACATTCCTAACGCTATTACCCAGTAAAGGACAACAACTGACTTACAGGCTACACAGCTACATACATAACAATCGGTTGGCGAACACCGGTTTTGGATTTATCTGTCAAGGTAGCTGGCCACAGGAAGCCTGTTTCTACAGCGGGACCATTGGCGCCTTGCGCTGCACCACCTACAGTTTCAACCCTACCCCATATGCAGAGTAAAGCCGAAATAGTAAGACCAGAAAGCATGTAGATAGGTGCCACATTCCAGCTTTGGAGTCGGCCTGCACGCCTGTACTGGCCAACACAAGCTGTATTAGGGAATCAATCGCACACAAGACCGTGGCTGTATCGTGGTCCTCTTCAGCCTGGGTGAAAGGCACCACGCTTTGGGCCTAGCGCGGCCACGATGATAGTGCACTTTATCCCCTCGAGCAACGATTAGCCGTCTCCTGGAACCAGTATGGCTAATGTGGTGGGTAATAGACAGGTAGGCACCTTGTCAACATGCACATTAAGCGTAGCCCCACCTGAGATATCAAGCAAGAGTCCATTATTTGAAACGGAGCTAACAAATAAAATTAACCAAATACAGTATGCAGATACGGTGACATCACTCTTCAATGACCAGAGGAAATAAATTGGTTGCAAACGAATCCGCGATATGTTAAAGATGTAAGAAAAGCTATTTTAAGAAAATGTTAAAACATAACAATTACTTATGTATATACAACTGTACGCACATATTCACTCTAATAATAAACATGTATTTTGTACATTTTTGGCCACACGCTGATACTTTAACCTAGGGCTGCCTGTATATGTGTACCTCGCCTTGTCGAGAATGAGTATTGATTGTTGGCCAAATAATCCAATGACAATGCTTGTTTTACCCCCGAAAATGTAATCACCTCTTCTTTACTGTAGAACCTGTACTAAAACACTTTTGAATATGCGAAAGCACAGCTCTCCTGAGGCTGATAGTATACCAACGAAATCACTAGCGGCGGTAGGAGAGAATTCAGCTGAGACATGTGTGTGATTTGTTAAACGCTATTTTGTTGGAATGTACGTCCCGACATGTGGAAACCAACGATAGTTACGCCTATTCAAAAGAAGGAAGTCGTTTCATTCAAGCATACTACCATCCGTCTGCTGCTAAATGCTTGCAATCCCACCAATTTAGGAAAAGGGGCAGCGCGTAGCCCTCACCCCTTCTAAGCGATAGCTTCTTTCCATATTTAGCACATTTTCCGCCCCATTTAGTTGTTCCACAAATTGATCATATGCGCTTAAGGACCTGTCCAACGCTCTTAGTGCTTGCATGTTCATCCAAAAGTTGATATACTTCTATTCTCTACTGATCCGGTTTCTGTTTGTTTTCGCTGTATTCCGTCCCTTCCCTGAAACACATACATGATACATTTATGGTAACGTTACGTAATATAGTTATTAGACCATTTTACTCACTGTTGCAACTGAGCAAGTACTTTATTACTTTACCGATGCATTTATTAGATCTGTTTATATGACTGTCTTTGTTCGTTGCCTATTATTCCCAAGGTTGTCACAGGTTCAGCGTCATACCCCCCAAGAATCATTCATAGCTGCAACAATAGCGTATTACGAAGCACAATGTTCTTTTACCTGCATATGAGTGCAAGGGTATCCGCTGTTTTTACAACTTACCGACCAGACACATTGTCCATTAGTTTGCAAGGATACAATTTTCCTGTGGCCGGAATAATGGGGCGCAGTTTGCCTAACCATAACACTTCACATACTTCTTAACTAATGCTCTTATTTTGGCATCTAATTTTACCATATACACGAGGACCTTCTATTTAAATTCGGATGGAAAACTCACATGCCAGTGCAAGGTGATTCTAGATTGAACGAATTTTGTTTCATGGCTAACCTTCGCTAAGGCCAAAACAATTAGGCGCGGTAAGTTTGCGCTGCTGAAAACTACATTTCGCTTTCCATTTATCCGAAGCTCTACACTCAGCTTTGACTTTTCCGTTTGCCTTGGATGCCTAACTTTCCCATTTACGCCAAAACTTCTCCGAGAATACATCCGCTCTATTTTCGGTATAATACCCTACTTTGCAGGACTTCAGCAGCAATTCACGATATCGCATGTTAGATTTCCGGAGACTCCACGGGTTTGGCAGACCATAAACACAACCCATACAAAATTATTCGTCAACTTAGCCATCCAGTAAGGTCTGGACAAGACCCAGGAAGGAAATAAGCACTAGTCTAATACATCAACCAACGGAAAAATGGGACGCAAATTCACTGCGACAAACCGAGCAAATAAATGCTCAACAAGAAGCGCAGCCGTTTACAACTTGCCATACAACGGATCGGTGGCAGTGTTTTAGGACGCGGTGAGCTTTGCCAGGCGGGCAAATGTCTAGTTAACAACACTGCAACGAGGCGGATGTGACTAGCCACCGAATTAAGTCACAGCCCATGGCCGTGCACTAGAAGTCCAAAATGCGTCACATTTCATCCTACTTGAACCGTTCGTTACACTGCAGATTCAAAGTCTGCATTTCTTGTCGTCGCTTTTCGTTCTTCGATTGCCCCAATGACATTAGCGATCTCAGCATCACATCAAATACCTTGACCTCGTTCTTCAGTTACCTTATAATCAATCAGCCGTGATCCTTGATATACTACAGAGGGAGGTATGAGTGTTATAAATGGCGGACTGGTTACATCATTACAAAAGGGTCCAGATCTCACGACAGCGCTAACATTCTTTATAGTTTACACAATTGTACAATTCTAAGCATAAACGTCTGAGCAATATTATGCTGAGGCCGGTACGATCGCTACATACTGTCCGTACGGTGACATTCACCTAATTAGGCCTTTATGTGCGTGCCTCGCACAGCCGACAATCATTGTTTATACTCTTACTACCGGTTTTCACAAAAGACATGGAAGCTATCATATTTGTTGCGCTAACAGCCGACTTGGAAGAATTTAACTACCTCTAACCGGACCAGCATTGCTTCTGACATAATCGTTGGGGTACTACAAATCTACTAATAACTCGGTTCAGATGGACTGTAGTAGTAGTCCCTGACTCTGGAATGGAGAGTGTATTCCTAGACGACCCAAAATTCTTTGAACCCTAAGACCACAACATTCCGCTTTACCAACGCCAGACAATTGGTATTGATGATTCTCTACTAGGATGGACCGGACGCCTTTTCTTTCTACGGCACTTGGAAGTACAAGAGCTTGAAGCGCTGTCAGCTCCCATTCCATTTGAACTCAAAATGCCACAGGCATCGGTAGGAGGATGGCGGTTACTTTGAGTTATATCAACGGTATCCCACGCCTATATTACCTTGGTCTGCCTGCCATATGCTAATGACATCAAGGTGTGTAGGGAGACCAAAATCCTAGTTGATATGAACGCACACCACGCTGATCTAGAAAGAGCGTATGCATGGTCCATCCAGAATCTACTGCATTGCAATGTGGACAAAATGTAAAGTGCTGCATTTACGGCCGTATGTTGGGTACTCCTGCATACGGTAACTAGGGACCTGAAACGTCTACCGGCGAGCAGGATTGTGCTTCTGTCCATGGTGAGTTTGGATGTTCGAGCCAGGCTGAAACGGGATCAAGGTTGGGCATCCAAAACGTGGGGCTCCTAAAGCATTTATTTGAACGATTCGACCCCTCAACTTTATCACAACCTCTCCGCTCATAAATTCGACTACGTGTGGAGTACGCAATACAGGTCTGGCAGCCAGGGTTAGGGCGAACTCCACCAAGTGGATGATACCACGACACCTTGCAACCATAAATATCTAGGGTATTTATTATTTGTCGTACGGATGAAGGCAATACGTGCTGTGGCTCTTCAGCGGCAGTATCGGTGTTTGCGCGGAAACCTCAGTATGATTGGTCAGAGATTGTGCGATCCAAACCACCGCTACCAAGACTTGCTAGAGTTCAGACATAACAGCAGTTTGTTCTGCCACCAACTCAAGCTAGCAGAGCGTTGTACTAGTATGGGTTGCCGTCGGAATTTATTTTCCGTACACTTTTTCAGAAGGTGGAATGCCCCACCTTAATCGGCCATATGTGCTCCCAATCTGGTAGAGTTCGAAGTCGGTATTGAACGTTCACTTATTTGACTGCAACCTCTTACAAGGCCTATTACCAAGGAATATACTCAAGCGTCTCTAAGAGATGCAACTGGCGTACGGCGCTTAGGTTTCACACTTTTCACCTTATGCGTACAACAGCATGAGGCAAAATATTTATGCCCTACCATTTGCTGTCCTCCACATAGATTCATCTTGGATGTGCTGCTTATACTCTGTATAAGTTAGTGAGTTCACCATGGTAAACCCAATTTTGCAAACAAGTTTGTTATATGTTAAATTCCTAATTATCGTTTTACAGGATCCTTTAAGCATTAGCTCTGTTACCTGCATAAAAGCACTGGTATATTATTCCATTAAATTGGTCTTTACTTGCGCAGCCTCTCGCCGTAAGGTGATTGTATGTAAGATGAGTCCGGCTTTGCTAGCTTCGATCTGGCGTTCACACTTCATGAACTGCCAGCTGCCGCATGCGTTTCACTTCACTTCTCGGTACTTACTAGTAGAACTTAGCGCCCGGTGCGAAAGAAGCGAAAAATGTTAACATTTACTTTACTTCTTTGTATAACCACAACCTACTATTCACGACATCCCTCTATGGATATTCTAACATATTTTCTCACCCAGTGCCTTCGGGAGTTTTTGATGGCCCCAGCGGGTCTTATGGCCCCGCTGAGAAAGGCTGCTCTATATTATTTTCTTGAATCATTGCACTTAATGATGCTGCTGACTGCCTATCTTTGAAATATCTGCGCATGGCATAACATTGAGTGTCTCCTTTAATCAAGAACGAAGTACTCATTTACACAGTTATGTATTAAAGGCTACGTTAGGAATAAGAGATGAGCGTACATGTGACTGTTGATAACTGGCTGTAGGTATACTTGCTAGCCGACACGGCAGAGTGCAAGTAGATAGGGCGTGAAGCGATGGAACGGCGCTCGACGGCGGCGCGTTATTTCCTGCTTACTGTAAGCCACGTTGAGAATATGAGGTGAACGTACTTGTGGATGGTGATAGCTGGTCAAGCCTTGGCTTGCTTACAGTAGATGGCAGAGTGCACAGAAGCATGGAATGGAGCGATGAAAATTCGGTGGACGGAGGCGTCTATTTGCATGTGCACTGAATAACCTAAAAGCAGTAAGCGACGAATTTACTTGTCGTTACTTCTGCGCAGTCCTACATTTAGTCGCTAGTACGCCTGGCAGCGGTGACAGCGACGGTAGGCAATGCGATGGCATGATGGAGGACAGTGGCGTTCATTTGCTTAGGCACGGCAAAGCACATATGCACTGTTGTTGGTACCGCGTGGGGTCATAACTGCTGCGTAGTAGGAACGGTAACCTAGGTGGATCCACTGCTTGGTAGGGTGGAATGTCTGTGGGCTGCCGCGTATATCTGCATGGACAGTAAAAGGCAAGTAGGCTGTTAGTGATTAGATGTGTTCACGGTCTTCGAACACTGAGTTGTAGACCACCAGCCTCGGAGATACGGCAGTTACAACGCAAACACCAATAGTTGCGTAAGGACTGCAAAAGCGTGGTCTATAAATGTAAGTAAAGAAATAAAGATTTTATTCCTGGCTAAGCAAGACACGCCAATGGAGACGTGATCAGGTAGGTGCAACTATAAAAATACTATGGCGCAATTGTGCCAACGACAGTAGAAAGTGCGAATACATTCATGACTGGAATTGTACGACGAAGGAACTATGAAAAAACAATAGGGCTGTCGCCAGATAGGGCTCGTTTGTACGTACATAATCAGTCTGCCATATATTGTAATCATACCTCAGCCGATGATAGATCATGAATCCCAAATGACCGATTGAAAGATAATTAAAAATCAAGGTCGAGAGAGGTTTGCCTATATATTTACCTCGTGTTTATGGGACGCAAAGTCAACGGTGATACCACATAAAGAAAAGGACGAAAATATATGCAGTTGTAGAAGTGCCAGTGGAAGCAACCTTTCAAGAATGATGAACTGTGACGCTCTTTGAACTTCCAGTGTGTGGCCGTGGGCAGTGAGTTTATTCGGTGGCTAGTCACATCCGCCACGTTGCATTGTTGTTAAATAGACATGCCAGCCAAAACCCACCGCGTTCTAAAGCACTGCCGCTGATCCATTTATCGCAAGTTGTAACTGTCTGTGCTGCCTGTTAAGCGTTTATTTGTTCAGTTATTCGCAGTAAATGTGCGTCCCATTTTTCCGTCGGCTGATGTTTTAGTCTAGTGCTTATTTCGTTCCTGGGTCCTGTCCTGACCTTACCGGATGGCTACGCATGTTTGGTGCTTTATGAATTGGATATGCTTTAAATATGATGCGTTGGTCATAGGAAAACCGCGCGAATTCTCCGGAGACATGCATTACAATACCTTGGTGCATTATTGAAGCTAAAACAAGGGATATTCTACCGGAAAACGAACCGGATATCCTCTTGAAGTAAGTTTTAGCGTGCATAGGAAAAATAAGCATCAAATGCCAATAAAATGTGCAAACCGGGCTGGAGAGCTCCGGATGAGTGGTAGGCAAAAGAAGGTATCCAGTTGCAAAAAATGACAAAACCTAATTGTCCTGGCCATGCTTCGGTTGCAAACGGTGTCTTTGAAATCAACGGGTGAGCACTAGGTAAGAAGTAAGTACAGAGATTCAAAGCTGAATTTTGGGTGCACGCTTTTAGTTTTGCTTGCTACTCTCAAACTCTATTGAGACTTTGGTTCAATTTGAGGCAAACCTCGGAAGTTCCGATCATGAGTACCGTATTCTAAATGGAAATATTTGGGTGTTGCCCTTTCCAACGCTGTTACTTTGTTGGACGAACTGTACCCTATTTATTAAGTCTAAGGAAATTTTGTATCTTTGCGAGCTAAGGGATAATTTGTCCCGTCAGTAATTTGTAAAAGCGGCAAAGATGCTCCCAATCATTTCCAGCTAAATTAACTTTGTGCCTGGTTTTGTTGTAGTGTTGCAGCTATGGACGACTCTTTGCGCGCTTAGCGCCGTAGCTGTGACAAGTTTATGAAAATGGCGACACACGATGACAGCCACGATAACAGACCACTTGCTTCCCGAACACAGTCGATCAAGTTCAACAGTGACGGAACCATTGCCCCTTTATACCGTGTTATTGTCATTTTAATGTCTCCTTTACACGTGTACCATAAGGGACGAAATACAACGGGAAGCAAGCAGATCGCTGAGCAGTAGGTAATGAAAATTTGTTCCAAACTGTGATTAAGGCAGGGGCAACGGTAATTTGGAGTGTTTAACAGCGCATACACCTAACCTGTGGAACACCAGAAAAAGGAATGAGATGTGCACAATATGAAAACAGCTATCGCTCAGATGAAGTTACATGGACAACCTGCCTTAGCTCTTAATTGGTAGGATTGCAGGAAGTCAGAGAAGATAAGCACTAAAACTTAAACGTCAACTGTAGAAGCAATGCAAACTCAGAGCACGGAAAGAAAAGCGTAGGGTTTGTTAAGAATAGACTATATTAAAAAGAAATAGAGAAGTAAACAACACTCCATGGGTGATAAGTGGTGCTTCTTTCTTAATAATCATAAGGAGGATAAAAGCTGCCCATAACTGCACCTTTTGGTAAGCGTTATAGAGCTTTGCTTTGGCAGTGCTTTGATCATATAGTTCGCAGAAATCTGAGAGAGGTCGAAAAGCAGGAGACTGTACAGGCGAGACTGAATATGTCAGCGCGCTTATGTTAGGCCTCCAAACTTAATTGGGAATGGAAATAGTGATTGTCATAGAAAAGGATAAGTTTTGGTTTAACCAAAACATATGAAGATGGCGTCTAAATGTCTAGAGAGAATCACGAAAAAAGGAAAACTGAGGGTTAGGTACGCAAAGCCCAGGTCATTTAGGTCTTGGGTATCACAAAGAAGTCAAAAGCCGGAGACTAATCAGTCAAGACCATATCGTGGCCGGGCGCAAAGACTTATTCATCTAATGGAAGAAGAAATGCAATCAGGAAGCGCGGAAAGGAAAACATAAGGTCAGGAAAGAAATGGCTCGTTTGAAGGGAAGTAGTATAGTCAACGATATTCTCAAGGTAATGGAACCAGATCGTTGGGCTTACCGAACACTGATTATTAGGGCCACAGTAGTTGAATGGTATGAGATCATTATGACAAGGATTAGTATCGGCACATCGAGTTTAAGCAGTATTATTAAAGTCGGAAAACTAACAGAGAGAGTCGGCGGAAATAGCGATAGTATTATGAAATAGGAACTAAAAATAAGGACAAGTCATGATCTGCAAGGCGCTTAAACTGTTGGGTACAGAGCCCTGCGCCGGCAGAGCCTAGATCATTTCCATCTCATAAGTTTAAAAAGAGGTCAGAAAGCAAGAGACCATTCAGCCAAGACTAAGTAAGACGGCAAGATAATCCTTGCCCGCCAAATGAGGTAAAACTAAAAGTAATGAGTAAGATCAGAATAGGCAAAGTTTAAGACGAAGGTGGCTATATGAAAATAAGTAATCATGCCGAGCAACGTAATCATGCTGAGGGACACAGTGTTTGGAATGCCGAGCCTAAATCTGGTAGCAGTCGAAAAGCAAAAGACTGGTTCAACCAAGCCAAGGTAAGTCCGGGCAAAAAGAATAATCCGTCAAATTTAAAATGAAATGCAGAGAGCTTGATAAAAGTATATGGTTGGGAAAAAAGGCTCTATTGAGTAGAAATGGTTATGCCTATAAAATCTCAGGGTGTTGTGGGCAGCTCTTTTATATATCGATGCGTCATCTATAGGGTCTCAGTAACCGGAAAGAAGACCATCGAGACGAGACTAGAATATTGGTGCATAGAAAGCCGTATTAATGTAGACAGAATAATAACACTAAGCGTCTGCCGAATTAGGCAAGGTAACGATAGACGTGGAAAATAATAATAATAAAGATAAATCGTGACCAGCAATGCGTTTGAGGTGTGTGTTTCAGTGCGTTAATTTGACAAAGGCTAGGATATTTAGAGTTTGGAAGGTTAGCGAAGATCAGGTAGCAAGAGAAAGTTAAGACGAGACCGTATTTTCTGCGCTTTACATTTGTTCGCCAAATTTAAGCACTAATGTTAGAAGTGGGTGCATAAAATAATTTGAGTTTAAAAGCTGATGAATGAGGCGTCAACAAAGCAAGTGTTTGGCCTGTAAAGGTTAGATCGTTTACGTCTTAGATGACTGAAAATAATAGTGCAGGTGACTGGTAAAACGTTGCCAATTCAGGGCCGGGCACTTGGCTTTATCCATGTAACTGAAGGAGGATCGCTCACAGAGTGAGCGCGGAAAGGAAAGCATAGTGTCGAATAAAAATGGAGCTATTGAGGGGACGTGGTAAAGCCAACAATGTTCTCGAGGTGATGAAAATATGCCGTTGAGTCTGCTGAGGTTTGATCCTTAGGGTCACAGTAGATGGACGGTAGGGGACCAAAGTGCCTAGCTTAGCATTTTGGCTCCTAACTGGAAAGCCGCACTATTAGTCCAAATATTAAGAAAGAGCGTCAGCTGAAATAGTGATGTTAGGAATGGAAGGGGATAGCAGCATAAGGTTGGGTCATGAATAGCACTGCACTTGAGCTGACCATTAGAGAGCTTTGTTTCGGAAGAGCCTAGAGTGTTGCATTTGGATTTGTCTGGGAGACGTCGGGAAGCAGGCGAGGCCGGATAATTCAACAAGATGATGTTAGCCCGCCAAATCAAGGTGAATCAAAGTAATGTGTGGGTACAGAATAGGAGCAGCGCGGGACGAAAGTGGCTATATGAAAATAAGTAAGCGTGCCGAGCACGGTGCGCAGGATAAGTGACACTATGTTGGGATCGCGGAGCTTAAATCGTTTAAGCCTTGGATATCTCGGAGTAGTCGGAACGCAGGAGACTAGTCAGACGAGGACAGGACAAGTTCGGGCACGAAGCGTAATTCGCTTAATTTTAAATGGAATGCAGAGGGTGTGAAAAGGAAAGCATATCGTTGGGAAAGATGGCTCAAATGAGTAGAATTGGAATAGCCTACTAAGATCCCATGGTGTTGTGGACAGAGCTTTGTACCTGTCCATGCATCATTGGTAAGGTCTCAATAGCCGGAAAGCAGACCATTGAGATGAGACTGGAAGTTTTGCTTATAGAGAGAAAGCCATAGCATTATGGTCGGAATACTAACAGAGAGCGCCTGCAGAAATTGGCGTGTAAAGGATGAAAGCGTACTTATTGATAAGGATAAAGCATGACCAGCAATGTTTTTGTGGTGCGTGTTTTAATGCTTTGGTACGGCACATTCTAGGTTAGTTATATTTTAGAACACTGAGAGGGGTTGGAAAGCAGGAGAGCGTTCAGACCAAGCCGCTTAAACCAACTGGTTGGGTTTGGCTCCCCAATTAATGTGGGAATAAACGTAATGTGTCTCTTCAGGAAAGAAATATCTTGAGAAAGAAAATGATGCAGAGTAACAGGCTGGGAAGATTAATGATAGCCAGAGAAGCCTAGGTTAACTGATAGCCTAAACTTGTGAGGTACTTTTACAGGGGTCCAATGATACGTTCTGTAAGGGGATGAAAGCTCTATATAGCTTCGGGCCGCAAACCCTCCTTTGGTTAAGCGGGTAAGCAGAAGAAATATAAGAATGGGTGAAAGGAGGATTCGTCAAGGAGCCAGTGGCGTATTGTTTATACAGGGCGATGCGAGTACGGATGCAGTCGATACGATAACGTCTAAGTAGGAAGTTAAATCGCTGATAAGTGAATGACGAGGCAGTGTTTCTCATCTGTTGGCAGTAGCCCAGGAAGCGGCAGCGTGCTAACAACTGGAACAAGATCATACACGTGAAGAACGGAGAGGCAATTGCGAAGAACAAATGCGGAGCAGAATCATGCGACTGAAAGTTGCAGGCACATGCGCACAGGTGCATCCAGAGAATGGATTAATAAGCTTGAAACGCTGTTTCTTTACCAATAAGAGATCTAGTAAGTGGTGGTTGCATGGACAATGGTCAAGCAGAAGACATGTGTTAAAATGTGCGCACCTAATCGTCAGCCCTCGGTAGCTCAGATGGTAGAGCAGCGGACCGGAAATTCGTGGACCGGGATTCGACTCCCCGTCGAGGCATATTATTGTGCGTGAATTTTAATCGTGGCTTCTACTTTCTTCGAACTTCACACTACTCACAAATATCCACCATTAATGGTCTATATGTGAGCAGAACATTGTTGCCAGAACTCGTCATAGTTTGTTCAGCTGTGCAGCAGCATGATGTTCGGTAAAGCTTGGAAATCCAATGCCGCGCTTCCTGCTGAACGTACCTTGAACGATCTACAGTGCTTTAACTTGTGCGTAAAGAAGCTCCTTCCACCTGGATTACCCGGTGTTATTGTCAGGAAACTGACCAGATTGTGCATTGTTCTATTTAAAGCCCAAACATTCGACAGCACCTGCTTCTTGGGGTCCTATCCACCTCGGGGGAACGAATTGTGCCGTTGCGGTTTGCTTTGAAACTGAAGTGCACTAATATCAGCGTTCAGCCAGACCTCGCGCTAGCGGCTAGGCCGAAGCCAAACGAGACCATTAGGGACCGCGCATCAGACTAGTGGCCGATGAACGTGGTCTCTGGTTGGTGCCTTTTCGGGTTGTCAGCTTGTGGTTCTTTTCCGCTGTAACCGTGCCAGTCCTGGTAGCACCAAACTTAGGACTGGAGATTGCGAATACCTTCATCTAGTGCTAAGCAACTTGAGCAACTTAAGGAACAAGCGATACCAGATAGGTCTCCTTTGAGATGGGTCCCGTACCCATGTACTCGAATTTACTGAAACGTAGCTGTCTCAAGACATCACGGAAGCTGAAGTCCAGCTGTCTGACTACGCACTATTTAGATGTGATCGCTTTGCTGGCCGACAAGTTGGGGGCATTATGCCTTATGTTATCTGTGGAACTAAAGTTTGACCCACTTGCAAGTTTGGTCGGCAGACATGACTGTCGAAGCTCTGTCTGTAGTGATTAGCATTTCCTCGGCTCAACACAGCTGTAATTGTGTATAAAAGCCCTGGGCGGGCGTCCAACGATGTGCTTGAATTTATTTGCTCCCAATTCGCAAGCATGTATTTGAAACTGGATTAGTTTAATCTACCGAAACTTTGCTGGGCAGAGCTTTCTTGCGGCGCTGCGGAAGGTAGGTTTGGTGACATTTTATTGAGCTTACGATACAAGTACCGTGGCAACAGTTCTTGGACCACCCCACTGGGTACATGGATGCTTAAGTACCGTCTATTTTGGATCTAGATTTTGCCAAGTCATTAGAATTTGTAGGTGACTTCGCTTACGACTCTCCCTAGGATGCCTGTAAGCATGTTCGTTTTTCATTCATTTCATTCAGCTGTGCTGTGGGAAGGCGTCACCAGAGCTTCGCTGGATCATATCCAAACATATGTAGTCTTAACTATCAGGCAATAAGTATAAAGGCTATTGCGTTGCGCTGCGGATTCTCGGTGGCCAATACGGTTCAGGTGGTCCGGGATGAATATAAATCTTTTCTCTCAGAAGTGTCTATTTCCTACCTCCCGCTTGCAATGAGAAACGAGACTCGAGCACAGCATCCGTGCATGGATACCACTAGCAAGTACCTGCACCAAAAGTGTTTTAGGCGCAGGAGGACCAAGCTTAAAGCGAGGAGCAGGATCGGTACGCTTTAGAACCATTACGCGAATATAAGGCCAACCTCCAGTAAGTGGAGCACACCAAAAGTGATGCTAGGAAAAATGTATTAAGTGGGGCGAAACGCTATCTAGTGCTAAAAATAAGGCACCGGAAGATAGCTAGCTAGAAGAAAGGTGTGGTCGCGTGCGCGGAGAGCAAAGATGGCCGCGGAGCCGATGGGCGTCGCGCCGTTCGAAGGCGGATGCTATGTTGACTTAAACAGACGCGAGCAACGTTCAAACAGGCGAGCGGCTAATTCGCTATGTACATCGATAAAATATAATTTTGTGATTTTGGAATGTTTTACGCAGCAAGCGGCAGCCAAACAGGGGAATCTCCAGGTCACTACACAACCCCCATCTTCGAAGGGAACCGTAGGTGACCCTTCGATCTCCGTGGGGACTGTCCGTCACCCGCCAGCCTTCTGCGAGACCAGGCGGTGAAACCTGATGCAGCTGCTGGGGGAGAACCAATGCGATCGGACGCTAGGGGGCTCCCACCCGTGTCCTCCCTACAGGTGCCAAAAACACAAAATGGGGGAAATGTTCGTAGCGTTCGAGTGCGTAGTGTCAGCACATGATGTTTGAGCACGTAGTGTCCGAAAACGTAACGTTCGATTGTCGTTGAACGTCTGCGTGTCGGGGATATGAAAAAGAAGCGAAAAAGCGGAGTGTCAAACAGGTGCGAGCGACAGAGCTAACAAAAGGCGATAGCCCTTACCGAGTGCGATAAGCGAATAAAGCGAGAACCATTTTGTGTTTTTAAAACGGTTTTCTCCTTTTATAAGTTTTCAAAACGTTTTTGCGATGTTTAGGGTTTTCAAAACGCTTTTGCGGTTTTTTGGGTTTTCAAAACTGCCATTTGTTGGGCGGGTTAGGCCACAAGCAAAAAGGAAGCGGGAAAGGAAGCATGAAAAGAAGACTAATCTTTTAATCGCGCTGGCCAATGAACCCGCCTACCTGACCGGTCGGAGGCGTTGCCGATCCAGCAGTTTTGTTGGATGAGGAAGCTTTCGGCTCGATAGAATCGGAAGGAACTGAGTCGCAAGGGTTAGTCGGAGAATGCTTCGTAGCATCGAAAGTAGGCGTGTCGTCGATCATAGGTTGCGTTGACTCGTCGGAAGGTGGACAGGAGTCATCGTCGATCCCAGGTTCCACATGAGCAACCTTGAGACGGTCAATAGAGACAGTTTCACGTTTACCGTGGTGGTGGATAACGAATACGCGTTCCTTACGTTTAAGAACCTTAAATGGACCTCGTAGGGTCGTTCGAGTGTTCTGTGTAGACCATCGACTCGAAGGAAAAGGTAAGCGCAATGCAGTAGATCTGGTGGAACGAACGATTTACGTCGTTGTTCTCGCACGTCGGTTACTTTGATATGGCGCAGGTTCGTGGCTAACTGCCAAGCGTAATTCGCGTCGTAGAGGGGTGTTCTGGGGGTTTCAGAAAAGAAGTCCCCAGGTAGTCGAAGAGGTAGTCCATATACCAGTTCGGCGCTGGACGTGTGCAAATCAGCTTTAAGAGCTGATCGGATACCAAGTCGTATCATAGGCAGTGCTTCGGTCCAGCTTAGTGCGTTAGCGGCACTATGTGAGACCTTCAGCTGTCGGTGGAAACGTTCCACCATGCCGTTGGATTGCGGGTGATAGGCGATAGTCCGGATGCGTTGACATCTGAGGACTTTGAGAAGATCGTTGAAGGTAGAGGATTCAAACTGCGGACCGCGGTCGGTAGTCACGGTGACTGGACATCCATGTGAAGCGATCCAGCGCTCAACGAAAGCGCACGTTACGGTGTCCGCGGATACGTCGGGTATAGATACGGCCTCGGGCCAACGGGTTTATCGGTCGATCATGGTCAGAAAGTAGACCGTTCCTCTGGATGGTGCCAAGGGTCCAACTAGGTCGAGATGGACATGGGCGAGGCGAGCTGAGACTTGCGGAAACCGACCAAGCGGAGCGGACACGTGCCGCCGTAGCTTGGCCTGCTGACACGTTAGACAACTGCGTGCCCAGCGCTTAAGATCGCGTTGCATTCCGAGCCAAATGTATCTCTCGGATATGAGCTTGATCGTGGCTCGGATGCCTGGATGAGCGACGTCATGAAGTGTGTTGAAAACTAGAGGTCGAAAGGCTTCTGGAACGAAGGGTCGAGGTCGTCCAGTAGAAGTATCGCACAAGATTGTGAAATCAGATGACGGCAGTGGATGCGATGTGATTCGTAGAGAAGAATCTTGTTTGACGGTCTGACAGTCAGTGTCGGTTAGTTGCGTTGTAGCCATTGCAGATAAGTCGATTGCCTGGCCAGCGGTGTGGATTGCGGGGACGCGTGAAAGAGCGTCAGCAACGACGTTATTCTGACCTGAAATGTGTCGGAGGTCAGTAGAAAATTGAGCCACGAAATCCAGCTGACGAACCTAACGTGGTGTGTGACGAGCTGATTGATTTCGAAAGGCGTAAATAAGCGGCTTATGATCGGTGAAGATAACAAACGGATTACCTTCTAAGACGTGCCTGAAATGTCGGACGGTAGAATAAACTGCCAGCATTTCGCGGCTGAACGTACTGTACTTGACTTCTTCCGGTTGTAAGCGTCAGGAGTAGAAAGCGAGTGGTTTCCAGCATCCCTCAGTGAATTGCTGCAGGACGGCGCCAATGGCGATGTCTGATGCATCGACTGCAACGCTGAGTGGAGCTTTGGGGTCGAAATGGTGAAGCATAACGGCTTCAGCCAAGGCCTCTTTGCAGACCTTGAAGGCTTCAACTGCATCGGGCGTCAACTCGACGTTGCCGTTCTTGCGTCCACGAAGTAAGTCGGTCAATGGACTGAGCAAGTCGGCACAACGTGGCGGAAATCGACGGCAGTACTTGATCATCCCACTAAAACGGCGGATGGCGGCCAAAGTAGTCGGAACGGGAAAGTCCTTAATAGCGCTAACTAGGTCTTCGAGCGGCCGTATGCCATGCTGGTCAATTCGATGACCAAGAAATTCGATAGATGGTTGCTGAAAGATGCATTTGTCAGCATTGACAGTAATGCTATTAGAGGCTAACCTCTCGAAAAGCACCTTGAGGTGCTCCGCGTGCTGTTCTTTGGAAGAACTAGCTACTAAGGTGTCCTCTATATAAGGATGAACAAAGTCGAAACCTCTCGTGACAGAGTCTACGAAGCGTTGAAAGTCTGAGCTGCATTGCGAAGACCGAAGGGCATTCGCAGGAATTCGAAAAGCCCGAAAGGTGTGCTGACTGCGCTTTTTGGAATGTCATCCTCGGCTACAGGGATCTGGTGGTAAGCGCGGGCCAGATCGATCTTCGAGAACACACGGGCGCCATGTAGGCCAGCCGTGATGTCCTGAATGTGCGGAATCGGATAGCGGTCGGGGACGGTAGCGTTATTGTGAGCGCGATAGTCGCCACATGGACGCCAGTCTCCTGACCTTTTAGGCACCATGTGTAGAGACGACGCCCACGGGCTCTTAGACGGGCGAATAATGCCTAAGTCTAGCATGTGCTCGAATTCGGAGGGTGCAATTTTGAGCTTGTCGGGGGTCATGCGCCTGGCTTTTGCGAACACAGGCGGACCTTTCGTAACGATGTGATGTGTCGCGGCGTCGGTTGCGGAAGTCAACGGGACGGCAGGAAGGAAGGCCTGCGGAAAACTATCGAGCAGCCTTTGCCCGACGGGTGAACTAAGTTGAGTCACGTACACGGGACTGACTGACGCGGTGTCGGTCAAAGTCCCAATGATTGCGTGATTCGTAAGGCGGTCGACTAGACGGTGTCGCTTAACGTCGACGAGTAGGTCGTAATGACGTAAGAAGTCGAGACCGAGGACAGACGTCTGAAAATCCGCAACGAGGAATATCCGTTTGAAAGCGCGTCGGAGGCTGGGATTTAGCGTGTGCGAGCGTTGACCATATACGCGGATAATGGTCCCGTTAGCTGCGCGCAATGAGCTAGTCACTTTTTCGGTCGGGTCGTTTGGATCACGCGGGAGAACGCTGACTTCTGCGCCAGTATCGACGAGATAGCGAACTCCTGTTCCACGATCGGTGACGAAGAAAAGGCGACTGCGTTGACCAGATACGTCCGTCGCCCCTACGTGCTGGTCCGCCCGTTTACCTGCTGTTGTCTTTTGAAGGAACAGGGCGGGCGACATGATTTAGCTTGCTGGCCGAATCCTTCATGATACCAGCAGTAACCGTTTCTATTCGGTGATCGAGAAGGAGAGTTCGAACGTGAACGCGAACGGCTCCTAGAGCATTTACAGCGGTTATGTCCGGAGGCCGAAAATTCTGCGAATTGTCGAGTCAACGTTGCCATCTGGGATTTAAGCGTGGCGGTATCGTAGTCCGGTTTCGTCTGGACCTTCGAAACCTGGCCGTACGACTCCCAACTTCGGTCGGCTGTATCGGGCAGTTTGGATAAATTTGCATCCTCACTAGCGCAGAGGATGTGTAGCATCTCGCGCGGAAGTCGTTGCAACCACATTTCCCGAAGAAAAGAATCATCTACCGAAATGGGTTTAGCTAGGCTCTGCATTTTTCGAAGCAGCTAAGACGGCTTAAGATCGCCAAGATCGGTTTCGTTAAGGAGTTTCGTAAATCGTTGTCGATCGTGTAAGCCTGTTCTTCTCAGAACAGCTGTCTTGACTGCATCGTAAGACTTTTGGTCGTCAGGAAGATCTAGAATGTCATCAATGTCATCGATGACATTTAGGGGAAGCGCGGAAACGACAAGGTGAAACTTGGTCTTTTCGGACCTCATACCACGCAAAGAAAATTGCAAATCTAGCTGACCAAACCAAGACTTAGGATTAGTCTCGCGAAAAGGTGCGCTAGGAAGCGTAACTGTGCCGATCTGAACGTCAGAATCTACGCGATCAGTTTCCATAGCGAGAAAAACAACGAGCCAGCGAGATTAAACCGGAAAATGAAAAGTGAAAATCAGACGGGTTAGCGAAAAAAATGTGGCCAAATCTGAAAAGAAAGGTTAGCGAAAACTCACCAAAAGTCGGGGTCAGCAGAAAAACGAGGAGCAGGATCGGTACGCTTTATAACCATTACGCGAATATAAGGCCAACCTCCAGTAAGTGGAGCACACCAAAAGTGATGCTAGGAAAAATGTATTAAGTGGGGCGAAACGCTATCTAGTGCTAAAAATAAGGCACCGGAAGATAGCTAGCTAGAAGAAAGGTGTGGTCGCGTGCGCGGAGAGCAAAGATGGCCGCGGAGCCGATGGGCGTCGCGCCGTTCGAAGGCGGATGCTATGTTGACTCAAACAGACGCGCGCAACGTTCAAACAGGCGAGCGGCTAATTTGCTATGTACATCGATAAAATATAATTTTGTGATTTTGGAATGTTTTACGCAGCAAGCGGCAGCCAAACAGGGGAATCTCCAGGTCACTACTATCTTGCGGCTCCAACCACCAGCAGTTATGCTAGATACCCCGTGGAAGGCAGTAGATGTAAGCCACTTGAAGAAAGCTCGGCTGCTGCACGGAAGGCGATTGTTTGAGGAGGCAACGGAAAATGCGAAGCTTTTTGTTCTTTTTAAGGGCGCCGTAGTGCAACTGGGTTAATTCCACCTTTGATGCGGGCAGCTTAACTAATGCATATGCGGACCCTGACTATGTTCGTCTACTTGGTGTGCAGTATGCAGAGGCCCTTTTACCTGAAGCCGCGTGCCTAGCATTGAATTGGTTCCTAGTAACCCTGAGTATTCTTATTTAGCTGAATATCCTGTTGTAACAACGCAAATTCCTTAGGCTGTTGCAAGAGATGAACCATTCTAATGCAACGGGGCCTAGGTCAATTTAATTGAAGCGTCTACATGTGTTGGTTTTGAAACTAACTGAACTCCTGACGATGGTGTTTCAGAAGTCACGTGGCGGCGTACCTTATCTGCTGAATGGAAGTGGGCTGTTATCTGTCTTATGTTTAAAATGGCGACAGGCGTTTGCCAGCGAATTATAGGCTAGGCAGTCTGCCTAGTGTCGTGTTCGAACTGCGTGAAACACTATTGACATCTGAGGAAAAGTTACCTTATTAGAGTTAATCTACTCAGTAGTGCACAACGCGGCTTAAGGAAGAGCTTTTCCTCTTTGACGAATTTGTCGGTTGCTCTGGAAAATTTCGTTGGGGCAGTGGACAATAGCAACATAGTGAAGGCGCTTACCGTCGACTTCTCAAATTCATTTGTAAAGGTGCCCCAAGTCACTGGCTGTCTGAATTTTTGCAGCGTGCGCAGGTGAACTGCGCCTTATGCTTGAGACGAGCGGGTATTGGCGGTGTCCCACTAGGCTTGTTTCTTAGACCGTGGCAGTTCTCCATCTGCTCAGACCACCTCCCTCTCGTGTCAGTGCTATTGTTTACTAAGGACATTAAGTTGTGGAATGCTGTATCCCTGCGGTTCTGAGGCTATTCAGGCTGCCCCGGACAGGTACACGGACTGGTCAACTTAGTGGCTACAGCCCACTAAGCAGGCTAAATGTTCTGTCCTTCGGATAGGAGCAGGATTTCCGACTTCGAGGTAGTGCTCAGTGGGGTCGAACACCCCGTTGTCCCCAACCAGGTAGACCTAGGCGTAGTTCATTCCTCGTCTGCATTCTGGTGACGACTGGAAGAAGGCGCAAACAAGGTTTTCAGGTGTGGTGGTTAATAACCGGTTGGTTCGAACTCCTAACTGTCGACTTCTTTCTGAAGCTAACTACCTTTCCATATGACAACATTCCTCCAAAAATGCCTATTTACTAAAAATGCCCATTGCATTTATCCCAACCTTAATTAAGCGGCCTAGCTTCATCTAGCTGAGTTATCTGGTTTGTCTGAACGGTCCCCTGATTCTGACCTTTCTCGGACTTCTTCGACCTAAATGATCTAGCCTCTTCCAACGCAACGCTCTGTTACCCAACCCTTTAGAGCATTGCTGGTCGTGATTCATCCCTATTATTGTATTCCACTTTCATTCTTAACCCGTCTATTCTGCTGACGCTCATTGTAGGTTATCCGACATTAATAATTCGGCTTAAGCTCGATGAGCCGATATTCCAGTCTTCAGTCAATGGCATTCTGCTTTCTGACTACTGAGAACTTACGGATGAATCATCAACTGCTCCCAAGGTCCATTCACAAAACCTCTAAATTTGCAAGCATTTCTACTTCTCCTCTTCAACGTCTTTTCACACTCAAACCAATTCTTTCCTTTTTTCGCTTCCACTGATTTTATTCCTTACTTAACTAAACGGATAATACATCGGCCTTGACCCGTATCTAGACTCGTTTGACTAGTCTCCTACTTTCTGACTGCTTCCAGACATCCGGGACGCAAACGATTTAGGCGTTGTAGTCCCAACAAGCTGTGCCTCTCATCCTTAGTGCTTTGCTCGGCATACTATCTACCTATTCCGGCGCAACGGTATGCAACTCTTACAGTAATTACATCGCTGAGCCTTATTCATCTTCCTTTTTATCAACTGGAAAGCATTATCACCTGTAGCATATCGTTGGCTTTTCCACTTATTCAAAGTAGAACCGCACTTACCGACCCTTTCCTTTCCTTTCCGTGCTTTCTGTTGCATTCCTTCTTCATTTGACGGTAAGTTACAGGTGCTTGACCATCCTACATTATTATATTCCTGCCAATTTAGGACTGAGCCAAAGCGTCTCTGTTGCTTCTGAGTGATACTGTGTTATATAAACTGCACATCTCCTCCTCCTTTCTTAGGTTTGTTGGGCGGAGCCTGGAATACTAGTCGGTAAGCAATGACACGTAAAACGGTCCAAATACGACAGTATAGAAGTCGGAGGCGACTGAACCCAACGTGTATTATGCAGGCTACAAGAGTAGGAAGCGAATAAGACAGAGCGAGAAACTTGCAGCGGGGAACTCACCAAAACGGTTTGTGACAACGGACATGCAGTCAGTAAAACAAGTGGACGTTTCGAAGGTTAAAACAACCATAAAATCCAATGTTACAAGAGCATGTTTTCTGGTGCACTACAAGGGCCTCCCCTTAGAAGGCTAAAGGATGGAAGCCTTCGATAGAGTTGTTAGTGGGGGAAATGGATGGTGAGGGGGGTGCGAATATTTGCAGAGGCTTTAGTAAGAGTTTCCAAAGTGTGCTGTGTAGCAGATTTCGCTGGGTCCAGGAGTTTGTTAGTTATTTATGACGATCGTGTGGACCAGAGTGCATCACCGGTGGGCCGTCGGGGCGGCTGGTCGGGCTGCACAAAAAGCTGGCTAGTCCAGAAAATAGGCCGGCAGGACCTTCCCTTTGCCGCAGACCTCGACGGTGCGCTTTGGAGGTGTCACTCCCCCACCGCACTTTAGTCCACGGTCCTCGTCC
>OX104066.1:67051944-67071708 GCA_944474145.2 Dicrocoelium dendriticum
ACCCAAAACTACCCTAGTACCCACACGTAACACCATGTCCAAGTCCATTTTGTTTCGGATAAGGCATGGTAAACGAGCCTGGGCACAATATGCCGAACAAGTTATCCGTTCGAGCTACGATAGAGTAGCGTATACACCACATCACACGAAAGCTTTGACAAGCAATCTGTTTACAATTGTTGCCAGAATGAAGGTCTGATGAATCTAGACCCCTAAATCCATCTGCTGAGTGAAAACAGGGATACCAATACCGCCGTATCCTATCAGATGGGAGGACTGGGAGCTCCCATACGATGAGCATAGCTCTTGGGGATGTTTATGGACCTCAACCATAAGGCCTACCATTCCCAGAGCCTAATCAAGACACGCAGAAGAGCTTCCGGACCACGCAAAACAACCAGAAAATTTAAGGGCTTAGGATCGTCAGCAAACATTGGTGATGACAAAACTAGCTCACCCGACAAGTGAGTTAAATAGAGAACAAAAATGGTTATACTATTGCGCCCCGCGGGGTACCATTAATGGCAGCTTGCGTAAGCGAAAGTCTACGCCCTAGGCGTACACCCTGTTCCCTACCTTACAAGAAAGCAGACAACTATTTATTAGCGCGTTCCGTGGTACGGTCAGAGCTCAATTTTATTGAGAAGTCTAGACGAGGTACGCCTTCAAACGTTTTCGAAAAGCCTACAAAGAGCACTCGGACAGCGTGGCACCCTTCTGCCGCTTCCATGCAGCTTTCTCGAGCTACGATTGGAGTAGTCAAACAAGGAAATCTTTTACGGTGTCCTTGTTGCACAACACTGAGATGGGTAAGTGTATTCAGGGGTTCTCCACCGCATCACTTAGCGGATTTTAGAACAACTTGCAAACTACCTGTATCAAGCTGACAGGCCGGTAGTTTGCGGCTAGAAGGCTGTCACCGCCCTTAAAAAGCGCATGGCTGATTGCCTCCTTCCATTTAGACGTTAGGACGCAGCTGAAGAGCGGTAATAAAACCACGCTTGGGAATAACCCACAACGCTCAGCGGCCAATTCATGTAACAGCTGTAGATCAATTGAATCAGGACCGAAAGCTTTAGAGGGATTAATGCCTTATAGTAGCTCGACGGTTTGAGTCTCTGGTATGTTAAACACAACTAAGTATAATCCTCCAGGACCCTCAAAAGCAATACAATCTTTGGTAAGAAGGTCTCTTGAACACAGACCCCAGTATCTTTTCAATAAACATACAAGCCTTAACAAATGCAGGGCAGCCGCGGGTCCCGTCTGTATGCAATAAGCTTGATGTAGACAGTTTTGACAAGTGCGCATTTGAACATGGCCAAAACTTTTCTTGGGATTAGCTGCGGCTCTTTTCGCTAAACCCTGCTAGTATTGGAGAAGAGCAGTCCCAAGATGCTGCTTATGTCTTGTCAATCCTCTCAATAACTGTCGTACGTATTGGCTGATGGAGCTACTTCGTAGGTTCGTCAGCATCTAAACCCTACTTTGAGTAGGTATTTGTTTGTGGAACCTATAAATGGTGGCCGTGCTCATAACACTCTTTTCCACATGATTGAAATATGAGAAGTAGAAGCAGCCGTAAGGTATGCGTAAACTTATCCCACACTAACTAAACAGCGTCCGCCAGCGAGATCTCACTGTTTAAGAGTGAAGCCTTAGCTCGCACTGAACTAAAGTCCGCTTGCGTGGGACATAGCGATGACGATAACTAAAGTTGACGGTATTTGTTTGTCCGTACCTAGGTGACAATTCCAAGAATTGGTGTAAAGTCACTTAGGGAGTCAGCTAAAGGGAGTCTGCACCGAATGTTCCAGACACCAAATTGCTAGAAAAATCAAACCAACAGACTTTGGCGGGGTGAAAGTCCCCTAAAAATAGACACTTATTTGCAGACTGAGTACGAATAAAGGCAAGTATCCTCCTGGAGAACTTTTAGGACTCCTGTATATCACTACGGCTATAAATAGGGTAACGAAAGCGCACAAAACAGCCGATATGGCTTTAATGTTCTGTTCCGAAGACTGAAATTTGCAGGTCTCGACACAGCCTACATACATTATAACGCCTACGCCATGTTGGGTGGCACCTGCGATACTACTCGGCATCAGTCGTAATTGAAAGTTGTGCAGTCTATTCGGAATAAGCCAGGAGGGCTATGCTGAAGCTAGCATCCTGTAGCTCGGCGTAGGCTATCTGTTCGCTTTCAGAAAAATCAAGTTACGGCATTCCCTTTAAGTGTGCTAGTCAGAGGTTGCATGAGCTGAATGCAGCGCGCAATGAAGCATTGATAGTAGTTGGTCAAACCACAAAATGGGCGATGATTGTACGAAGTTGGGGCTAGGAAGTCCTTGCTTGCCTGGAGCTTATCTGGAAAGACTTTAACACCAGATGACGCAACCATATGTCCTTTGTTTTATTTCAGTAGCACCACAGCATGCTTGCATTAGCTGCGCTTCGCCGCGTTTTAGCCTTTTACACTCTGAACTGTTTAACAGCCATATCGCATGCTTGCGCTTCATCCGTTTGCTGTCTATTTTTCAAGAAACCTTTCTTAGCTCCCACCTGCAGAGCAAACATAACTCATTTGATCTGCAGGAAGCTGTTCCTTAGCCTCACTTTTCTAGACGTTCATTTAATTATTACTCGCTCCTTGCTTGAGGCTCAACCGTCACATACTCGACCGTGACAGATAATTATTTGTAGTTCAGCCCTCTCACTGGCTTCTCCCTGCTCAGGCTTACCTAGTTTTATTCTATTAGCACCACGACGTGGTTTCATTTTCTGCGCGTCGCCGCGTCTAAGCCTTTTATTTTCTAAACCACTTAACAACCATATCGCATTGTTGCGCTTCATCCGTTCGCTGTCCTTTCATCATGAAACCATTCTTAGCTCACTTCTATGGAACAAACGTAACTCATGTGGCCTGCGCACATTTGCTCCATAGCCTAGTCTTTCTAAACGTTCATTTATCGGTTGCTGGCTGCAACGTTTTGGACACCTGCTCATGCGGGAGTCCATATTTTTACTGGCCTGTTCCGGCTCCGTCTACCTAACACCAAATGCTTAGCACCCTAACCTGTCCTCAGTATCTGCGCGCCTCTGACTCATATGCTGCGATGTCCTCGATAAACATAATGTATGCATGCATTCTGCCTGTTTATTCTCCTTCCTTCATGCAACTCTTTCAGCTTCCATCTAGCACTCCTTCCTAACTCACCAAGTCAGCGCACAGCCTATCCTAGCCTCTCTATTCTAGATGTTCTCATATCTCTTATTTGTTGTAACGTCTTCGACTTTTTCATCTGCAAGCCTCCAACTCTCGGACTAGCTTTCTCTGGCTCTATCCGAAGTAGTATTATCCAAGCACCCTAGCATAAATTGTGTACCTATGCGCCGCCGTGCTTCAGCCTTATATGATGTGAATCCTACAGTAAAATAACGTAGATTGCATTCTCCCTGTCTGCTATCCTTTCTTCATTCAACCTTTTTAGCTCTCCTCTGGCGACCTTATCTCATCAGGTCAGCGCCCAGCCGCACCATGCTAAGTACTCAGCTATCACTTACTCATCTGTAACACGTAGTTAATTGTAGTTCAGCTCTCTCACCGTCTTTCCTCAGCTCAAGCTAACTTTGTAATGTTCCATTAGGAAATTAGCATACTTTCATTACCTGCGCGTTGCTGCTTCTTAGCCTCTTATGCACTAAACTGTGTAATACCATTATTGTATGCTTGCGCTTCTCCCGTTCGCTGTCCTTTCATCATGAAATCTCTCTTCGCTTTCTTCTGTCTTGTAAGCATAACCAATGTAGGTCGCGCACGCAGCTATTTCGCTTCACATTTCTAGATGTTCATTTATTTCTTACACCCTTTATTGTGTTAGGCTTTTATACATGCAATCCTCTAGCTCTCGGGCACAACAATCACTCAGCTCGGAGAACAGCTCAAAACCCGCACCCGCACCCCGAGCGACGGGTATTCGCATTTCTTTCAACTGCATGGCTCTGTTCAGCTTGGTGCTATTATCTTAGCATCCTAGCAGGACTCGATATTTTGTGCCGTTTTGCGGTTGGGCTTCATGCTCTGTTATCCTCAACAACTTTAATGTACCATTGCGTTCCGGCTATTTGTTGCCGTTTTGCCAGTTAACCTATTTTAACTTTTTAGTTGCTCACTCCCCACATCTGGTTAGCACACGGAAGCCCGTTAGTTCCGCATTTCTAGGTATCCAGTTATCACTTACTCGCCGCTACGCTTGCAACGCTTACTCAAGCATGAGCCCAACATACTCACTGGCTTCTCTTGGATCAGCATACCTTAGTATCATAACCTTAGCACCCTCGAATGACTCGTTTCTCTGCGTGACGCTGGTATATATAAGTTCCGCACGTTCGCTTTCCTTTATTTGATTTTATTACTTCGCTTTTATCCATCAGTCCTTTCTCACCCAGTCAGAACATCCGATCTTTAAACAATCATTGGTAGGTGTTCTGTTTCCGTCTCGCAGCAAAAGTTTCGACGCTCACGTATGTAAAATGTTAGCTCTCTCACAAGTTTTTCTAGCCCATTCGATTATAGCACTAGTCCCCTGGTACCCTTGTGTCGTCCTTCTTTACAGATCCGTCTAACATTTTACTCCGCGCTTGAATTCCATCTTACCGCTGCTGCACCACCAACTGGCCCTTGAACCTCTTTCGTCGCAAGCTAGTTATCTCTTTACTCACTTATTCTGCCCTCCCTATATAAGTAAGCCTAATAACAGCTGTTCAATCAGCACAGAGTCATCGCTTTTTGGCTTCCCACGCAATAGTTATATCATAGTAAACCGATACTGCGTAGGTTGCTTAATAGCGCAACGCTCATTACTTCAGGTAGATAGTAGCAACCTAACTATAAGGACATTGTTTTTCATAGAACGTTCTAAAGACACTTTCATCACAACCATTGTTGCACGTCGTACATCCTTTTGTTGCCTCTCTGAATGTTATAACATAAAACTTTAACGATGTTTGTTTCCACGCCTGTTCTTTGCGGCCTTGTGTGTCTCTCACGTTGCCTTTTCTCCGAGGTTCGGAACTGATTGAGTATCTGGGATTGGACCGAGAAATAGTTTTGCCCGGTAAAGGACATAATAACTCACATGGATCTACAATGAACATGGCTGTATAACAAATGGATACCACTGCACTCACTACAAACAACGTTGTCCAGTAATGACAGATATATAGGGGCATTCACATTCCTGTAAAGTATACATAAACTGCTAAATCCAGATAAAAGAAACTGATGTTTGTTCACCTGGACACTCACGAAGACTATTCTATGTGTATCTCCCCATCCATTGACCTCAGTCATTATGGCGGCCCTGACCAAGATATCTGCTCAACTAACTGAGGAAATTGGAAGGCGCTTGACTGTGAGCCACCGAGTGTGGAATAAGTCGGCAAGCTGCTCTGCCGGTTGTGTATCAGTGTACAAACGGATTTCTGACAGTGTTCCAGGACGTGGTGAGTTTTTGCCTGGCAAGCGTTCTCTCCACAAAAGCCACAATATCCGTTTAAAAACACTGTGAGGTGGCGAATGTGACCCGCCGCTGAATAAAGTCGCTGCCCACATCTACATACTGGCAAGTCGACTGGAATCATAATTCAGTACCTTTCTGACACGTTCAAGAACAAGGCACTCGCTGTCTACATGTATAGTGTTCACTACACATATAGCGCGCTGACTGTTTACACTACGCGCGCTATAACCCAACATACCGTCATTCCTTGACGACTTCATTCCTCATGCTTACTTTTACAATTTCCGCAACCTGTGCAACGTTCGGTTTACTGCCGATTACATACATAGCAACGTGTTTGTTGCGAAACATTATTGCATGTACATGTTGAGCGTGTCTAGTTTGGTGTGGCACGATATATTCGAGAGCAAACTATCTATTTGTTTATTTATTAAAGCAAAAAAGACGTGGCATTTGCACAGACTTACCCTATCGTCTAGAGTAGTGAATGTCTGTAACGGCCTACCGGAAGAAGTTGCAGACGCGCCGTCCAAAGTTAGTTTTAGGGGGCTGCTATGCAAACCTTCACTGGGGATGCTGAAATTTTGCGGCTCTCACTAAAAATGCGACGAAGCTTCGAGGTACGATGTAACGCAAAGACACGCATCGAACCCAGTGTGGTACGAAAGCTACGGGGCTGACAGTGGATGTTCTTTCTGCTCCCTACAACTCAATGGACTTAGTGAGCTATTACTTATCCATCCCAGGCGTATGACGTAATTTCCTTTGGCCTTACTGGGTTTCTATCCCGTCCATTTGAGCGATAGGTGCAGTATGTGAGTATAAAAGCCGCTAAATTTTGAACCACACAGTTGTTGTTGGGCCGATCACTTCCAGAGTGAGTACCTGGGAAAACCCGGAATGCAAAAGAAACGAACAAGAGCAAGCCAAGGAGAAATGCAATGAAAGTGCACACGAAGAAGCAAATGGAATGCAACAAAACGTTGAGTGTTGTAACGCTCTGCTTGCTGTGGTTTTAGTTATATATGTCAAAATAGGCGTTATGCTTGTGAATAGAGGAGGGGTTAAAGCAGATTGGAGGTTGCATTGGTGGCTCGTTTACAGCTGTTTACAGCTACCACGCTGCGCCGCGCGGGTTATTATTTCTAAGCACGTTGCCAGTTGCTAGTAAAACAAGCAAGTTAAGTAACGTAGGGTCAGTAGTTAGTTGGGCAGTGGATACGGGTAAATGAAGAGTGAACCTCGGTAGCTTCACGAATAGTGCCCGGCGCGGAAGTGTTGGAAAGCCGGGCAAGCTAAGCGCAGAAGAAAGGCAAAATCCGGAAGCGGTGGCGACGGGTACGTGAAGTTCAGTTGGTAAAAGGCAGTAGCAGGATAAGGAACCATTACTCATCTTAGCATCCTACGTTGGGAATCTAGTCATTGAAACGTGGAGATTATATGTTGAAAAGCCAAGGAGCTGCTTTATGCGTTGCTGTTAAGTCGTCCTGATGGATAGAAATAAGACATAAGGTCGTTTGAAAAAGAGAGCGGACAGTAGGTAAGCTGGACACCCCATTACTGCAGCGTCGGAGGCTATATTGGAGAAAGGGCGTATACTTTAGTATATTTAGCTAGCTACGGCGCTGCATTGCGCGGTTAGTAACTTTATGAAGGTTGTTACATGAGGTTAGAAGTAGTAAGTAAAGTGATGGAAAGCTAAGCGAAAACTTCTAGTACAGAACAACAGCAGTAGAGGCAGGTAGGTGAAAAGTTAAACGACGAAAAACAGCAAAACGCTTAGCAGCCATATAAGTACAGTGAATTTATCCGGGGAGAAAGGAACTGGAAGACAAACAAACAAAACCACATGGTTAAGGCGCACCGTCGCATGTCGTAGGTGTTTTTCTGCTGGACCTGAGGAGAGTAACTAATAGTAACTTCAGGATGAGAGCCGCTTAGAAAGCTTGACTCTTCAGTACAACGGAGTGACAAAGGCTGCTTAAGAAGTAAGTGAACGTCAGTATCTGGGTTGCTAGCGCGCTGTAACCCGTAAGGTTATTAAGTCAAACATGTTTGCCAAATAAGTGGTTATGAAATGTGTGAATTAATGGAGGGGCAAGGTTTTACTGTGCACAGATGTGTGGCAAAGATACTATACAGTGGAGGCAGGTAAGTGCAAGGTTAAATGATCGAAAATTAGTAGGTTTGAGCGGTCAGTAACAGAATAAATAGTGGTCCACGGAGGCCAGTAGATAAGAAGCGAGCGTCAGAATCTGCACGGCTACTGGGCTGAGTCGCGTTTTGTAGGCGTCTTGCGGGTAGACCAGGGGGCGCGAGCTAACACAAATTTGTGGCACAGAGCAGGCCGTCTGTAAAAATGAAATAAATAAATAACCAAATAAAGCTTTTAATCTTGACAGGGCGAGGCACGCAGATACAGGCACGAGCAGTTTGACATGAAAACGCGGGATCAATAATGTGTAAGATCCTATTTGTTTGCCACATCAGGGTATGCTTGTCTTGCTTGTTATTTAAGTATGTGCGTAGGTGTGTAGCTGTGCAGTTTGTGCTTGTAGTTGTGCTGCTTTCTTCTTGAATGTTTAATAGCGTCAGCAATGTACGAGTAGAAGCTTAGTGTCCGTGGGTTGGAAAGGGTTATCCGGATATCCAAAATGCAGTACATTTATTTATTCGGACGTCACGACCGCCACGTTGCAAGGTTGTTAAGCAGATTTGTGGCTTTTTATAGGGCGGGCGCTTGCCAAGCGAAAGACCACCACGTCCCGGAACGCTGCCGGCGAACAAGTTGCTCGTACGGGTTAAAATCTAACCGCCCAACTGTCACCACGAAGTGGTAGTTTGGCTAGCCAGCCAGAGTCTAGGTGGTCATCCGGGGCATATAAGTCAAACTAAACAGGTAGAGATGAGAAGCAGCAGACAACGGCATTCACAGTGAAGTAGATAATGATAAGTACAGAAAACAGAAGTGACATCAATTAATAGGCAGAGGAATGAACGTGCTAACAAGTCGGGTGATCGTGGGTAATTAAGCATCGCAATCCAAGTGGAAGGACGGAAGTTTGAAATGGGTCAGCCAGGAGGTAGGTGGCCATCTATGGCTTACCAGACAGCTTATAGTAAAACAGGTAGAGTTTGGGAGCTACGGAAAACGACATGCATAATCAGGAAAGAGATATTGCTAAACATGTAAGGCCGAAATTTTATCAGGCCTGAGGTTAAGGGAATAAAAGGTTCGCAAGTTGGATCATTATGTGCAATGCACCATCATACTACTAACGAAAGCCTGTTAAACTAAAATGGAAATCAGATGCTTGCTAATTAGTTATCCGAGACTTATCAGCCTCTGTCTGATGCATTATCTGTATAGTCAGTCCTCCCTACCGAAATCGAAATTCCTTGTTTCTGATTTGCTTTTGCCTCTCAGCTCCCCTACTTAGGTCTTTAGCTCACTTTAACGTCTGTCTCTCTCAACCGCATGCTTGTCTATTCTTTTTCCCATACGGGTTTATTCTACTATCACTTCTTGACTACCCCGTACTCTATAGTGTGCACTACCCTTGTTTATCGGACCGACGTCTTCCTATTCCACCAGCATTAGGTTCTGGCAAATTAAACCTTTCCGGTCTTAGCCACAACTATGCTTAACCCTGCTCTAATTTATATTGTGTTCGGCACTTCTACTGGTCAAAATCGCTACCCATCAGTAGTGGCCTGGGTTTCCCTAGCGCCATCCCAAGATCCAAGGCATCCAGTGAAACACTTAGCACCTGGCAGAGCGGTCTGTATATTTCCCTTACCCTTAGTCACTTATACAGCTACACCACAAACATTTTCTTGCTACAGCTATTGCAAGTATTGCTGTCTGTTTTCTCTTCTTTTCGCAACACTGTACAACTATTAGTCTATGCCGAGCCCAAAATGGCATACCGCTTATGAGTATTGGTTTAGCATGCTGCGAGCAACTCATGAACCAGCCTTCACTTTGACTTGCACTTTCCACCCCGGATGTCCACCGTAGAACGAAACACGTTGCAACATCCACCGCTGCTGCTCACACCATACTGATTTGACCGGTCACTTTCGGCGCTGGTTGCACAACCGTTTTCTCTCTGCAGCCGGTGTGCAATCCCTTCTCTTCGCGCTCTTGTTATTAGTTAAACGCCTATCAGTTTGTGCCTCGTTATACGACAAAGAGCAGTTTTAGTTCTTATAATTAATCCGACTCACAGTATTGCCATTTTCTGCAGCCTATATGACTGGATTGCCGCATTGTAGAGGTCCCTATCATTTCCGCTATTCCAGGTCTCTTTCATAGCTGGCTTTGCAACCTTATTCTCCCTAAAACTGTAGTATATAGGCTGGACTATCCTCATTACAACTATTTTGACACCGTCTCACGTCATCACTCAGCTGTTTCTCTAGCATCCGATTACTTAACATGTTACGTTCTTATTTTCATTGGTCGCAAACCCGGCATAGTAACTCCACTGGCTCTCCTACATGTTCCAACCCTAAGCTCTACCGTTGACAACCGATCGCTTAATTTAAATCTTAGTTGTATATTTCACTACTTACTATGTTTTACTGATTTACTGAAATAATACAATGGTTAACGGATACTATCGGTTTCCACAGAGGATAACTTGCGTACGCTGGCCCATTTCGGTCAGCATTCATCCCTCACCTTCAATAAACTGTCTTGTTTAACCCTGAGAATATAGAATTTATTTATCTAGAAATATAGGGTCTCGTACGTGCATGCAAAACAAAGGATGTGATGTATAAGGTATTCGGCTTTTTCATTGCTTTTAACAGGAACAACGTCGCCACAAATTTTAGACTTTACATTAACATAGCCTGTTTAATTTCCTTGGCAGGTTGCTCGGTCTGCTTACCTTTCCTCCCTTGTTCTAAAGTATCATATTATCTGCATGATACACATTTGAGGACAAACTTGCGACGCTCACTTGGACACGTAAGCGACACAGAACCATAAAATAATCCGCACTTTGCAATTCTGACCCAAAAGCTAACCAAATCAATACAATTCACCGGTGTCGTCAGACTTCAACAGCTCCAACTACTTGCGGTTGACTCCGAAAAAGACAACAACACAAACCTAGGAAATAAAGTGGCGACATGACTGCGGATATCCGCGTGGATAATCGGCCGGATGCAATTTTGTCAATGTCCTGTCACCAGTCGGCAGTGCTCCTAGAAGTGGTGGGTTTCGTCTTGCAAGCGCTTTCCCTACAAAAAGCCACAAATGTCTGTTTAACATTACTGTAACGTGGCGGACATGACTCGCCATTCAATAGAGTCACTGCAAAAACCACGCATTGTAAAGTTGACTGATACCGCATTTCACAAATGCTGTGCATATATTTGCTCGCGTAGGACTGCGCCTACATATTTGTTCGGTTAGCTGCCACTATTGCTAAACATTTTTGCAGCTCTTTCCTCACGCTTCACTCACCTGACCCGCACTGCGTACACGAGCCCACCGGACTAGTTCCATATCAACCTGCTCCACATTACTGATCTGTTTCTTATCTCTACATCTTGCATTCTGTGAAGCGAGACTTCATAAAATCTTTGGGCCATGGGCTAAATCTACTGACACCATATGTAACACTCGCGCCCTTGGTCCTGCTAATCATGCTATCATTTAAAATGTGGCAATATGTTGATAATGCCTAAAAGGCGTGCCTTGCTTTGTCGAGAATACAATAGTTATTTACTTATTTATTTATAGATAAAGGTGGAGCTAGTGAGCGACAGGCATCAACGGTTCATATTAATGAGAACTTAAGGCCACAGAGGCCTTAAGCATGGGGTGAAGAAATAAAAATTTTGGTGATTTGGATGGCTTTGTGTTTTGCCGCAGCACCATAGAACTAATAGCATGTGGAGCCCAAATTGGACTGGGCCACGATCTAGGTGGCTCTGTAGGGCGTATCAGTCATATTAACATAAACAAAGGGCGAGGCGACGCAGCAGACAGCGACGTGCACAATCCGGAAGAAGATAATGATGGGAATGTATGGTTGTGGTATCAGCAAGCATAAGGTTAAAAGATGAAAATTTCGGCAGGTCGGATAATGTGATCTTTGCTGCATCGCACTTCAAATGATGGCCTGCAAAGGTGAAATGGAAGTTAGCCACGGGTTAGGTGGTGCTTCGAGACCCATCAGTCGTACAAAGCTTAAACAGGCAGAACAAGGAGGCGAAGTGCATCAACTTTCGGAAAACGGAAGTTGACGATACTAATGAGAATACAAGGCCACAGAGACCCCAAGAATAAAATGAAATAATTTATCCGTTTGAAACTTCAAGGGTTGTGTGTCATGCGGTAACGCAATCCAAATGGAGGCCCGTAAAGACGTAATATGAACGAGGCATCAGCCAGATGGTGCTTCAAAGCTTGGAAGTCATACCAGAAGTGAACAAATAGTTCAGAAGTGACAGACAACGCAGTTTAGAAAACTTAAGTATGAAAATATGTATGTAAGGACCAAAGCGACATTAAGCTTGATTTGGAGGGGTTGAAGTGGCGCCAATTCCGATGACTATGAGCACTTTGGCATCACAATTCCAATGAAAATCTGTTAAGCTAAGGCGAAAACGTACTACTGGCTAGTCGGCTCTCCAGAGCTGATACGACATACTACAGTGAAATAGATGTAGTTGGGGAGCAGCAAGCCTTAACGTTTAGAATCTGAAGTAGAGTACACTTAAAAGGTAAGACCGAAGGGGCCACAAGCATGAGGCAAAAGTAGGAAAATGATGGCAAGTCTGCTGATTGTGTGCAAAGCAGCCTCGCAATCCAACTGGAAGTATGTAACTTGGGAATAACAGCCAGTCAGGAGCTAAATGGCCATCTAAAGGTTAGCAGACTTGTTAAGTTCGAGACTAACCGATTTATTTGTTTGAAGTGAATAAGGTGGAGAGTGTAGACAGTGGACGACTTTTAACATCGGGCGCCAGATACTGCTAAGCCTGTATGGCCGAGGTGTCAGCGGGCATAATGTAAAGGGAAGAAAAGTTTCGCTTTGACTAGTCGTGAGGGCTGTGCCACCATAGTCCTAAAAATACTTGGTAAAATGCAATAAAGGTAAGTCACATGCTAGGCGGTTCTTCGCTGACTCTCAGTCATACTAGCGATAAACAGGAGTAGATAACGAGCAACGGGTATCAGCATTCGGAAGCTGGCATTATATAAATATAAGAATGTATGTCCAAAGTGAACTCAAGCATAAGATGAGGGAAAGGATTTGTTTTCAACTCGGATGATGTTAAGCGATGCGGCATTGCAATCCAAATAGAAACCTGAATGGATGCAATGGGATGAGCCACATTCTAGATGGTTCTTAGGGGCGTAGCAGTCATACTATTTAAAGAGGCGGCGCTCCGAAGCAACGCTTCAACGTTTGAAATCCTGAACTGGATAGTAATAAGAATGTAGGGTCAAAGACGCTTCGAGCACAAAACGAAGGAGTGAATATGTTGGCAAGTCGGATTCCGCAGTGTAATGCAGCTAATGGCCTGTACAGATAAAGTTGAAAGGGGTCACCGACTAGGTCGACCTTTGGGGCTCTGCGGTCATATTAAGAGCGAAACAGATGGAGTTTAACGTAGCGAAACATGACACTTAGAATCCCCAAGTAGCTAATGACCAGGATGTGAGAGCAACCACAAGCATAAGGTGAAGGTTCTAAGATGATGGTATGTGGGATGGTAGTGAGCGATGCGGAAGCGCTAGCCTAGAGAAAGCCCTTCAGTTTGTAGCAGAGGTGATGCAGAGGCTAGGATGGAAATAGACACTTGGAAGTTTGTGAACACCCCAGCTTTACGTTTAAAATGGTAGCCAGTTATGGTGCTGCGACTAGAGAGAGGCTGGTGCCTCGAGCTAGCCGGATGTAGGAGGCTTGAGTGAAGACAGCAGCATGCGGTCTCCGGTGGCTGGTACCTATAAATAAATAAATATTTTATCCTTGACATAGCTAGGCACACCCTTTTGGCATGATCAATATATGGCCGCATTTTAAATGGTGGCATGATTAGCAGCACCAAGAGCGGGAGTGGTACACAGGGAGTCAGTAGTGTGGGCATATGTGGACCAAAGGCTGACTGGCTAGCCGAACGCACTCTACGTGGTGCCACCTGGGTGGTTCAGGTAGATCCCGTTTCAGTGAATAGTTTGGCGGCAGTGTTCCGGGATGTGATGGGTTTTCACCTGGCAAGCGTTCTCTAAATGAAAAGCCACATATATCCGTTTAACTACACTGCGGCGTGGCGGGTGTGTCCAGCCACTAAATAAAGTCACTGCTCCTTCCCCGTCCGGAGGATCCTCACTTCCCAAACGTCAACCAAATCGTAGAGCACCACTGATTTTTTCATACGATGACGAACACAGCAAACAAACTCACGATTTCAGCCAAACTTCAATCACCATGCCCACTGACACATGCATTTACATATATACAGACACACAAATCCAGTATGTAACTGGTTAACATGCCATATTATTATGCAATTACCGAACATACCTGTTTGTATTATCCTGCTCATGCTTTCGCATGCGTTCCCCGCACTGCCGGGAGTAAAACAATTATTTATTTATTTAAGTCTATGTCCACCGTATGCGAGAGGTAATGATAAGAATCAGATCAATAATATGGAGCATGTTGATGTAGAACTAGTCCGATGAGGTTGTGTACGCAGTGCGGGTCAGGTGAGTGAAGCATGAGGAAAGCGGCAAAGATATTTAATAATAATGGCACGTCACTGAACAAATATGTAAGCATGGCGGTAGGTGAGCAGATATATGCACAGCAATTTTGAAATGTGGTATCAGTCAACTTGTCAATGCGTTGTTAGGGCAGTGAATTTATTAATTGGCGAGTCACATCCAACACATCGCAGTGTAGTTAAACAGACATTTGGGGTTTTTCGTAAGGCGAACGCTTGCCAGACGTAAACTCACCACGTCCTGGAACGCGGTCGACTATTTGGTGGAGGAGTAAATGAGTATTCAGATTGTGTTGAGGTTAGAGCTGCTTGTGGGTCGGATGTTGCAGATGTTAGTTGTTGCCCCAAATTATAGCAATCGTATTTGATACGGTCAAGTTGATACAGAAAGCAGGCAAGTAGTATTCAGATACATGAAGGTGGTATTGTGGGAATGTGAGAGACGGCCGCAAGTGGTTCTGTAGGTTTTCCAAATCGCCTTCCGGAGAGATACTATTCAGTAGCTGGTAAACTTGTGTGGCAAGCAGGTATTTGCTTATAGAGAAGCGGCAACGGTTCGCAATCGCAATTGCCTTATAGTGAGAGATAACCTATTTAATACATGGGTGTATCTGTAGTGGTACATTTGGAGTGAATACTACTTTGCGTTCTCGGTAGGATACTGGAGTGTGGTCTATCACGTAGGGGGTAGGTTGTGCATTTGTCTGAGACAAGGAGCCGTGGGCTCTAATTGAGATTGTTAATAAACACGTATAAGAAGGCGAGGTTTGTTTTCCTTTATGGCAGTCATAAAAAGTCCGCCTTAAGCAGGTTGCAATGACCACGGTAGTTGAGACTTGAATGAAGCAGCAGATGTTTTTGAACGTAGGCTGAACCTTTCTGACGGCTGTGCTGTCGCATTTTCTTACGTTGACGTATAGCATACAGCAGTACCATAGCAGAGGTCGTCACATGTTTTGTAGAACGCGGTTGTAGCTCCTTCCGTTGTCATGGTTTTGTAAATGTGTCCGATAAGAGCGGGCGCTTTTGCTGATGCATAAAATACTCGTTCTGCGAAGTTCAGGCAACAAGGGTAGCGAACGCTCAACCGTTGCCCTCTTAGGCAGTTCCCTAGTGGCTTGCTCTGTAGCACTAATGTATTTGGTGGCGTGGTGCACCTGCGTGCGTGGAGGTTGCATTTTGCTGCTTGAAGACCAACTTCCACCTGTCGCATCTAGCATATAGGTCTCTTAAGTTGTGCTGTATAGGGGAGAGGGCGGAGTGAAAATTTGACGGATGCAATGCGAAGAAAATTTTAATGTCACCGGCAAACAGCTAGGGTGTCCCACGTTTAAAAACCTGGAGCACTTCATTAATGTAGGTCAGGAATACTAGTAAGCCTACAACGCCTTCGTGAATCATACCAAATTTGCCTGGCTTTGGTGGTGATACAAAGTCCACCACCATTACTGACTACGATCCTGATGTATGAGGAGAACGATGTGTGCATTTTGTCCGAGATATCGTATGATTCCAGCCTCATCAAGAAATAATTAAGTAAGTAAATTAATAAACATTTACATTCTCTGTATTGAACGAGACACTCCAAGAAGGCATGAGCAAATAGGTACAAGCAAACCTGCAAAGAACAACGGTGCTCAACTTTGGTCGTGACATTAGAAAGAGTAAGAAGTGTTTTAAGTTTGCGATAAGTGTTCGACCTCAGGGTTGAAACAGATTAGTAATGCAAATGTTAAAATATTTGATACTTACAGTATGTGATGCTGGAAGTTGTTCCAAGTAAAGGTTAGGGCCTGCAACCTCTATCGGGTGCAGTTATTCGCAGTCAACTGTTGTCCACTTCCCATCCTCAAACGTATGGTGCGCCTTGTGTCCACGTTGGTTTCAATCCAGTTCATTCAAGCAAAGTGTTCTGTGCGAGGGTAAAGTTTGGAGTTGCTAATTATGGACCATACAGTCGTTGAAGTATTGATCCAGTCCAGTGGACGTATCCGTGGGAAACTTGGAAGGTGATACGTTGTTCTCTGTCAAAGATTTTTGTCATGTCTGGGAAGAGCTAGGCTAGTGCATGCTGGTTTCAAGCCGTTGAGGTACATGTTTTAGGAACTCAAATTAGCAGGCCTTACAGAATTTGGACAGCGGGAATCCCTGTTGTTTTCCATTGAAGAGGTGGCGAGTAAGAAGGAAGGTAGGCAACTTTCCATTGTCTATTCGTTCCATTACTCTTGAGGCATTAAGCACGCGGCTGATGGACGATATTTTACATGTTTTGGTGACCGCAACTTTTGTGTTTAAGGACCATTGTGGCATGTACTCATGTGGCTATATAAATCAGGTTTGTTATGGAAAGCGTGAATATGTTTGGAAGTAGAACTAAAATGTCCTGGTCAACGAGTATCAACAGTGTAGAGAGAAAACCAACAGAACAAGGATGCAATGTAAGCTTGCATAAATGGATTACTTATTTGATTGATCATTAGTCAAAGTTAATAGCGTCAAGCGAAGCATTTGTGCACTTAGGTGGCACAGCTGGGAAGGTCCCGCTAGCGTCGGTGAAAGCATTGCAGATGTACCCGTTGCGGACCTCATTATTTCGGATGGATCGTTGATAACGGATGTGCTAGCGAGCCTCCGTGAGGCATCAGGCTAGCTTTTTGATTGTTTCTTTGTCGGAGCAGTTAAGTGTGCGACTTGGTTTTATTGCTAATGTTAAGAGCTTCATCATCTTCAGCACGCTTGGTAAATTCCGGAGAAGTTAACCCGTTGGTTAGGCTTTCGTTCTTGCGAGCAAAGTTGTGGACGTCCCTAGTTTTTGAGTATCGATATCGCTTGTTATTGATCTTCTGCAGTACATCGCTGGCCCTGGCTGATTTCGCTGTCAACTCTGACTGGCTGCTGCAATTAAGCGGGTTAAACTAAAACAGGAAGCTAAAGTAGTTATATATAGAACGTACGTGGCTGTGGCCACAGCAACAGACAAAAAGGAGGTGACCCAGTTAGCAGATCGCACTAATCTCTCAGTGCTGTCCCCGGTAATGTTGTTGAAACTTCGATACCCTTTAACAGGACAAGCAGAGGCACATGGTGAAGTGGAAAGTGTAAATGTGAGGTGACTACTACCAGGTATTTTGCCTAGAATACCAGCAACCGCATCAAGGAAGCTTGCTTAAAATGTAAGTCAGTGGTGTCAGAAAGCCTGCTCTGATTAAATAAATAAATAAATAGTTTATTCTCAGGTTCATAGAGACAAACCAACTCAGGCATGCTCAAGGTTTGAAAACAGATGTGTATCACGATGATACATTGGGTTCAATCGTGTATAGTTGAAACAGTGTCGGGAAGACTTGATGTGTGAGTCTAGTCGACTTGCCAGTATGTAGTTTTGGGCAGTGACTTTATTCAGTGGCGAGGCACATCCGCCACGTCTCAGTGTTCTTAAACAGACATGTGTGGCCTTTTATAGGGAGAACGCTTGCCAGGCGAAAACCCACCACCTCCTACAACACTGCCGGAAAGCATTTTGAACATTAATGTTGAACTGGCAAAGCCGCTTGACGACTGGTTTTACCTTCGGTTTTTCGCAGAGTAATGGCTTCTAGTTTCCCCTGTTAGTTGGACGGGTATTTTGCTCTGGGTCGCCATGATTTTTGAGGTCGGTGGAGGAGAGGGACATCGCTATTATTCATCTTGTTGTATATCCAGGTGAGCAAACGTTTCAATTTTTCCGCTGTCCAGATTTTTCAGATGTATACTGTATGGGAGTATGAGGATATGTCCAGTTTTGCATAGTGGACAAGGGTTATGGTGATTGTAGTTCGGTCCATTCGGAGTTTTATCATGCTCCACGTAAGTCCTTGTGGGTTGTTACGTCCGTCTTGAGCCAAAACTGTTCCTCAGTCCAAACCCAGATCTCCAAGAAATCCCGGACCTCAGAGAAAAGGGAAAGTGAGGGACAACCAAGAGAAGACCGCAAGAACAGGCATGGAGTTGCACATTGTTAATGTCTTGTGTTACAATATTTGGGCTTGAGACAAAAGTACGTGCACTGTGCAACAATAATTATACTGAAAATGTCTTTTGAATATCCTATAGAATCACTAGCCGTATGGGTGGATTTCTAACGCCTGCGTAGAGACAAGGGCGTTGTACCAATATGTAAAGTACGAAGTATCGGTTTAGTATGAGCCAATAATTTCGTGGGGAGAGAGCAATGTGAGTTAGAATATCGGTAGTGATTGGCAGGTGCATGAACAGCACGTAGTTAGCGTAATCCGGGAGGGAGCGCCGAATAAGTTAAAATACATAGGTTGCTGCCAGAAAGACCTAAAGATCAATTGGTGATAAGGCAGCGGAAAGATTGGATGCGGATATTCTAAAGGAATAAAGGTTATTGAGATATGGAGTTGCTCCTAACAAGCACTGAATCATCGCATATGCATGGCCACTAGCTACTTCTGAACAGATATGCCGAATTTACGACGACCGACAGATGGTGGCGCTAGGAGGGACTCAGTGGCCAGATGTAGCCATTCCAATCAGACGCGTGGTCACTAGTGTTTGCCTATAGGGTCGCTGAGTGTATCAACCGGCCTATGAAAGTAAGTGATGAACTTTCCAGCAGAATGTATGATGAAGAGACAAGGAGTGTATCCAAGCAAGCTGAAGAGCTGCGCAGAAGAGACATGGAGCATACGGCGAATTGCTGTAGTAATGAGGAAGATAACAAGAGCGGCAAATGGTTGCCCTAGGATAGAGAGTATCATTGGCCAGCAAAGGCATTCGGGTTAAGCTTACTGAGAACCAGTGGATACCTACAGTGACAGAAGAAGTCAACAAACCAGCGAAGATGTGATGCAAACAATTCAAGAGATTAAGTGTTAGAGAGATAAGGAGTGTCTCCTGGCGCAAAGATCAATGTTACCAGCAATGACTTTTTGCAGCTAAATGTGGTGCCATAGGTAATGGGAAGAACTGATAATTGCACTAAGGGAGAGAGTAACAGCGGCTGGAAATGGCATTGCGGTGAAGCCTTAAAGTTGCTTGTGGACACCTAAAATATCTCAGAATAAGTCAACAGACTGCAAATGTATGTGACGCAAGCAGTCACAGAGAGGAGTAGAAAAGTAGCTATTGGAATGCTCCGGATATGCGCAGGGATAGTTGGAGCCTAATAAGGATGGCTCCTGCTAAACAGAGGTGCCCAATGTAATACGGAGAACTGATAATGGTACTGAGGGAGAGAGGATATCGACGGCTAGCAATGGCATTGGGTTGAAGCCTTCTAGTTGCTAGTGGACACCTGGAGTATCCCAAAATAAGTCAACAGACAGCAAATTGTGTGAAGCAGGCCGCCTCAAAGGACGAAGGTTGAGGATAGAAGAGAGTGACTCCGAGCCAACTCCGGAGATGCCTGGTACCAACGACCACAAGTTGCTACTAAATAGAGAGGTTGAGGTTGATATGATCGACAGATTATGGCGCTATG
>OX104066.1:67072205-67108168 GCA_944474145.2 Dicrocoelium dendriticum
CCGCGCCAAAATTCTGCTCGATGTGTAGCCACTTTTGTCTGTCATTGCAGTAGTGCTTTAAGTATTCCCTAAAGCCACCGAGATTAGGCCAAAACAATCTGTCAGGTAGAGACACCCGTCGCGCGTACACAGGTAACTGGAGAGGGAGATAATAATTTCTTGATACCATTAGTGGGTGTTCATAGAGTGGCATTACATCGTTGTGTGGAGTAAGAACCGAGTCCAATAAGATTCGAGCCGGCGAGATTCAGAGTTCGGATTGCGTCCTCAACTATTACTGTGGCTTTCTGAATTCTTACGCGGAAGGACATTCAGAGTCACGATTAGGGAAGCGAGTTTTAGTGTAGGTCTTGCTTTCAGCGGTGTCCATCAAGGCTCGGTTCTGTATGTTTATAAATGATCTAGCTCCTCTTCTTGAGGATCCCTGCTATATCTTCGCATGACTTAAGGCTAGTCATTAGGGGAAACCGATCGACGTTGGCTAAGGACATCATAACTGTGGTGACTTGGTCGAGCCAATGGGATTTACCTTTGAATGCCAATCACTGTCAACTATTGACCAATAGTGGTAGCGGAATTGCAGTGCAGTCTCCAGCGGGATCTCTATCATTGCAATGTACTGATGAAGCCCGCGATCTAGGTGTCATCACAGTGAACAGTTTTAAGCCTTCGGCACAGTGTCACCATGCTGCCAATGAAGCGCGACATGAGTTATTTCGCCTTAGGGGGGCGCTGGGTAACACTAAAGCAAAAGTATTCTTGCCGTTATCTAAAGCAGTGGTTAGACTACATCTGGAGTACCGTGTTCAGACTTGGGCGCCGTACCTCCATAGTGACGCAATGTGTATAGAAAAGATTCAGAAACTTGCGACCAGGATGATCGAAGATTAACAAGGAATGTCGTACGAAGCTGGTCTAAGTAGCCTTGGATTATTTTCCTTGGAACGGCGTAGGATGTTAGGGGATTTGATAGAGACGTTTAAGATCTTTAAGGGACTTAGTGGTATTAGTCCTATCCATCTGTTTGAGTTAGCTACGTCGGACCACCTGCGTGGACATGGCCTGAAGCTCAAATAACATAGAGCTCGTTTGGACATCTGGGCAAAACTTTTTAGACCGTGTAGATAGTGGAGTGTGAGTCTGTAGAAACCTTCAAAAGGGGGCTTAGATGAGTGTTGGTCTGACCTTTTCCCAGAGATACTGTAATTGTACTGGAATGTGCAGTGTATTCTGATGTTGGCACATGAAAGTGCAAAGATTGCTCTTGTTATTGCTTCATTATTTTGTAGAAGCAAAAGGAGTCAATCCAACATAGAAGTGCCGGGGACCGCTTCACTTACCGGCAAAATAAACAGGACGCTCGTTAGGCGAAAGCCTCTTCCGTCCGTTGTACTTGACCTGAAGTCTAACCTTAGGTCAAATCTATCCGCCGTTACGCACAGTCAAACGCGAGATCACTGTTGAAATTGGGTAAGGCCACCGGAGCAGGTAAACTTACCCCAGCCCTCTACAAATTCGGGGGACATGCTTTTATGCTTGATTTACATAACTATGCAGCTGTGGGAGCATGAGACTGTTCTAACAGACTGAAGCCACACCGTTATAGTCCCAATCCATTGTTCATTGAATTGCAAAAGGCCGACTAGAAATCCTATGTTGGTCCCGTGACCTCCAGCTCAGCACTAGGAGCACGTATGTCGTCGCGACTCTGTATTCCTCAGGGAACCGGAGCAATCGGTCCTGGGGTCCCTAGTGGGTGGGTGTCCAAAAGCCGTTTGCAAGTTTCCTCAGTCGACATATCGACAACATTCTCCGGTAGTCTGTTACAGTCATTCATTACCCGAGTGAAAAGAGCGACAGCGGTGCGGAATTCGAACCTCGGTTTGGATCGCTCCTGGTTGTGGCATCGTGTCGATCCGCCTATGTTGCGCTGGAAAAGCTACTGTAGATGGTTATCTAGTTCCCCCCTTAGTATACGCCTCGTAAATATGTGCTCCACGACGACTATATTCCATGGAGAACGGATTCATCTGCTAACTCGAAGGGAATAGAGATCACGAGGCCCGGTAACGTAGGTAGAGCCACGTCTCTGGACCTTATCGAATGAGATATATTCAAGCCTAGAGTGGGAATACAGCTTTCAGACCATACTCTAGTATCGGTCTTGCTGAGCTGTGTTTCTTACACTCGGCTAACATGTATTGATGACTAGAATCAGTTACACATGAGAAGTGAACAGGAGCCTGGAGATCTCCGATGCGGTGACTCGTTTCAGTCTATCCAGTGTGCTTTTCAGGTCAGATGCTATTAATACGCCCAAATCTTTTTCCTGAGTAGCGTGTTTGCAAAGGATCCCCCAATGTGGTAACTTCCAAGTAGTTCAGAAGCCATAATCGGTAGGATGCAGCATATTTCTCAATTTATTGGTGGGCCCCATTTGATGGGCCATTTATACATTAGACCAAGGGTCACTTGTAGTCGATCAGCAGCGTCAGGGTCAGATCCAGCTTCCGTCGAGATCGCGGCTGTATTGATCACACCTTCACGCTACGTCGATTGTGTGAGCACCGCCATATTTATCGGCGAGTCACCGTAATCGGGTACCTCAACATCAAAGGGGCCTTCGACTCGGTTCATCGGTGTGCTCTTTGGGACTCTACTGAGGAAACGTGTCCGAGGAATATGTAAATATTATAAGAGCGCTGTATGCTCAGAGTGAGGGCTTACAGCAAACTGTCGCTGCCCTTCAATATCTCCAGCGGTGAGACAAGGATGCCCTATCACTTTTCTTTTTAACTTTTCCATCGACGAAGTCATGGAAACCGCGTTCACTGGACACGACATGCAAGGCGTGGAGCTGCTCTCAGGCAAATGACTCATTGACTTGGAGTACGCTGACGACATTGCTCTTATCTGTGACAGCTTTCCTACGTACTGAGTAGCACTGGCTGTCAGTCGTTTTGGGCTATGTTTGGCACCCTCGAAGTGCAAAGTCCTACTCCAACATTGGTGGGGACCGACCTCTGCGCTGACCTTTGGTGGTGATCATCTAAAGTCGTCGAGAAATTCAAGTATCTAGGCAGCTATGTCAGCCGCAATGGAATGGATGATCAGATCACAAACCGCGTGGTAAAAGCACCTCGTGCTTTGCGATATTTCTCGCTTCGAAGGGCAGGGTTTAAAATATAGCCGTTCGTTCAACCCTGCTGTATGGTTGCGAAATCTGCCCATCAGGTCGACAGATTTAAAGAGGCTAAGTCACGTTCGATCATCGCTGCCTTCGCAACTTAGCTCATGTTTGGTGGGAGCACCGCGTATGCAATAAGCTTGTTCGGCGTCGTGTATTTTGTGCAGGAAGAGCAATCTTTTACCAAATGCATGATATTTAACATTAAATTATTTACTTTTTGTACTATGAAGCTTTTAGTATCATATCTTTCTTGTATTGATTGACATCAGCTGAGAAGTGTTTCTCACCTTCAACTGACATATATTAATGATGAGGTCCGGTCTTACCTACTGCGGTATCGCGGTACGCCTGTCATATATGTCAGACAACGCTCCAAGTACACTACATGCCTTTTCTTGATGGTCGCCCACTTTTGTATACCAACAGACAGGTTACGGACTTAGCACTTTAGTGTCTTAATAGCGGTCTTTACGAACAGATTAAGCCGGACGCAGGAGCAAATCATCTAGACTCAGTTCAAATGGGCATACAACAGTAGGAAATTCCCATGCATTGTAGCATACAATGCAGGGAGAATTCCACAGGTTGAGCAACATGTCGCGAATACAAAAAGTAAGATGTCGTCATAGGAAGAAAAATATAAGCATTTCAATTGACCTGCTTGTTCTGATTGCTCTTCCGATTCTGTGATCATGCACGACCGGATTCCTGCAGGGTGAATGGGAGCGCGGTGTAGGCACCACTTTTGATTTTATTAGCGCGCCGATCATGATGATGACGATTGAGGAGCAATACATTGTATTATGTGGGCAAAATACTGTTAGGTTGACTAGGCGTAGACGGGAGAACGTTTAGTGCTCTCAACCAAAGCTGGTTCGAAAACCTGACCGCAAGACCCCGGTGTTTTGGCACTGGTGTACAGCGAGTCCATTTTATGGAGTAAAGAGCCACCCCTATTCCAATCCCCAACTTGGAGGGCCAGGAGACTGAGTTTGTCTGGCCTCTAATCATTGACCAATTTGGTGTGAGTGACTCTGGAGGTGCACAAGTCACTTTCCAGCATAGCTCAGTAGATCGTCGAGGCACCCAAACTAGCGCGCTACTTTAAGGTGTAGTCTCCTCGCGACGGGACGCTGAAGTCCTGATGCATGGTGTATCCCTTCGAAACGATCGCCCCAACAAGGGCGGCAGGGTACTTTTATACTACCGCGGCAACCTTTAGTGCCAACCAGCGAACGATCCGGAACCGCTGATCATAGACTCACTCTGGTGCAATTTGAGACTGAGAAGCAACAACACTTTCCTCGTGTCATTTTTATCGTCCTCCAATGCCCACCCAAGAGGTGGACTCCCGCCTTACCTTAATCTTGGAGACGGTCTTGCGACGACGATACAACTATGTTCTCATTTCAGGCGAATTCAGTATTCACGATCTGGGAGTTCAAGATCGACTTGAAAGAACTTATTGCAATCATTCCACTCTTCAGCCATGTCATTTTTCCCACTCGATTCAGAGCGAGAGATAAACCATCTGTGCTTCATTTAGTACTCACCAATAAAGTGTTCTTGATCGAGAAGCCAAAGGTAGAGAGCACTCTAGGAAAGGGTGATCACGTAGCAGTACTTTACGACTGTGTGTTGTGCGGAGTATCCACAAGAACATAGACTTGTTTCGTACGATCATGCATACTAACGGAATCTGCTAAAGATGCCATCTGAGAGGTTTTGTACGAATATTCCATTTCTCTTTCGCTGGCAAGTTCAGGGACCCTACTAAATCCGCATGGGAAAGCAGGCCCTCACGTTCTACAAGAGCACCGTCATTCATTCGTTGCAGAACCCGGAAAATCTTAGCGGTATGCGACGCAGCATGTCCTGTGTACAGAGCGAACTCTCCCTGACAACTGGAGCAACTATGTTGTGCATTGTAATCACTGTACCACACTTATACGAGAGGACAAGTTAGTACATTAATAGCGTCAAGGTTTTGTGCCGGCAGCAAGCTTCTGTACAAACATGTGAACAGCCTCTGGAATGGGAAACTTGGTGATCCCATTCATCACAGCAAATGGATGTAATCAAACTGCTGAGAATGCATCTTGCGTTGTACGGCTCCAATATGCTCCAATGTCTCAACACGCCACCAGCATGTGCGCATGCCTGCCCCATTCCTCCAAACGCTATTATTTACACTCGTCACCATTAGTTCAGCGACCGTTTTGAGGAAGCTGCTATCTTTGTGCATCCATAGTTAACAACATTACCCCGAAGGCACTGCAGGTAGCAGCTGCGAGGAAAGATGAGTTATTAACACGATTTTTCCAAAGATGCCTGGATGGACAACAGGTTCCTAGCTTGTAGGAGCAGGGTATAGTACCCCGATTTTGATGGATGTAGCCGTTCGGAGCAGGCCAACTATCACCCAGTGATACTTCTCTAGGTGCTCTCAAAGGCCTTTGAGTCGATCATATCTGAGGCACCAATAGGCTACCTTACAAGGTCTAATATCATAGCACCGTAGCTACACGGATTCCTTCAGCATGTCTTCACTACCTGTTGTGGTTGCCGCTGAATCTACGACTACTTACCTACTGATAGAGAATGACAGTTGGACCGAAATAGCCTACCTCGACTTTTCTAAAGCCTTCTACCACTTAGGTCACCGCATCCTTCTCCAAAAGCTGCAAATATACGGTATTGGCATCGATCGCCTCCTGCGCTTACCCTTGGTGGGAATCTGCTAGAAGTCGTTCAGTAATTCAACTACCTGGGAAGTTATATCAGCGCCCTTTGGATTGCAGATGAGACCACGAACCGTATATCAAAAGCTGGAATTGCTTTTGCTAGCCTTCGCTACCTATGGCGGCAGCGTGACATCACTCTCACCCTGAAGGGTAGAGTGTGCAATGCGGCGGTACCTTCGACCTTGCTGTACGGTTGCGAAACCTGACCCCTAAGATCAGCGGACATAAAGTGGCTATTTACGTTTGACCATCGGTTCCTTCACAGTTTGGCTCACGTCTGGAGGGAAGACCGCGTGAGTAACGAGCGTGTTCGACGCCTTGTTTACGGCACAGAAAAAGGAACTGAACCGCTCAGCGCCGTCATTTCACGCACCAGGCTTCGATGGCTCGGTCACATGTTGCACATGCCAGCCCACCGACTTCCGCGACGTGCCTTGTTTGCTCACCGAGGGTGTGGATGGACGAAGAGGAGGGGTGGCCAAGCGATGACTTGGTCCAGAGGGATGAAGGCCCTAACTTCGGAGCTGGCCTCGGTTGGAGCGTCGGCTCCCTGGTTGGGGTCCAAAAGACGATGAACACATTTGGCTGGATACACTTGCTGACATGGCAAGGAGCCGACCACAGTGGCGTTCCTGCTGTGAGTTTCTTTGTCACTCCCCATCCTTTTTAGCCTCCCCCTCCAACCACGATCTCATTTCGTAGCGTAATATAACTTTATATGATAATTTTTCTTGTTGTCTAGTAGCCTGCTGGTAGCTTACCGGAACGATGCTTATCCGGGTAGCTCAGCTGGAATGCAACTGTTGTATTTATTTTCCTTTTCTTTTTTGTATTGCGGCCAAGTATCTGATGCCTTTGTCACCTCTAGCTAACCTGTATGATGATGATGATGATGATAAAGCAAACATTCTAGGTCAACGCACCCACACATTGTCAGCCACATACCATCATAAACAGCTGGGTATCGTGCAAAGATAAGGCGGCATCGGCGGGACAGCTCCTTTGCGGCTTTCATCATCATCATCACCACCACCACCTCCATCGTCATCAAAACACGTTAGCCGAGGGTAAAAAACACACTTCAGCTGATGTGCCGCTGTACCAAAAGGATAAGAGGTTAAGCAATGCGGCTTTCATTGCCCCGCGTTAGAATCAGCCATTACCCCGCAGGTACCTACACAAAATACACGCAATCCGACTACGAGACTACAACAGACGCTCCACTAATGTCGTCTTCGAGCCCTGCCCTATAACGTCTCGAGCCAAGTACAAGGCGAGTCACGTGGACTCCAGCCTTGAAGGCGAGACGGACCAATAGCCCCAAGGTTGGATTCAGTAATTTCATTTCTGTCTGCCAAATTAACTTTTACCTATCTCGAGGTTTTCACCAACTTACATCTGCCAAATAAAACAAAGTCCTCGGTACGCAGTGACCAGGCATACATAGTTCGTCTCCAAGCCAACGCAATTTACTCATTGCGATCTGTTATGTCAAAGAACCAGCCTGATTATCACTGCCTAGTACTTGCCTGCGCACATCATCGCTGCGGGCAGGCTGGTATCATCCGGCACCAGCAGCGCTGAGCAAAGACGAAAGCGCCTCAGATCTTTAAACCGAAGAGGCCAAGTCTCACTGCCATAGAGAAGGACTTCCGTCACTGTGGCCCTGAAACGCAGCCTTTCAGACCCATGGAAACCCCTTTCTGACACCAAAGATGTTGATTCAAGAAGGCTGTCCTAGCTTTTGCAATATGTGGGCTGTCTTCAGCGCTTATGCGCCCATCGTTGTTGGTACGGCTGTAGAGGTAAGCGAGTTTATCAACTACCTCGAGTTCCTCGTCATCGAGGGTCAAAAGCTCGTCTGCTGGCTCGTGCTCCTGCAACTATACTTTGAACTTTGAAGGTGCGAAATGCATGTCAAATAATGGACCACTCTGGAGCGTTTATTCAGGGTTGACTGGGCCGCCCTACTATCGTTATAAAGCAAGACAATATCGTCCGCACTATCTAGATCAACTAGCTTTTCTCCAGGCAATGCCTCAACGCCTGTACCGCGAGGCTCCGTAAGGGACTCCAAGACAATGTTGGACAAAAATGTGGAAATTGGACAACCCCCAGACGAACGCTACTTGTCGTAAAAATATCCGGCAGGTCACCGTAGATCCTGACGTGGCCTGTATTGTTCGAGTACAGGGCACGTAAATTGTTCACATATTTCATATATTTCTTCGAACATCCTTATCATTATTTTACACCTTTTCTAGAGGTGAAAAGCACCTCAGCTACTGTGCCGCAAAGTATTTCGAACAGAATGCGTCGATCGACGGAGTAAAACGTACTCCTAAAGTCCAGGAACACAGTTATTGTCGGTCTACGGTACGTGTGGCGTTACTCTAACACCTGTCGCAGTGTGAATATGTGGTCTATACAACCCCCTCCTGGGCGGAAATCTGCCTACTCTTCCCTACTCCCGGATTTCCGTTCCGCGGTGAGGCGACAACTGGGAATTAAGGCTAGTAATTTTATCACAGCTGACGCTAGGCTAATACCCATGTGGTTAGCACAGTCGGCGCGCCTGCCTTTGTATTTTGGTCACTATAGTCGTCCTACTCTAATTAGTTGGGATGACCACTTTCTTCCAAATCTGTTCGAATAAGGAGGTCAGTGCTCTGCAGAGGATTCCACCACTATCTTTAAATAGTACAGGTGCGAGGGCTTTGATCGCTTTTTGGATCTCAGCCTCCGATGGAGCATCTAAGACTAACCGGCCATCGCTCAGCCTGCACCACCTGAGTGGGAAGGGATCAGAAAGCAACGGACCAACTGAACTGCTCTCGGAAGTGCTCTGCTTGGTGAGCCGACTGGCGTTCCGTATTGTGAATCTGTGCACCTGCGCTGTCTCTGTCTCACTGACTCCTAGTTTCCCGGTACCAGTGGTGCGAATCATTTGGAAGAGCTTGTGCTAGTTGCCTGCTGCTCCTGGCTCCTGCGTTTCTTGTGTCCTACTGGTCTAGCAGGCTTACTTGTCAGCACGTAGGCTCCGCTTTAGTTTGCATCTAAATAGTCTGTCTTGTCACATTCTTCTCACAGCCAGTAGAAAGTTTTCCTTTGGATTACAACAGGTTTACAGACCTCCCGGATATCCAGTGATTAGTGCGGTGACGTTTGATGATACCACAAGCAGATGTTCCTGCATCATGCATGGCGGCTGAAATCTCATTCCATTGAAGCTTCTGAGAAGCTCAGATGACCTACTTGCGCATTCATATCCCCTGCAACAGCAGCGCTACTTGAACCGGTAACACCGCGAAGCAGCATGTTTAGTTCGTCTTAGGTGTCCCTGCCATCATCAGAACTGCGGAAACCACAATCAAACAGCGTCTAGTTCTGCTTCGTGAATGCAACCTTATTTGAATTCATCAAACTGGCTATTCACTGGAATCCAATCAAGCACCGAGACTTAGCTTTGGAGTTGAGAATGATGTGCACTCCAGCTTGACTGATAGTTTCTGCGTCAGCGTTGGCCGGTGGCTGAGTGGTCTGCGCTCCTGGCTTGCAATCATAAGGTCACCAGTTCGAATCCGCGTAAGGGTGAGTTTCCTCGCAGTATACTCAACCCACGCGCGACTGATGGCGGTCGCGCGGCAGCGAAGCCTCGTTCCAGCGTACGGCTGATTATTTTTTTTTTAATTTTTTGCCGCATCAGCGTCTCCGGATGCGTACAACCAATGGCGAGAGGAAAAGTTGGGCGCCATTAATTCAATACCCCTGTGAGGATCATTTGTCCTACTTTCGGGCACATAATACACCGGGGTGTCCAACGCGTGCGAGTGCAGTCTGTGTACCTATTTGTCTTAAAGTGTAAACGTTAACCGCCGCCAAGGGAACTGGACAGCGTGGTCTTATAAGTCGCTGCTGCTGATGGGCGTCCAGTGGGTGGCGCTGGAAGGTAGCTACAGATAGTTTAACTACAATGGAATTGTGGCTGCTGTTAATTAAACTGGGAACTATGGAGTCAAGATTAGTAATGGGGGTCGGGAGAGGAAGTAAGAGAAACATTGGGAAAGGAAAGGAGGCGTCACTACTAATATATTTTCGCTCACACACCCTGCTTTATACATCAGCTAAAGCGGCGCCTGATAAGCTGCGCAACGGCCGATACGGGATGTTGTTGGAGTTTGAGGGAGTAGTCACGGTCGTACGACTGCTGAAATACTGCCAGAACGCTCAGACCTAGGCAGGAGGACTATTAAGGTCCTAAATCAAAGCCTCTGGATCAAAATCTTGTTCGCAAAGCAGTAGATTTGGCTTTACAGAAATGGATATCAATTTCAGACCCCCAGCCTGGAGGGCCAGAAGACTGAGTTTATCTGGTACTGATACTGAGAAAATGCAGCAAGTAGAGATGCCTCTGTTTAGCTGCATCTAATCTTTTTCAAGCAAATCCACCAATTATTGTGGTGATTATTCCCGATATCTCAAGTCGGCAAAGAGTGTATCCCTGAGTTTTATAAACTCCGACACCGACTTTACTTCGACTATCTCTGCAGGCTGGTTGTTCCAAATATTTACCACCCGCTTGAAGCAGAGTTGGTGAGCGACCCTCTTTAAATCCGGTACGACAAGCCTGTACCCGTGTCCCTCATGTGCTGCTTATTGTGCGCAGATGCAGTGGTGGCCTCAACATGGGGAATTCGCCTAGATGTAATATCTGGTGCATCATGATAAGGTCAACCCGCATTCGACGATTAGACAGGGTGTACAACCCTTGCCTCTTGTATTGGTCTTCATATGGCACACCTCGTAAACCGGGATGAGCCTTGTGGCAACATGCTGTACCCGCTCAATCCTCTGCACCTCGCGCCGAATGAGCGGACAGTAGGGGAGTGAAATGTACTAGCATTGATCTGATAATGGAAGAGAAGAGGCGAGTGGCAACCTCTTCGGACCAAGTACAGAAGCTGCGTTTGAGCGTCCAGAGCATGCGCAGTCCGTTTTGATAAAGCCTGCTCGTGTTTTCAACGGATTTCAAGTCGCAGCGTGAGAGTACCCCGAGATCTTTCACGGATGGCGATGGGTGTGACTGTTGGCCGGCCAGATTGTAGACTCGGCCATTACTACCCTTGCCCCAGGCTCATGAATACCGACTTGACCGAATTAATCGGAAGGCTGGTCTTTGCTGACCACCTGGAGGGGGGTGGTCAAGCTCAGGCTGGAACAGGTCGCAATCGTCAGGCGCCTCAATTACTCTTCATACCTTAAGGTCATCTGCAAACAACACGCAAGGTGAACTGAGAAGCTGAGGCAACTCGTTGATGTGGATCAGGAGTAAAAAAGGCCCAAGGACTGTGCTCTAGGGGATGCCATTGGTCGAGGGATACCACTCGGTCAAGTAGTTGTCCACCTGCACCCTCCACGTCCTACCAAAAAGGCAGTTACTGATCCACTGGTGCAGTGAGCCACCAACACCACACATCTTCAGATTCCGAAGGAGGATTTCATGCTTCACCTTACCAAACGCTTTACTGAAGTCGATTTAAATAATTTCAACTGACTTCTCTTGGTTTAGCGCGTGCAACCATTCGTGCATCGAGAGCAGCAGGTTTGTGATGCATGACCGACCTTTCATGAAACCGTGCTGCGCGGACGTCAAAATGCTTTTCTACTCGAGATTCTGCAGTAGATCTCGTTTCACGATCTTTTCGAGTGTATTAGCCAAAACAGAGGTCAGGCATATCGGTCGGTAGTTGTCCACACACAGAAAAGCACTTTCCTGGATTTATGCTGTCTGTCACCCTGAGTCTAGTTACGACGAATCTTCTCAAAAACCTAATTAAGATTTTCAAATGTTTCTTGCAAAGAACCAAATACGATCATGACAGACTGACACCATGTGTATATCTGGTGGGACAGGCCGAAAATGTAAGTTGGTTTATGAACGGATTGCATGACCTTAGAGCGCACAAGTCCCAGAGATCTAAGCACCCTTACAGGAGTAAACCTCAAATCAAACCGAATAAGCTTAGTAGTATCCTCTGGGAGCGAGTCGATACCATGGGTCCAGCACAGCACATTCGCTGTGGTGAAGGGTTTTATACTAGTTCTCCAAATTAAACGCTGTCTTTTGGGCCGAAACACAGTAACTGCCGTTGGATGAAGGCCGGTCTACAGTAGAATGTCGATTACCTGGCGCCACAGTACGCTATGATAAGCAAATTCCTATCGACGAGCATACCAGAACCCCTTAGATTGTAATTGAAAAAACCACGTGCTGACCTAACCAGCACAATGAGACCCTCATGTTTCACACGAGCGCATGAACGCGGGACCATCTACAACGCGTTCATGATATTCCCGAAGGAACCGACGCCTTTTGGCTTTTATACGTCGGCATCTAGTAACACCTAAACTAAGAAGTACTCGTGACATAAATATCATGTTTCAAATAGGTATACAAGGCACAAACCCATTTCAGTCCACTTGGCCACATGCCAATCCTGTTCGATGCCACCAAGTACATCGGTTACCGGCTACATTGATCTTAACACTTTTTCAACTGGGGCATTGAAATTGTCATGATAGACGATTGCTAGGCGGTGTGACGACAGGTTTTATTCGGTATTTGCGCCATTACTGAACTCTGATCAAGCCAGCGGGGTTCTTCAAGCCATTAACATGCGGCGCGACGGAGCAATCCTCCAAAGCAATTAAATTTCGGTTTTCTCGGAATCAGATGGCAACTGGGTTTGTGATGCTGGATTATGTGATTTGAATTATCAGATGGCTGCAAAACGATTAAGACAACCCACTCACCTTGAGCATCTAGAACAGTACGGAGGCAAAAATCCCCCTGGCCTATCAAGCTCAGTGAGAACATTCCAGCCAATCAATAACAGTACTCGTAGCGCATAACCGCTATCGGTTTCTTCTACATACGCGACAGTGAGAGAATAAGGTTGTGCCTAACAGAAATATTAGCGTATGACTGAATTACATCCATTTTAACGTACGCTAGTGTCAGCGATCGAAGAACATTCCACTGCATCAGTGCACGAAGCTGGGTCGTGACAGTCGGCGTTGTTCAAAGGTTCTACCAATGTCACTGCCTCACATTCATCCGTCACGTCAGGCTTTGCCCCCTGATAGACATCACCAACTTCCAATGAAGCATACATGATAATAGGTCAACAGGAACCCCGTATTCAGGTTGAAAGGAGTCTATTGTAGACGTACTTATCTAGTTTCCGTGTCTGACGGCGAAAACATATAATACATGCTCTCACTATGATGGTCAACTCCTGTTTAAAGAAGTGTAAGACTATAGGGCGTGGGGCGCAAATTTTCCACACCAACTTGTGCCCAATTGCCGGGTACATACTTGAAGTGCGTTGCCAATTAAACTGCCTCCATTCATCAAACAGAGCACCTGCATCACAAACAGACTCATCGAGACAGCCACTGATCTGCTGACCCTTTTCTAACTTTCCCATGACGCTTTACATGTTCCAGCCGCAACTTATTTTTTAATCTCCCTGCCGAGTGCTTCTGACTGTGCACAACAGTTTCAGCTGCTAGCTCAAAATTTTTAAACGTTAACGCGACATACACTTTAGACCACTACCCTCCGTCTACTTTTACGGGTGAAATTTGCCCCGAAACCAGAATGTACGCCATCATTAACAGAAGAACCGTTTCAGCAACATCCTCCAGCGGCTTCTTTCTTGTAGACATGGCTCGGGCTGGAAAGCGTTCTTTAGTACTTGCACTCTAAGCTTATCATATAAAGAAGCTTTATTGGGTTTTACACTCTAAAGACAGACTACAGACTCTGAAGGCAGATTGCTGAGAACTTTTGGCAGACCAAGGGGCGATGGTTACTTTTTCTTCAATTTACCAACGAAGAGGATTTGTTGAGTATTGTAAGCAGCGCATCTGACGGTGGCTGAAATATCACTTTTTTGCTATGTGCACTCGTGTCACAATAGTTTAGTGGACATTCCCTCGATTCGATTGCTGATCGGCTGCACCGGATTAGCGGCTGACCTTGCTGTGCTCGAGATCAAAGGTTTTCTGGTGGGCCTACAAATACATCTTAGGCTTCGGTGTGTTTGTATTCCTTGATATCTTTTATCTGTTCCCGTGAGCGTCTTTCTGTCTACGTTTGGTTCCTGCAGTAATTGTATGTCCATGAAGAAAGGTTGTTTCTACCCGTACTTGCATATAATCTAGAAGGTTACACACGATTTACGCTCGTTTCCACGACTCGTCAGAACCTTCCTTTTCGTTATTGAAGTTCCCACGTAATCTCACCATCCTGTCGCTTTTAGTCCTCTTTTGGTCCTCTTTTTATTCAGTGCTGTTCATAATTCTCCCTGCAGGTCTGCGCCTTCCGTTCAATCTCAATGTCGTTGTCCTGATGATCAAATTATTCGATCGAGATTATAGCGGCTGCATCGAGTTTAATGAATTCACCAGTCTATTCTCTTACATAGAACAGTGGAAAACCTGCTTCCAGCGTTTTGATCGGGATAACTCAGGAGCTATAGATGCATCTGAATTTAAATGCGCCCTTCAAACATTCCGGTATAACCTTTCAGACTCGTTCATTCAGCAAATGGTGCGACGTTTTGACCGTACTCGGACAGGACAAGTGGCGTTCGACGACTTTATCCACGCCTGTGTGTGCTTACAAGTGAGTTGCTGTTGCTTCCTACCTCACAATATTGTCTCTGTACTTCTGTTATCATTGTGCATTTTTTTACCAGGTGAAACACGTGATGAAACCTAGGCTTTCGAGTGTTTTACAGCTCGAGAGCCCGATTTCACGTCCTACTGGTGAGCATCTTTCGACGCTTTTTGCACCGCGGCATTGATTGCGGCTTTAGCTGTCGTGACAGTACAGCCAGGTTTGCATTCTTCTGTGTGACGAGAGGAGTTGCGTACTTTGACACCGTATATGCTCGATCATTTCCACGCTGTTAGGTTCCCGCTGACAGTACGGATAACCGATGCAGCCGCTCTGGTCACGATACAGCCACTTTCCAAATCAGAAGACAAAGGTCTCTGGCGGAACTTGTATGGAGCACTCGGAAGACAGAATGTGCAGCCAAAATATTGGGTCGAAATAAATAGTTCATGAGAGGAAAGACCTAATTGAAAGTTCCTGACTACAGCAGCTACTAGATGCGCAAAAACTCGCTTGTTGGCTGAGCAAGTAGTGTGCTTACTGAAGGGCTTCAAGGTAGGTCATCCTGATTGGTCCACCCCAAGGTAAAATGATGCCATTGGCCTGCTCCCACTGGTTAGCCAATCGTTTATAGGTGGCATACAACCAATCTTCTCCGGGCTGCTCCAGATATATATACACACACACACACAGAGGGCTAGCTTCGATGGCCGCTATGGGCAGGTTCCGGTAACAGTTTGAGAAGCAGCTGCAAATTATCCGTAGCACCAACACCAGCTCTGGCCAAGTATTTGCAGCCGGCCTACTAAAACATAGGAAATTTCTCCTAGTTTTGCGCAAAACCGGCCAACTGTCCATCAGCGTGGGTTGTTTTTTATGCCTCACAACATTCGTCTCGATTCACCAGCATGAGAAGGCGAGCGGGTTTGACACAACCGATGAGCTTTTCCCAATTTTCGTTCTGATGCTTAGTGTCCTTCAAATGGCTGGCTTCCTAAAGTTTCCTAATGCTTTAAATTTCGTAATGCATTTGAATTTGTATACTTGTTAACACAATGACTTTCTACAACAATGGCTTCAAGTTGTCTGATTGCTGATAGCCGTTAAATTACTCAACCCGTCATGTATTCTGGGTGATGTTAACGGTAATGCCCACCCTGTCAGTTTTGTTTTGTTCGAAAAAGCATGTGAGTGCCGTCTGCATGTTTCCTCGGTTCACCGCAAATCACCGTTACACCCCCAAGCCTTGAAGAATGCCCATTTATTATGTCAAGCCCAGAAAGAATGGCAAAAGCACTGTTTTACAGCTCGAGAGCCCGATTTCACGTCCTACTGGTGAGCATCTTTCGACGCTTTTTGCACCGCGGCATTGATTGCGGCTTTAGCTGTCGTGACAGTACAGCCAGGTTTGCATTCTTCTGTGTGACGAGAGGAGTTGCGTACTTTGACACCGTATATGCTCGATCATTTCCACGCTGTTAGGTTCCCGCTGACAGTACGGATAACCGATGCAGCCGCTCTGGTCACGATACAGCCACTTTCCAAATCAGAAGACAAAGGTCTCTGGCGGAACTTGTATGGAGCACTCGGAAGACAGAATGTGCAACAGAAATATTGGGCCGAAATAAATAGTTTATGAGAGAAGACCTAATTGAAAGTTCCTGACTACTAGATGCGCAAAAACTCGCTTGTTGGCTGAGCAAGTAAGTGTGCTTACTGAAGGGCTTCAAGGTAGGTCATCCTGATTGGTCCACCCCAAGGTAAAATGATGCCATTGGCCTGCTCCCACTGGTTAGCCAATCGTTTATAGGTGGCATACAACCAATCTTCTCCGGGCTGCTCCAGATACACACACACACACACAGAGGGCTAGCTTCGATGGCCGCTATGGGCAGGTTCCGGTAACAGTTTGAGAAGCAGCTGCAAATTATCCGTAGCACCAACACCAGCTCTGGCCAAGTATTTGCAGCCGGCCTACTAAAACATAGGAAATTTCTCCTAGTTTTGCGCAAAACCGGCCAACTGTCCATCAGCGTGGGTTGTTTTTTTATGCCTCACAACATTCGTCTCGATTCACCAGCATGAGAAGGCGAGCGGGTTTGACACAACCGATGAGCTTTTCCCAATTTTCGTTCTGATGCTTAGTGTCCTTCAAATGGCTGGCTTCCTAAAGTTTCCTAATGCTTTAAATTTCGTAATGCATTTGAATTTGTATACTTGTTAACACAATGACTTTCTACAACAATGGCTTCAAGTTGTCTGATTGCTGATAGCCGTTAAATTACTCAACCCGTCATGTATTCTGGGTGATGTTAACGGTAATGCCCACCCTGTCAGTTTTGTTTTGTTCGAAAAAGCATGTGAGTGCCGTCTGCATGTTTCCTCGGTTCACCGCAAATCACCGTTACACCCCCAAGCCTTGAAGAATGCCCATTTATTATGTCAAGCCCAGAAAGAATGGCAAAAGCACTGTGTTTTAAGCAAACACTTATTTTCGATATCTTCTTCCTCTGGCTTGTACAATATATGTGCACTATATTTTGTGGCTGCTTGTTATCGTCAGCATTACAAAGAATCAGCTGATTATATAATTTAACTTGTGATCATGATATCAATCCTCTGATCACACGATAAAAGTCAGGTGGGTTTGCGGTGATCACTTCCTTTCCGTCTGATGGTCGGCCACGGGAGTTGCAGCGGTTGTACCGTTTTTATCTGAACCCGCAGGCTTGTTTGCCATATATATACTGCCTCGGCGGTATTCTGTAGAGAATCTGAAAGGTAGTTTGCTTGTTTATCTAGTGACCGGTGTTGATTAATTGCACTATAACTTATTAGGGAGTAGCAGGGGTTATTGTGTTTCTGAAAAGTTCCGTCGCAGCTAAATTCAGCCAGGTAGGCACCACACATCCAGAGAAGCGCTAGATGGCCGTTTCGTTCCATTAGGACTTCAGCAGTCACACCCACCGAATCCTGTGGGATTCGAAAGCATGACCTTACTCTTACGAGCCGGCGAGTTAAGCCACTGAGCCTTGGGGGACATGACGGCGACGGACCACCATGACTGATATGGCGCGGCTCATCCTCCACGGTCATGTATGTTATGTACTCGCAGAGAACATGGCTAGCCCCAGGTTACGACTTCCTTTGAACACCGCCACCAAGCGAGGTGGCCTGTAAGTTACTAAGGTGATTACTGGTTATTAGTCAGTAGAAGGGAATTTATCACAGCTAGACTCATTCTTGGCGGTTGAACTGTTCGCTAAGCTTGGCAATTTTGTTGCAAACGTTTCGTCATTAATCGAGTTGAGTGGCGTGCGGTAGCGTAGAGTAGCCAGACTCATTCTTATCAAAAACATTAAATTCCTCCACTACTCACTGGTAATCAGTAATCGCCTTGGTAGCTTGCATGTCACCTCAATTGTTGGCGGCCTTCATAAGTCGTAGCTCTGGGGGCCATCCCTGTCCTCAGCACGTTCCTAACATGCATGACAGTACGGTTTTCTATATCTTTACTAAGATTGACCTATCATTCCTTTGGGCAAGGTTTGCATCTAAAAACTCCTTTGATTGTTCTTTTCTTCTTTGGCTGTAAATGTGGCAATTGACTGCGGGTGGACGGTCCGATCACAAATGCATAGTTTACCGTCTACGTAACGCTGGTAGAAATTCAGATCGGCGATAATCTGTTTCAGTGGACGGCCTTTTAGGATTCCCATATGGATATCCCCTAACAGTGGACCAAGCGGAAATCTGATGGCTACGTTATCCACCCGTCTGCATAAATTACCGAATCTGAAGTGAACCTTATAGGTACACCTGAGTGCCAGTTGTTTCAGTTGGTTGATTGGCATACCAATGTTTATCATTGCACGAGCATATAAAATCAATTGCTTCTTTCGCAGGCACGTTAGTCAACATTGAAACTGCTAGAGAGGCGGGCCCAGCCAATGTCCGAATACGAGATCGCAAACGTGTGTGGGTTTCCTGTGGAGTACGTGAGCTGTCTGCTACATGTGAAAGCACGAGCACGGTACAAAGTCAAACTGTTCGGAAAGCAGGCACGAGTTTTTGGCCAACGAATACAAGCCAGTTCAGGCGAGAGTTTTGGCTAGCAAATACAAGTCAGTGCCAAAGGAGGCAGTGCATTCGGCCAAATATGGAAAAACCGTGGAATCAAAATCACTGACATTGGCTGAGAGCCAGTCGCATAGCTAGGCTTCCTAAAAATAGTACGTTTCGTTACCTAATAAATACGAGCGGTCTGTCGTGTAGAATGTACTCCCTGTTACCGAGTCTTGGCCTTTCTTCTGTATCCCGTTGGTTGGCTGGTGCGGGACTGAACAGTCAGACGGTCGTAGCCTAGCAGGTTCCGTGTTAAGGAAACAGTACTACAACAGTGGCGACGCAGAGTTAACAAGTCGAACGGCCCACCCTGTTCCTGATCTACATCAACGATCTACCTCAGCTTCTCCGGTCGCCGTGTGCCTTGTTTGCGGACGACATGAAGATTTTGAGAGCAATTGACACTCCAGATGACTGTGGCCTAATTCAGCAAAACCTCAACCGCCTATCCACATGGTCTACAGAAGTTCTCCTCCTGGTCAACCCAGCCAAAGTCTTATTTATTAGCCTAGGCAAGGGTGCTGACGGCCAAACCTACACCCTTGACGGCAAAACGCTATATCCCACACACTCCGTGAAGGACCTAGGTGGACTCTTGCGCTACGATTTGAAGTCCGTGGACAACACGAACAGGCTATATCGTAACGGACTGCGCATGCTTTAGGCACTCAGATGTGGCTTCGGCACATGGTCTGAAGAGGTTGCCACTCGCCTCTTCTCTTCCATCATTAGACTAATGCTAGAGTACGTTTCACCAGCCTACTTTCCGATTACCCGATGCGAGGCACAAAAGATCGAACGGGTCCAACACGTTGCTACCAGGCTGATCCCGAGTTTACGTGGCTTGGGGTATGAAGACCGGTGCGAGAAACTAGGACCCTACACCTAGTCCTACCGTCGGATGCGAGTCGACCTCATTATGACCTACCCGTATTCTACATCTCGGTGACATCCCGATGCCAACGCTGCACTTACGACGGAAAAGCAGCACATGCGGTCGCAGATACAAACTTGTCGTACCGGATGTGAAATGTGTTCCTCACCCAATGTGCTTCGAACGGAGAGTGGTAAACATTTGGAACAGTTTACCTGAACATGTGATTGAGGCAACATCTGTGCAGCAGTTCAAAACGTTGTTAGAATAGTATTTTGCCACTATTCGATTAGGAGAACGACTGCACTCTTACAATGACATCACATTTGTGAATCCTGAAATATCGTAAGTCAGATAGTTTAAATGTTACATGAGAACGACAATGATATTCACGGTTGACAACTTTTATGACGTTTTTCACCATACTTTGAAAGAGTTGTACAGCATTCATCTATACTTGCTCTATAACACAGTATTCAGTATTCTGTATGGAAATATAAGTTTCCGCCGGTCAGATGCAAACACAACGACTTTCCAACATTTACATAAGTTACTTTGAGGAAACAATAAATTTGACCATGGCATTCACCTTGCGGCATTTTTTCACTTCATGTGTGCTCTAAATAATATGGTTCCAACGTAAAATGGTCTATCTATGATTTACTTTGTCTTCAAATTATAAAATTTGCTCGCTATCTGCGATTGCCTCACTTAAATTTCTTCTCATTGATGTAATTACTATTCAAATGAGACTGTTATCAAATATTTCAGTCTATAAACAGCAGATGTTTCGGAGCCGTTGGTTACTATTCGGATTTCTCTATCTCAAATAAAATGGTCTTTAATCTGCAGGACTATGGATAATTCCTAGTAAGCAATCCTAGAATTGGTAAAGTGACGTCAGACCTTCGAATTCTGAACCCTCCATTTTAATGCTTTTGCCAGACTCGCCCACAGAATGCACACTAGAAGTCGCCTGGCCGCATATTGTAATTTGAGACCAAATAAAATAAAAATATACCATATAAAACGCCGTACTTAATTTGAGAGAACGAATAAGAACCCTCCGTTTATGTCATTTACAACCAAATCCAGTCAAGTGTTGGTGATTACTTGTCAGATGCTCCGTAGATCATGGGCAATCCTACAAGTGTAAAAAACTTGGTAACAACTTTAGACAGAATAAACATCTTGTGGAGTATTCTATATCGGTAAGCAGATCCATAAATTACGGCTTTGGTTTTCCTCATGCCTTAACTTCACGAGGAATTCGCTACTTCGTTTGATATATAAGTTGGAGATAGCCTTTGGAGGAAGATGAAATCCGCACACAGTTGTTGGGGGCTAATGCAGATACTATTGAGCTGCGCGAGAAATTGGTTCCCAGCGGTCATGGATATCTCATGATTAAGAGTTAAAATTGGCGGTTCTGCTATCGATAGGAACAAAAACAGGGGTCATAAACGCTGTCCAATAAGGTTATTCATCATGCAGATATTAAGTTCCCGCTACTTTCAGTATAAGGAGCATTGGAGTATCCAAAAAATTCAAACGTGGTCAGTTTAGGTCAGTCACTCACTCATGATACAGGTTATCTAAAGGTGTACAACAAAAAAGGTAAAGTTTGGGGAATAAAAAAAGAAAAGCAAATAAATGCAAGTATCTTGTCGGATGAGCTACAAAAAAGCACGGGAATCGTTACGGAAACTTATCAGAAGGCTGTTATAAAAATATGCAAAAATTATATAATGATACGAACAGAGAGCGAGATTGGATGGATAGACACAAAAATCACAACAAGACAGCCAATGAAGTCGGCTCTATGATATATCAACAAGTGTAACCAGCTGAAACTGCTCATCGTCTTTCGGACCCCAACCTGGGAGCCATGATGTTCCAACCATGGCCAGTTTCGAAGTGAGAGCATTCATTCATCTCGACCAAGTCATCGTCTGGCAACCTCTCCTCTTCTTCCACCCACACTCCCGGCGAACAAACAACGCACGTCGCTGGAGCCGGTGAGCTGGCAAGTGCAACACATGGCCGAGCCATCGAAGCCTGGTGCGTTAAATGACGGTTCTGAGCGGTTCAGTGCATTTTCCTGTGCCGTAAACAAAGCGTCGAAGACGCTCGTTGCTTACTCTGTATACCCACAAAATCTAAGCTAACTTGCAAAGGCACCGGTGGTCGAACTTAACTAGCCTTCTCAGGTCCGCTGGTCTGAGGGGCCAGGTTTCACAACCGTAAAATAAGGTCGAACGTACCGCTGCATTGTACACTCTACCCTTAACGGCAGGAGTAATGTCACGCCGCCGCCGTAGGTGGCGAAGACTAGCAAAAGCGCTATATGGCTCGTGATCTCTTCTTCAATCTCACGAGCGCTGATACAATGTCCTACGTTGTTAAATTTCGGAATGATTACTATCTGATCCTCAGCAAATCTCAGCGAAAGAGACGATTACTGCCAATCTTGGAGGAAAGGTTTGAACTTCGATGGTGCAAAGCAAAGCCCAAACGGCTGACAGCCAGTGCTAATCTGTCCAGTGCCGTTCGGCACATATGGGAATTGTCACAGTTGAGGGAAATATCCTCAACATATTCCGAGTCAAGAAGTCGTTCTCCTAGGAGTAGCTCCACAACTTCTAATTTGGGTCCAGTAAATGGAATCTTCATGACTTCGTCGAAAACGAAGTTGAATAGGAAAGGTGAAAACAGGCATCCTAGTCTCATATCTCTGGTAGTATTGTAGGGCGGTGACAGCTTGCCTTGAGGCCTCACTCTGCCCGTGCTACGCGCGTATAATGATCGGATAATATTTACATATGGATCAGGGCACACCTTTCCTTAATAGTCAGTCAAAAACACACACTCTGCTTAGCATTTTCTATCTACTTACCTCAGTTTAACTCATATCAAATGTTCTTAAATAATAATCACCCCGTTGTAGTTAACGACTCTAATTTTTATTTGCCATCAAATCAAGATGGATCGTGATGTAAAATTTTAAGACCCACACTCGCTTTGCCAAAATATGCAAGTAGGCCGTCTAAAATATGTGGTTGAACGCTGGTATTAACAAAAATTCAGAATATAAGGAACAAATGCTCGCAATATGTTTTATTTGAGCACAATATGGTAACTTTTTGGCATCTATACGTTGTATCTGCTATTGGCAAGACGTTTGAATTGCACAACTACGTCAATATACATCATAAATATGGTATGCCACTGGGCTGCTTATATTTTGTTTTTCAGGCAATAACCCGTGGTGTTGTTTTTATATGGAACTTCGTTAAGAAATTGGAGTTCACCGAAACATACCAGTTCTTGCAGCACACTGCATCAGGGAGATTTAGGTACAAAATAACGCAAACAAATATTACTTTGTCACATTATCAAAGAAAAATCGCGGTATGGATGGTGGATATTAATTACTAAATTAACAAAGCTTTCCTACAAAAAAGTGAATATCCCATAAAATTATATACATCTATTTATACGTATGATTTGGCGGCGTCCGTATTCGGATTTGCCTGTCACTGTGACGTCCATGGGGACAGTCACAGGACGCCTGCGCCTACAAAGGGGACCATGGGTGGCTTGCGCTGCACCACCCATAGTTCCACCCACACACCCGATATCCGGTGTAAACCCGAAGGAATAAGACCGGGAGGCATGCGGATGGGAACCACGTTTCATCAACGGAGCCGGCCCACACTCCTTCAACAAGCAGAACGGAAACATTCCAGCCTAATTGGGAAATCATACACACCAGACGTACACGAGGCGGTGGCTGGACCGTAGCCCGTTCCACACAGGTTGCATGGAACCACTCTTTGAGCCTAGCATCGTCACGAGGACGGTGCACCCCGTCCCCTCCAGCGACGACCAACTGTCTCCTGGAGCCAGTATGGACGAGGTAGTGGGTAATAGACAGGTAGGCACCTTGTCAACATTCACATCAGGCGCATCCACACCGGGGAGCTCAAACAACATCCACTTCTGAAATACAAAATTAATCATCACGCAGACAAACGTACCACATACGCCGCCTTATTGGCCTGGATTAGTAAATTGAATGAGAACATACTCATGGTGCTTCTATTCCGCATACAATAGTGCCTTTTCCGGCACTTGAGTAACCGCCCTTTTGAGCAGTCCACGGAATTCGCATCGATCAAATTTGCCTTGGATTCGCAACACCTGAAATCAAAATGAGTTCGTCATAAACTCACCTTCTTAATGTCCTGGTAATGTTATTTTCGGTTTGCTCGAAGGTAGTTTTACCGCACTAAGTTAACCGTACAAAAGCGGTATGAAGGTCCTGGTGGAATTCATTCGGTATACACAAATATACATAGATTGGTGTCATCTGTGTCCAGTGGCAGTTCGAATGCAACATATGCACATGTGTTTCCACGGACTTCATTATTAACTGTCACAAATCTGGACAGAGACACATTAGTCCGCATGAACAAGCATGTATGAACAAACATGTATGGGTTTCATTTGGAGGTCAGGCCAAGAGTTACTTGCACAGGCATGAGATTAAGTACCCAATACGTACTGTTGGTGTTCGCCTCTTAGGGATTATTTGGCACCACAACTACTGCAACAACCAAGTCCCACTGGCCACTGTCAAACGTGCGGTTTTCCAAACAATGTTCGCATTGTGTTGCAAATATCCAAGATGTAGCATGTTTGACATTCAAGTACTCATCCGTTTATACATCCCGTTGTGTATCCTGTTGTGGCTATAAACTACTTGGTTACGATCTACTTTGGTACGCCTGGGGTGCAGCTATTCGTTGCTCGTTAAGTGAAAAAATTTTCCCTATACGCTGATTCCTTTCCGATGTAATTTACTAAGACACTTACGTACCATTTCCGTTGGCATTACCTTTTCTTATTCTACCCAGAAGATTGTCCCCGTCTAAGACAACTTCTAGTAGGTGCCTCTTAGACAGATGCAATAATGCTACTGCGTTGCACCAAGTCCCTACTTCATCATTCCACATAGCAATTGCACCCAAGCTATACTTACATTAGCAATGGAATAAGTATGACACACAAGGATGACAGACCGTGTGAGTAGGTAACTATGAAGGTTTGTAGGGAAATGGTGCGCTGAAGTCAACTTATTTTCATAAGCTCAGCTAACATAAGGTTGTCAGATGAAGAACGGGAATTATTGCTCTAATCATTCTAACAGAGTTAATTTGAAACCTAGCATGACACATCAACAGCAGCATGTTAATCGCTAGGCAATTACTTGCCGGGACTGTTCACTTTTCACGGATGTTTCAGAGCGATTGATATTTGAATGCAAGATCCAACTTGAACATGTCTATCGCATTGCCAATTTGCCACCAAATCGAGGAAGCATTGCTTTTCCATACGGTATTAGGTAAAGGGTTCCTAGGCTATGGTAATGGTAAGGTAAGGTAAACTAAGGTAACAAGTTATAAATAAGTAAGTAAGTAAGCAGCTGAGATCAGACTGATCCCTCTATTTGTGTGCCATTCCGCACGTGAACCTCCTACAGCAAATTAGAACGCTACTGGAGCGGCTCTAGTCTGATTGGATGATCTGCTCCCACTACTTCACTACCAGTGTGTGCATATCATCTAAAAGAACAAGTCCCCCGAATTCGATTAACGATTAATTCTGTCTACTCCTGCGGCCTTATTCAATTTCAACTGTCTGATATCACTTTCAACTTTGCGCGTGAGAGCGGACCCAAGGGAACTGCTGGGGAGTAGGGCGAACAATGGCCTATAAGTAAAGTACTCAGATGAGTAAACAGCCCTCCAAGATATTCGGCCCAAAGCTTCAAGCGTTTTGATAGGTTGTGGATTGGCTGTCCACTCCTGTCGCGTATAGTTTCACTAACACCAGCTCTCTTACTGCCTGGTTCCTGCATCAGACGTAATAACTTACCACGGTTGCCAAAGGCAGCGACTGTCTATATCTCAGATGCACGATGAAATCAATAGGCCTTCCGCTCTCTCTTCAGGCTAACGCAGATTCGCCCTAAGCTTTCTGCGAACTTGTGTTCGGTCTCAGTCGGAATGTTTTGGTGAGCATCCAAACGTGTCAGATACTGCGTAAAGACCTAATGTCCAGTTTGGAGATTTGATTTGCCGTACTTTTTTCGTGACGCATAAGCTCTGTATATCCAAATCAATGCCACCTCCCCGCTGCTTTGCGGTCATACCTTTGAGCCAAATGTTTTGGTTGAGTACCTGAATCGTCTGGGCGCCCTGGCAGTATCTTAGCCCACGTACAGCCATGACTACTGCCTCAAGCTCAACCACACCTTACATCCGCCGTCGCGCACCTTATCAAGGGTTGTCTTCTACATACAACAGGGCGGATAAGCAAAAACTTGCTATTGCTGGCGCCTTCCTTCCTCCTTTTTCATGTTTCTGTTACTCATCTTCCGACTCCAATCACAAGCCCTCCTACCAAAATTTCCAGCCTATTTGACAGCAGATGCAGTGCCACCACAGTTTTACCATCTATAGCACTCTTCTTAGACCACCCACTGGACGACGATCACTAGCAGCTTTTTAAAGGGTTACAGTGTCCCGTTTGGTTAGCGACGTTTAAGATTCGCACTGTAACACAAGTGGATCGACAAACTACACTCACACGCACGTTGGACATCCTGGGTATTGACATGTGTTGTGTATCTTCAATAAAGTCCAATGATCCTAACGGGGTTGAATTAACTGCGCCCGGCTTCTCCCCTCGCTATTGGTTACACGCATCCGGAGACGCCTATGCGGCAACCACTGGTAAAGCTAGAGGGCATCGTTCGCAGTTCCAAGGCTCTCATCGTTGGTTGATTGGATTCCCTTGAGAGGACGCTTGTGTACAACCCGTTTGACGAATTCATCTGAGATTGATTCGCGAAGCAGTGCTAGACACTTTTGTGTGTGGTTTCTTCTTATGCCCCACCGACTGCTGTTCTGATGCTGTCAAGAACGCCTTATACCACAAAATGAGCACGCTACTACGCAGCTCTACCATTTCAGATATCGTCGTTATTGCAGGGGGTATGAGTTCACAAGTAGGTTTTCTGAATGCTTCAGAGGCTTGGCTTGGTGGTAAGTATGGACTTAACTCCAACCAGACGGACATTGACAAGCGTCTGATGCAACTGTGCGCGGAGCACTGGATTTTTCTTAGTAACGCCACTTAGCGTCCACCTTTAACTGCCCAGGGATGGACACAAATAGATCACGTCGCTGTAAGTTACCGGTAGCGTGGATCATCCTGGATGGTTGCCAGTTCTAGGACAATGGCATCGACTCTGAGTATGCTTCCTCCTAGGTTGTTTTTCATGAATTTTACTGTGAGGCTTATCAAGCGCTCTCTCGATTGTCTATCGGGAAATTACTTCAGTCCACCGGTCAGACAAGTCTACCAGAATACCCTGCGTACCAGACTTCAATTTCTCGTTTTTATGACATTAGGCGTCATTGGAGTAGGTTCTCGGCCGCTATGCATGACCCGGAAACCTGTGCTTACGGCACTATCTATCGTGGCTACACTAGTCACTGGATATCCGAAAAGTCTGTGAACCTGTTGTAATCTCGTAGAAAATTCCATGCTGGTTCTGAGCACACTGTGATCGGACGGATATTTAGAAGTAAACTAAAGCGGGACCTACGTGCTGAAAAGTAAGCCTGATGGACAAGTTTGGCTCAAGAAATGGAGAAAGCGAGAGTAGTAGAGTTATCGCAACCTCTTCCAATTGATCCGCACCACTGGTCCCAAGAAAGCAGGTGTCAGCTGGACAGTTAGAGACAGTGCGGGTGTACTGACTTAAAATAAATAGCACCGCATGGCTCATTTGATAGAGTGTCGAAATCAGTTCAGTTGGCCCCCTGATTCTGGACTCCTTCTCACATAGGTTGTGCAAGCTAAGCCATGGCCGGTTAGTTTAAACGCTTCATCGGAAGCTATGGTCCGAGACGCGAGCTGCTGGTCCGGGTTCCCTCCCACCGTTCTTCTTAGGAATGGTGGTGAGGTCCACGGCAAAGCACTAAACCTGTCCAAACAAGTCTGGTCGGAAAATACCATCCCACCTGACTGGAGTGCATCGAATATAGTGGCAATATACAATTAGGGTATTCGCCATAAAGGTGCCTACCAAAGATGATTGCTTAACACTGGTTGCGACCAAATTAGAAGCGTCTATTCTCGATAATCGCCTCACTGCCAAACGGGAATCCTGGGTTAGGGAAGAGCAGACAGGTTTTCGCCCAAGACCGGACTGTATAAACCGTATCTTTACACTTTGACCAATGCCAGCGCAGCACCACACGTACCGCAAGCCAACAGCAGCTGTGTTCCTCGACTTCAAGCTTTCGTTCTAGTAAGTTAATCGATCCGTTCTGTTCGATCCACTTGCGTAAAGGTGTTCCCATGAAATAAGTGAGCATTTTACTTGTTCTTAATTGAACACAACAGGCTACATCGGGGTCTACGGCGACCTGTCAAACAACGAATGGCGATCACCGGCGATCCCAGTTTGTTCACACTTTTCCTTGACTCCATCATAAAGTGTCCCTTGCGGAGTCTCACGCTGCTGATGTTGAAGTGCTGCTTGGTGGAAAGCTAGTTGCTCTTGATTATGCGAACGATATTGTCTTGCTGTTACATGATATTGGGGCAGCCCAATCATTGGATGCCAACCCACCAACTCCCACGACCTAGGTTGTTTGTGCGCCCAGGCTCTGGATGGAAGAAGAGGAGGGGCGGCTAGGCGATGGCTTAGTCAAAAGGAATTAGATCCTTTACTCCGAAGTTGGCGTCGGTTCGTATGTCCCAACTGTCTCGTTGCAGTTCGACGTACGATGAACACGTTTGGTTGAATACACTAGTTGACATGGCAAGAAGCCGACCTCAATGCCGTTTGTGTTGTGAGTTTCTTTCTCCCTTTTAATCCCGCTTATCTTCCTCCTGCAACCTCAATCTCGCTCTTGACGCGTAATGTGTTACTAAGTAGTCATTCACTAGTTGTTTAGCTTTCTGTAATTTTTCAGCATCTTGCTTTTTTCATTTGTCTTATCTTCATGTATTGCGACACAGTGGTTGAAGTGTATTTATCATCTTCAGCTTATGTGTTCTGATGATGATGGTGCAGTCACTGAGTAAAATCTCTAGGGTGGTCCCATCATTTGCCATGCGCTTCGCCCCTTCAAATTGCAAGGTGTTGTTACAGGACCACCATCTATTGACAACCCCATTGACCCTAGCTAACCAGGAACTCAAGATAGCTGATCAATTTACGTACCTTTACAGCTGCATCAGCATCCATGAGCGTATGCACATTGAATACTGTTCTCCAATTGCAAACGCTAGAATTGCGTTCCTTAATCAGCGATGTCTGTGGCGTCCAAAGTGGGTTTACCTCCGTCTGGTAGACCTGTTTTAAGGCCACATTTAGGGTCGTCTTACCTTATGGGATTGTGACGGCCCCTTTGATTTGAGGAGCTGTGAAGCCTTCAATTCTTTGACCATCATTGTCTACGTTGCGTTGCTAGTGTCGGATGACACCAGCGTGTCCGCAACGGTAATGTGCTTAGGCGAGTGCTAGGTAGTGATAACCATGCTAGCTCCTTGGAACAACAGATAGTACCTAGGAAATTACATTAGCTTGGGCATGTGATACCTCTGCGTGGTCACCGCATACCGAGGAGGGTATTATTTTGTGTGCCAGATGAAGGGTAGTGCTTGGTTCGAGTTGGGCAAGTTCACATGGCAGTGGGAAGTGGTCACTGTCGACCAAACTGGGTGCCGTTGATTCGTCTCGTTTCCTGGCTGGAGTCCACGTGACTCGTCTTGTGCGTACCTCGGAACCTTTCAATATATGACTGGCAGTCGGCAACAGCGGCGCGTCTGCTGGTCGGACTGCCTGTTTAAAGTGTGTTTGATGCTGAGTTATCAGCGGCTTACTGGCTGACTATGACGCGGCAGTTAGAGCCGCAAGGAACCTGTCTAATCGATGCCTCCTTAACACGATGGCTAGCTATTTTTGACAGTATGTTGTTGACGATGTGTAGGCGCCTTGATCCTGAGTGCTTGTTTAAGTCCTTAACATTTTACGTTAGGTCACTCTTCTCTCCCTCTTAGTGTTCTTCTTTGCGTAAGTCACCAAGATTGCACGGCGGAGAAGTATCAGTTCAAATGGCTAATCTACTGTTGCTGTCGGTGATGATGATTGACCACATCATAGATTGTCTTATCGACATGGGCATACGTAGTTCATATGTATTGTGCGCCCTTTTTAGTTAGGTGCTTATCCATTTTGCGGTGACGTTTATGGTGTGCTCACCTTTGAGGAGAACTCTATAAAGATCGGCGTATTTGGACTGTTACCGCTCGCTCACGGGTGTTTGCAACCGAAACTTTTTGTGACCCATTGGATAACCGTTGGGCTGTAGTGTGTCAAAAAGTAATACTCTGCTTCTAGCTTGTTCGGCGTTCAAATCATATGCGATCGATAATACATTGTCTTGGTATGCAGGCGTTTGTGCCGTATGGCAGCGAATCTCTTAAGATACGAGCACTGCCCTGTTGAAATTGGCTTTCGATAGAATGACTTGACCGAACCGCCCGGTTATTGCGTGATCAGTATGTTTAGATACAAGAGGCTACTATCCTGTTCAGCGTCATACGTTACAGTAAGGCTCGAGTGTATACTTTTTAAGCGTTTTAATTACATGCGCAATGGCATCCAACATCATGATAAGCAGGATATTGTTTACATAACTCTTATATCTACTTTCCGACATCGTTTCGCCCTCAATTTTTTCAACCACGTCCATAATACTGCCAGCTTCTTATTTTAGTCATTTTTAAAATCTTATTCTACGATTCCGGTTGCATTGATCTCATTCTCTACAAGATCCCTATCCCAGTCAGATGCAGATGTTTTCGCCTTGATGGAATGCTTGTTGAAGGAGCAGATCCTGAAACGGGTAAAACGAACATTTATATCTGAACTCAGGAATGTCTGCATTTCAAAAAGCTAGTTCAGCTACTATGCTTAGCAGTTTTGTTGCGCTAACTAATGCTTGGTTTTCGGTTGGTCGGCCGGCGGTCTATTTCCTCTTTGTTAGACCACATCCTACTTGCGTACGATGCAGAGCTGGTCATGTTGAAGTAATTCAACTAATACTTGGCAACATGCGTAGCCTGAGGAACAAGATGTGCGGGGTGGGTCTGCTCGTAGACAGATCTCGTCCAGATGTATTTGCCTTTACTGAAACCTGGTTGCCTGAGGAAATCGCGGTCGGTAAAGCATATCTGCCTGGCTACGTACTGTTCCGCGCTGACCGCTCCATGGGCCATCAAGTGGATGGTGTAACACTTTATGTGACTTATCACTTAGTCGTATTTAGGACCAATTTTTTTAGTCGCTAGACAAATCTGTCGACCCTCTCGAGGTCTTGGCTTACTCTTTCTTAGTTTAGTTTACGGTCGTGCTATTATAAAGCAGCCCTTTGAGTATCTCCAAGTGCATTATGGAGTTTATAAACACACACTGCGAACAAGTGTTTGGTGCTGTGCGAATTCCATTTTCCAATGGTTTGCTGGGCAGATCTATCTTGCACTTGAGCGTTGGAATCTTCTGATGCGGACCTGCTGAACCTTGACGCTACAGGTACCAAAACATCAGTTCGTGGATCTCCCCACTTAGTACTTAAGCAATCAGCAGCCGTCCATCTTAGATGTTTTTACTGTCACTTGAATTCGTAAGCGACGTTACTTACGGCTCGTCTCTTGTTGCCAGCGACCACGTTTGATTGTCTTTTTAGTGTGCCAAAGCTATAAGTGTTGGGCGTCCGGAGATTTGGGCCGCAAAATTGCAAGCGATGCGAGACAGGGTTTTATTGTCGTCTTTTGCGATCTCTGAGACCGACATTCTTTATGTAGCCTGGGAAAAATTTAAGATTTACCTGGTCGATGCTTCTGAACCCACATCCCACTGGTGAAAAAAGATGGTTGAGAGCGCAACCTCCATGAATAAATTCCGTGGAGAAAAGCCTGCTGAAGAAGCGGTCCAGCTGCGGAAAAGAAAGCAAAAGAAAGGCGTCAACAGTACGCCGATACGCAGTACCTACGCTTCACTGCCACGCAACCACCACTAGTCGCGCGTGGGCCTTAGAATATTGTGAGGGTCGCCCGGCACCATACGTAGGCTCGAACCGGCGACCGCCGGATTGCACGACAGGCTTGTGATCCTTTGGTCCACAGACTGGCGAATAGCATATTTGCTAGGTATCAGGTGGTTTGGAATAAGTGCATGCTACATCTTAGCTTGACCCGGCTTCAGTATGCGTTGAGCTCTTAGCTGACACTGCACTGACTAATCCGAAGCAGTTCTTCACCAATGTTAATCGACGTTGCGGTGCAAACTCCCCCGTTCCAGCGTTACTTCGAGCGGATGGGCCCCATTCTAGCTTGCTTCGAACGGATGGGACCAATTCTTATGGCGACTTTGACAAGGCGTGTGTGCATGGTGAGCGGTACTCAAGCGTTTTTGCCCGCGAAACAAATACGCCTTGCAGAGAACTCGTCGTAACATTTCCTTGGGGCTATTGTCTGGACGGAGTCCCAAGTTCCCGGTTGCTGTTGGTAGTGAACCCAACTAAGGTCTCGGGCTAGATTCTGTTCGTCTGTTGCATAAATTGGCAACGGACCTACAAATTGTGCGTTTCTGAAGTCACTCAACAGCTGCTTATTGCCTTCCCGAATGAAAAGAGGCTGGGGTTTGCCCAAATTTCAACTGCGGTGACTAAAACCCAGCGGTTAGTTATAGGCCCGTCAGATTGACTGACGTGGTGGTCAGATTACTTGAAAAATTGGTAACGGATTTAGTAGAGAACTACTTAAATAAACTTAACTTGCTTAGTGTCGCGCAACTAGGATTTCGCGGAGGATTTTCCTGTCTAAGGAACTTACAGGTAGCACGTAAAATTGGGCTGATGCCGTAGACAGTGGACGTGCTGTTCATTGATTTTGCCAAGGTCTTTGACACTGTATCTCATTCGCAGCTCTCACTAAAGCTAACGTTTTACGGGATATCTGATTGCACCCTTCAGTGGGTGTTAGTTTTTCTGGATGCTTGGGCACAGTATGTACGCCTGGAAAGCAGTCTTTCGTTTCGACAACCTGTCCTTAACGGCTTCCCGCAGGGCTCTCTCTTGGGACCGCTGCTCTTCGGAGTTTACGTAGATGAATGAGGTGCAACCTCTCTTACTTTCTGGTTACCTAAAGCTCTGTCATATAGTGAATGTCCCTGGGGGGTCTTGAAGATTCTGAATGGGCTCTGGATAGACTTTAGGAATGTTCTGTCTTGTGGCTGTTGTCTATAAACCAGGCGAAGTTTTTAGTGCTACGTATCAGAGCGCTTGATTCCCCCACAAGTTAGGCGAACGACTAGAGCGAAATTCCATACGTGACTCATCAAGTCGCTCTTCAGGGTGGCCACCAAATTCCCGGACACTCCACGTTTACACATATACCTAGGTAAATCAGTGTATAAATGTAAAAAAATTGTACATGATACTTGTCTAGGAAAAGAAGGGCTCTTCGCTGATCACTGAAATTTATTGAAACAAACATGTGCTAGCCTATGATCACACTGTCATGCATCCAATGTGTCTGTGTTCACCAGCATTCTCAGCACATAAACGAATGCGTCTCCAAGTACGTGCTAAGATGCGTTGCAGAACATCAGGGGAAATCGAGTTCAATGAAGCACGGATTACAGCTTTAGGTCTTTATGTGTTGTAACGTGTTTCTCTGATGTCTTCTTTCATCATGCCTCACAAGGCATTGTCGTAGGATGAGAGGTCAGGACTGCGAACTGACCGTTGATGCTGTGATCCACGTCCAATCCAACGGCAAGAGAAATTCTCACCCAGGAACCGGCGCACCAATATAGCAAAATGTGCAGGAGCACCACCTTGCTACATAATGGCTACTTGCATGATTCCGGTTGAAACCAATTGTGGAATGAACCAGGTCTCCAACATTTCTCGGTAGGTGAACTGAGTCACTGTTTTCGAAAAAAATGGCCCAATGATTTTGGTGGCTGACAGTGCCGCCCACATCATGACGTGCGGTGGGTTGTGGGCGCTTTCTTCAACATAGTATGGGTTAATCTTGCTCCAAATGTGAACATCTCGTGATCGTTAGCTGATATAAGACAGCACATTTATCACTGGAGAAGTCATTGTGACAACTGATTTTTGTAAGGAATTCCTGAAGCAGACGTTGACGCGCTTCCATCCGATTCTGTCGATCAACATCAGACGGTTCACTTACTTGCATTGGCCTGAGTGCTGACAAGCCTAGGTTAGTTTTGAGTACCTTTTGGAGTGTGCAGTGGGGAATATGCAATTCAACAGACCTCTTGCGAGTCGATTTCTTTGGTGAATTGAAAACTGACTGCTGACTGATTTCCACGTGCTGCATTCGGGAGGCAGGGGCATCCATTGCAGATCCAGATGCAAATGTTTTCTCCCATTTTAATAATGTGTCCTATTTTTGTGCAGGCTTCTTGAAACGCTCCTGGAATTTAATGGAAACATCGGTCATTGTTCTTTTTCTAGCACTCCATCATGTACCCAAACAGCAGCTATGAGTCTTTCTTCATTGGTGTAGGGACTCGTGTCGGTCCTTTTTAAATGTATGCCTGGAAATAGAAAGGCAGAAGTATCCTACCTACATGCTATAAATATCACCATGAATGTGTAAATATTAACTAATAAATGGTATTTCCAGAAACATCAGTTAATAACAATGACCAGGGACTTTGTGGCCACACTGTAGGTGTCGTCCACTGTACCATGCTTCACTCTGGAGACAACGGAAAGAATTAGCTTAGCAAAGATTCCGTATGTTGCGGTTTATCCGACCTATTTTCGGGACGCTAACTACTGCAAGGTTTTCAAACCTCATCTTTCGTACGATCCCATCTGGAATATTACATCCAAGCCTGTCCACCATGCGTTGTACGGGAGAGAATGACACAAGAAAGGTTGTTGATAGTCGGTACAAGGTTGATCGATCGGTTACGAGGACAAATGTACCCGAGCGCTTACTTAGTTTCGGGATACGTTCAGTGCACTATCGAAGGATTAGAGGTGCTCTAACCCTAACCTACCGTATTTGGACCGGGAAAGTTGGTCTGGATTTGTTTTGTCATTTTAGTCCTGCTAGTTTATCCTGTCTTCGCGGGCATTCCATAAAGTTGGACGAACCACAGTCGGACCGGATTAGAGCGGTAACAGACATTGCGCCAAATCCTCGAGTGCTGGAGCTCTCTTACAGAACGTATCATCAGAGAATCTATGGTTAAGGGTTTTGAGCGTCAACTGTTTGCTCTTGGGTTTCGACACGAAATCTTTCCCTTTGACAAACTCCCGTCTTCATAAGCTGCTATTTTTTCTTTCCCTCACCATTTGTAATATCCTTTTCTTTCAAATGACCTTAGCAACTCAAGGAATACGCTAAGCTCCTTCACGGGTAGTGTGGGATATTGTGGTTGGCCACCAACGGCTTAACTTTGACCGACACCACTCTTCTTCATGCTCGTGATTAACGACTTGGCAGCGTCGACCGGGAGGCGGATTTCCGCAGACCGCATGCTGAGGCTGATGCTGCATTCTTGATGCTTCTTCACCGCAGTTGGGCTAAACCAACTTACACTTAAACTAGGTCTTTTTCAGCTGGCTAAATTTCATTCCGCTTTACTTGGTTTGTTCTGCCTCCCTGAATAATGTTCTATTAACTGGCCACGTTGCTTACACTAATTGCGCTTATCTTCGGTAATTTTGTTGCGTTTGTAGCATTTTAGGTAACTTGTGGACATTTCTTACTTATCACGGATTTGTTGCTAACCAACTTACTTCATATAGTAATTTAGCGAAGAGTTATGCCACCGTATCTGTATGCATTATTGGATTTATTTTATTTCAGCTTGTCGTTTAAAGTGAATGGCTGTTGTTTGATATCCCTGGTATGGTTGCGCTTGATGTGTATGTTGACAAGGTGCCTACCTGTCTATTACCCACTACATCGTTCATACTGGCTCTAGGAGACAGTTGGTCGTTGCTGGAGGGGACGGGGTGCACGGTTCTTGTGACCGTGCTAAGCTCAAAGAGCGGTTCCATGCACTCCAGTGTGGAGCGGACTACGGTCCAGCCACCGCCTTGTGCGCGGTTGATTCCCCAAATACAGCGTGCTTGTGTTTGCCTGTGAAGGAGTGTGGGCCGGCTCCGTTGATGAAACGTGGTTCCCATCCGCATGCCTCCCGGT
>OX104066.1:67108668-67125769 GCA_944474145.2 Dicrocoelium dendriticum
CACACAGACTGTGAGTATGTGTACGTGCTTACCGGAAAGGACACGCAAAATGGACGCGTGACACGATGCAGGGCAAGTGCGGGAACGTAATGTATGACGTGCTGGTTGGAACCCACGTATGACTACGCCATGCAAACCAACTGCGACCAACACTGTCAGCCATAAGCAAGAGTGTCTACCGAGCTTCCTGTTGACGAACAGCTTCAACTTGCTTAAAGAGCCTGTGGAAGAACCCTGTCATCAGAAGAATGATACCAGACCGAAGAGCACGGAACTCGAATACAGAACATTACAGCCAAGGCGATGGGCCGATATGCGCAGAACACCTTCCAGGAGGATTCAGGTCAATTCCAGACTATCATCATACACCGCAGCAGCCGTTTCAAAAGGGGAGGTATCCGGGAAAAGGTAAAAACATCAAGGAAAACCTATTATTTTAGCAGTTAATTGATTGTCTTCGATTGTGCATTGATTCAGAAGATTCCGGAACCTTCCATTCTTTCACGTGATTGCCAGCATATGAAGTTTTGGCAGAGAGGCTGTCAGTTGACCTTCGTTTTATAGAACCCAAAGATCATTAATCCACCTATATATTTGGCTTAGGTCTGGCGTAGTTGTGCAGCGTGTTAGCGGCGTATTTGTCAACAAGTTGTTCGCGGTCAAGGTAGTTGGACTTCTGAATTTTCTTCAACTGAATTAAAATTTTTGCGGAGAAGTTTTTGAATGTTTAATTCGAAATCGCGAGAAAAAGTAAAGATCCAGCAAATTTACTGGCCACTGTCGTTTTCTATAGACTGACTGGCACCCGTGAAACCCAGATTCATGGATAGCAATCCAGGTTTTGTTGAAGTCGGAGCTATATTGGCTACATATTCACAGTCGTGGCATCACCGTCTTATTTGTTGTCGACCAACCGTAGCTGCATTTCCTCGACATCAAAGGTGCATTCGATTCTGTGGATCGGTGTACCCATTGGGACCATTAGATCAGAGGTGTGCGCATGAAATACGTAAGCTTTACCGGAGCGATTTACTTTTGTATGACAAACTGCCGCCGTCCTTCAATATCTCCAGTGGTGTGAGACAAAATTTTCCGCTGTCAGCTTTTCTTTTTGATTTCGACATTGACGAATTCTTGGAAACTGCGTTCGCTGGACGCGGATACAGGCCCATTTGGTCGTGCCAGGCTAGTGTAGGACTAGTAAATCCCAGTCTGAGACAGTGCGCTAAAGTAAGCGCAAATATCAGAAGGCAGTTGGTGTCGGACACGGCGGATTGTGTTCTGTGGGCTACAAAAGGACGCGAACGGATGAAGCAAAACAGGAGGTACACGTTAGCGCGGGAACTTACAAGGCGGTCGAGTGTCGAGCCGGTTGTAAAAAAGATTAAAACAAGAAAGAATAATGTACAATTGGTCAACAACTAAATAGTACATAAGTGATAGCAGTTATCTTTGTGGGCGCTACAGTACTCCCCCCTAGTAGGCTTAACCTAGAAAGCCTTCGATCTCGAAAATGACAGGTGAATCTACGTTCGTAGGGCAAAATCGTGCCGAGTAAAAATGATTGCGCCTTCGTGTCAAATGGGTGTTCGCCAGGAGTCGGAGTATGCTGTGCCGTTTGTTATTTATTGTTTGCATGGCTGGGTACATTTCGGCGAGCCGTTGGAGCGCGCCTATCAGACTACAAAAATAGGCTAACCCAGAAAATGACCGACAGGACCTCAACTTCCGCAGCTGCCAAACGGTGCGATTGGGAGTGGTCTATCCCCCTCGCAGCATCACACACTGCGCTAAAACGACCCTTATGTCACGGAGAAACGACTGTCGTCCCACGAAGAAGCGACACTCGTCCCGCGGAGAAACCAACAGCCTTCGCGTCAGGCTCCTCGTTAACTGAGCCGATCCTCGAAAACATTGCTCATGTGCGCCAGTCGATCGAAGGGGTGGGTTGGGGCGTGTAGTGACGAGAAAGTAGAAAAACGCGCGCGGAAAACGTCAGAAAGAACGAACGAATGATCTGCGAATTTAGATTTTTTGGTCTTTTGAATAATTTTTAGAACGGGATTTTTAGAAGTTTCTGACGTATTTTGTTTCCAAAGCGTCATTCGACCTAAAACGGGGCAAGTATATACAATTTTTACAAACCTAGACGTATTTACACTGTACATAGTCGAAAAGGCGAACGGGATTACGCACCTCACGATCACAGCGAATGGTCGTGGGAGGCGCCTGGCTAGATTCGCGTATGTCTGGACGGCTGATGCTTGTAGACCAAGCTCGTGGTCTGGTTGAACTGCACTAGGATGCTGAAAGCTTGTGTGGTGAGTTGTGACTGCACACGAAGCACTACTAAACGAAGTAGGCGAGGTGGTTTATTCCATAAACTAGGGCTCTTGACGGTCGATGGTGACGACTTCGCCTCGGCCACCGCAGTCATTAGTGTACCTTTTATTCGCGCGGTGTAGCACTTTGGAACGTCCTATGTACGGCGACTGAAGAGGCTGTCGAATACCGTCTGCGCGAAGAAGGACGTGTGAACACGTAGACAGCTTCTCGGGCACGTACACTGGTGTCTTTTGCGATCGAGGAGCGGGTGGATGCAGGTCACGCATCTGTGAACCAATCGACTCGTGTAACTTCCGTAGTCAAAAGAGGACGTAGACGGGGCTGATGATACCAGCTGTCCGGGCAACCGCAGCGTGCAACTGTAGACTAGCTGCGCTGCTGTTGTGTCGAAATCGGTTTTAACCGTGTTTCTTAAGCCTAGGAGGACGAGGGGAAGTGTTTCAGACCATGAAGAATCTCCGTGCGCACGTAACGCTGCCCTCAACTGGCGGTGAAAACGCTTCACTATGCCGTTAGCGGCCGGATAATACGCCGTCGTCTAAACGTGGCGGCAACCTAAGTTCTTAATCAAAGAGGCAAACGTGGAGGAAATGTGTGACCCACGATCAGTGGTCACTATGGCAGGGCAGCCATACTGTGCAACTCAGCATTCTAAACCAGCTTTCGCGACGGTTTCTGTAGAGCAATTTGGGTTACGGAGGGCCTCAAGCCATCTAGTAAATCGATTGACACAGGTCAAAGCCTTTCGAAGGCGGCAGAGGACCTACGAGGTCGATGTGCACATGATGGAAAGGTGTATTTGGCGTGGGAAATGTTCCTACTGGGCTTTTCTTATGCTTATACACTTTCGCGCTTTGACACGGAAGGCAAACAGCTGCCCAAGTACGAACTCCACGACTGATATTGCGCCAGACGAACTGTGAGGCTACGAGTTTAACTGATGCACGAACGCCTGAATGAGACTAACCGTGCAACTTATCGAACACAGTTTGCCGAAACTCGCGTGGAACGACTGGGCGCGGCGTGCTCAGAGCGAAATCGCAAAGTATAATTCCATCTGATTATGTCAGCGGAACGGGTCGTATGTCCAGTGAGGGAGACCTGCGTATTATATCAACCTCAGAATTATTGAGTTGCGCTTCCGCCATGGCCGCCAAGTCGATAGCATTGCCGGCGTCAGCGGAGATAGCTTGCATTCTGGAAAGTGCCTCGGCGACGGCGTTGTGCACACCGGAGACATGTCCTCTATCGGTCGTAAACTGAGCGATATAGTCAAGGTAGCGCGACTCTCTAGGAGAGTATCGGTTGCTAGTCGGGTCGAGCATGTAAGTCAGGGGTTTGTGGTCGGTGTAAACGGCAAAGGAACGGCGTTCTAAGACGTCTCGAAAGTGACGCTTGGCTAGGTATATGGCTAGTAGCTCTCTGCCGAACGTGCTATAGTGAGATTCGGTAGGTTGTAGGCGTTTGGAGAAAAATCTAAGGGCTGCCACGCGTCGGCTACTCGTTGCTGCAAAACAGCGCCGACTGCCACGTCCGAGGCGTCAGTACTGAGGGACAGTGCGGCATCCTTCTCATGATGTGCTACAGGATCTAGATTGGCGATAGCCTCTTTGAGCGACTTAAAAGCAGCGCGTGCTGCAGTAGGAAATTCGAATTTCTTGAGTTTCCCTCGGAGAAGGTCCGTGAGGGGTAGCATCAGCGACGCACCGTTTGGTATAGTCCGTCAATAAAAGTTGACAAGCCCATCAAAACGCCTAAGCTGTTTGAAAGAATGTGGCTCGGTGTGGTCGATGATGGCTTGAATTTTATCCTACAGTGGCACGACGCCTGCAGAGGAGATACGATGTCCGAGGAAGTTTACTGAGTCGACACCAACCGAACACTTTTCTGCGTTGATCGTCACCCCGTGTTGAGATAAACGATCAAAAAGGGTTTGTACGTGGCGCATGTCCTCTTCTCGTGGAGAGTTCGCTATTGAAATTTCGAAATAAGCGTAACCAAAGTCTAAGCCGCGACAAACTTGGTCGATGAATCGCTGAAAAGTTTGTGCAGCATTCTTTGGACCGAATGGCATGCGCAGGAATTCGAACAAACCAAATGGAGTTGTCAAGGCAGTTTTAACTATGCCCGCTTCGGCTACCGGAATTTGGTTGTATGCGCGTACCAAGTCTATTTTTCTGAAGGTATTTTTACCCGCCAGACTGGCAGTGAGTTCCGCGATGTGTTGGATCAGATAGCGATCAGGCGTGGTAACGTTATTCAATGCTCGATAATCGCCGTAAGGACGGCAGTCCCCCATGATCTTCTTCGGGACTATGTGGAGAGGTGACGCCCATGGGCTACTGGACGGTCTGACGATACCAAACTGAAGCATGTGGTTGCATTCAGATCGTGCTGCACGTAGTTTGTCCGGAGCGAGCCGTCTTGTTCGTGCGCTAACTGGTGAGCGACCATTGTCGTAACTGATGGAAGCTCTGCAGCTGGTCGATCCAGCCAAGTGTATTCGGAGAGGAGGCTCAAGTAGTAGGACGGTGGGTCTGCGATCCGAAAAGCAGGGCTGATTATCGGAGCATCTGAAAGGACGCCAACAACACCTAGTTTTGTGCGGTCGTCCTAAAGTCTGACGACCAGCATCAACAAGCAACCCAAAATGTCGGAGGAAGTCGATAACGAAAATTGCGAAGGGTACAGACGCAACCATGAAGACCTATAGAAAATCTCTGCGAAGATTGGAATCCAGATTCCTCATGCGCTGACCGAATGAAGCTATCGAAGAACCGTTGACCGCACGCAGGTTGTACCTAGGCTTTGAGTGCATGTCCTTCGCCTTCGCAGGGATGACGCTGACTTCCGCTCTCTGCCGGTGGCCGAGTAGTCTGCACGTTTGCTTTGCAACCATTAGGTCACCAGTTCGAATCCGCATAGGGGTAGGCGTCCTCGCAATATACTCAGCCCGCGCGCGACTGGTGGTGGTTGCGCGGCAGCGAAGTGCCGTTACGGCGTACAGCTGACACATTATTATTATTATTATTATTATTATTATTATTTTTATTATTATTATTCCGCTCCCGCGTCGATGAGGAACGTGATGGAAGAACGTCGATCCTTAACGTAAAACAAGCGATTTGTTTGGTTATTGACGGATATGTTGGTCGTGCTAGTATGCGGGCCATACACTTTCCCTGAAGCGGCTGAGTCGTGGCTAATTCAAGCAGCCCGACAACGTCTAGCTCTTCCACAATATTGGCGGTGCCACCAACATACTTCTTCCATGCGTTTGACATTATATGCTAGAGAACGTGCAGGGAAAATGATGCGCTTTCGTGTCGAACGAGACGTACGCGGTGCAGGCACAGACGAGCCGCAATGAACGGGAGCCACAACGTGGTCAGCCTCACACCATAGCACACGCAGTTTCGAAACCTTCATTGCTGCTATCTTGCTGCGAAGTAGCGCAATTTCTTTGTCGTTAGGGTCAGATCGGCCTGACGACTTGAAGCAAAGGTGAGACCCGGTTTTCATCGGTGGGAATACGTCACCGGAGCTACTTCTGGTCTGCTGTGGAAGATGTTCGAACGCAGCGTCTGCCTTGATAGCTGGTTCTTTCAGAGGCGTATCCAGAAACATGGACATCATCACCGGCAATGGCTCTGGGAGACGTGCGAACCACAGTTCTTTTATCCCTTCTTCGTTCAAGAATATGGGACCAGCAATGAGTTGCATTTCGCGGTGCAACACTGACGGCTTGCGATCCCCCAGCTTGAGACCATTGAGCTGTACAAATCGAGCTCGTGCGTTGGACTGTAACTCTTTAAAAATCACTTGCTTCATCATTTCATACTTTACCTCATTCGGTGTGCAGAGTAGAATATCCTAAACCAGCCTCACAAACGACGAAGGAAGGGGTGAAACAAGCTAATCGTACGTTGCACGGTGCGTCGTAGCGCCCTTATTTTCCAGTTCGATCCCAAATATCGTAAACCAAACATCTAGGCTGTGTTCCATGACACTTAGAACACCCAAAGTAAGCATCTATACATTGCAAAACGACTCAGGTACCACTTTCGAGAGTTGAATCCAAGAGGTAAAGGATAAACAAAATCACGATGAAAATACTAAAATTGCGCAAAAAGCAAATGAACACACGTATATAATCCAAAAAGGAACAAACTCACCAGGGACTGCTGGGCAGGAAAATGTGGGCAGTAATTGGTTAGACAGGGTGTGATGCGGTCACTGTTTTAGACTTTTCAGCATCTCAAACAGACCTATCAATTCTCCATCCGACGACACGCAAAAGAAAGAAGATTCACGGGATTATCCTATCGTTCCGGTCCCAAAGGAACTTGAACTTGACGAAAGTTCGTAGGCTGTTACTAGGGCTGAATCTTTCTAAGGCCTTTGGGTCTGATTTAATTCACCCGAAACTGTCTCATGAATTGGCTGCGGAACTAAGTGGACCGCTCGCTATTGGGTTTCAGAAATCGCTTGACAGTTGTGCATTGCCCTCCGAATGGAAGGAATCTGTCCGATCTTCAAAGATGGGGACAGTAGTCTGCCTGCAAATTACAGGCCAGTTAGTCTGACGAGTGTAGTAGTCAAACTCCTCGAGAAATTATTGAGAGATTCATTGGGGTCATCTGAGTAGATTTAATCTACTTAGCAATGTACAACACGGATTCCGGAAGGGATTTTCGTGTCTGACAAATCTACTGATGGCTCGCGAAAGTTGGGCAGATGCACTGAATAACGGCCACGCACTGGACGTGCTTTTCGTCGACTTTTCTTCGGCATTTGACAAGGTACCCCATTTGAGGCTCGCGCAAAAGCTGACGTCCTACGGGGTATCTGGTCCCGCCCTTCATTGGGTGACTGCCTTCTTGGATGGTAGCGAACAGTATGTATGGGTAGGCCGTGGCCTATCGTTTAGGCTATCCCTCCTCAGTGGCGTGCCGCAGGACTCGGTTCTTGGACCGCTGCTGTTCTCTATCTATGTGAATGACCTACCTGCGGAGCTTGAAGTACCATCACTGCTATTTGCTGATGACCTGAAGCTGTGGAACATTGTCGATGTTCCTGGGGGTTCCGAAGCTAATCAGCGAGCATTGGATAAGCTTTGGGACTGGTCTACTTTATGGTTACTGCCCATACATCAGGCAAGGTGCTCTGTTCTTCGAATTGGAGGAGGTTGTCCTCCTGCGAAGTACTTGATCGGTGGGGTCGAACTCCCCCGTGTATCTAGCGAGGTTGACCTAGGCGTCGTACACTCTTCGGCTTTACACACCGGCGACAACTGGAAGAAGGCCGCAAGCAGAGGTTTCCGCATGTTGTGGTTAATACGAGGTTCTTTCGGAGTCTTGACGGGCGTCACCTTTACGAGACTGTTCTCGGCTTTCGTTCGGCCTCATCTGGAATACTGCGTCCAGGTTTGTCCGCCCGGCCTCCTCCGGGACAAAATGGAGCTAGAGAGGGTTTTACGAGTGGGTTCTAGGTTAGTCGAGGGATTACGGGGACGGACGTACCCCGAGCGTCTACTTAGTTTGGGAATGCATTCAATGCACTACCGAAGGATTAGAGGAGACCTAATTCTAACCTGCCGTATTTTAACTTGGAAGGTTGGTTCAGATTTATCTTGGCTATTCAGTCCCGCTAGATTGTCTGTTCTATGCGGTCATTCCTTGAAGCTGAACAAACCGCGGTCCGATCGGATTAGGGCGGAAATCCGGCTGTCACGCAGAGTCATCGAGCGCTGAAACATGCTTCCGGAAAATGTTATCAGGGAATCTACGGTTAAGGGGTTTGAGCGGCAACTTGACGCTCTTGGGTAGCAACACGAAACCTTTCCATTTTCCTTAGTAACTCACACTTTCGTATTTCCTTTTTCTTATCTCTACTTTTCTTCACGCATTGGTGTTATTTTTTATTTCAACTGCACTTCCTTATTCTGTACCTTTGGTTTCTCTTCCTATCCTTTGCTTACTTCACGTGACTGCCACATCAGAGACTGCTAGGGCAGGAAACGTGAGCATGAACTGGTTGGCCAGGGTGCGATACGGGTGTTCCGTTTTAGATCCATCAATAACTGAGCACTTCATCAATTCCTGGCTCAACGATCCACTCAAGTTGGAACTCTCACGGAATCTCTTATCATTTCAGTCTCACCCGAACTTGAACTTGAACTTGACGAAAATGTTTGAAGTTGCGCGTGCGAATCGGGGTCACCAATTTGTAGGACTAGTAAATAATAGTCCGACACGGTACTCGAAGGCAATTAGAGTCGGACACAGCGGATTGCGTTCTATGGGCTACAATAAGCGTTGTCCCCATCCCCTCTTACCTTCCCCCTCCAAGCACCATCTCGGTCTTGATGCATACTATGTTACCAACTACTGTGTTGTTTTTTTGCACTCTATACTGGAAAGTATCTCGCTTTTTATTGTATGTTGCGGAATTGTGTTTCACATCTTTAGCTAATGTGTAATAGTGATGAAGAAGATGATGATGACCGGAAAAGCTGGGCAGCATGGACTCCATGTGAGATGCAGTGCAAACGTGGAGACGTCTTGCATGATGTGCCTATTGGCGCGCAAACCTGTGTCAGTCATGCGAATCAGCAGCGCCCAAGGATATGCCGGCTAGAAACAAGGAATCCAGCCGAGCTGCCTTTTTTTAATAAACAAATATGTGAGATGTTCACTACAGTGCGGGGCACACTTGCATAGGCATGATCATGCCTTGTGGAACATTTCAATTTGCCAAAGCCAGACTGGGAGTCACAGTCAATCAAACGATAAATCCGATAGTCCAGAGTCAACTCCAATGGCACTTGAACCCAGGCGATGGACGGACAGACGGAGAGCACCGCCTTCAAGACTGCAAGTCAAACAAAAGCTGCGATCTCAAGAGGGGAGATACCTCGGAGAAAGCAAAATCCACCGGAAAAAATCATTGTTTCAATGGAAAGACGTGCGCCAGTGATGTACAGCCGAAGCTTAAAGTCGAATGAGGAACATTCGCGTCCACCACATGACGCGCTACTTACCTCCCTATTGGCTAGCGGAACTGAACTACCAATCAGTGCAGCTGCCTTAGCTGCTCTGAAACGTGAACATCACTGCGTTGGCCAATAAATTTCCACTGGTTTTTGTACTACTTGTACCTGTTTTGGTAGCTGTTTTCTGTAACACGCTTTTTGCTTGCAGGCCTTGATTTCTGATTTGCATTGAGATTCGGAGATAGCAAAACACGAGTACAGTTCAACCGGAATAGCATACCAAGAGGCAGATTTAGCATAGGCAGAGCTCTTCTCATTTACCGGTCCACGCCGAAGTTGCAGGCACCGAACAGTGTCCCCAGCAGAAGCAAGGGCGATCAAGGGACTCTGCATGTCATTATACGCCCAATCAAGCCAGGCGAGTCCGTACTCACATCTCACTAGCAGTAGGACAGTTCAAAATGAACTCCAAATAAGGTTAATTGCTAACCTCGAGGTGTCAGCTATGAAGTGAGTCCAGTTACTTGTCCCGTGACCTTGTTATCAGAATTCTATCTTAGTTGATTTATCGGTACGTTGAAGTTGTTTTGCGGAAAATTCAGCAGGATTCAGAATTATTTGCGATTCGGCACTTTTCGTATCGTAATTACCATAGTACATTTTCACAGTTTTCGGAGTTCGTTTCGCGAGGAATACCTTACACTTCGTCAGTTACCTCTTTTTCAAATTTGTGGAAAAACTCACCATGTGGTTCCATTGCGAAAACTGTTGGACACATTAGACGTGCTGTTGAGTATTACGATTGCTGAGCTATCCATATCCCGTGTCCTAGATTATCAACTGATTTGGATCGCCTCTTCTGTCCGATCCAATATAATTCCATACAAATCATGTGAAACGAATGCCATAGTCAAATGCAAAGAGAAATTGTCTTGATATTTGCCGATGCAGATAAGGGACTAAATGTATGACTATGGACAGTTCCAGACATGTGGTCACGCATACCGGCCCTCCATTTCCTTAGAAGTCATTACCTTACCGTCCAACTGAGGTTACATGTTTACTGCCTTCGTGCTAACTGAGCACGATACCCACAGGTGATGAATGTATAATAGCTAAAAGTGAGAAATACACGTCAGCTATGTTACCGCAAAAGTAGAAGATGAGCGTATGAAACAATGCAAAAGCAAACCAAAAAATGAACAAAAGGCATTGTAACATATTATGTAAAGTGTGAGATCAGGATTGGAGAGGAAAATCACGATAGTCATTGAGATCGACTCTTAAGACAATGCGTCCAGTCAGTTGCAAGACAGTAAACAACTAACTTCATTCCCCCTTACAAATTCATCTCTTGGCTTCCAATCATATTCTCCCAAGCATAACCGGCCAGCAAAAACATCGCACGACGCAGGAGTCAGAGTGCATGCATGCGCGACGCGTGGCCCAGTCATCGGAGCAAGGCGCATCATCATCATCATCATTACACACGTTAGCTAGAGGTGGGGAACACCTCCGCTACTGTCTCAATTCATAAAAGAAAAAAAGGTAAAATGCAACAGGTGCAAGCCAGCTGAGCTACCGTAACGGATGGGCACTGTTTCCGTGACCTACCAGCCGGCTACTATGCAACAATAAAAAATACCATGCACAATTATATAAGGCTAAATAGTAAGATCGTGGTTGGGGTGGGAAGTTAAGAGGCATGAGGTGGGACAAAAAGGCTCACAGCACGAATGCCATTGTGGTCGGCTCGTAACCATATCAACAAGTGTATCCAGCCAAACGAGTTCATCGTCTTTCGGACCCCAACCATGGAGCCGAGACGCTCCAACTGAGGCCAGTTTTGATGTAAGGGCCTTCAATCCCCTCGACCAAGTCATCGCTTGGCCATCCCTCCTCTTCTTCCATCCACACCCCCGGTGAGCAAACAACGCACGTCGAGGGAGTCGGTGGACTGGCATACGTAACACGGCGCCGAGCCATCGGAGCCTGGTGCGTGAAATACCGGTGCTGAGCGGTTGACTTCCTTTTCCTGTGCCGTAAACAAGGCGCGAACAAGCTCGTTTCTTACTCGGTGTTCCCACCAGATGTGTACTAAATTGCGAAGGCACCGGTGCTCGAACGTAACTAGCCTCTTTATGTCCGCCTATCTTAGGGGCCAGGTTTCTCAACTGTACAGAAAGGTCGAACGTACCGCTGCATTGTACATCCTACCCTTTAGGGCGAGTGATGTCACGCCGGCGCCATTAGTAGCGAAGGTTAGCAGAAGCGCTCCGAGCTTTTGCTGTACGGTTCATGATCTCATCTTCAGTCACGCGGGCGTTGATACAACTTCCCATGTAGTTGCATCTCTGAATGACTTCTAGCTGATCCCCACCTAGGGTCAGCGTAGGGGGCGCTCCAGGACAATCTTGGAGGAACGCTTTACACTTCGATGGTGCAAAGCAAAGCGCGAAGTGACGGACAGCCAGTGTTAATCTGTCCAGTGTCGCTTGGCACGTTTGTAAGCTGTCATAGAGTAGGGCAATATCGTCAGCATACTCCAAGTCAAGGATTCGTTCACTTAGCAGCAGATCCAGTCCTTCTAAGTCGTGTCCTGTGAACGCGACTTCCATGACTTCGTCTATAGCGAAGTTGAAGAGGAAAAGTGACAGCGGGTCTCTTTGTCTCACACCGCTGGAGATAATAATGGGCGACGACAGCTTGCCGTATTCCCACACTCTGCCTGAGCTACGCGCGTATAATGCTTGGATAATATTTACATATTTCTCAGGTACATCTTTCCTGAGTAGACAGTCCCAAAGTGCACTTCTATCCACCGAATCGAATGCACCTTTGATGTCGAGGAAAACGACTACGGTGGGCGGCCAATATGTGTGACAGTGCTCCAACAGCTGACGCAAAGTGATGTGGTCAATGCATCCACGACCCCGACGAAACCCGGCTTGCTCTTTACAAAGTTGGCTTTCACGAGTGCCTGTCAGAATGTGAAGGATGACAGAGGCAAGCAATTCAGAGGCGATGGAAATCAGACTGTTTCCTCTATGGTTGCCGCATTCCGAATGCAAGCCGCCTTTGAAGATGGGAACAATAACGGAGCGGCTCCAGTCGATTGGGACAGTCTCCTGCTCCCACAGTTTCACTAAGTAATTCATGCATATTATCAACAAGAGCAGAGCCTCCGAATTTGAAGAGGGTCGAAGACAGATCATCTGGTACCGCGGCTTTGTTCAACTTCAACAGTCTGACCTCATGTTTGACTTCTGAGCGAGAGGGTGGATCCAAAGGGACAGCTCACGGAGCAGGGCGATCACTGGCCGGCGAAGAATCGAACAATTCTGCCCGGTTAAATTGCTTTTCAAAATGCTCAGCCTAACGCTCCAAACGTTTTGAGAAATTGTGGACAGGCTTTCCACTTTCGTCACGTATAGTTTTACTAACATCAGGTCTCCTGCTGCCCGTTTCCCGTATCAGACGGAATAACTTGCGATGGTTGCCAAGGGCAGCGGCCATTTCCATCTCTGATGCACGTTGAGACCACCAGGTTTCGTGGTCTCTGTTCAGGCTAGCACGGATTTTTGCCCGGAGCTTTTTGCGAGTTTCGCTTCCAGTTGGAATATGCCGGCGAGCATCGATAAGTTCCAGAGACTGCGAAGAGACCCAATGTTCATGTTGGCCATTGGACTTACTACATGAGGATTTGCCTGTTGCTAGTAAGGACTGGTGAACATGTGACCGGTGCCCTTCAATTGCATCCAGTGAGCGCTTACTCAACTCGCATTCAGAACAGCTGGCTATGTCAGTTGGCTGGTGTCAATGCGCTCACCGCGTCGTCGTGAGCGTCCGCCAAAACGCATTCGCATGTCAGCACATACAAGTGCATGATCGGTGTCCACTCATGTGCTCCAAATCGAGCGACAGTTCTGGACGTAACCTCTCCATCGGTAACTTATCACAATGTGATCGATTTGCGTCCAAGGCTGGTCCGAGGCTGGTGGGCGCCAAATCACTCTCTGGCGGGTGCTGTCGGAAATTAGTGCTCGTAAGAAATAAGCGAGCATGCTCACACAAATGAAGTAACCGCTCACTGTTAATGTTTCCGGAGCCTACACTATGTTGACCGCCCAGATGCATTTCATCAGTGGACAACTTTCCAACTTGTGCGTTCAGATCCCCGGCGAGCACAACAGTGTCATAGCTTCTTCTGTGACTTAGGAGCTGGGTCAGTTGGCGGTAGAAGTCGTTCTTTACCTAATCATTGCTAAGGTTTTTTGGTGCATAGGCAGCGATAACGAATAGACAGCTGTTAGTGCCACTCGACTTCGAAGCTTTGAACGAGCCAGCTAATCGGACCGCACACATCCGGCTACTGATTTGGAGCCAATCAACCAGAGCAGCTTCAGCCCGGGGACTCAGGGCAATACCAACACCGGCTTGGCCGGTGCTCCAAGCTGCATCGTCACCGGATAGGCGCAATGAGAAAGTGCTGCTAGTGTCATCTGAAGGGGATCGCAGAGTGAGTGCAGAGCTCGAGTCTTGCAGGCGGGTCACCGATAAGCAGCAGATATCGATGGAGAGGGTCTCTAATGTTCGGGCAAGTGCTGCCTGTTGACCGATCTAAAGCAATGTGCGAACATTGAGGCATGCCAGTCTGAAGGAGGATTGAGGGCTCCAAATGGAAGCCGATGAACTGGGCTTGACCGCTTGCTTGGACATGGGCCTATTGACAGGGTAGGAATGACGCTCCGCGTTCACCTGTGAGTTGAAACTAAAAGACAAGCGACTATTGAAGCAACGTGGGGGAGGGCCGAGAATTGGGGGGTTGAAAACAGGGGGGATAAAAGTAAAGCTGAAACGGGACGATAAGGGTGAAAAGGCGCAAGAGGGGGAATAAGAAGTCGGGAAGGCTTGAGCGGTGGCATCCAAACCCTTATCCACCCTGCCCATGCACCAGATAGGGCACTGTTGATTATCCTCTGCGGTGGCCAGAGCATCAGAAATTTGTTTGAAATGAGATTCATTGCATTGCGTGGGCGGGATACTGTCAAGTTGCCCAAGCCTAGACAGGAGAACGATTAGGGTTCTCAACCAAAGCCTTTGGTTCAAATTCCTGTCCGCAAGGCAGAGGGTTTGGCACTGGGCTACAAGTAGTCCGTTTTAAGAAATAAGGAGCCACCCACATTCTAACCGCCAACCTGGAGGACCAGGAGAATGAGTTTATCTGGCCTCCAATCATTGACCAATGTGGTATGAGTGACTCTGAAGGTGCAAAAATGCACCACCCTGTATAACTCAGTGGATCACTGAGGCACACAAACCAACTGAAAGCGTAAAAGGAGTAAGCAAATTTATACGTATTATCGTGGTATCAACTTGCTGATTTGTGTGGGCAAGGTGATTGACCGAATCCTACTCAACCGCTTTGTTAGTCGGGTTGTGGAAGCTAACGTGGCAGAAAAGCAGTGTGGATTCCGTTCGGGTCGCAGCACTATAGATATGGTGTTTGCGGCTCGTCAGTTGCAGAAGAAGTGCAGAGAGCGACACCAGCCATTGTACTCGCTTTTTGTTGATTTCACCAAGGCATTTGATACGGTGAACAGCGAGGCGTTGTGGCTGGTGTTGGGGAAGTTTGCTTGCCCGCGTAGGTTTGTAAATTTACTTGAATGTCTACACCGTGGTACGCGAGCGAGGGTGCAGCTGAGTAGAGAGACCTCGGATAACTTTGCAGTTGTCACTGGTGTGAAGAGAGGCCGTGTCTTAGCTCGTGTTCTGTTTAATCTCTATCTTCATGTAATTATGTCTTGTGTTATTGGTGCGACCGGGGTTTACGTTGTTCTCGTGAGGTACCGTATTGATGGTGGGTTGTTGGACATCCGTCGCGTCGGTGCGAAAACTCTAGTCTGTGAGACAGCTCTCCGTATGTTGCTGTTTGCTAAAGACTGTGCGTTGTTTTCACACAGCGCGGATGATTTGCAGCACATGACTAGTGCTCTGGCTTCCACAGCGGCCAAATTCGGGCTCTCTATCAACACAAGCTAAACTAGCTGTCTCTTTCAGCCTTCACAGGAGGTGCAATCTTTAATATTGCCTCGAATCACCATTGGTGCTGAAGTATTGGAAACCACCTCCCGCTTTTGCTACCTTGGGAGTGTGATGTCGACTGATCAGCAGCTACACTGTGAGCTGCGTATCCTCCTCTCGAAGGCATCGGCGGCATTCGGGAAGCTAGAGTACGGAATGTGGAACAACCATCAGCTTGCTATTGGCACGAAGCTGATGGTATACAAATCCATGGTGCTGTCCGTTCTTCTATACGGCAGCGAGACGTGGACGATGTACCGGCGGGATGTGCGATATCTCGAGCGGTTCCATCAACAGTGTTGGCGACGGATTATGCGCATCCGTTGGGGCGACAGAGTTACTGACACGGAAGTGTTGCGTCCACGTGGAATGTATGCAGTGGACTGCATACTTTTGCTAAGGCACTTGAGGTGGCTCGGCCATGTGCGGCGTATGGATTCGACACGGATATCCAAACAACTATTATACGGTCAGCTGATTATTGGGAAGCGGCATGTAGGGAAACCGATGTTATGTTACCAGGACATGACCAAATTGAGTCTGTCACGTTCTAATCTTGATTGCAGATCATGGGAATCGAAGGCTGTTGATTGGCGTTTATGGCGCGATCTGATCACGAAGGCAGTTGCCGAAGTGCGGGAGAAAGACCTCATGCATGCAGAGGAGAATCGGCAAGTGCGGAATCGGCAAGCACCGATGTGTTGTACTCCATCGACATCAAGCGCATGGTGCTGTAACACATGCGGTCGCTAGTGCCTGAGTCAGGCAGGCCTAGTGAGCCATGAGTGAGGCCACTCGGACCATTACCGAAGCGACGACGGGTCCTGCAGAGAACGTAGATAGAACCGGCGCAGCGTTTGTAGGTACGCTGCATTCGATTTACTAACCGCGTGCTTGCATGCTAAGTATATTTATTTCAGGTGGTGGGTTTTCAATGTTGTCCTAATGATTTTCTTTCTCATATCAATGTCTACCTGTAATATATTCTATAAAATAGCACACATGGCTGAAGCTAATTGCAGTTAATTTCGATAGCATTTTCGCGTTTGTGGTATTTTCTTAAAATATGTTTTCTGACCTCTTTAACTTAGCGCGGATTTGTTCATAATCAATTTATTTTTACGCTCATTTAATGAAGGGTTATGTCTCCGTATCTGTATGCATTATTCGATTTATTTTATTTGTTATCTTTCACACACGTGATTGGCTGTTGCTTGATATCCCGGTGTGGCTGCTCTTGATGTGCATGTTGACAAGGTGCCTACCTGTCTATTACCCACTACCTCTTCCATACTAGCTCCAGGAGACAGTTGGTCGTTGCTGGAGGGTACGGGGTGCACGGTCCTTGTGGCCGTGCTAGGCTCGAATTGTGGTTCCATGCACGCAGTGTGGAGCGGACTACGGTCAAGCTACCGTCTTATGTTCGTTTGATTCCCAAATACGGCAAGTTTATTTTTGCCTGTGAAGGAGTGTGGGTCGGCTCCGTTGATGAAACGTGGCTCCCATCCACATGACTCCCTGTCTTATTACTTTGGGTTTACACTGGATATGGGGTGTGTGGATGGAGCTGTGGGTGGTACAGCGCAAGCCATCCTTGGTCCCTCTGTAGGCGCAGGCGTCCCGTGGCTGGTCACAGTGACAGTTAAATCCGAAACCGGATGCCGCCAACCATTTTTT
>OX104066.1:67126083-67251448 GCA_944474145.2 Dicrocoelium dendriticum
TATGACAGGCCTTCTGCAAGATGTGGTCTCTAAGCTGGTAAACGTTCACCGGCTGATGTAGCAGATGGATCATTTCGCCCTTAGCTACGTTCAAGTGAAGCAACTTCCCCTTTGACCATTCATAAATGCAATCTAGATCATGTTGGGTTGAACCGTGATGTTCATTACTATTAATCACCGGCCATACCTTGAGATCATCAGCGAAAAGCAGGGAAGTTGTGGAGATAATTCTTCCCAGGTCGCTGAGAAACACCACTAAGAAGCGCGGTCCCAGCACTGAACCTTGTGGGACACCACATGTTACCTCAATCGGGTTAGAGAGTGATCTTCTAACACGCACCTGAAGCTTCCGTTGGTGAAGAAAGTTGCTAATTCAACTAAGTATAGGATCTCAGATTTCTCAGCTCCGTAGCCTGTGAAATGGAATGCGGTGGTTGAGGTGGTCGAAAGCTTTGGAGAAGTCCAAATGGAGGACGTCAACTCCGACCCATCATCAGCCAATGCCGTCCAATTGCCTCGTGCAAGATACAGGTTGGTGGTGTATGACCGGTGTTGACGGAAGTCATACTGCTCCGGTACCAAGATGTTGCATTTTCCAGATCGTCCATTAGAGCCTAAACTAGGACCGCTTCAATCACCTTCGCTTGCACAGGGAGGAGAGTCACTAAGCGATAGTTTGCAAGCTCTGAACGGCTACCGCCTTTAAAAATTGGGGTGATGATGCTACGCATCCACATAGTAGGGAGTAGCTGTCCATCGAAACACCTTTGGAAGAACTGTGACAGTGGTTCAGCTAGCTTGGTGACCGCAGCCTCCCGTGCTTTCGGGCGGATGTTGTCTGCTCCCGGTGAGCTATGATAGCGCAGTGAGAGGAACTTCCTTGTCACAATTGATGAGTTGAAAATTACGCGTATAAGCAACGGAGTCGATAATGTGCATGAAGATATGGGACAGGCAGAGGCCGGGAGTTCGATAATTGGAGGGCATTGTAGCCACAGGGCATTAATTGCTTCTTCGGCGCTTTGTACTCTACCGCTTGTCGTGAAAGGTGGGGTTGGTGTGCCATGCTTCAGTTTACGAAGATTGTTGACATGCCTATACAGTAGTTTGTTGTTTGTCAGGAAATTATTGGCTAGGCGCTGATGATAATTTATTTTGTTCTCACGGAGAGGTGCAGTGCAATGGTTGCAATAGGTCAGGAAATTGTCTCAAGTCTCTGAGTCGAGGTTAACCTCCATGATACACTGCATCCCTTACCGCCATGCATTTCTGAGTCCTGCTCCTTAGAATTGAAGCCATTTTTGCGGGTCGATGGGGCTTGCTCTCTGATGTTGTGTTGACGATGTAGTTGAGTCTTTCAACGAACTCTGTCCAAACGTTTTCAAGGGGACTGATGTTTGAGAGTTCTAAAACAGATGCGTCGAGATCTTCAGTGTGATCGCATGAGTTAGTTTTGAGTGTTCAGATGGTTATTCTGTATAACACACATAGTTGAGGGTTATTATAACACCCTCACTGAGACCTAATGTACTATCTACCAATAACTAGTCAACCATGAGCTCTTCATTCGTGAACACAAGGTCCAATTTGAACTGTTTGTTTGCTGTCCTGAATCTAGTGGGCGTGTTGACATGGTTGTAGAAAGGAATATTAACGACAGTTTTTTTAAACTCTGCTTGGGATTGTTCACTTGTTGATGCCGATACTACCAGATCGCGTAGGTTGAACTCCCCGGAGATGAAAATGTGGTTGTACCTAGTGCATCTTACTCTGTTCAGGACACGTATCATGCGGGAATCCATTTCTGGAGTGGAGGTTCGAAGTCCTAAACGAGAACTACGGGATATGCGTCGTTGTGTCTTAGTCGGAGACGGCAACAGAGTGAGTCGGTAACGTGAATTTCGAGATCAGCAATTATTGCACATTGCAGGTCTCAGGTAACAGCGTAGGACTACAACTTCTCTGCTGGGGCGGTCGTTCCGGTTGAGTGACCTTCCTGCTCTCTCAGTCTCAGCATCAGTCACCTCTAGGTGCAACCAAATTCGGTTATAGAAGCTAGGTCCAAAGCAATCACAACCTACGTAGCCGAACTTCGGTACGTCTACTGAGGAGCCGTTGGGCGTTAGTGTACATACATGAAAGATTCTCAGTGTTATGCAATGTTTCGGAGGTTGTGCAACTCAAAAGTAAGGCTTCACCGACCAGTGAGTGGCCGGCGACTAATGGTTTTTTCGGTGTATACTTGGAGAAGGGTGCAAGATTTTATCCTTTGCGTAGTTAGTTCCGTGTCTAATCTTTTACGTAGAGAGTAAGGTGTTTGGTCAATATCATCTTCAACATTTGGCACATTTAGCACACTACTGGTGGCTTGTTCGTTTATAAATCCCATCGCGTTTCGTTCGTTGAGAGACGTAGCATCTCTAGGAGACAAATGGCTAATTGTCTTTCGCCGAAGGGCAAATAGTAACCTAGAAGGAAACAGGTAGAAACTTTTTAGTAGCCGTGCTACCACATGTTTTGATTGTAGGACCACCTTCAACACGGTCGGGCCTCTTCCTTCGAAGTTCGATGAGGTACGCAGCCATGACACCGATTTCACTAGCACAGCATCTAACCAGAGTGTTTCAAGAATTTAGCATCATTGTTCTTTATGCTGGGTTATTATTGCATGTTCGTCACATGATTCAGTTTCAGGAACCCAGTGAAGTAGAATGGTTCTGATTGGACTTTACTTTTGGCACTCCTCTAAGGTGCGGTTAACTCTATAAAAGTCGTCCCATGGGATGTCTGAATAGATACGGATGGAGCAGTGTTCATTTCTGAGACTAGCTGTTGACAGTAGTACTGAGTCTACTTCAGTGATGGAGTTCAGCACAACGTGCAGAATTCTTGGCTCTCCGAAATATTTAGAGTTGGAGTGTCGTGTAATACGCATTACGTGTACAGGTTTCAGTAAAACGCTGCTTACGTAACTAATGATGTCCAACTGGTTGAGGTCATCCAGCTGCCTGCCTCTTATTGATATCGACTTTTATTCTGGGATATTGAAGCGCAATAGGCTCAGTAGAGGTAGTTTTTTCTTTACACCTTTCGACATGTAACGGTTGGTGATCGAAATATTTGGTGATGTATCGCAGGAAACGGGCGGAGTTTGCACCAGTGGAACTCCACTTCGCTCTATTGTTTCTTAGCCAGTTGGGGATGATGTTAATTTTACATGACGGCTTTGATTGCAGACAACAGTAACCCAACTTTTGCTAGTACCAGCTTGCATTTTTCTACGCACCCCGTCGGGAGCTTGGAAGTAGCCTTACTTGTAGTTACTACCATAGAACTGGAAATGGCTTTAGTCAAATGTGAGCCACGTGTGGTATTGGGACAGCAGTTGATTTTCTGAGCTATTGTTGTCGTTTTGCTTACGGTGTTCCCAGCCGTTCTTCTCAGGATAGAAACATCCATTACTGTGAAGGCTTAGGTTGCACAGCCTGCTTTGCTTACTTCAACCGTGGTGATTTTGGTGATCACCATTTCCTTAAACTTCACTAGTAGCTGGTAGTACTTCTGAGATAATAGAGCACGCTTTTTATCAGTGGGATAGATGTGCATTCCACGCAGCACCATAGAGCATTTGGATTGTTTACTAAGTTGGTCTGACTAAGTTTAACTAGGAGGCATCTCGTATGGGAGAGCTTGCAAAAATTACGGTATGGAATGCCTCCTGAAGCAGTTTGGTACATGATCCACATAACTTTTTAGACTGTGGCGCGCTGAGCATCGCGATTGTCGAGCAACTGTTACGAACCGTCTGAATGACTCACATCCGCTTGTAAAAGTCGTTCTGTTACTGACGTTGACGTCAAGATCACAGTGTTCACGATGCAGTTGTGTGTTTGCAGTCCGTCCTCTTTGGCTTGCCGGTCAAATTTTCAGCGTGAACGTGGGGCAGGTTATATGAAGTTGTGATTGAGAATCTTCGTGGTTAGTACTATGGACAGCGCAGGGTGAATTTGTCTTGAACCATGTAGCTGCTCCAAGCAATGTTGCATTTAGACTATTAAGAGTTCGTTTGAAAGCCGGTGAAAGGATGTATCGAGTGAGACCAAAGAGTGTCTCCGATGGTGGGGAGGACGCAAATTTTGTCGCTTGGACATCGGCAAAACACTGACCGGAATTTAGAATCCAGGGTAAATGTGGAATGCACTGGAGTGTAGTAGAGAAAGTGGTAGCACAAGGTAGCACTTTCAAACGCACGACTAATAAGTATAGGTCCAAAGGAAAGCGGAAAATGCCGCGGAGCCACGGTGAAAAATCCGCGAATGCACAGGTGAGCGATTAGAACGCACGCTTGCTCTAGGGTATAATGAGTACAAAATTCAACGGGGTAAGATGCTAGCAAAAATCAATGAGGTACTGTTTATTTTTACCTAACCAGGAAAAGTCAATCTAGTGCCTCTGCTGTGATTAAGTCAGACTGAATATACATAAGGCCTGTCCGACGGAAGAGGGCCGATGACCGCGTTCCGGAATAACAAGCGTAGTTCGTGGCCATACCGCGTCTCGATTGTGGTGAACGCCGGTCATTTACATTTGTTTTCCCAACCATCTAATAGCCCTCCAATGTTTAGCGAATTTTGCAAATTACGTACTGCTTGTGGTGCGCGCCTGCAAACCTAAATTTCGCTCACACCTTAGTGGTGGCGACATGTGGAATTCTTGGCAGACGAGTAGTTTATTTCAGCGACCAGCTGCGTGCAACCGTGAGCTGGTGAAAGACAGACCGACAGACCAAAGTAGCCATTTATGCTCGTCCAGCGAAATCAGAACAGACAGTTATAACGCTTTTTAGGTAACGGTTAGCGTTCAGCTAACTTTGCATTGAGTGCTGAAGGTCATGGTTAACCGTAGGCAAGGGCGCGATCGATGGCTAACTGTGCGTCTGGCTGGTCAACGCGAAACAGCCAGCCACCCAGGCTAATCTGCTTAGGCAAGCCGAAATGCGTTACCACAACTGCGGCGTAAATGTGCGCATGTGATGCTGGGTGTTTTGCATTAGGCGAACTGGGTATTTTGCATTAGGTGACGATAACATTAACCAGCGCAGGTCGTGTCAACCTAATTGAATCACTGCCTCAGCTAATTGAGCAAGAACAGTCGCTCCCTTCAATTACGTAGTTGCAATAGAGCTCATGCAACATTTATGTCAAGCAGCGCGGGCTGATTAATCAGCTGTATGGTGAGTGCGGTGAAAACGCTGCAACAAATGCACGAAGGTACAATGCTGTGGAAGCAGGAATCCGTCCAGTTACCGCCCGATACGTGCTTAACCTAGCGAAGAAGTTCAAGCAAACTGGCAGTGTGTGCGACATGAAGAGGTCCGGACTGCCTCGAATCAGCATGACGACTGTTCAGCTTGCGTTTTAATAACTGAAGTTTCGGAAATTTACGATCAGTGCATTTGTCGGATCGCATAGTATTGTGACACGACCCGATAAGCGGTACACCGAATATTAAAGGAACTCAATTTTCGATGATTCCGTGCACTTGTATTGCAGCGTTTGAGCCTCCGCGATCCTGAGAAGCGGCATGAATTTTGCCGCTGTTTTCTGTATCAAGGGGATATTCATTCTGTCCTCTCTACAGAGGAAACACAGATTCATCTGCATGGAACAATGAAGCAGTATTCTTGGGCTACCAGTAAATCCCGAAGATATAGCACATTGTGTACACTCCACAGTGTCAAACTGATGGTTTGGGCTGGATTAACAGGCCAGAAATCCTTGGGCCTATATTGCTTTTCCGGGAATGTGACCGGTAGTTTGTTGTGTTGCAGTACTAAGGCTTTATCATTCTCAGCATCGTCGTAATTGAAATGCACCAGGCAATTGTACTTCCACGGCTGGAGGCCAAAGGGGCATGCAGTGCCGTTTAGTGGCTACAGGATGGTGCACCTGCACATTCGTTAAAACAGTGCGTGCTGACCTAATAGACAAATTTGGTCACCTTTGGATCGGACACGGTAGGCCAATGGAGTGGCCTATTCGCTCACCAGATTTAAACCCCCTGGATTTTTTTCTATGGAGCTATCTGGATCGAAGAGTACACAAAACAAGGTCGCGTACTTTGGATCAACTGAAAAAATATTGTTAAAGAATGTGGCGCGCACCCGAAGGATATATTGGAGAAAGTGAGCGCCAATTGTGTCAAGCGGTTTCTGCACTGCAAGCAGAAAGCCAGCGGACATTGTGAACATATCATTCACTAACATAAATGATCGTTCAAACCCATTCCTGTAAATAAACATATCCTCGTCCACAAAGGGGTGCATTGGTAAATGGTTCCAATAGTGCGCCCGGTCGAATAGAATTCTTAACGTTGGGTTCCTATTGCGAGGCTGCGCTTGTATGCAAATTGGGCAAACCTGGAAAAATGTAGGCTGAAGAAGAGTTTTTATACCGGACTCTGCTATCCAATGAGTATCTGGAGAAATTCATTCAGACCCATAGCAGAAGCTCCAAAGAGAAGCTGCCAGTACAACTAGCTGAGAAGAAGGATCTTTATTTGTCCTTACCCTTCAGGGGGGATCATGTGGCAAATGAAGTTTGTCACAAGCTCAGGTCCGCTTTAATGCGCAAATACTCTACCGCCCAAGTACGAGTCATCCACACTATACGAAGAATTCCTCTCCACGGCCGTTCGAGTAGCTCACCAATCAGTACGGCCTCTAACCTCATCTACCAGTTCACTTGCATTTCCGGTGACACCTACGTCGGCAAGGCTGGTCGCCGGCTGGCTCAAATGGTGGTGAAACTCTTCCCATTGTGGCTAAGGTAGTTGCAGTCTCACTAAGGCGGAGCGGACCAAAGAATGAACCGGAATCCTGCCTCGTCTATTGTCAATAACCTAAGAATTATTAACGTCGGCTGTCGCTGAGAGCATCGCAGCGTAGACACCGAAACGATGGAAGGCTAGTTACAGCGAAAGCCCTGGGTTGCTCTGAAATGTCGACTGTGTTGTTGATTCATTTTCAGCCTTTTGCCTCTGAGGCTGGTGATCGGAGAGAGTTTCCGTAGGTGTCGGCATACGTGAATGGAGTCGCCCAGTATCTGTTAGATTAATATGAGGTCCACATAGCCGCCTGTATCGTCCACTGAACACTCCAACTAATTTCAGTCGCTGCTGGTACGGAAAGTTGCGCAATCTTTTGCCCAAGTTTGTTGTCCACCTTGGGAGATTTCGAGCACTGTAAAGTCCCACTTTAGTCAAGGGTGCCAGGTCTGCATTGCGTATTCTTCCTGAGGACGCAAGCAAACAAGCTTTGGACGCCAGAAAGAAGATGGATGAATTCAAACTCCCGAATGCCATACGCAAGCTACCAAAATGCATGTCAACACTTTTTGAGGCGGATTCTATTTGACTGGCATAACTGAGCTCGTCCAGCACCAGCACACCAAGGTCACGGTAGAGAAGGTTTGCCTGCAGATCGTGCGCCCCAATATTGTAGTGATAAGAATGTCTATAGTGGATTTGGATAACATGTCACCTGTCAACACCGAATGGCAGCGCTTTTCATACCTTCCAATGTCAGACCTCATTTAGGTTGCGCTTGAAGAGTTTTTGGTCGCCCATTCCCTTGATCGCCATCCAAATTTTAACGGCATCCACGAAATGTAAAAATTTGGAGGCCATTGCCCTCGCAAGGTCGTCGCGCTCCACAAGATTAGGGTCAGGCAGATATGTAAGACACATTAGTAGCAAGATTTTAGTTTTAAATCTGATAAGGCTTTCATCCCAACAGTTCACAAGCTACATAGCAGAGCCTAGTCCGGAAAAGCGCCAGACGCGTTTCACCCTATTGGGGCTCGTCAGTGGCGCGCATTCCCTCGGTCCTATAAGGAGGGTCGAACCCATGACCGCTAGAGGCAGAAGCCACCTAGCCAGCAGCTTAAACCACTGAGCCATGGGGACGTTTGCTGGGCTACGCAATTTGCAAACTAGCTGGGATATAGCATCACCTATCTACCACTGTCACTGACAGTGGTTAGCCTGCAAGGTGATGACGTCCTCTCACAAGACGCTATATCTATAGCATTTGAAACTAGGAGAGGCTTTTGATTTTATAGTACTCATTAGTAACAGTCCTATCAAAAGCCTCTCCTAGTTTCAAATGCTATAGATATAGCGTCTTGTGAGAGGACGTCATCACCTTGCAGGCTAACCACTGTCAGTGACAGTGGTAGATAGGTGATGCTATATCCCAGCTAGTTGGCAAATTGCGTAGCCCAGCAAACGTCCCCATGACTCAGTGGTTTAAGCTGCTGGCTAGGTGGCTTCTGCCTCTAGCGGTCATGGGTTCGACCCTCCTTATAGGACCGAGGGAATGCGCGCCACTGACGAGCCCCAATAGGGTGAAACGCGTCTGGCGCTTTTCCGGACTAGGCTCTGCTATGTAGCTTGTGAACTGTTGGGATGAAAGCCTTATCAGGCATGTAAGAGTCCAACCTCCAGGTGCCGTTCTCGGAGAAAGTTACCATTTTATCCTAATATTGCATCGCCGACACTATAGAGCCGCCCCTTGCGCAGGAGGATTAGATAAACCAAGCGATCAAAGACTTTTGAAAAGTCCACGTAAGTAACATGGATTCCAGTCCCCTGGTCGATTGTATCAGTCCAATTGCCATGTGCTATTAGCAGATTAGTGGTACAGGAACCATGTTCACGAAATATGTGTTGCCACGGCGCTATGATGCCGGAGCTTTCCAGGCAGCTCATCAGTACGTCAGCGATCATCGCTTCCATCAATTTGGCAAGCACAGGGAGAAGTGGTACCAGACGGCAATTGACAGGATCAGATGAACTTCTTCCATTGTGGATAAGAGTTGTAATACCCAGTTTCCACGTTGACGGAACTGCGTTTTCGTCTAGATAATTCTAGAAGAATCCGGCAAGTTGTTGGGTTAAGTGAATGGCTGCTACCTGTCGTGCTCAAGGGTGAATGTTAACCACTCCAGGAGAGCAGTGTGTACACAAAGAATAGTAGCATTTTCAAAACGGTTTTTGTTGTGAATGTGATGCTGGAAAACACTGCTGGTGTGGTGAAAAACGCAAGTATACTGTTTTAGGCTAGTAACCCGGAAAGTAAGCGAGTACTTGGCCCGTGAGGTGTTGGTCACCTCATCATTTGTAAGTGGTGCGATTCCGCACTGCAACTTCGAAGTATATTCGTGCGTACGATACGGAGCATGTGGTTCAAACAAAATCGTTTTGCAGGCTCCTGTTGGTGTGAAAATTTGTTGTCCTGAACCAAAAGCTTAGATGCCGTTTCGGCGCAACATATCAGTGTCTGCAACTCCGTCGCGTCAATCGATGACCTGACTCCGTCGCAGACACAGTTGTTGAAACCGCTTGTGATATCGCAAATCTCGCTGGTACGTCGTCCAGGTTTCGCCGCCGTATAGAAGAAAGGACAGCAACATAGAATGGTACACAATCAGCTTCATGCCAACGGTAAGCCGATGGTAATCCCATACTCAGCACTCCTGTTCCACGAAAGCCTAAGCCGCCTTAGAGATGTGGATACGAAGCTCAATGCGTATATGCTGTTCAGTAGGCACAACACACCCAAGGTAGCATAAGGGGGAGGTGGTTTCCAAAGATACATCAATGTTGCATTGCGTCATTGTTGTAAAGTGCACTTCCGGTGAAGGCCGAAAGAGACATACAGGTTTGCTTGTATTGATGGTAAGTCAAAAGTTGCCGTTGTCGAAGCCAGAGCACTAGTCATGTGCTGCAACTCATCTGCTCTGTGTGCAAACAACACACAGTCGTCATCAAAGCACAACATAGGGATAGTTATCTCACAGACTAGAGTTCTCGCACCAAAAGGACGGATTTTCAGCAACCCACCATCAATATGGTGCTCCACACGAACACCGTAAGCACAAACCTCATCAAAAGCACGGCATTGCATGAAGATAGATCTTAAACGGGGCAGGAGCTAAGACACAGTCTTACTTCACATCAGAAACAACTGCAAAGTCATCAGAAGTCTCTCCACTCAGTTGCACTCTCGCCTGCATACCACTGTGCAAACATTCAATTAAACTTACAAACTTACTCGGACAACAAAACGTACCCAACCCCAGCCACAATACCTCTCGGTTTGCCTTATCAAATGCCTTGGTGAAATCAACAAACAGCGAGTACAACGGCTAGTGTCCTATTCTACTCTTCTCCTACAACAGACGAGCCGCAAACACCGTATCGATGGTGCTGCGACGCGAACGGAATCCACATTGTTTTTCCGCCGATATATATATATATATATATATATATATATATATATATATATTCTCGCATATATTTGGATGCATGAGACAAACTCTGTCCAGCATGTCCGAGTGTTAGCAAATGATTTCCAATCGATGCAGCATCGTTTGATAGGAAAATCGTAACAGCGTCTAGCTTGGGACACAGCACCGCAGTTCACCATTTCCTCTCTATTTTCTACGCTATTTGCTTACACATCATTTTAGTTCATAAAGTTATGGGGTTGCTTTCGTGTACCGGGCTGATTTTCCTTGTATTATGACAACTGCATCTGGCTGCCAACCAATGAACTAGTCATACTTCATGAAAACCAATTAGTGGACATGTATGAACAACAGCACTCCTGCATTCCACATGTCATACCTATGAATGACGTTTGAAAAAGAGAAAGAATTAGCACGAAGCAGACTCAGTGGGCCCTTTTCCTACAGCCCATCACACCCCTCAGTGAAAGCATTATACTAGGTATGATCAAATGCTGAGAAGACCTACTGGGTGTGAACAGGGAGGGTAAGCACTCTTACTACTTTCCTTTTTAATCGAACTGGTAAAGATATGACGGAATTACTAATTTCCAAGTATCGGAGTTAGCAAAAGTAAGTCCAATGCTGTAAAGCTTCATTCTAACATACCCTTTGCCCCATAATACGTTGCTATGCTTTTTGAAATCGTTGTGACGATTTCATTCATCCACTTGGTATTAAGACGTCAGTAATGTACCAGGTGTTTTGTTAATCTGGTCCGGAGCTAAAAGCAGCTGCACTCAGGTGCTGACGCACAACCGGTACGCTGAATTGCTAACTGTCCAATGGTGCAAATTGCTTTGTTGGCAGGGGTAAGATGGGACACAGACTCCACATCTGTGCCTACGATCGCAGCGTACTCCGAGCCGTTCGGCTGTGAGAAGTGAAGGTTAGCCAGACATCACAGCCGCAATGAATGCATCAGGCCGCCACCGCATGGCAATACATTGGGAACGTACGTCGTTCAGCTGTGAGAACTGGACGTGAGCTGGACACCACATGGCCGCATTGAACGTGTCATACTTCGATCGATCAGTGGTAGGCCTTCATGTAGGTGAAAGGCCAACAAAAGGGTTTCCTGTGAAGTGTTTCGCTGTGCGAGCAACTGAGAAAAACAGCCTGGCCGTATGTGATGACCGGTCGATGGGCGCCGTATTGCTATCGCCACAAAAGCTGCTATCGCCTCATGACTGGCTTCCGACAAACCCGTAAGCCTTACTTCGGCTGCTTTAACTGCTAAAGGGAATCATACTGCCAGCAGCACACTATAAGGTTGCAGTGTTGTTCGCTTTACCGTTTGGATCGCATGTATGTTACAGCTGAAAATTCACTCTTCATGGGTGCATAAAAACGATGGCTTGACTTGACTTGACGTGACAATGCTCTTAGATGTCAGTCTGCCCCGACGCACTGATGGAACCACCATTGGTGCCACACAAATTTAGTCATGAATGCAACTAGTGCCCTCAAAGTCAGACAATTGCTAGTTGTACAAATTGATCAGGCCTTCGATGGTGTTTCTCGTGTACAATGAAGAATAGACAACTATTCATTTCTTTACTCATATTTACATGAAATGTGTGAAATGTCGGTAAATAGCAACGAATTAGGTGTTTGCAACGGCAAACAAAGCGGACTGCCTCGCACCTTCATGGATGAAGTAGCAGCTTGCGCGGTTGCGCAAGAGGTATGCAGTAACAGCCATCTCAGCATTCGGCAACTCGCACAACATTGCGAAACCACGCCGGACGCTGTGCATTGGATATTGAAGGGAAAAATATTCCGGCGGTACAGTGCACTGGAGGTGCAAGTGTTGGACGTATGCGATTCACAGAAGCGCCTGGAATTAACCCGTTTGTTTTTAAACAGTCTGGACATGCATTCCATTTTGTTCACCGATGAGTCGATGTTCCCTCTGCATGGCGAAGATACGAAATATGTTTTGGAAACGACCAACCTACGGCAATGTAGCGCTTCCTGTGTGCATCATAGCGCGATCTTAGACACACCTGTGGCGTCTGTGTCCCATCTCACTCCTGCCAGCAAAGCATTTTGTGCCATTGGACAGTTAGCAATTCAGCGTACCGGTTGTACGTCAGCACCTGGGTGCAGCCGCTTTTAGCTCCGGACTAGATTAACAAAACACCCTGTACAAGGTGAATCTGATTTTAATGGTGAACCATTGTTTACAAAACCCCCGTGATGGCCGCTTATGATTTCAATGGAGCAAAGGAATAATGTTTTAATACGGGTACAAAAGCTAATGTCTTACCGATCCCGTTGGATGGTTATGGTAAAACTCCAAAATATAAAGTATTGTTAGTAAAAGTAGATTTTACACCAGTGAACTCACTGAAGTATGCGTAGTCTAGACTGTAAATCCAAAGTAAATCCATAAGAAATGACGGCAAAGGATTGGTACAAATCGAGTCTCCTTCTGGTGTGCACATACAGGAGGTGATAAACGTGGATAGAAATCTGTGCTGTGACCGCCAGTGAATTAGCTCACAGACACTTATGTCGGTGTAGGGAAATAAGTGCATGGTCATCTAGGGCTTTGAACTCTGCCAGCGTGGGAGCACATATGACAGATTCCGCTAGGGAATTTCATGTTTTACAAACGCGTACTGAAAAGACATTCCGACGGCATTCCAAACGACTGTGTTGCTCTGCTAGTTTGAGATAGTGGCCACCCAAATTGCTGTTGTGACTGAGATCTGGCAACTAGCGGCACGTGTGGTTGGGACCTTACAAAATCTGTTAAGTCAAAATGAGGTCCCTGCGCAATCTCCCATACCGTCCACTGAAGACGTCGAGCATTTGTAGCCTTCTTTCATACAGCAAATTATACAGAGCCGTTGACATTTTTGGTTGCTTAACTTTCGGGTATCTCCAAGGCCTTGAGATCTCTCCTCAGCCATGACTACCAGACCTGTATTGCGTATTTCACATGTGGCCTTATGTATGAGCCGAGAAGTTATGGAAATATCCAAGGGTCGAACAGTCCAAATGCAAGCTTCAGGAACCCTACATGTTCGATACCCCTCCTAGACGCCGCTTCAGCTTACTTTGAACATCCTACGTCGACCTGGACAAAAACCCAGATCCTTCTCAACTGAAGACGTTTGAAGTGCCGGTTGCCGAGTTGGTAGGAGTGCATCAAATTGTGCCGTAGGTGCAACACTCTATTTTTGTCCACAATGGATCTAAGTAGATTCTGGGTCGAGCACGCATATATCCTATCCAAATCGGCTTAAAGTAATGTGATATCGTCTGGTGTTTTGATTGCCCCCCACACCTTTATGTCATCAGCATCAAGAAGGCAGTGCGAGCTTATGATGTGTTGCATATCGTTAATATATGCCAAAATAATCCTGGTCCAAATACTAATCCCTGTGCTATTCCGCATTAAGCTCAAATGGGATATGGTAGGGAATCATACACTCGTACTTCCAGGCGCCGGTGTAGAGGAAAGCTTCTGAGCCATCCTAGGAGAGGATCACCAATAGCACAGGTCCGGGGCTTGAAGAGCAGAATCTTATCGTCTAACCTGTCGAACGCCTTTGAAAATCGAGAAAAACTACAACAACTCCTGTGCCAGAGTCTACTGCTTCACTCCAGTTGCATCGTGCTAGTGGTAGATTTGTTGTGCACGATTGATTTCTTCGGAAAGCATGCTGTTCCGGTGCGAGGTAGGTCCATTCTTCCAACTTGCCCATTAGCGCATCAGAAATGATAGCTTCCATGATAGTTGAAACAACTGGTAGTAAGATTATGGGACGGTAGTTGGCTGGATTGGAACCACTACCTCCCTTGTGAATAGGAGTAATCCTCCAGTGTTTCCACATGTCGGGCACTCACATTTCTTTAAAACAATGTTCTAAGAATCGAGCCAAATACCCAGCTAAACTCTCTCCTACTGCCGCTAGCGATTTTGTGTGCAAATTATCAACTCCAGTTGTGTTTGCGTATACTCAACAGCATTTTTAGCACAGCTTCTGCCTTGAGGGATATAAGAATGAGTATTGGGGGTAAAACAGCCATCTCCAGAGTGTTAGGTGGCCAGTGATCACACTGAAATGTTTCGGTATATTGTACGCGCAGAGTATTCGCCTCCTCCTCGGTGTTCGTGTGGGTCCGTCCGCTATTTGCGGAGGAATTCCCCGTTTCACCTTGCGTAGACTGTTGACGGTTTGATACGGAAGATTGAGGCCATACGCCTTGCCAACTTCTGCTGGTACGTTATTCTGTCCTCGCGCTACAAAAGAGAGCGTGATGTCACAATTCGGATTAGGATGTGAACTGTAGTCCGAAATGTACGTGTACATGAAGTCAAACGAACAGAGGACCAATGGATATGCAGAGTTGTGCCCATCTTGTGGAGCAAGTGAAGCGAGACAAATGTTCGCCACATGTTCTATGCCATTCATTCAGTAAGAATGGTCTGCGAGTAGGCTAGTTCGAGTTCACTGTTAGGAGGAGCGGTAACCATCAGCAAGTCACATTTAGAAATCCATAATAACTATACTGCACTTTCCTCGGATGGATGCTGACCGAATAGAAACCGATGAGCATACCGACGGTATCGATCTGCTGAAAGCGTGTATATCACAGCCAGCTGAAGGCATACAGTTTCTGTTCAGCGCCCTCTGGACGACAATGGTTTCGGTCTTTGTAGTATGCATTGGCCTTTGGGTTATTTGGGTATGAACTTGCTTTTAGATGACATACTTATAAGCGCTACGAACCCGAGAACAACAGAACTGAGGAATTACGCTTTTCATGTCTTCTGTTGGAGTGAAAAGAAAACGGTTGCGAAAATCGTGACACGCTTAGCTGCGGCGATCTTCATTTCATCCTCCACTATCTGTAGTCGTGCGTCTGTATATGCCATCAGTTACGGACGATACAGCTTGTAACAGGTGTCCGGTCGTAATAACCATACCATTCATAGATGTACGTTATTGCAGTATTCTGAGGCCTTGTTAGGATTAGCAAGCGCATTTCTGGGGACCAAAAGAGTCGCTGACATTTTCTACTCATATGCAATTTCTATTGTCTTCGGATAGGTTGGCCTTAGTTTCAGCTCCTCACCGGATATTGTGTGGATAAGACAAAGTTCGCTGAAATGATAGTTGAAAATGGGGCAGCACAACACGTCTGCCAACAGACGCACATAACTCTATCGTGCTTAGGCATGATGTCAACCAGCTGTGAACAACATGTAGTTGACATTCGGACCCTGAAGCCTCTGGCAGCACGATACCACTCAGTTCTTAGGGTCGACATGGAGTCACCGTAGCAGCTATCTCACGCACTGCAGCTAGGTTACAGCTAATGGAGGACGAATTTCAACGGCCTGACTAGAGCGGCGAGCCAAGTGGATTGGTCTCTGCCACAATCTTCGTCTGTGGAAGCTTACTGACCAGTTAGTAAGTATGGAATAAACTCACTGGGTAACTAGTTTGTGCCTCTCAAGTGTCGGAAAGTCGGACAGGTCAAACGTCATTGGTTCCACAATGAATAGCCTTAGCTGGCTGGGCGGCGTACACTGTGGGATAAATTCCTTATATCTGGTTCGGTTGAGGAATATGAGATATATAAAAAGCGACGAAATACTTACATTTCAAAAAGCGGTATTTAACCGCCTCATTGTCCGCCCTGAAGAAATTCTACTTAAGTCCAACGGTGCATGAAGCGTACTGGTTATCTACCAATGAGAGAGGAGTCTGTCGGATAGCCCACACATCTGCTTTGTTGGCGCACTTTGTTTCTGTATTTGCAAATAACCGAGTGTCTGTACCGAGATCGGAGTGCTCTACACTTTCCGAACTCGAAAGTAGGGATTATGGTGTGGAAAATATGCGTCAACTCCTCGCCAACCTTTACGGCGCCAAACCTGCTGTACCTAACTGGCGCTGATTCTCATTGCCTTATCGGTCCTCATCTCGTCTGCCATAAATGACCCTTTCAACAATTATTATCGGAAGATACATTGCTGATTTAGTGGTAATGCTCAGCCGATTATGAAAGACTGTGACCCCAGCTAAGTGGACAATTATTGGCCAATTTGTCTGACATCTGCTTTGGCAAAGGTTACCAAGGGGTTTATGAAGAAGAATTTAAGGTAACTGTTCTGATCCCAAGATCCCCTGAAGCTTGCACGGCAAGCTTTCACACCAGGCTGTTCATGTGTCACCAAGCTTCTCGTGATGAGGTATGAATGGTTGCAAGCAGTGAACCAGGGGAAGCCTCTCGACTTGATCTACATCGACAAGTGAAACATGAGCTTCTCCTCCTCGATATGAAAATGTGTGGTGTTGTTGGTTTATTGCAGCAGTTGATCCATGACATTTTCGTTGGACGTAAGTGGTGAGCACAAGCCAATGGCCATCTGACCGAGTGGTATCCTTTGACTAGTGGCGAAACCCTAAGTGACGGTGCTGGGTACTATATTGTTCCTGGTTTATATTAAGGGTCCACCACAGTTTCTTTGGTTTCCGTGTTCCTTGTTTGCAAACGACCTGAAAATGTGGAGAGTGATAAGCACTTCCGACAACTGCGGCGTACTTTAGTAAAACTTCAATCAACTTTCCAGCTGGTTTACAGGAGTCCGCCTCCCGGTCAACCCTTCGATACCGGTATCCATGAGCATGGGAAGGGTGGTGACGGCTGAACCTACACACTTAACGACCAGCTGCGACATCCCACACCTTCCGTGAAGGACCTAGGCGTACTCTCACGTTGCGATTTGAAGTCCTTTGACAACGCCAACAGACTACACCGAAACAGTATTCCCAGTCTCTGTGATCTCTAATGTAGCTTCCGCAACTGGTCTGAAGAGGTTGCCAATCGTCTCTTCTCCTCCATCATCAAAAAATACCAGAATACAGCTATCCCCTCTAGTCCGGCCACTCGCGGTAAAGCGCAGCAGATGAGACGGGTCCAACACGTCGCTAACAGGTTTATACCCAGTTTGCGGGGCTTACTGTAGGAGGACAGGTGTGAGCGGCTGGGAATAAATACCCCGGCCTATCGTAAGCAACGAGTCGACCTCATCAGGACCTACCGCATTCTAAATGTAGGTGACTTCCCCATACCGAGGCCACTGCTCCACTTGCGAACGCCTTGCAGCACACGTGAACACCGGCAGAAACGAGTTCGTCATCTCTTGTGCTTTGAATGGCGAGTGGTCAGTGTTTGGAGCAGTTTGCCAGCGCATATAGTGTAGACAAAAGGCACACCAGTTCAAAACACTGTGGGATATGCATTTATTCAATGTTAGATACAGAGGACGATTACTCAGTGATACTTTACCTTTTTGAGTCCCCCTTTACTGCTACACATTTTACGATATCATGTGAGAACGTGAAAAACGATCAGAATACTGAAAAGTCATGGTTTGCATTCTTAAAGTTTTCGTGCATCATTGGGTGGAGTATTTAGGAATAGTAGTAGCTCGGGTTGACTGCTTACTTGCTCAGTTGTTCGAAGAGTCTGGCACTTAAACTGCGAAGTTTTCGTGACCAAAATAGGCTACATCCTCAAGGCAGCATTAGATGTAACTTGGTCGTGATAGCTCGTGCCAGGCAAAGCATTCCATTCCTTGATTCGCTTGCTACGAGCTTTTGCGACCAAGCTACACCCAATTCTGCACTGATGATGCCACCTCGATTGGTGACGGAATGTTTGCAACCAAAGTGACAGGTACGGCGAACAACTGAGCAACTGAAAAGGAGTGGTACTTGTGTCGCCAACTCCTCTAACTCATCTCCCTCCCATAAACGTACAAGGTCCAAACCTGTCTGCTTTCACTCCTTTCAGTGTTGCAGCCCAAACCAAGTACCTAGCCATGATGACAGCTCCGTGCCAGAGTTCGCCCACCATATGGAAAGTCTGGATATCATACGCATTATTTACCTCCATGCAAACTCCGGAGAGAACACCCTTGACTCCGGTAGAGGTGCCGAGCAACATAAGGGCGACGCAGACTCCACAAATAACCAAACAGTTTAGACGGTACCAAGTAATACCCTAAAAGTTGCAGTCAAGAGAAGAGATCACGGTACTTGATTGTTATGTTTACAAATCTTCCAGCATCACAATATAGTACCATAAATTGGGTAGCTGACGGGCGATCATCACCAGTGAGACCCCATTTATGGTGCAGTTGGTATTTCGGTTGTGCCCACGACACCGAGAAGCGCTGCACGTCTCTCAAATTCAGTGCATTATGGTGAACCTCGACTTCTCAGGGTGGTGTTGAGTTCTGCTGATGACACCGAGGCCGTTCTACCGTCTTCGAGTTGACTCCGTAACTCCTCACATGAAGCGCGCATACTTCCGGACATCCCTTTGAGCGAACGGCTGAGAGAGAATAGCACCCGTGAAAAGACTCGTAAATCTGACGAAAAACGGAAGTGTATTATTTATGGGGTTCCTGAGCTCCAAACGTCCTCCATTGAGGAAGCGGAGACACGACCGCAAGCAATGGTATTACATCCGCCAGAAATGGTCCCGCGATAATGTCCTTGCAAATCAGTTTAGAAGAATTTCGGAATCACCCTACTACAAGAGAAACTGTCCTCAGATTATGAAGCTGATGCTTCAGTCTGAGCTAATGACATCGATTATATTGGAAAACAGGGGCGAATTCCGCGAGACGTTACTAACAGACCTTCGGGTAAAGGCCGCGGGTACATCGCCACGAGTGACTAACGACTCATTGGGGACGACCAAACTGGTGAATCTTCCCCTCACACGGCTCTGTAAAAGGATTGAATTATTGGCAACCTCAGCATCTGCCGACGTCTGCAGGCAATGCGTTCCAATAAGCTGTAAGCCTACGCGATAACCTAAAAGTTGCCAAAACCTGGTCAGACCGGGGTTTGTGCAACTTTACTGGGTGGTCACGAAGGGTTGGCACTCGAGTTGGGCGAAACAGTCCAGTCAAATCAGAACCAATCTGACCCATCAATATACGATATGTGAGGACCAAGTCGCCCCGAAGCCGCCTGTAATACATGGAAAACATATCCAACTTACGTAGCCTCTCCGGGTACGTCAGCTTCTTTAATTCGTACATCGTTTTCGTCCCGGACCGCAGGACTCGTTCAACTGCCATCTTATCACGAACCAGGCATGGAGGACAAGCCTGAACGCAGTATTCCAAGTGCGGACTTACAAAGGCCGAAAATAGTCTAACGAACATGTCGGTGGTCATGATCCCGAATGACCTGCGGATCATCCACAACATGTTGAAGCCTTTACGAGCAGCTGACTTCCAGTGTTCACTAGACTTGAAGTCAGATGACAGCAAAACACCGAGGTCAGCTTGGAGTTGAACTCGCGGTACCTCATTGCCGCCAAGCAAATAACGCGTCGGCGGGTCATTCGGACCAACGCGTAAAACGGAACAGTTCCCTAAATTAACGGGCAACTGCCACAAAATTGAGCAGTCCCAAAGTCTATCCAGAGCCTCCTGTATGGTCAGTGGACCAATCGGATCATCTATCGTGAACCAGAGTTTCAAGTCATCCGCAAACATTAGGGATGGCACACCCAATTCATCAGGTAGGTCATTAACGTATAAAGTGAAGAGAAGAGGGCGAAGAACCGAAACTTGCGGCACGCCACTGCGAACTCATTGGCGGTGTCATTGTATCATTACCCGTCTTTTGACCAATGGACGCTCTCCAGCTACCCCTCGCCTCTTGTGAGCTGTTTCCCATTCGTCAAAGGCGCATTTACTTGATTCAATTCTTGGGACTGCTCCCTGTGGTTGAACTGATCAGTGGATCTTCAGTTATCCGTGTGTCGGTCTCTGTTCCCTCGCAAAGGTCCTGTTGTTATACTCATGCAGTCCACTTCGGCTTTGTGACTTGGTGAGTCCATTTCAATACACTCGTGTCACACTTGGTCTTTCCGACTGGTGCTCTCGTCGCTTGCATAAGTTGTCACCGTAATCCGGTTCACATCTTTGCTTCTTATCTATTACATTCAATTCTTTCTCTGAACCCTCTCCGTCACGATGGTTGTCAAGCGCTGCTTAAACTCGCCGTGTCCGCCTTCTGACGACTCTGTGGTCATGTGTGGTAAAGAGGGTTGTCTAGAAGCGGTTACAGATTCGTCCGGGGGCATGCAGTGCGATATCTGTAACCGTTGGTTCCATAAGGCCTGTACTGGCTTGGATCGTAGACAGTATGCTCTTCTGTCCAGTAGCGAGAGTTTACTCTACCGTTGTAATGACTGTTGCATGCGCAGGACTGAGCGTTACACGCCAGTAAAGAGCAGTCCTGTTTCTCTGGAAAGTTTGCTGTCTCTGATTGTCTCGCTAGACAGGAAAGTTGAATGGATTGTGAAGGGCCTAGAACGCTCAGGTCTTCTCTGTCAGGAGACAGTAGAAGACACTGGCAAGTTGTCAGATCCTGCATCTGTTTGTTCACTGTCGAATGTCAGTTTACCTGTTAGCAACGACCCTGTTAGTAACGAACCCTCAGACAGCGTGTTTGATTCGGCTGTTAGCGAAGGAGAGCAGCAGGCTTCTGCCCTTGTCAAAAGAAGGCGAAAGAGGGTTAAAAAGCGGCAAAACCCAAGGCAGACATGAGAGGTCCGTCGGGTGCCCATTCCCCCCTCAAATTCTACTACTACGGAATCGTTGCAGCTGGAAACATCTACGACATTAGAGTCTATAAAAACGGACACTAAACTGAAACCACCGACGTCCATGGAGCGTTCGGTAAATACTCCGCGTCGCGGAGACTCGTATACCGACTGCAGTGTTATTTTCAGAAACGCCACTGAGTCATCTGCTGTTCTCCCAAAAGACCGTATGCTAGATGACCTTAAGTGGTTTAGAATATGCGTTACCAAACTCCTGCCTCCCGGCTTCCCCGGCGTGACTGTGCGCAAACTAACCAGACTCGGTAACTTGCCAGCTGACAAGTCTCGCCCTCGCTTGTTGCGAGTTGTTCTGTCCACTCCGGAGGAGCGCCAAGCACTTCTGCGTTTCGCCTTTAAGCTCAAGGGCACTGGTGTCATTGTGCACCCAGACCTCCCTTTGGCGGATAGGCTGAAATTGCGGGAAGCTGTGAAGGATCTTAAAGCCCGCCGTGAAGCAGGAGAAAAGGGTCTCCGCTTGGTGGGTTTTCGGGTGGTGAGCCGGCGGTCCACTTCCGCCCTACCAGAGCCGGTTCTGGTGGCGCACGATCCCGGACTCACAATGTTAAATCCCTTCAGGTGATCTTAAGCAATGTGCGTAGCCTGCGAAACAAGCTGTGCGAAGTCGGCGCCCTTGTCGACGACTGCCGTCCAGATGTTCTCGCATTCACTGAAACGTGGTTGTCCACCGACGTCACGGACAGTGAAGTGTGCTTGCCAGGCTACGCACTGCTGAGATGTGACCGCACCTCTGATCGGCGCGGAGGTGGCGTTGCTTTGTACGTTAACTCCGCACTTACTGTCTTTAAGACGTATAGTTTCAGATCACCAGAGGTGATGTTGAGGCACTCGCAGTTAACCTGTGTATTGCCTCCGCGCAACTTAAAGTTGTGCTGGTCTATAGAAGCCCCGACAGCGTTGCTAAGGGGCTTGCTGATTTCATCCGCGAGCATTCGGCAAATAGGTGTTTAGTGATGGGGGACTTCAATCTTCCCGACGTTGACTGGCAGAATTTTTCCTGCGACGCTGTTACAAGGTGTTTGGCTACCGAGCTTCTCGAGCTGGCCTTGCATGCTTCCCTGCACCAATTTGTCGATCGGCCTACTAGATTCATGATGGGTCAAAACCCGTCCCTCTTGGACTTGATCTTCGCTAAATCCATTGATTTTGTCACGGATATTGTATACAACCCACCTCTCGGTGCTAGCGACCACGCATGTCTCTCATTTAAGTGCGCCCTTAGTCGTCAGACTAATGATCATCCCGACCGAGTTCCAAATATATGGCGCGCGGACTTTCAGACAATGAAAGCCAAGGCCGCAAAGTCGCCTTGTGTCATTTTGGAAAGTGACGACATTCAAACGGCCTGGGACAGATTTAAATCATACTTGAGTGAGCTCTCTCTCCCCATATACCACTATCTGGCAGGAATAAAACTAGGGCAAAGCCACCCTGGTTTGATTCTGCTGTACGCAAACAACTCAACAGACGTGCCAGATGTTGGCGTACTTACTTATCTGCTCCTTCATTATGCACCTTCAAGCGATATCGTGAGGTTCGAAATGCCTGCAGGCAGTATCTACGAGGTGCTCGTCTACAGCATGAAGTAGAGCTTGCTCGTATAGCCTCATCAAACCCGAAACGCTTCTTCGCTTATGTCAAAAGGCGAAGCAACATGAACTCGTGCATCCCAGTGTTGTTTGGCCCTGACGGCACTGCTGTTGTCACGGATCACGAAAAAGCTTGTTTGCTCGGAGAACAGTATGCTGGGGTTTATGTTAGAGAGTCACAGCCGCCGCATATCAGTCTCCAGGCAAAAGTTCCTGAGGGCTCCCACTTGGAGGAGGTTTCTATAACGGAGGCTCAAGTGCTCCGGCTTCTGAGGCAATTAAATCCCAATAAAGCTGCCGGTGGGGATGCTATTCATCCCAAACTGTTGTACGAGTTGGCTGATGAACTTTGCCGTCCGATTACGCAACTTTTTGTGAAGTCTCTACGAGGCTGCTCTCTACCCAAGGACTGGAAGGAGGCTATTGTTTGTCCCATTTTTAAGAAAGGTGATAAGCACCTCCCTGATAACTATAGACCGGTCAGTTTAACGAGCGTGCTGGTCAAGTTATTGGAAAAGCTCGTGAGGGACGCTCTCGAAGGACACTTGAAAGCGTTTGAGTTGCTTAATCCTTCTCAGCACGGCTTTCGTAAGGGCTATTCTTGCCTTACTAACTTGTTAACCGCTCGTGAACACTGGGCCGAAGCCGTTGATTGCGGGAAGGCAGTGGACGTGCTGTTCATTGACTTTTCCAAAGCTTTTGACACCGTTCCACATTCGCGCCTTTTGTACAAGCTGAATTCCTGTGGTATTTCTGGACCAGTCTTACGATGGATTTCAGCTTTCCTAATCGGAAGGGAAATGTGTGTGCGGGTGGGTTCAAGCCTGTCCTTCCGCCAATGTGTTCTCAGTGGCGTTCCGCAAGGTTCGGTTCTTGGCCCCCTTCTCTTCACTTTATACGTTAATGACCTACCTGATGAATTGGGTGTGCCATCCCTAATGTTTGCGGATGACTTGAAACTCTGGTTCACGATAGACGATCCGATTGGTCCACTGACCCTACAGGGGCTCTGGATAGACTTTGGGACTGGTCAATTTTGTGGCAGTTGCCCGTTAATTTAGCGAAATGTTCCGTTTTACGCGTTGGTCCGAATGACCCGCCGACGCGTTATTTGCTTGGCGGCAACGAGGTACCGCGAGTTCAACTCCAATCTGACCTCGGTGTTTTGCTGTCATCCGACTTTAAGTCCAGTGAACACTGGACGACAGCTGCTCGCAAAGGTTTCAACATGTTGTGGATGATCCGCAGGTCATTCGGGATCATGACCACCGACATGTTCGTTAGACTATTTTCGGCTTTTGTAAGGCCGCACTTGGAATACTGCGTTCAGGCTTGTCCTCCATGCCTGGTTCGTGATAAGATGGCAGTTGAACGAGTCCTGCGGTCCGGGACGAAAATGGTGCACGGATTAAAGAAGCTGACGTACCCGGAGAGGCTACGTAAGTTGGATATGTTTTCCATGTATTACAGGCGGCTTCGGGGCGACTTGGTCCTCACATATCGTATATTGATGGGTCAGATTGGTCCTGATTTGACTGGACTGTTTCGCCCAACTCGAGTGCCAACCCTTCGTGGCCACCCATTAAAGTTGCACAAACCCCGGTCTGACCGGGTTTGGGCAGCTTTTCGGTTATCGCGTAGGGTCATAGCTTATTGGAACGCATTGCCTGCAGACGTCGTGATGGCACCGACGGTGAAAGAGTTCGAGCATCGACTTGACGCTCTCGGTCTGCAGTTTAAAGTCTTCCCCTTCATGTCTTAAACTTTTCTTCGTCTACTACGGCCTACGCTTCTTTAACTCATTTTAACTTACATCTTAATATTGCCTACGATATTCGATAAGCTTGTCTTCTCTCTGTTTCCTTTTCTTTACTGACACTACTGTTTTCTTTTATTCTTCACGTGGCCGGCACAGCGGGGACTGCTAGTGCAGGGCACGTGGGCATTGTTTGGTTGACCATGTGAATCGTGTGTGTTGATTTGGCTCTCCTTTGGCACATCAAGGCACCGGTTTCCCTGTTGGATCAACGACGTTTTCGAAGGTGGAACATTCGCGGGATTTTCCTACTGTTCCGGTCCCACTTGAACTTGAACTTGAACTTGAGCGATTGATGGCTATCTCTGTGTGTCTCGCTGGCTACGCAGCGGTCGGCCTAGGCAACCAACGTGAACGTACGCACGTGACGGCAGCTCAGATGAGGACGAGGATAGGCATTGCAACTCTTGTCAACGTTATTGAATCACAGGAGCACGGGCGGACAATGCAGTCGGGATCATGTAACGTTCCTGTTACTCAGCGCGCGCTGCTTATTCGGCTGTACGGTGAATGTGGTTTAAACGCCGCATCAGCTTCAAGAAACTACAATGCAATGAACGCAGGAATGCGTCCCGTCACCGCCCGGTACGTACTTAAACTAGTAAAGAAGTTCGAGCAAACTGGGAGTGTGTGTTACATGAAGAGAACCGGACCGCCTCGCATCACCACGTACGACTGTTCAGCTTGCGTTGTAGTCAGTGAAGTGTCAAAAAGTCCAGATCTCAGCATTCGTCGGATCGCACAGCACTGTGACACGAGCCGATATGCGGTACACCGGATAATACTGGAACGAAAATTTCGGAGATTCCGTACACTTCAAGTGCAGGTTTTGAACCCATGCGATCCGGAGAAGCGACATGAATTTTGCCGCTAATATCTGGATCACGGGGAGATTCGTTCCGTTATCTTTACAGATGAGGCATTGTTTCATCTGCATGGAACAATGCAACATTACTGTTGGGCTACCAGCAAGCCACGAAAATGGAGGATTTTTTGGTCGTCCATTCTCTTGATCCCCGGCCAACTTTTAACGTCATCCGGTAAAGTACAATTTTTGAGGTGATGGCTATCTTAAGATCGTCGCACTCCACTCGATTCGAGTCGGGCAGAGATGTTCGCTATCCAACTTAGAACTGCTGTTCACGGAGAAAATTACCAACCCATCCTAATAATGCATTGCCTAAGTGTTCCAAGTAGCCCATCATTAAGTCAGCCATGCTCGGTTCCATGACTTTGGAAAGTGCAGAGAGAAGTGTTACCGGACGGTAATTGGTAGGATCGGACGGACTTCTGTGAAAGAATCCGGCAAGTGTCTGGGCTAGGTGAATGGCTGCTGCCTGCAGTGCTTTAGGATGAAGGTTATCCAAGGATGGCAGGTTTTTCAGAACCACTTTTGCTGTGAATTTGATGCTGGATAACACTGATGGTGTTGGGACAGAAGCAAGTATAATGTTTGGGGCTAGTACCCTTTGGAAAGTAGGCCAGTACTGGGCAATGAGGAATTGTCCGCCTTTTTTGTTGTGTGTGTATACCCACCAATCGCACTGAGTGGTGCGATTCCATACTGCAACTTCCGAAGTGCATTCACGTGTCTGGAAATAAGACCGTGGTTCGAACGGAATTGTTTCGCTAGCTCCAGTCGGGGTGATAACTTGTTTTCACGAACCAACTGTACATATTAATTGCTCAGAGCTACGTAAGCTGTCTCATTCTCCGGGTCAGGATTGTTTATGTGAAGGCGCCATGTGTTCCTCCAAGGCCATAACTCTTCATATTTGGCTTCTCATGAGTAATGTTGGTTTCATGTGATGGTGGAAGGTTTTTGCTCCGAATGCGGACAGAACCAGATAACGAGAAATACGTTGCATTTTTTCGGGCTCTGCATCGGCGTATTCGTCGTAGCGAATGAGATCAAACCTTACAATTCTGTGATCGTAGCCTTTCCTTGTGTGTTTTTAGAATGCCAATTGGACATACATGACTGAGTGCACCCTAGCGACAGTCAGGGAGAAATGGTTGAAAACTACATCACTAATCACTGAAGCAACGAAGCAAAAATCTTCCACCATCACATGAAAACAACATTACTCATGAGAAGCAAAATATGAAGAGTTATGGCCTTGGGGGAACACATGGCGCCTTCACATAAACAACATTGTATTCCCTCTGAGAGACAAACACAGGATACCTGGAGCCGCTGGAAGCGCAATTCTTTGGATACTTTGGATTAATTTCCTATTTCGCAACAAAATACTTTAATCCCAAGGTGCCACAAAATCAAATTACTCAAATCTTTTTGGGGCATAATGGTGAAAGACATTTTGATGACACCTATATCAGCGAGAACACCACAAATCACAACGCGTTTAAGGTTCCCAGGGGGTAATGAGCTAGCGGCTGAACACTTACACTGCGCTGCAATCCTCCTCGACCTTGCGCCAAAGTACTGAAGAAAATGTTATTGATGTGAAATGCTTGCAAGATACCTGGAACCAATCGAGTGGTCATGAGTTCAAGGTTTGGAGACAATCGGTTGGTATAGTTGTGTGGTAAGGTTTATCTCTTGACACCAGAGCTTCGTCAGACCAGGTGAATCAGTGTGTAATTGGAGTGGCATTTCATAACGAACAGGGACGATATCCGTGTTACCCGAGACTTGAACAAAGGTGTACATACGGATCGTGATGTCACCTCAGGTGGTTCGATCACAGTGGGAATAGTCCAGGCGTTCCTTCGTGCATCATGACATTGACGGACAAGCCCATGGTGTTGACAATGGGGATCGAGTTGCACTTTCCAATCCGATTCACGTACTGATGCTTGTCGGGCTGGCGGCTTAAGGTGATGGTGATCATCTAGCCATGTCAAACGCTACGTTCAGCGCTGGCACACCTGAAGGACCCGCTTCCCAAGGATATGACGGTTAATTGTGTTTATAAAATTAGATGTAAGTACTGTACATATGTGTACATAAGCCAAACATCGAGGGAGATACGCACACGAAATTCAAAGCATATGAGCCGAATTTCAAGACCACCAACAAATTAGTTGGAATACCAGGCAATAGTAAGAGACCCGGCCGTGGCTGTGCATGCATTATACACAGGTCACCAGGTAAAATTGGAAAAGATAGAGGTCATTAGGAGGGGTATACGATCAACGCTTCAGCGCTTGATTGCCGAGGCGTTGGAAAGTACCAAATCGGACAGCTGCGTGAATACAATAGAGGGGGTAGAACTCTCTGGTGCGTGGCGAGCGATCTTAACCGGCCAGTCTGACGAACATGAGTGCGCGGATCAGCTTGGGAAGTCAGCGATAAATCGGAATACTTGTAGCTCGGGTGATCTGTTCAGATTTTGTTCTGTTCTCCGAGCTGAACAGTTTCGTTGCAGACGTTTCATCACCAGTCGTGGTGACTTCCTCAGTGCGTTATAAGCAAACTGATTTGTTTTATCCATTCTTACCGACTAGCGAGTGACATTTGAACCTGCTCAGTTCGATTCAGGTCCCGTGACCATTGCTAGTTCCCAGTGTGGGTGCCAGATGATCCACGTAAACTCTTTTCTCGCAGCTTCCTGTATATCGGATCTAAATCGAGTGAATCCGACATGACGCTTTCAAAGAGTGTGAAACAAGTATCGAAACGTAAAACCGACAAGCTGTTACCTGCAGGGCAGTCAAAAGAAACAGTTATGGGTTAACAAGGTGCAAAACGGATTACAAAACACAAAAATACCGGAAAATAGCCAGAAGTGGATGTTAGATTCTTATCTTTTGAATACGATGGGCCCTTGCAGCTTCCACTGTAGCTGTCACGGTTCCTTGTGGATTACCGCTTAACATCGAATCGCGGCCTCCACACAATGATCGGGAAGCGATGGAGCTGACAAAGGGTTTCTACTTTGCTCTCTACAATCCTATGAAAGGGCGTCGCTATTCGCAGCTTGAACATAGACGCTCTTTCGGCAGTGTGATTGTGGTACTTAAGGTTGTATGTTGATGAATGAAAGTTGTAAGCCTTCCGACGCATGTGTGTGTTTATTGTTATGTAAACGTCGTTGGTAATATGCTAAGAGGCGAATTAGAACTCAATAAAGTGAACGGTTTAAATGGATTACGCTGATTAATCATTTTTCCGCTGCTAGCGAAAGCAGCCATGCTGGATAACTCTTGTGCATTCCGACGTATCCAAGGGTCCACGTATGGACTTTTCATCAATGCATGAGGATCTGAAACTTTTTCAAATGGAAACGGCGACATCGTTCATTCGTCGGAAGGCTAAAACAGCGAAAACATACCAATGGGAGACTTGACAAGTGCTACCGGAAAATGCCAGTACCTATTTCAGTTTGTGTGCGTGCATAGTAAGCGATCGAAGGTTGCTGGAATCGGTAAGTGTTGCGTATCCGCCTGAGGAATATCTTTTAACGGGTACCGGTGTTACAATTGCCCTGCGCGGTTCTCAGCGGTTTTTAAGGGGGAATGTTACGAGATTGTTCAGTTCCGTTCAGTTCAGTTCAGATGAGGACTGGAACGATGGGAGAATCTCATGAGTGTTCCATCTTGAGTGGATCGTTGAGCCAGGAATTGCTGAAGTGCACAGTTATTGATGGATCTAAAACGGAAACACCCGTATCGCACCCTGGCCAACCAGTTAATGCCCACGTTTCCTGCCCTAGCAGTCCCTGCTGTGGCAGTCACGTGAAGTAAGCAAAGTATAGGAAGAGAAATCGAAGGTACAGAATAGGGAAGTGCACTTAAATAAGAAAATAATACCAATACGTGAAGAAAAGTAGAGAAAAGAAAATCGAAGTACGAAGATGCGGGTTAGTCAGGAAAATGGAAAGGTTTCGTGTTGCCACCCAAGAGCGTCAAGTTGCCGCTCAAACCCCTTAACCGTAGATTCCAGGATAACACTTTCCGGAAGCATGTTCCAGCGGTCGATGACTCCGCGTGATAGCCGGATTTCCCCCCCCCCCCCAATCCGATCGCACCCCGGTTTGTCCAGCTTCAAGGAATGACCGCGTAGAACAGACAATCTAGCGGGACTGCTTAGCCAAGATAAATCTGGACCAACCTTCCCAGTCAAGATACGGTAGGTTAGGATTAGGTCTCCTCTAAGCCTTCGGCAGTGCGTTGAATGCATTCCCCAGCTCGGAGTACGTCCGCGCCCGTAATCCCTCGACTAACCTAGTACCCACTCATAAAACACTCTCCAGCTCCATTTTGTCCCGGACGAGACAGAGCGGACAAGCCTGGACGCAGTATTCCATATGAGGCCGAACGGAAGCCGAGAACAGTCTCGTAAAGCTGTCGCCCGTCAAGACTCCGAAAGAACGTCGGATTAACCACAAGATGCGGCAACCTCTGCTTGCAGCCTGCTTTCAGTTGTCGCCGTAGTGTAAAGCCGAAGGGTGTACGACGCCTAGGTCAACCTGGCTAGATACACGGGGGATTTCGACCCCACCGACCAAGTACTTCGCAGGAGGACAACCACCTCCAATTCGAAGAACGGAGCACTTTGCCTGATTTATGGGCAGTAACCATAAAGTAGACCAGTCCCAAAGCTTATCCAAGGCTCGCTGAATAGCTTCGGAACCCACAGGAACATCGACAATGTTCCACAGCTTCAGGTCATCAGCAAATAGCAGCGATGGTACCTCAAGCTCCACGAGTACGTCATTCACACAAATGGAGAACAACAGCGGTCCAAGACCGAGCCCTGCGGCACGACGCTGAAGACAGACTGCCTAAATGATAGGCCCCGGCCTACCCGTACACACTGTTCTCACGACTGTATTTGGTATTCGCACAGTTTTCACGCAGGGAAGCTTTGGCTGTAAGGCTAAAATCAGCGGCTGACAGCGGTTCAAGAAAGCATGCTGCTTAACATAATGAAGACGTTTCGTCACACGCAGCAGATGCGTGCAATTGTGCGTATTCAATGTAACCTTGGTATAACAAGTCGCGATTTGTTTGACATACGGCGGCGTCATCGTAACACCTGTGTCACGGAAGTGGAGGAGGTTACGCAGCTGTTGTGAAGAAATGGTCAGGAAACTGACAAGATTGGATAACGTCCCAGTTAACGCCCCAAACCACCGACTGCGCTCCCTTCGTGTAGTCCTATTCACCACGGAGGAACGCAACGCGCTGTTGCGGTTTACCTTCAAATTGGAGGGTACTAACGTCAGCGTTCAGCCAGACCTCCTATTAGCAGATAGGCTGAAGCTAAAAGAGGCAATTAAAGACCACAAAACAAGGCGCGCGGCCGGTGAACAAGGTCTCCGGTTGGTGGGCTTTTGAGTGGTCAGCCAGCGGACTGTTTCCGCCCTACCAGAGCCAGTACTGGTAGCGCACGACCCAGGGCTGGACATTACGAGTACCTTCAGATAGTGCTAAGCAGTGTGCGGATAATAAGGAATAAGATGTGCGAGATAGGTCTGCTTGTAGATGGGCCTCATCCCGATATACTTGCGCTCACTGAAACGTGGCTGTCTCGGGACACCACGGACAGTAAAGTACATCTGTCTGGCTACGCACTATTTAGATGTGATCGCTTCGTTGGCCGACAAGGCGGGGGCGTTGCGCTTTACGTTAGTTGTGAACTTGCCGTTTTACGTACCTACAGGTTTCAGTCGGCATCTAAAACGGTCGAAGCTCTGTCGGTAGTGGTTAGCACGTCCTCAGCTCAACTTAAGTTGATACTTGTGTATAGAAGCCCTGGGAGTGCGTCCGAAGAGGTTCTTGCATTCATTTGCTCCCAATACACAACAGGTGTTTGGTACTACGGGATTTTAACCTGCCAGAATAATGCGAACCAGATATTCGAAGCAACTCGGCTTTAGGTACTTTCGTGACAGCTCTACTTGAGCTTACGCTACAGGCACCGTTGCAACAGTTTCTGGATCACCACACTAGTTACAGGGATACAAAACTACCGTTTACTTTGGTTCTAGGTTTTGCCAAGTCACTAGACTTCGTAGGTGACATCACTTACAGCTCTCGCTTAGGTGCTAGTGATCATGTTTGTTCATCGTTTAGGTGTACTCTGACCAGGCGTCACCAGCGCATTGCTAAGCCATTTCCAAACATATATCCTGCAAACTATCAGGCAATGCGTATCAAGGCTTCTGTGTTGCGTTGCAAAATCTCGGTGGTTGATACGGTTCAGACGGCCTGGCGTGAATTTAAGTCTTCTCTCACGGAAGTGTCTACGACCTGCATGCCGCTCGAGAGGAGATAGTAGACACGAGCGCGTCCGCCGTGGATAGATACCACTGAAAATCGCCTGCTCCAGAAGCGTCCTAGATGCTGGAGGACCTACCGTGCGGCTCCATTAGCTAGCACCTATGATAGATACCGCGAGGCTAGAAATAGGTGTAAACAACACTTGAGGAAAGCTCGGCTGTTGAACGAAAAGTAATTGGCTGATGGAGCTTTGGAAACTCCGAAGAAGTTCTTCGCTTGTGTTAAGAGACGCTGTAGTTCAAATTCAATAATCCCAACTTTGATGCGGGCCGATGGAACTCGTGCGTATGCGGACTCAGATAAGGCTCGTGTACTTGGGAAGCAGTATGCACGGACTTTTGTACGTGAGGCGCGTTGACTAGCGTTGAACCTGTGCCCAGAGTATCTGAGGGTTCTAAGTTAGCTGAGACTACTGTGGTGGAAAAGCAAGTCCTTAAACTGCTGCAAGAACTGAACCCTCCCAAAGCAACTGGACTTGATTCAATTTACCCAAAGCTTCTGCATGAGTTGGCGAGGGAAATAAATGGACCGCTGACGATATTGTTTCAGAAGTTACTTGACAGCTGCACATTGCCTTCTGTATGTAATGAAGCTGCCATCTGCCCTATCTTCAAAAATGGCGACAGGAGTCTGTCAGTCAATTATGGGCCAGTCAGTCTCACTAGTGGTCAAACTGCTTGAAAAGCTGGTGAGAGATTCGTTGGAATGTCACCTGAAAAGATTTAAGCTTCTCAGTAGTGCACAACAAGGGTTCCGGGTGGGGTTTCCGTGTCTGATGAATTTGTTGGTTCTTCGTGAAGCTTGGGCCGAAGCAATGAACAATGGCCACGTAGTGGATGTGCTTTTCGTAGACTTCTCGAAAGCATTTGTTAAGGTACCCTACTTGAGGCTGTCATAAAAGCTGAGCTCCTGCGTTGTATCTGGCCGCGCCCTACACTAAATACCTGCGTTCTTGCAGGGAAGAGAGCCGTTTGTACCTGTGGGTTGCAGCTTATTCTTTAGGCAAGCGGTCCTTAGTGGTGTCCCACACGGCTCGGTCCTTGGACCGATGCTGTTCTCCATCTACGTAAACGATCTCCCTGGAGAGCTTGGGATACCATCCCTATTGTTTGCTCATGACCTTAAGCTATGGAATGCTGTAAATATTCCTGTGTTTTCTGAGGCCATACAACTTGCCATGGACGGACTCTGGGACTGGTCTACTTTGTGGCTACCGCCCATAAATCAGGCTAAGTCTTCCGTCCTTTATATAGGAGCAACTTTCCCCAATTCGAGCTACGTACTCGGTGTGGTCGAACGCCCCATTTCCCCGACTAGGTAAACCTGGGCGTCGTTCGTTCCTCGTCTTCGTATTTTGGTGACAACTGGAAGAAAGCCGCAAGTAGGGGTTTCAGAATATTGTGGCCAATACGCCGTTCTTTCTGGGTCTTAATTGCCGACATATTTGTGAATCTGTTCTCAGCTTTCGTCCGGTCCCATCTGAAATACTGCGGCCAGGCTTGCCCGCCCTGCCTTGATTGGGACAAACTGGAGCTCGAGAGGGTTTTGCGATTAGGTACCAAATTGGGCATGGGGTTTCGGAGGCAATCGTACTCCCAGCTCTACTTAGCTTGAGTATGTATTCAATGCACTACCGACTGCTTCAAGGAGACCTAATCCTTACTTACTGCATTTTAACAGGGAAGGTTGGACCGGGCTTGAGCTGGCTATTTAGCCCGGCTAAGTTGACTTGTCTTCGCGGTCATTCCTTGAAGCTACACAAGCCGCATTCTGACTGGATTAGGGCGGAAACTCGGTTATCGAGTAGAGTTATCGAGCGCTGGAACTCGTTTCTAGAAAGTGTAGTCAGTGAACCTACGGTTAAGGGTTTCGAGCGTCAGTTCTACGTTCTTGAGTGGCAACCCGAAACCCTTCCCTTCTCCTGACCATATCCATCTTCCAACTTTTAGTTCATATTCTGTCATTATCTTCACTCTTTGGTGTTATCCTTCGTTTAAATGGCTCATTCCCCTTTACCTTCCATTTTCTTTCAAATTCTTTCTTATTTCACGTTACCTACATAACGGGAACTGCTAGTGCAGTGAACGTGGGCAGTAGTTTTGTGACCAGGGTGTGTTTCGGGTGTTTCTTTTAGGTCTATCAAGGCCTCCCGGCACCTTATCATTGCTTTGCTTAACGATTTGCTCAAGAAGGAACGCTCTAGATATATACCTATCGTTTACGTCCTGGTGTTTCGAGGGGTATTAACAGTTGCTGTAGGCGTCGCAAGCGGAAATCACCTTTGCTACCCCGTGTAGTAGATTTTGCGGGTCGCAGCATGATATCACGGCAATTTAACTGCCGTACCCCGCAAACAAAAACCTCCGCTCGTCACCGCACCAACACACGGCGTACAAGGAGTGCGACGGCTGGTGTAGTTGCGGACAGGGCGATTTGCGCTCTGTGTCAGGAAGAGGATGAGGACTCCGGGAACTGCGAGCAAGTGGGTTAGATAAATTGCGACGTATGTGGGCCATAATTTCATCAAAGTTGTTCGGGTTACCATGGTGAGCCGGCACACACATGTAAGCACTGCTGCTGGTAAGTTAAATTTGAGGTGCACAACGTTGCGTTTCTTTAGAGCTTCAAATGACGGCAAATTGAGTGCTGCCTCGTACACCTTTTCCTTAGGATTTCCCTTAAAATTGGTAAGTGTGAACGTTACACATTCGCTTCACGGAACATCTACATTGCTTTACAACTTTGCATGCACTGTCATTCTGCAGGCATTACTCTTCTCATATTCCTGCGGTTTTCCATTAAAGCGCTTTACGTGCTAAGCAGAGCCTGCACACCGCACACAGACAATAGGCGCATAGATACTGTTGTCAACTAACGAATGGCACACGGCACTGCTGCTTACTTGAACTTGTGGATTATCTGGGGACACAAGTAGTAGCTCGGCAATGTGTAAGTCCGTGTTTAAAAGGCCATAGTGGGAGCGCCCATGCTGTATCTTAGTGAGACCTGACACAATCGGTCTATGTTACCTGCCTCAGGTGACTGTTTGCCGGTTTCGCCGTGTTATGCTTGCTTAACACTCTTTGAAAGGGTGTTGTAGTAATCACTGGATACCTGCGGCAAGGCGTCCTTCGCTGCTTTGATCACCCAAGGTAATGCAATTGGCGGCAGCGTGAGATGTATACAGGTTGTGATTGAGGACTCCGTATTCATGCAGGGCAATGTATGCGTTGTAGTACCAATGGACTTGCAAGGATTGCTGCTGTCATGTGTAGGCCATCCCTTCGTCCAGCGATAGCATCCCGTGTGATTGCATTTAACGCCGCCGTTGTCCTTGTAGGATTATTTACGTGAAACCGCTGCTCGGCGATTACACGCCTCTCTGATGTGGAATGCGCAGCAACAGTGGTCTACTTGTGTGGAACACCGCCACTAGGTGGCAACTGCTGCGGAGGAAGCCATATGGCGCGCAAGGTGTGAGCATCCTTATTGGTTTAAGAGAACGGTGCCACCGTAGACGCATTAACGTGGGCAAATGATGCGTCCTTTGCTGCATTCTTCAAATACTCCAGACTTGGGGAAGAGGAGTCGGTTTCGCAGAAATCGCCGGCCAAGGAATAGCCCGCCGCGTCTCATTACAATTGCACGACGGAAGGACAAGGCGAAGCAGAATGACTGCAACCCCAAATCTATAAAGGCGGCACATGGACGGAGGTTGGAGCTGCTGAGGACGCAGATGGATTGTACTTACCGCGCAACCTGTGCGCAGACTCCAGGCGTCATGCGGATAAGGCTTAAATACCTGTACTGCCTCTTGAAACACCCGTTCAGAGATCGACTGGCCTATATTGAACGGTCTCAAGCAGCACCTTATGGAGGGTAATCTGGCAGACACGCCGACACGGGATGGGACGCAAAGAACACAACTGCACAGCTGCGAAACCCCAAGTGTGCCGGTGCGTACGGGATCCTGCCTGAAGAATCGAAACACGGTGGACCCACGTTGGTGACTTCGCTGCACCAATTGGTGCAACGCGTATGGATTGCGGAGAAGGTCCCTCCCAAACTGAAGGATACCCTTGTGCTACCACTGCACAAGGGCAAGGGGAGCACACAATGTTGCACGGATTATCGTGACCGCAACCTGCTTAGTTGAGTGTGCAAGGTGATTACCCCAGGCATGCTAACCCGCCTCGTCAGTGAGGTTGTGGAACGTAACGCGGCGGATGGTCCTTGCACCCGGCTGCTTTTCCATGTGGGCGTTAATTGTGCGAAAGACATAAATGACAGTCATAGCACTCGTGTACAGACGGTGGATTGCGCTCACTCTGTAACGGTCTCCGCATTTGGACTTGCACACAGTGTAATAGACAGGCGCATAAAGATTGGTGGCTTGCAAGAGTTGTTGGCGGAATTCGACGTGGACGTCCAAAGTCTCGGCCCTTACGGGTATCTTCAAACGCTGAATATTTTGCATGGTTTTGGGAATGTTACCTCCGTTAAGTTGGATTATAACATTCGCTACGACACGTCGAAGTGTTCAGCAAGTGTACCGCCGTGCACCGGAAACCTACAACCTTTATTGGGAAATCACAGTGAGAACGAGGGTGCATATTAATGAAGCGGGCTCCGTTAAAATATCGGCAAACTTTGAAGGGTGCGACATGATGCATGGCACTCAGAACTCCCTTTCAAACCCATCAAATTGCGCTACGGTAGTCTCTGTGGAATATCACTGGCATCGCAAACGTGCGTGTAAGGAATCCTTGATCCCTCGTGTGTTAACCCCGGCTTTCGGTACCAGCGCCCTGTGTGGTACGCATTTTCGTTGGCTGTCGTCCACTACGACCGTGAGATGCATAACGCAGACTAAACGTGGTGCAACCATGAGTGCGATTGGTCAGGTTCCAACAGCAGTTTGTGAATCGTGTCTGCATGAAGTGGACGTTGGAACGCGCGGTGGCGATGTTTCCTTGGTGATGTGTGACAGATGCTGATGGTGGTTCCATCAAAATTGCGCATCATGTCATGCTGAGGATCCGTATGAATGCAACTACCTGGGATTTTGTCTCAGCGCCCTTGGGATAGAAAACGAGATCCTGCACCGTATAACGAAAGCTCGAAGTTGTTTTACCACACTTCGCCCCTTACTGCGGCAGCACGACGTCACTTTCGCACTGAAGGGTAGAGTGTACAATGCAGCTGCAAGTTCGACCTTGCTGTACGGTTGAGAAACTTGGCCCCTTAGATCGTTAGATTTAAAGAGGCTACTTACGTTCGACCATCGGTGTCTTCCCAGTTTGGCTCACATCTGATGGGAACACGGCGTGAGCAACGAGCAGGTTCGACGCGTTGTTTCTGGCACAGGGAAAGGAACTGAACCGCTCTGCACCGTCATTTCACGCATCATGCTGCGATGGCTTGGCCGCTTGTTGCGTATGCCAGTTTACCGACTCCCGCGACGTGCCTTGTTTGTTCACATAGCGTGTAGATTGACCAAGGTGATGGGTGGCCCAGCGATGACTTGCTCATGATGAATGAAGACCCTCATTTCGGGTTTGGGCTCCGTTGGGTCCGTCGGTGGCCGTCTACAGGAGGATGCCATGAGTTACTTCGGCCCCCAATGTGTCTGTCCGAAACTAGGAGCAATGACTCACGGTATTGTTGATTTAATGTTGCCAGGTTTGTCCTCGTTATTGATTGCGCACCTCCAGAGGTTCCGCCGCGGAAATAACTGGTGAACCTGTAGTGGGAATCACTCAAGGCTGTGGGTTCATTGAGTTTCTGTTCAAGTACAAGTTCGTGTGAGACTGGAACGATAGGATGGATCCCGTAAGTGTTCCTTCTTGAGCGGATCGTCGATCCAGGAGTTGATATGGGTGCTCCGACTTTTTGATGGGTCTAAAAAGAAAACACCCAAACAAACACCCTGGTCCAACAATTTAATGCCCACGTTCCTTACATTAGCTGTCCCAGATATGTCAGTTACGTGAAGTAAGTAAGAGAGGAAGAAAAAGCAAAGGTAGGAGAGTAGTGGAAATCAGTTAAAAGATGAGAACGATACCAATGGCGAGGAAAAGTAAAGAAAAGTAGAATCGAGATATGAAGGTGGGAATTTGACAGGAAAAAGGAAAGGTTTCGTGTTGCCACCCAAGAGCGTCTAGTTGATGCTCAAACCCCTCAACCGTAGCTTCCTTGACAACATTATCTGGAAGCAGGTTCCAGCGCTCGATGACTCGACGTGATAACCGTGTCTCCGCTCTAACTCGATCGGACCGCGGTTTGTCCGGCTTCATACAATGCCCGCGAAGACCAGCTAATCTAGAAGGACTAAAGAGCCTGGACAAATCAAGGCCAACCTTCCCAGTCAAAATACGGTAGGTTAGGATTTGGTCCCCTCTAATCCTTCGATAGTACATTGACTGCATCCCCAAACTAAGTAGGCGTTCGGGGTACGTTTGCCCTCGTAATCCCTTGACCAACCTAGTACCGACACGCAACCACCTTTCTAGTGCCGTTTTGTCCCGGGCAAGGCATGGTGGACAGGAATGGACGCAAAACTCTATGTGGGGTCACAAAAACGCTGAGAAAAGCTTCACAAACACATCAGCGGTTAGGGTCCCAAAAGAACGACAGATAAACCACAACATCCGGTACCCTTTACTAGTCGCCTTCTTCCAGTTGCCGTCAGAGTGTAGTGTGGAACAGTGGACGACATCTAGATCAACCTGATGAGTCACGTGAAGAAGTTCACTCGCATCGAGCACATAACTTGTGGAGGAAGCAGACGCTCCCGATACGCAGCACTGAACACTTTGCCCGGTTTGTGGGCAGCAACCACAAGACAGACCATTCTCAGAGTCTATCCAGAGCCCGTTGAAGAGCCACAGGACTTCCAGGGATATCAACAATATTCCAGAGCTTCAGGTCATCAGCAAATAAGAGCGATGGTACCTCTAGCCCCTCCGGCAAGCCAATCATGTAGACTGAGAGAAGCAGCGGACCTAAGACAGAGCCTTACAGAACGCCGCTAAGTACAGCTTGTCGAAACGAAAGACTGCTTCCCACACGAATACACGGTTCCGGTCCATGCAGAAAAGCTGACACCTACTGGAGAGCGCGACCAGCTATTCCATACGACCTCAACTTCAGTGAGATTCGCGAATGGGGGGCAGTGTCCTTGGCAAAGTCAATGAACACCACATCCACCGTATGTCTACTGTCTACGGCTTTAACCCAGCTCGCACGAGCTACCAACAAGTTCGTCTGACACGAAGTCCTGTGCGAAAACCATGTTGCTTGACACTAAGCAGGTTAAACCTATTTAAATGGTTCTCCACTGTATCACGTGCTAATCTTTCAAGTAACTTAACGACCACGCTAATCAAGCTGACAGGCCTGTACTTTGCCGGTAGGTCTTTGTCACTGCGCTTGAAATTCGGGCAGACAACAGCCTCCTTCCATTCTATAGGTAAGGCACAGCTATTGCGTGACTTCTGAAACACACAAGTCAGAGGTCCACTGAGTTCCCCTGCCAGTTCGTGCAACAATTTTGGATGAACAGGATCTGGCCCGGAAGGCTTAATTGGGTTCACCACTCTTAGCAACCGGAGAACTTGGGACTCAGTTACAGGAATTTCATCCAGACGACAGTCCTCAGAGACTCTTGAAGCTAACTCTTTGCATGGCGTATTTGTTTCGTGGACAAAGATGCTTGAGTACTGATTACCAAGCACGCATGCCTTGTCATAGTCGCTATAGGCATGCGTTCCATCTCCTCGAAGTAATGGTGGTATGGGCGACTTTGCACCACAGCGTCGTTTAACATAAGCGAAGAATTTCTTGGGGTTTTTCGAGGCAGAGTTAGCTAAACCCTTTTCATACTGAAGTCGGGCCAATCTAAGATGTAGCTTGCACCCATTTCATCCCAACCGATACTAGTCAAACGCGCTGTTCGATGGAGCGGTTCGGTACGCTTGCCAGAATCTAAACCGCTTCTTAGCAGGCCCTTCCCCGCGGAATCTATCCACGGAGGCTGCGCTCTCGATTCCCTTCATTTTGCCAGTTGGATGTAAGGTGCAGAAATGTTTGCGAGGTGAGCCATAAGTTTTTCTCAGGCTATGTGAACAGTGTCCGTCTCAGATATCATACAAGGCGATGACCTAGCTTTATGTCGCATCGCTTGGAAGTCCGCGGCCCCAATGTTCGGATACCAACTGGTAGTAGCTTGGCAAAGCCTGATAAGGGTACACTGGAAAGACCAGCAAACGTGGTCGCCAGCGCCAAGAGGCGAGTCGTATTTAATGTCATTTACAAAGTCAAGTGACTTAGCAAAAACAAGATCTAAAATGGACGGCTGCTGATTGCTCATGTGCCTAGTGGGGAGGTCCACAAACCGGTGTAGTGGTAGCTGCAGCGTTAAGTCCAGCAGTTATGTACCGTACGATTCCAGAGCCGAACTGCAGGATAGATCATCCCAAAAAACCTTTGGGAGGTTGAGGTCTCCCAGCGCCAGATACTAGTTCGCAGAGTGAGTGCGAATAAACTCAATGATTCCATTGGAGGTGCTCATAGGGCTTCCATACACTAACACGACCGTAACCTGAACCGAGGAAGCGTAAATCAAGACTGCGAGTGCCTCAACAGATTAGTCGAGGGACTGAAAAACGCTGGTCCTCAGTACGTCGATGTGATAACTCACATAAAGAGCTAAACCAACCCTTTGACGGCCAATGGAGCGGTCAGCGCGGAACAATGAGTAGCCCGGCAGATATACTTCGCCATCTGTGATTTCCTCAGACAGCCATGTTTCAGTGAAAGCAAGTATATCTGGACGAGATTTGTCTACGAGCAGACCCACCTCGCGCATCTTGTTCCGCAGGCTACGCACGCTACTAAGTACTACTTGGAGGGCTTCGGCTCGACCAGCCGTGGGTCGGGCGCAAGTAGTATAGGTTCTGGCATGGCGGAAAACGACCGCCGGCTGACCACTTGGAAACCCACCAATCGGAGACCTTGCTCGCCAGCTGCACGCCGGGCTTTTAGGTCTGTGATGGCTTCCTTTAACTTTAACCTATCCGCTAACGGAAGGTCTGGTTGCACACTAACGTTAATACCCTTGAGCTTGAAGGCAAGTCGCAGTAAGGCCCTGCGCTCTTCTGGGGTGGAGAGGACCACCCTAAGCAGACGGGGTCGAGGCTTTGGTTGACCAACCGGAACGTTCCCCAATCTGATGAGCTTCTTGACAGTAACGCCAGGGAAACCCGGTGGTAAAAGGCTGGTCATGCAAACTTTAAGACAACTAAGACCATCAAGCGTGCGTCTTTTGTGTTCCACTCTGTCGGTGTATGCATTTCGTTTGAAATGCTTGTGCCTAAAGGTGTTCCGGTACTAGTTGTCCGCCTCCACGTAACCTTTGCCCCCGCTATGTTACCGGTTGCACCTCCGGTAAATGTATTGTCCGCCCACATTTGGCTTTGAGAATTGCTGTTCATCCGGGCTGTCTGTATGATTGATCCGACGCTATTGGTCTGTTTCCACGTAACCCTTGCCGCCGCTAACTACCACGTTGCACCTTCGGTAAGTCTAATGCTTCGTACCAAGTGGCATTGAGAACTACTCACCATCCGTGCTGCATATATGGGTGATCCGCTAATACTGGTCAGCATCTAGGTAACCTTCACCACCGTTGTATACTCTGTTGCACCTCCGGTAAGTGTATGGGCTGTTCACCTGTGGCTTTTAGAACTGCTGTGTATGTGTGCCAACTATATGGACGATAAGACACTATTTCTCAGCCTTCACTAAAACTTTGCCCTGCCAATATACTCCGTTGCGCCTCCGGTAAGCATACTGGCTGTTCACAAGTGCCATTTAGAGCTGATATCTGTCCGTGCTGCCTATATGGGTTATCTGCCACTACAGTTTAACTTCTACGAAACATTTTCCGCGGCATATATACTCCGTTGCACCTCCGGTAAGTGCATCTGCTGTCCACATGTGGCTTTTTGAACTGCTGTGTATGCGTGCCACCTATATGGGTGTTACGACACTATTTCTCAGCCTCCACGCAACCTTTCTTCCAGAAACACTGTCTATTTGGTATGCCTACTTCTGTGATCCGCCTCCACATAACATGGTACACAGCATACCTGCTTCGTCGCACCTCTAGTTTGTGTATTATGCATGCACATATGGCTTATAGGACGCGCGCATGTTCCCTTCGAATGCATGATTACTCTGACCGTCACGTCGCTTGCAGACGGATGCGGAATGCTATGTGGCTAAACACCACCGCGTATTTTATACACCAGATGTTTGCATGTAACATCATTTAAACAATATTACACGTTTGTACTGGTTAAGGAGTTCTTTTTCCTATAGTCGGTTTACAATGATTTTGACCTGTCACGGTGGCCTTTTATGAGGCTGGCGAAACCATTGTTCAGTGTTCATCCTTGATGGGTTCCGAGCTGTATACACGCTCAACCAACTAGTGGTGCATATTTCTGAATGGTTCAAATGTCCTTCACCTTTATTGCATCCGGTTTCCCAATGTCCGGAATCGTTTACATCCACTGCTGCTTATCCGCTAGCACCTTATCATGTATCAGCGGCACTGCGCCTCTTCTCACATACTGTCACCGGCAAGTGATGCATCATTGATTCATAGCCACAGGTACCATTGGATTTCCATGATCACATCCCTTTCATAGCCCAAGTGATATGCGCCTCGGTTTGCCCTAGTACTTAACTCAACCACTGCGCATACTCCCAAGTACTGCCACCCGCGTGTGATGCATCGTTGATTCATAGACACAGGTACCATCGGATTCCCATGGTCACTTCTCTTTCAGAGCCACAGTGATATGCGCCGCCCTTCGTCATCCTACTTCCCGCTGCCACTGCGACTCCTCAAACGTACGGCCTCCGTACTACGACGCATCTGTGAAACTTAGTTACAGGTATCGTTTCAGCTCATTAGTGACAGCCCTTCCACAGCCAAAATAACACGCGCCGCCGTCAAAGTGAACCCTGCCACTGTTTATTTTCCTATGTATTCGCCCCACTTGAGCGTTCATCAGTGCTACATGTACAAAGATAAGTTTGCATTTCAATGGTGACATCCCTTTCATAGCCAAAGTACATATGCGCTGCCTACAACTTCAAGGTTATCGCTGCCTCTGGCCCTCCTCCCGCTGATTGGTACTTCCATATCAGGCGTCAGTGAACGCGAGCCAAAAGTAACATCAACTTTCAATGATGTCCTCTCTTTCAGAGATATAGCACACATGCGCCGCAATCCGCCGTCCTCATTACCGCCCTCGGTCACCCTGTGACGTACGTGCAGATCCTGTCTCATGTCAAAGCACCGGATCCGGTCTTCCTTCGCATTCCACTTTCATCTACACTTTACATTCCTTAGAGAACGGAGCAACGTCCCTTTTCAGGGCCACCTTCTGTCACTGTGCCTTGTCGTCCACATCGCATAGGCAACGTGCAACGTCTGCAATTCCTTGCGGCGGACTACAAGCTAACAAGGTTCAGTGGGTGGTTCCGTAAGCTTCAGACAATATGTGGGCCAATTCCAACACCTTGACGTGTGACGTAACACTGCAAGCAATACGAACAACGTACTCATCCATTAAGAACGTAGTAAGTTCACCTTATACAGTCATTATCAACGATGAACATGCCGCTGTAGAGTACATTCTTCGTAAAATTTGTTCCCCTATTTCAATGAGCCTTCAGAATGTTTACCTCGTAGCGCACTCAATTCGTCCTGTAATAATACTTGATGAAGCATTTTTCGGTATTCGCGCTTGCTGGGCGAGCGTTCGCAACGCTCCCCACCAAGACGAGAATATTTGCATATGGTTTGAGCGTCCCTCTGCCCCCTTGATGCACTCATACTTCACCTTACAAACGCACCGCGTATATACTTACAACGTCGTCATGTGCATCGGGTCTCATTATACTGTCAATCCGTTGCTCCAAACCTTCATTTCCTAGTCAGTATGTCTGATTAGTCTAGAAAGCAGCGGGTTAATTTATAATTACAATGAGACACTAATAAGTAACGTAAAACCGGCTGCAACTTCAACTAACATTAATGAACACAGAACACTATTTCTTCATCGAAACTGTAGGTATCCAATAGTGGACAAACATCTTAATGCTATGGCTGCACCGACCACTGAATCATTCTTTTCTAGAGCCACTATCTCTGCTTAGCAGCAGCTAGTCGCCATAGCTTCCATTTAACTCTGCGGATATCCGGAGCTCCGTAGGAGTCGCTCCTTTCTTCCAATGTTCATTCTCTTATGTTGCTTGCGTCACAGCTCAGATGGTTTGTTGACTTATTATGTGCCACTTTAGGATCCACTGGTAACTGAAGGCTTAGCCCAGACTCTATTGCTGGTCACTCTTCTCTCTCCTTGCGCGCCGTTATGTGTCGTACGTCCCACTCGCGTCAACTCCTCTTGACAGCAGCTAGTCGTTGTTGGCTCCATGTAGCTTTCAAGTAGCCACTCCTTGACTCTCCAACACTCATTTTCTTTTGCCGTCTGTCTCTCTTAAGCTTCGCTCACATGTTGATTTCTTCATCGAAACTGTAGGTATCCAATAGTGGTCAAAAGTCTTAATGACATGGCTGCACCAGCCACTGAATCATTCTTTTCCAGAGCCACTATCTCTGCTTAGCAGCAGTTAGTCAGCATAGCCTCCATTTAACCCTGCGGATATCCGGAGCCCTGTAAAAGTCGCTCCCTTCTTACAATATTCATTCACTTGGATTGTTTGCATTACAGCTCAGATGGTTTGTTGACTTATTATGTGCCACCGTAGGATCCACTAGTGACTGGAGGCTTAATCCGAACTCCAATGCTAACCATTTATTTCTCTCCTAGCGCGCCATTATCCGTCGTTCATCTTACTCTCCTCAACTTTTCTTGACAATAGCTAGTCATTGTTGGCTCCATGTAGCCTACAAGGAGCCACTTCTTGACTCTCCAGCCTTCATTTTCTTCTGCCGTCTCTCTTAAACCTTGCTGCATGTTGACTTCTTCATCGAACCTGTAGGTATCCAATAGTGGACAAACGTCTTAATGCCAAGGCTGCACCATCCACTGAATCATTCTTTTCCAGAGCCACTATCTCTGCTCAGCAACAGCTAGTCGCCATAGTTTCCATTTAACTCTGCGGATATCCGGAGAGCTGTAGGCGTCGCTCCCTTCTTACAATGTTCATTATCTTAGAATGTTTGCGTCACAGCTCAGATGGTTTGTTGACCTATTATGTGCCACCTTAGGAGCCACTAGTAACCAAAAGCTTAATCCGAACTCCAATGCTGGCCATTCATCTCTCTCCTAGCGTGCCGTTATCCTACTCTGGTCAACTCTTCTTGGCGATAGCTAGCCGTTGTTGGCTCCATGTAGCTTACAAGTAGCCACTCCTTGACTCCCCAACCTTCATTTTCTTTTGCCGTCTGTCTCTCTTAAGCTTCGCTCACATGTTGATTCCTCCGCCGAAACTGTAGGTATCCAGTAATGGTCAAACGTCTTAATGACATGGCTACACCAGCCACTGGTTCACTCTTTCCCAGAGCCCATATCTCTGCTTAGCGGCCGTTAGTCGCCATAGCCTCCATTTAACTCTGCGGATATCTGAAGCTCTGTAGGAGTCGCTCCCTTCTTACAATGTTCATTCTCTTGGACTGTTTGCATCACAGCTCAGATGGTTTGTTGACTTATTATGTGCCACCGTAGGATCCACTAGTAACTGAAGGCTTAGTCTAAACTCTATTGCTGGTCACTCTCCTCTCTCCTAGCGCGCCGATATTTGTCGTTCGTCCTACACGAGTCAACTCCACTTGACAACAGCTAGTCATTGTTGGCTCCATGTAGATTACAAGGAGCCACCCCTTACTCTCCAACCTTCATTCTCTTCTGCCGTCCGTTTCTGAAAGCTTCGCTCGCATGTCGATTTCTTCATCGAAACTGTAGGTATCCAGTATTGGTCAAACCTCTTTCTGACATGGCTACAGCAGCCACTGTTTCATTCTTTTCTAGAGCCACTATCCTGCTTAGCAGCACCTAGTCGCTATAGCTCCCATCTAACTTTGCGGATATCCGGAGCTCGCTCCCTCTTACAACGTTCATTCTCTTGGATTGTTTGCGTCGCAGCTTAGCTGATCTATTGACCTATCACTTACCTTCACTGGCCTATAGATACACTCATCGACCCTATAGGCATACCCTAGTGACAAGGCGTCTGATTAGAATAGCTGCATCTGGCGACTGGGTCACCACTAGCGCCACCATCTGTCGGTCGTCATAAATTCAGCATCTCTCTTCAGAAGTAGCTAATGGCCAATGGCCCCATGCTTATGCGATGATCCAGTGCTTGTTAGTAGCCACCTAGTATCTCAATAACCTTTACTCCTTTAGAATATCTGCATCCAGTCCCTTCGCTGCCCTGCCACCAATCGACCTTTAAGACTCTCTCGGGGCAACCTATTTATTTTCGCTTATCATGCCCCCCTCTCGGATTACACTAACTACGTGCTCTTCATGCACCTGACAATCACTACCAACATTCTAACTCTCTTTGCTCTATCCCCACGCAACTATCGACTCATATCAAACGGATACTCTTACTTTACTTACTGGTGCAACACTCTTGTCTCTACGCAGGCGATAGCAATCCACCTATACGGCTAATGATTCTATAGGATACTCAAAAGACATTTTCAGCATAATTATTGTTGCACAGTGTACATGCTTTTGTCTCAAGCCCAAATGTTATAACACAAGACATTAACAATGTTCAACTCCATGCCTGTTCTTGCGGTCTTCTCTCGGTTGTCCCTCACTTTCCCTTTTCTCTGAGGTCCGGAACATCTTGGAAATCTGGGAGTGGACTGAGGAACAGTTTTGGCCGAAGACGAACGTAACAACCCATAAGGACTGACATGGAGGATGGTAAAACTCCGCAAGGACCGACACACAATCACCATAACCCTTGTCCAGTATGGAGAACTGGAGATATCCTCATACTCCCATACATTATACATCTGAAAAATCTGGACAGTGGAAAAATTGAACCTTTTGCTCACCTGAACATACAACAAGAAGAAAAATCGCGATGTCCCTCTCCTCCACCGACCTCAAAAATCATGGCGACCCAGATCAAAATCCCCGTCCAACTAACAGAGGAAATTAGAAGCCATTACCCCGCGAAAAACCGAAGGTGAAACCAGTCGTCAAGCGGCTTTGCCAGTTCAACATTAATGTACAAAATGCTTTACGGCAGTGTTGCAGGACGTGGTGGGTTTCCTCCTGGCAAGCGTTCTCCCTATAAAATGCCACAAATGTCTGTTTAACAACACTGCGACGTGGCGGATGTGACTTGCCACTGAATAAAGTTACAGCCCACAACTACATACTGGCAAGTCGACTAGATTCACATATCAACTCTTCCCGACACCGTTCCGACTACACACGAGTGAACCCGATGTATCATCGTGATACGCAACAGTTTTTAAACCTTGATCATGCCTAAGTTGGTGCGTCTCTATGAAACTGAGAATAAACTATCTATTTATTTATATTATCATGGGCATACGACCAATTTTCTACTGTTACTGCCACAGCTGCCATAAAATGTTTATACAGTTGTACATATCTGATCATGCCTCCATGGGCGTGCCTCGCATAGTCGAGAATAAAGTATTTATTTATTTATTTATTTATATATTGATTACGGTAACCTTTACCGAATTCTATCTTCTCTACTTCACCGCATCCAACGTATTAACTCCGTTGACCTTCGCGAGACAATATCCCCTAAAAGATTTTAAATGTTTAAAGAACCCTCGTTCCCCTCAAAACCTCTTAAGCTCAGAAATGAGTAATCCTCGACTTCGATGCTCACGTACCATTACTTCATGCTAAGTCATCTTGCGTGAATCCAAATCATTCCATTTGGCACGCCTAGCAAGAAAAGTGTGATGATCACAACAATCAACAGCTGCAGTCCCCACTATTAAATATAACATACTTCTGCGTCCACAAGTGTATACCACAAAACTATTTGTAATTCAACACAATTTGTCTTTCAGGCAACATAACATTGACGAACTCTCTTCAGTCTCCCATTTTTAATGTATTATGCATCAACCATGCAGGAGTACCTAGATTTACAGAGAAACCTTACCTCATGTATGCATTTCTTACTTATGAACATATCATTACTCCTAACTATAGGCATTAACTTATGTTTGCATACATATGTAGGCATATACGTCATATATATATATATATAGTTCGTATATGTCTATATAGGTATGCATATATAGGTTAATGAAGGTAGTAAGGAATAATGGTGTGTTCCTAATTAACGAACTGCATACATGAATTAAGGTTTCTCTGTAAATCTATGTACTCCTGCGTGTTTGATGCATAATACATAAAAAATGGGAGACTGAAGAGAGTTCGTCAATGTTATGTTGCCTGAAAGACAAATTGTGTTGAATTACAAATAGTTTTGTGGTATACACTTGTGGACGCAGAAGTATGTTATATTTAATAGTGGGGACTGCAGCTGTTGATTGTTGTTATCATCACACTTTTCTTGCTAGGCGTGCTGAATGAAAGGATTGCGATTCATGCAATATGGTTTTGCATGAAGTACTGGTACGTAAGCATCGAAGTCCATGATTACTCGTTTCAGAGCTTAAGAGGTGTTTGCGGGAAAAGGTGTTCTTTAAACAGTTAAAATCGTTTAATATGTATATATATATATGTATATATCAGAGCAAGAGACTTGTTTACACACACGCAGACAATTATCCAACAAGTAATAATGATTCTAGTCACCATTTCGATTACACGGTTACGACTTCCACAGGTAACCTCCACTGCAAACCAATCCCTACTTACAAACCATATGCTATACATCGACACTCGCATATTTTGGAAAATTTACCATACATGCTGCCACTTCGTTCATTTTACGGAGACATAGCGCGGCCAGCCCTAAGCGATATTTTACATTCTGTTTCTTTTTAACCACTTGCGTACTGTTATATATTAACTTTTCCATTTTTATACAACTTTGCAATTACGCATAGTAGAGCACAGTTTTAGCTTTTTGGCATTCCTGGCCTCATTGCAGACACTTTTCGCAACAAATTACCACATTAAACCCATACATTTAGGGAACACAGTAACTAGTTGTCCTGATGAGCAACAGCCTGTAATCAAAATCCTGCGATTGGCGGACTCGACGGTCCTTCATTTCATTCCGAAGGAGGTAAATAATGGAGGAGGACAATATTGGGCCGCTGGATGCACGAATATGTTTATTATTATGTGCAATTCGTTGTTAATATGCTAAGGAGTTCATTATAAATCATTGCACCAAGCGGTTTAAATGCGTCATGGTGGGTCATCATTTTCCCGCTTCTAGCGACAGCAGTCATGTTGCATGACTGTAGCGCATTCCGACGTATATTCAAGGGTCCATATCTGGACTTTCAGCAATCCTTGAGGATCCAAAACTTTTTCAGATGGAAACGGCTGCAGCATTTATTCGTCGGAGCGCTATTACTGCGAAAGCTTAACAAAGAGAGACAAGACTGGTGCTACCGGAAGGATGCCGGTACCGATATGTTAAGTTTCTGTGCATGCCCAACAAGCATTCTAATGTTGTTGGAAAGCGGTAAGTGTTGTGTATCCGCTTGCTAATTTGTTAACAGTTACCGGTACAACTGTCCGTTGTGACGTCAGTCTGTCTGCCAGAGTAGTGAACGAATGGAATAATCTACCTGTGTATGTCGTTGATGCACAGTCGGAGGAATTTTTCAAACATCGATTGGATTCTTACCTGTAGAATAAACTCGGATCTTATTGCTTCTTGTGTCAATGCAGCGGTTTCATGGGTACCGACTTGCAATGTCCACCTTGATCCCTGTGACGAACGAGGGGATAGGGAGCGGACAAAGGATTTTTCCTTCTGCTCTCTACATTCCAATTATCCAATGAACTGTCATGTTCTTTTCTCCGCGGATTTGAAGGTATGTAGTGACCTAGAGATTTCTTCGTTGGATGTATAAAACAATCCTAGATACTAAAAAATCAGAGTATTCTCATGTATTAGGGAAGTAAGTGGTTTGCGTGTTTGTATGGTACACGTGTTTGTATGTGACGCCGACAACAGCAAGACTTTGTCCGCGGACCTCGAAACGAACGGCGGTCCCCCGATCGCACACAGCACCCTACCACATACTCCCTAGCTAAGCAACTTCCGGTGTTTTATTTCTAGTCTTAATATTTAGCAACCTTCTAATAACCATATTTAAGCATATTTTCGTGTGTTCTACCGCACTCATTTGGGTGGCCATTCAAACCTTATTATCGGATATAGCGTTAGACAAACGCACTATAATTGGTGACTCCGACGTGAGGCACTTACAATTGGAGACCAATTTACTAACTTTTCTTTCCAGATTCGGCTGCATCCTTCGTCTATATTACTAATTTTCTATAGTTTTGATTTTGGGTTACCATTAAGCTGGCTCAGTAATATTCGCCATGGTTATAGATTCGGACGCTCAGGTTAGTAACGTTAGTCAGGTCCAGATGGACTGGAACGATAAGCAAATGCCTTGAGTGTTCCTTCTTGAGCGGATTGTTGAACCAGGAAATGCTAAGGTGCTGGGAGGTCTTGATAGACCTGAAACGAAACACACCCTGGTCAACCAATTACCGCCCACGTTCCCTGCACTAGCAGTTCCCGTTATGTAGGTAACGTGAAATAAGAAAGAATTTGAAAGAAAATGGAAGGTAAAGAGGAATGAGCCATTTAAACGAAGGATAACACCAAAGAGTGAAGATAATGACAGAATATGAACTAAAAGTTGGAAGATGGATATGGTCAGGAGAAGGGAAGGGTTTCGGGTTGCCACTCAAGAACGTAGAACTGACGCTCGAAACCCTTAACCGTATGTTCACTGACTACACTTTCTAGAAACGAGTTCCAGCGCTCGATAACTCTACTCGATAACCGAGTTTCCGCCCTAATCCAGTCAGAATGCGGCTTGTGTAGCTTCAAGGAATGACCGCGAAGACAAGTCAACTTAGCCGGGCTAAATAGCCAGCTCAAGCCCGGTCCAACCTTCCCTGTTAAAATGCAGTAAGTAAGGATTAGGTCTCCTTGAAGCAGTCGGTAGTGCATTGAATACATACTCAAGCTAAGTAGAGCTGGGAGTACGATTGCCTCCGAAACCCCATGCCCAATTTGGTACCTAATCTCAAAACCCTCTCGAGCTCCAGTTTGTCCCCATCAAGGCAGGGCGGGCAAGCCTGGCCGCAGTATTTCAGATGGGACCGGACGAAAGCTGAGAACAGATTCACAAATATGTCGGCAATTAAGACCCAGAAAGAACGGCGTATTAGCCACAATATTCTGAAACCCCTACTTGCGGCCTTCTTCCAGTTGTCACCAAAATACGAAGACGAGGAACGAACGACGCCCAGGTTTACCTAGTCGGGGAAAATGGGGCGTTCGACCACACCGAGTACGTAGCTCGAATTGGGGAAAGTTGCTCCTATATAAAGGACGGAAGACTTAGCCTGATTTATGGGCGGTAGCCACAAAGTAGACCAGTCCGAGAGTCCGTCCATGGCAAGTTGTATGGCCTCAGAAAACACAGGAATATTTACAGCATTCCATAGCTTAAGTTCATGAGCAAACAATAGGGATGGTATCCCAAGCTCTCCAGGGAGATCGTTTACGTAGATGGAGAACAGCATCGGTCCAAGGACCGAGCCGTGTGGGACACCACTAAGGACTGCTTGCCTAAAGAATAAGCTGCAACCCACAGGTACAAACGGCTCTCTTCCCTGCAAGAACGCAGGTATTTATAAATAATAAATAAATAAATAAATAGTATATTCTCTGTAAAACGAGACACACCTCTAAAAGGCATGATCAAATATGCATACAAGCACAGCTTCTTTGGAATATTAAAACATTTCGTTACAATGAAAGGAATAAACGAAAAGATGTAGTCCATAAGAGCGAGCATATTGTCAGGTAATAGTCAGACCAAGGATCATAATGGCGCCGTGGCGCGCAAAAACTGTTGCGTCAAGATACAAGTGGGGGGTAAATTTGACATGTAGTGATCCATGAGCACAGGAGCCCGAACAAGGTTTAGTGCAATCAATGACCATTACGAAGCCGGGATGATCGGTACTCCACTAAAGCATTCTTCATAGTAAAATCAGTTGCACAGGTTCGATGTTGGAGGCTGAGGACTGCGTCAGTGTGAAATGTATAGCAGTGACTTTATTTTGTGGCGAGTCACATCCGCCACGTTGCAGTGTTGTTAAGCGGACATTTGTGGCTTTTTATAGGGAGAACGCTTGCCAGGCGAAAACCCACCACGTCCTGGAACACTGTCGTAGCTTCCGTTGAACTGTAGTGCTAGTCGGCTATACATCGTATAGACCGATTTCGCACTCTATTATTCGCAGTCGGTTGACAGCCAAAATTTTTCGTTGGTTGGCCAAATGGCTTAGTACTGAACCGGCAATAGTCGTTGAAGCCAGTCAATGATGTAAAAGAGTCGCAGAGTCGAATGATAATGATGCGGGTGAGTAAACATATTGTTAATAGAGGCCGGCTTTTTCTATTATATTGTCCGGCTCGCAACCCGTGTCCAGCTATCCATGCTGGACTTGTCATAGGGACGGTGAGTGCAGTTGTTTCTTGTGTCTGAATATGTCCAAAACAGGAATAAATGCTATTCTCCGCGAAGTGGACAAGTATTTCCTTCAAATGTAAGTGTAATTGTCTCCATAACCAAGTGAGAGCTCCAGGAAAAATCATCGGAAAAGCCGCTTATGCGCGCGCAGTGCTGTCCGTGAAATGACATCAGAAAAGCTCCAGGTGACTGGAGAATCGGAATGTTTGAGGCAGTGAATGTAATCACGCCAGAATTGTCAGTCTCCGGTTGTGGAACAGTGGATCCATGTAACTACATTATTCCAGGTGAGTAAATTGTTCTACTGTGAGTACGAGGCGAGCTAAACCCATTTGTTTAGACCCCGTGGTGGTAGCTTCTCCAGAATGGCGGAAAGAGCTCCATTTGGAACGATGTGTGGGTTCTTCATCTCCCGGAGAAAAGAACAAGCATGTAAAATAGCTGGCTATTGAAAGTGGGTCGACTATTCCCAGTGGATAAACCTTCTTGTTTTGGCGGATGTATCTGTGGAAATCTCGAGAGAAAACGGGCAACGGACAAGAGGCAGCCAAACAGAAAGACAGCAACGAAGCAAGAAGCACAAACACAGACTGGTGGCGCGCAACGGTGCCTATGATACATTAAAATTTATGTAATTTTGTTTAGTATACATGATTTGCAAGCGCGTTCTTTACATCACGTCGCTGGTGTGCCTCAGACTACAACTACTAGGTAGAAAGAAGGGTATAACAAAGCGTGTAGACAACGTTAAGCGATTAATATGATTATTGGAGAGTAACAGGTAAACCGATGATGATGACAGCAGACCGAATGCGAGCGGCATCTTAGGTGAAACTAAGGACAAGAAGGTTGAGACCGAATGCGGGAGCAACATAGGTAAAGCAACGTTCCAAGAAGAAAAGGAAATTTAAGGAATCAGCTATGAGCGGAAGAATGCGGACGGCAGTGCGAAGAGTAACTCATGAGAGCAATTAAGAGACGATAGTCAGGATGAAAAAGGTTTACTACTAAAGTGTGGTGAGCCATGGACGCTCTCGTGCGAAGTATGAAACGTTCAGTGCTGAAATAGCACCGGTAATATCCCGGTAATCTGAGAGAACTCTAAAAGCCGGAGACCAAACAGACGAGACTCGAGAAGTCGACACATCCGGAGGCCTCGTAGTACTCCCAGAGAATTACACTGATCAGATGATGACAAAGAAGGGCATGGCACTAAGCGTCGGTCATCCGATTAAAGATGTGAGAGTACAGGTTACTGATGGAAGTGCCTATATTAATAAAGGGTAAACAAGTCTAGCGGGCTGTCAATGTAAGCAAGACATAGTTGTGAGTCTAGAGAGATTAGATCGGTATATCTTGCTAGTCTGGAAAAGGTCAAAGGAGCATACCGGTCAGATGAGACTAGGTTATTACAAGGCACTAAGAGTTGGCAGTCCGATTAGAGAAGAAATGATAGTAGAGGGGCCATAAGGAGAGGAGACGGTCCGGATAGAGAGAGGTTTACTTATAAGGTGTGGAAAAGTCCACGGGGCTCGAGAGGTAATGGGCACGGAGTGTTCAGTCTTCCGAGCATAGCAGGCAGCGTCGCAGAAGTAGGAGAGAAGAGGACCGATCTGCCAAGGTTGGACTTGATCGGCGCATTGTGATTGAGTCCTATGGTTCATTTGGGAAGGTAAGTGGAGTCAGTAGGATCGGACTGGTCAGAGATAAAAGTGGTTATATCAACATAGGGCGGACAAGTTCAGCAGGATATCAAGGTGAGGGAGGAAGTGCTTTGGATCGACGGAGCCTAGACCGCTAACATCCCGGTAGCCTGGTAGCAGTCACATAGAATTTGGCTGATCAGCTGAGGCTGAGTTACGGATGACAGAGACTCAATCGTCCGATTGAAGAATGATTGGATACGAACGGCGCTCAGTCATCTGAACGATGGCTAGTAATGTCACAGGAGTCTGAGAGAAGTTGGAAAGCAGGAGACCAAACAGACGAGACAGGATTAGTCGGCGAAACGACATTGAGTCCAACAGCTAATTTTAGGAGGGCAAATGGAGTGGGTCGAGAGGTGGAGGTGACTATATAAATAGAGGGTGAATAAGTCTAGCAGGCTGTCAACGTAAGTGCGATATAGCTTGAGTCTACAGAGTCTAGACCGTCTAAATGTTGCTGGTCTGGAAAGGGTCAAAGAAGCAGACCGGTCAGATGAGACTAGGTTATTACAGGGCACAGAGTTGGCAGTCCGATTAGAGAAGGTTTGAAAGTAGAGAACGTCATAAGGAGACGGTCCGGATAGGGAGAGGTTTACTTATAAGGTGTGGAAAAGTCCATGGGGCTCGAGAGGTAATGGTGACAGAGCATTCAGTCTTCCGAGCATAGCAGGCAGCGTCGCAGCAGTAGGAGAGAAGAGGACCGATCTGCCAAGGTTGGACTTGGTCGGCGCATTGTGATTGAGTCCTATGGTTCATTTGGTAAGGTAAGTGGAGTCAGTAGGATCGGACTGGTCAGAGATAAAAGTGGTTATATCAACATAGGGCGGACAAGTTCAGCAGGATATCAAGGTGAGGGAGGAAGTGCTTTGGATCGACGGAGCCTAGACCGCTAACATCCCGGTAGCCTGGTAGCAGTCACATAGAATTTGGCTGATCAGCTGAGGCTGAGTTACGGGGCGCGTCCGGATATGTCATATGAGTTCAGCATTTTTGATAGCCTCAAGTAGGGTACCTTATCAAATGCTTTCGAGAAGTCTACGAAAAGCACATCCACTACGTGGCCATTGTTCAGTGCTTCGGCTAGCCGAACAACCTCCTCGTGGTGCCAGCTGGGTGGTTCGGGTTTGACCCGTTCCAGCAAATAGTTCGGCGGCAGTGTTCCAGGACGTGGTGGGTTTTCGCCTGGCAAGCGTTCTCCCTAGTAAAAGCCACAAATGTCTGCTTAACAAAACTGTGACGTGGCGGTCGTGACTCGCCACAAAATAAAGTCCCTGCCCCGTGGGTATCCGAATAATCCTTTCCAATGCACGGACATCCATCTTCTACTCGAGCATTGCGGACGATATGAGAGTGAAAATTAGAGCAGCATAGTTACAAACAGGAACCTCACAGTTACACACCCACACACACACAGCTACATATTTACATACCCCCTACATAAACATACACTGGTACGGCAAACATAATGTATTCTTGCACATTCTTGACCGCGCATTGTTGTCATAATGATCATGCCTGTAAAGGCGTGCCTCGCCTTATCGAGAATAAAAACTTTATTTATTTATTTATTTATTTAACAAATTCGTCAGACACGGAAACCCTTCTGGAATCCATGTTGTTCACTACCGAGTAGATTAAATCTTTTCAGGTGACATTCCAACGAATCTCTCACCAGCTTTTCAAGCAGTTTGACCACTAGTGAGACTGACTGGCCCATAATTGACTGACAGACTCCTGTCTCCATTTTTGAAGATAGGGCAGATGGCAGCCTCATTACATACAGAAGGCAATGTGCAGCTGTCAAGTAACTTCTGAAACAATATCGTCAGCGGTCCACTTATTTCCTTCGCCAACTCATGCAGAAGCTTTGGGTAAATTGAATCAAGTCCAGTTGCTTTGGGAGGGTTCAGTTCTTGCAGCAGTTTAAGGACTTGCTTTTCCACCACAGTAGTCTCAGCTAACTTAGAACCCTCAGATACTCTGGGCACAGGTTCAACGCTAGTCAACGCGCCTCACGTACAAAAGTCCGTGCATACTGCTTCCCAAGTACACGAGCCTTATCTGAGTCCGCATACGCACGAGTTCCATCGGCCCGCATCAAAGTTGGGATTATTGAATTTGAACTACAGCGTCTCTTAACACAAGCGAAGAACTTCTTCGGAGTTTCCAAAGCTCCATCAGCCAATTACTTTTCGTTCAACAGCCGAGCTTTCCTCAAGTGTTGTTTACACCTATTTCTAGCCTCGCGGTATCTGTCATAAGTGCTAGCTAATGGAGCCGCACGGTAGGTCCTCCAGCATCTAGGACGCTTCTGGAGTAGGCGATTTTCAGTGGTATCTATCCACGGCGGACGCGCTCGTGTCTACTATCTCCTCTCGAGCGGCATGCAGGTCGTAGACACTTCCGTGAGAGAAGACTTAAATTCATGCCAGGCCGTCTGAACCGTATCAACCACCGAGATTTTGCAACGCAACACAGAAGCCTTGATACGCATTGCCTGATAGTTTGCAGGATATATGTTTGGAAATGGCTTAGCAATGCGCTGGTGACGCCTGGTCAGAGTACACCTAAACGATGAACAAACATGATCACTAGCACCTAAGCGAGAGCTGTAAGTGATGTCACCTACGAAGTCTAGTGACTTAGCAAACCCTAGATCCAAACTGGACGGTAGCTTGGAATCCAAGTACATACTTATGTCCACTAACTGATGCAACGATAGTTGTAGCGTAAGCTCAAGTAGAGCTGCCACGAAAGTGCCTTAAGCCGAGTAGCAAGAAAAATCTACCTAGCATACGTCTGGTAGTTTGATATCCCCCAGTATCAAACACCTGTTTGTGTATTGGGAGCGAATGAATGCAAGAACCTATTTGGACGCCCGCCCAGGGCTTCTATACACAAGTATCACCGTGAGTTGAGCTGAAGATGTGCTAACCACTACCGACAGAGCTTCGGCAGTTTTAGCTGCCGACTAAAACATGCAGGTACGTGAAACGGCAATTTCACAACTAACGTAAAGCGCAACGCCCCCGCCTTGTCGGCCAACGAAGCGATCACATCTAAATAGCGCGTAGCCAGACAAATGTACTTCACTGTCCGTGATGTTCCGAGACAGAAACATTTCAGTGGGCGCAAGTATATCGGGATGACGCCCAGCTACAAGCAGACCTATCTCGCACATCTTATTTCTTAGGATTCGCACACTGCTTAGCACTATCTGAAGGTACTCGTAATGTCCAGCCCTGGATCGTGCGCTACCAGTACTGGCTCTGGTGGGGCGGAAACAGACCGCTGGCTGACCACTCAAAAGCCCACCAACCGCAGACCTTGTTCAACGGCCGCTCGCCTGGTTTTGAGGTCCTTAATAACCTCTTTTAGTTTCAGCTTATCCACTAATGGGAGGTCTGGCTGAACGCTGAAATTATTACCCTTTAATTTGAAGGTAAACCGCAACAGCGCGTTGCGTACATCCGGGGTGGATAGGACTACACGAAGTGAACGCGGTGGGGGTTTGGGGCGTTAACTGGGACGTTACCCAATCTGGTCAGTTGCTTGACATTAACACCAGGAAATCTAGGCGGAAGAACCTTCGTCATGCACATATTAAACCACTGTAGGTCGTCCAATGTATAAATAAATAAATAAACTTTTCTTCTCGACCCTGCGAGACACACCTTTACAGGCATGATTATGTTTAGCTAACAGTGTGATCAAAAATGTACTTTTGTACAATTATGACATTACAGCGTATGTACGTGTATGGGTGTGTATACGTAAGTAATCGCATATGAATGTAGCTTGTGCCTTTGATTGTGCCGCAGCATTTTTGACTGTTCGATATCGTCAGGAATGTGAGCATAAGCGACTGATGTCCTTGGGTTGAATAGCACTTTCCGGATATCCGCGGGCCAGTGAATTTATTTTGTAGCGAGTCACATCCGCCACGTTGCAGTGTTGTTAAGCGGACATTTGTGGCTTTTATAGGGAGAACGCTTGCCAGGCGAAAACCCACCACGTCCTGGAACACTGCTGCCGAACTATTTGCTGGAACGGGTTAAACCCGAACCACCCAGCTGGCACCACGAGGAGGTTGTTCGTCTAACCAGCAGGAAGAGATGCATTTTGTATTCCAATGCGTTACGGAATATCACGCTGCTATCCACGAAAGAAACCATTCGATAGGGTGTATTTACCCCGCAGGGTTTGGAATTTACAAGAACAGCAACCTGATGAGCCGCAGGCATTGAGACTGGGCGCAGGTTGCCATACGACGCGGAAGCAACTGTAGCGTACGTCTTACGCTCTTACTTGTTCGTCCCGTCATTCTTGACGCTTTTCGTGTCTGCCTAAAAAGTTCGGGCAGATCTGTCCCGATTTTCCTTTCGTCCTGCAGGCGAAGAAGCCCGTGGCTCAACGTCCATGCCCGCCTCCACGACCTGTACCCCCAAAAGACAGGATGAGGTGTTTGGAGTAGGCACCGCAGTTTGAGTAGCACGCGATGGGGACATCTGGGGTGGTTCACCTCTTGCCTGCACAATCTTAGGTGAAACCGAGGGAATTGCATCACCAGGTGGTGTTTCCCGCTCAGGCGGTTGCATCTTGAGCGACTTCTCACCTCTCGGTTTGGGTGCGGAGGGTTTGCGCACTATTCTTACCCTCTTTCGCCTATTCTTTTCTTGCCCTGGTGCCCGTGATTCGTCCTTCATTTGTGGAGGGTCAACAATGACGTCCGAGGCATATGAGGCAGTTATCTCAATGTGTACTGGAGCCTTCCGTAGGATGAACGATACATTAACGCATAGACTGTCAGCAGGGGGACAGTCCGTTACAGGGTCCCCATTTGCAATACTCAGGTATAACATAATAAACTCCACTTTAGAGTTGCGCGAGGCAAGACCAGCTAACGCCTTCGCAACCACTGTGCACCGTGATGCCAGTGCCTTAACTTCAACACAGATGATAGCCGAGCACATCGCTTTCTAAGTGCAGCAACCAGTACGTCTAAACCGAAGGTTTTCACTAGCTGATAGCATATTGTACTGATACGCTCCGAGACCGGTACAACTTTTGTGATACCAGCAAAAGCAAACATCATCCCTCATACCACCAGATGAAACAGTAACGGGTCTTGAGCGGGCAGAATTACCGCAAGCTGCATTGGAAGCATCAACTGAGGACCCAAAGCTTTCATCCGTCTCGGTTTTGTGCGAGACCGCCATGTTTAAAGTTGAAAACAGAGCATAATTTAAAAACACTTAAACAACCGTAAAACGACCACGAAAAGGCTAACCAGGGTGAAAAGGGAGGAGAAAGGAGGAAAACCGCAACAATTACCAGTAAACGTTAAGGAGACGCTATGACCAGTAACACTTTAATCGATCCATGTTATCTTGGATCAGAGGAAATTTGACGATAGTCGAATTTCGCTTCATGTTTATTCAAACTCCGTTTTCCACAATATGTCAGCTACAAAGCTGGATCATTATGGCACGCCAAAAATCGAGTTACCGCGTAGCGCTCACAGTACACACTAGTCTCCCTATACCTCCTTTTCGCATGACTAATCCTAAGGCCTGGTCCTAGCAGAGAGAACAGCAGTTCCTTTTACGTCGTATTAAGTCCAGTTACATTAAGTTCTAGCATGTCGTGGCCCCGCACCCTCCGCATGTTATCGACGACCTAGATGACATTCTAAATCTGCCTGAAGATCAGCAAACTCATGAAAAGCACTGGCTTGTCCGACCGACAAAGAGTTACAAAACACTTAAGCGAAACGCAACTCGGAGACTTTAAGCCGTCGCAGATGTTTGGAAAAATGCAGAGCCTAACACCACCCACCACTGTAGTGGACAAATTTTTCCGGGAGATGTGGGTACAGCGACGGCCTGTGAGATATGTCACGTTCATTTTGCTGATGGTGTTGCCCCACTGTCCCTGTTAGCTGACACCGCCGACCGAATATTGGAATCTTACGCCTATGTTTTTCAGGTCCAATCGACTTCTGATGCGGAGTTAGAAGAACTTAAGGCGCAAACGGCGGAGCTTAATAAATGCATCGTAGACCTTTCAGTTTCCGTAGCTAACCGCCGACCTCGTCCTAAACGTCGAACGCGTTATCGTTCCTCTACGAATTTCCCGCTTAGACCATTCTATTGCTGGACCACAAGCGATTTCGTCCGCAAGCCAGATCGTGCCGTTTTCCTTGTTCCTTTAATCTCCAAACACAAGAAAATGGACTGATCAGCAGGTAGGGGCGACGGACGTCGCTGATAATCGCAGTCGCCTTTTCTTTGTTACCTACCTGAAAACGGGAATACGCTACCTCGTTGACAGAGGCGCGGAATTTAGCGTTATCCCAAGCGACCCCGCTGACGTTACTGAGAAAGTGACTAGCTCATTGCGTGCAGCTAACGGAGCCATCATTAGAGCCCATGGTACACGCTCGCGCACGCTCAAGCTTGCCTTTCTCCTTGCAAACGTTCAAACACCCATTGTCGGACCCGACATTCTTCATCACTACGATTTGCTTGTTGCTACAAAGCAACGCCTTCTCGTCGACCGTTTAATGAGTCTATCTGTCACTGGGACTTTGACCGATACTGAGTCAAGCAGTCCCGTGTATGCGAATCAGATGAGCCCACCCATCGGGCAAATGCTCCTCGATCGGTTTCTACAGTCTTCCGTGCAGCCACCCCGAGGTCCGCCGCAACCGAGGCTGCTAAACATCAGATTCTTACTAAAGGACCGCCTGTTTTCGCTAGGGCCGGACGACATACACCGGACAAACGTCGTGTCGCTACAGTCGAATTCGAGCACATGCGCGAATTAGGGATAGTTAGAGCTTTGAAGAGCCCGTGGGCGTCGCAGCTTCACATGGCGTCTGAAAAGTCAGGAGACTGGCGTCCATGTGGCGACCACTACACTCTGAACAATGTAACCGTTCCCGACGGGTATCCCACACCGCACATGCAGGAAATAACGGCTAACCTACGTGGTGCCCGTGTGTTCTTGAAAATTGATCTGGTACGCGTTTAGCACCAGATCCCACTCGCGGACGAAGACAGCTAAAACGGCTGTCATTAACCCTTTTGGTTTGTCCGAACTTCTTCGCAAGTCATTTGGTTTGCGCAACGCAGCGCAAACATTTCAGTGTTTTATAGCTTCCTTCACCCGTGGATTAAACTTGGTCTATCCTTATGTCGACGATGTATTAGTAGCCAGCGCATCCAAGGAATCTCAGCGAGGGCCCCTCACAATCCTCTTTGAAAGACTCGTTTCCAATAGTATCACTGTCAATCCAGACAAGGTTACCTTCCCCAACCGTCTATAGCGTTCCTTGGTCATCGCATTGATCAACATGGTATATGGCCTTTACACGATAAGCTCCAAGTCGTCCTTGACTTTTCACTTCCGAACACGGTAGCTGCCATTCGCCGCTTTAACGTCATGATCAATTACTGTCGACGATTTCTTCCCCATTGCGCTGATTTACTCAGCCCACCAACCGATCTACTCCATGGTCGCAAGAACGGGGATGTTGAAATTTCCCCGCCGCTATTGAAGCTTTTAATGCCAGTAAAGATTGTTTAGCCGCCTCAGTTATGCTTCGTTATTTGACGCCAAAGTGTCGATTAGCATTGCATCGAGCGCCGCTATTGCGCGGGCTTACGCAGCTGATTAATGGATGTTGGAAGCCACATGTTTTCTATGCACGACGCTTGCAACCAGCAGAAATTAAGTACAGCACATTAAGCCGAGAACTGCTGGCTTTATAGTCGACGATCCGGCACTTCCGGCAAGTCCTGGAAGGTTATCATTTACACCGAAAATATGCCATTAACTTTCGCCTTTCAAAATGGAGCAGCTCAACACTCACCGCGTAAGGTTCGTCAGCTGGATTTCATCGCCCAATTTTCAACCGGTATTCGACGCATTTCTATTCAAATATTGTCGCTTATGCTCTGTCAAGTGTGTCCGCCATTAGCCCCCCTAGCTAGTAACTGATCAATCTGCCATAGCGACTGCGCAATCAAGTGATCAACGTTCTACAGAGCGTTTCAATTCTTCTCTGATGTTATCCACACACCCCTGCCATCATCCGATAACACAATCTTATATGACATCTCTACAGGACGACCTCGACCCGTCGTTCCTGAAGTCTTGCGTCGTTTATTTTCCATACGCTTCATAACATTACCCATCCAGGCATTAAAGCTACGGTCAAGCTCATATCCGGTCGATATGTTTGGCCTGGGATGCAACGTGGTCATACGCACTGAGCACGCGCTTTTCTCACTTGCCAGCAAGCTAACATCTAGCGGCACGTATTCGCCCCACTTGCTTGATTCACGCCAGCTTCAACTCGATTCGCCAATTTCCACCTCAGCTTAGTAAATAAATACAAATGGTATATTTTCTGTAAAACGCGACACACCTCTAAATGCATGATCAAATATGCACACAAGCATAGCTTCTTTGGAATATTAAAACATTTCGTTACAATGAAAGGAATAAACGAAAAGATGTGGTCCATATGAGGGAGCATATTATCAAGTAATAGTCAGAGCAAAGGCCATGATGACGCTGTGGCGCGCAAAAACTGTTGCGTCAAGATACAAGTTGGGGGGGGGGTAAATTTGCCATGTAGTGCTCAATGAGCACAGGAGCCCAAACAAGGTTTAGTGCAATCAATGACCATTACGAAGCCGGGATGATCTGTACTCCACTAAAGCATTCTTCATAGTAAAATCAGTTGCACAGTTTGGATGTAAGAGGCTGAGGACTGCGTCAGTGTGAAATGTATAGCTGTGACTTTAATTTGTGACGGGTCACATCCGCCACGTTGCAGTGTTGTTAAGCGGATATTTGTGGCTTTTTACAGGGAGAACGCTTGCCAGGCGAAAACCCACCACGTCCTGGAACACTGTCGTATTTTCCGTTGAACTGTAATGCTAGTCGGCTATACATCGTATAGACCGATTTTGCACTCTATTATTCGCAGTCGGTTGGAAGCCAAAATGCTTCCTTCGTTGGCCGAATGGCTTAGTAATGATCCGGCAGTAGTCGTTGAAGCCGGTCAATGATGTAAGAGATTCGCAGAGTCGAATGATATTGATGCAGGTGAGTAAACACTTTGGTAATAGAGGCCGGCTTTTTCTTTTATATTGTCCGGCTCGCAACCCGTGTCCAGCTATCCATGCTGGACTTGTCATGGGGACGGTGAGTGCAGTTGTTTCTGGTGTCTGAATATGTCCATAACAGGAAAAAATGCTATTCTCCGCAAAGTGGACTAGTAATTCCTTCAAATGTAAGTGTAATTGTCTCCACGGCCAAGTGAGAACTCCATGAAAGATCATCAAAAAAGCCGCTTATACGCGCGCAATGCTGTCCGTAAAATGACCTCAGAAATGCTCCAGGTGACTGGAGAATCGGAATGTTTGAAGCAGTGAAGGTAATGACGCCAGAATTGTCTGTCTTCGGTTGTGGAACAGTGGATCCATGTAAATACATTATTCCAGGTGAGTAAATTGTTCTAATGTGAGTACGAGGCGAGCTAAACCCATTTGTTTTGACCCCGTGGTGGTAGCTTCTCCAGAATGGCGGAAGGAGCTCCATTTGGAAGGATGTGGGCGTTCTTCATCTCCCGGAGAAAAGATCAAGCATGTAAACCAGCTGGCTATTGAGGGTGTGTCGACAAGTCCCAGTGGATAAACCTTTTTGTTTTGGCGGTTGTATCTGTGGAAATCTCGAGAGAAAACGGGCAACGGACAAGAGGCAGCCAAACAGAAAGACAGCAATGAATCAAGAAGCACAAACACAGACTGGTGGCGCGCAACGGTGATTATGATACATTAAACTTTATGTAATTTTCTTTAGTATACATGGTTTGCAAGCGCGTTCTTCACATCACGTCGCTGGTTTGACTCAGACTACCACTACTAGGTAGTAAGAAAGATCTGCACGTGCAGGTTCAAGAGACGGATATAACAAAGCGTGTTGACAAAGTTAAGCGATTAATATGATTGTTGGAGAGTAACAGGTAAACCGATGATGATGACAGCAGTCCGAATGCGAGCGGCATCTTAGGTGAAACTAAGGACAACTAGGTTGAGACCGAATGAGGGAGCAACATAGGTAAATCAACGTTCCAAGAAGAAAAGGAAATTTAAAGAAGCAGCTATGAGCGGAAGAATGCGGACAGCAGTGCGAAGAGTAACTCATGAGAGCAATTAGGAGACAATAGTCAAGATGAAAATGGTTTACTACTAAAGTGTGGTGAAGCCAAGGACGCTCTCGTGCGAAGTATAAATCGATCAGTTCTGAAAAATCACCGGTAATCTGAGAGAACTCTGAGAGCCGGAGACCGAACAGACGAGACTTGAATAGTCGACACATCCTTAGGCCTCGTAGTAGTCCCAGAGAATATCACTGATCAGATGATGACAAAGAAGGGCATGGCACTAAGCGTCGGTCTTCCGATTGAAGGTTTGTGGGTACAGGTTACTGATGGAAGTGTCTATATAAATAATTGGTAAACAAGTCTACCCGGCTATCATTGCAAGCAAGACATAGCTTTGAGACAACAGAGATTAGATCGGTATATCTTGCTAGTCTGGAAAAGGTCAAAGAAGCATAACGGTCAAATGAGACTAGGTTAATACAGGGCACTAAGCGTTGGCAGTCCGATTAGAGAAGAAATGATAGCAGAGAACGTCATAAGGAGAGGAGACGGTCCGGATAGAGAGAGGTTTACTTACAAGGTGTGGAAAAATCCATGGGGCTCGAGACGTAATAGGGACAGAGCGTTCAGACTTCTCATGAAATGCCGGTAACGTCACAGCAATCTGAATGAATTCGGAGAGCAGGGGACCGATCATACGAGACTGGATTAGTCAGCACATTGAGAGTAATTCGAACAGTTAAAGTGGGAAGATAAATAAAGAGTCAGCAAAGACGGATAGGTTTGGGATGCAAGTGGCTACATGAATATAAGGTATGCAAGTCAGGCAGGCTCGCAATGTGAGAGAATTGTGTGTTGGTGAAGCACGGCCTAGAACTGAATTTCGATAGTCAAAGAGGATAATAGAGCAGGGCACTAAGAGCACGCTCTCCGGTTTAAGAGGAAATAAAAACAGAGCGCGATAAGGAGAGCACAAAGTCGAGAGTTTACGTTTAGGGCTAAGAAATGCGACAGTGAACGTGGCTCTTGTGTTAATGGTGACAGAGCGTTCAGTCTTCCAAGCAATATTTGGCAGGGTCACAAAATTCGGAGAGATGGAGACCGACCAGCCGAGATTGGATTTGGTCGGCGCATTTTAATTGAGTCCTATGGTTCATTTGGGAAGGTAAGTGGAGTCAGTAGGATTGGACTGGTCAGAGATAGTAGTGGTTATATTAACATAGAGTGAACAGGTCCAGCAAGCTAGCAAAGTGAGGGAGACACTGCTTTGGATTGACGGAGCCTAGACCGCTAACATCCCGGTAGCCTGGTAGGATTTCCAGAGCGGTTCACCGTTGGACCGTTGGCTCCGTCTAAAGGAATGTTCTACAATTTGACAGGATCGATCGTTGCATCCGTTGGTACGAAGCCGTCCGCATCCCTGATGTAGCTGCGGAACCCGTTACACGGGCTTTTGTCGAGGGTTGGGTTGCTTCACATCGCTGTCCAGTCACAGTGACTACCGACCGCGGCCCGCAATCCAACTCTTTGACTTTCAACAATCTTCTTTAGGTCATCGTATGCCGACCCATTCGTATTACCGTGTATCATCCACCGATGAACTGCTTGGTGGAACCTTTCCACCGACAGCTGAAAGCTTCACTCAGCGCAGCCAATGCACTTGGTTGGCCTGAAGCTCTGCCTATGATGCTTCTTGGCATCCGATTGTCCCTCAAGACCGATCTGCATAGTTCCAGCGTCAAACTGGTATATGACCAACCCATACGTATACCTGGTGACTACTTCTCCGAGAGACACAGAGCGCCCCTTTATGACGCGAACTACTCGTTAGCTAGCCACCAGCATGCGTCAGGTCAAGTTTGCTGACACCAGAAAACAACAGGATAAGTCAGTTGTGCCGCCAGATCTTCACCACCGCTTGTTTGTTTTCCTCATGCGTCGATGGTCACCGTAGTCCCCTTCAGCTACTGTATGAAGGTCTTTTCATGGGTCTACAACGTAAAGAGCGTATAGTTGCCATCGACCGATACGGCAAGCATGAAGCCATTACCATTGACCGCCTCAACCTTGCTCATGTTGTACCTGGGCTCGACGAAGATATCCGCTCAGCTTCCGACCAATCAACGCAGCTTGTGGCTGAAGATACGTTTTCTCCTAACGCTACTGACTCCAAGGAGAACAATGCATCTGCGTCTTCTACATAAACTCTATCGATTTCCACCGAACCGGGTGGCAGATCATCATCCACTCCCCCAGCCACGCGATCCGACATACCGCCTAAGTCGACAACATCGGCATCCGAGCCGCAGAACTCGACTAGGTCAGATAGGCGAGTGCACCGGCCAGCGCTCTTGAAAGATTAGCTTTCCTTTCGCTTCTCGTTTCACGCTTTCTTTATATTACTAGCCAACCCGTTACGAAAACCACAAAAAAGTTCAAAACATTTTTAAACCCCAAAAAACGAAAAAAATGGTTTGAAAAACCAAAAACCAAATAAAACGTTTTGCAAACCCACGAATATATTTTTCCCCGTGCTCCGCCATTCGGTAAGTGCTACTCTCATGTTTGCTCGCCATCATGGTCACGATACATATTTTTGTTTTGTTGCATGTGTGAACCGGGGAGTAGGAGCTAAAAGCGAACAATTGGCGTTCACAAGCGAACATTTGACGTTCACCAGATTGCAAACATTTCACTCTCACGAACTGCCCATCATTTTTTTGTGGCACCTTTAGATGGGACACGGGTGGGAGCCCGCTAGGGTCTGATCGCACTAGTGCTCCCCCAGCAGTTGCATCAAGTCTCACTACTTGTTCCGCAGAAGGCTGGCTGGCGACGGACGGTGCTCACCTAGATCGAGGGGCCAGCCACGGTTTCCCTTCTAAGAGCAGGCTGTGTATTGACCTGGAGATTCCCGGATTGATGTGTAAATCATCCTACATACTATGAAGTCATAGTATTCTCCTGTATTAGGGAAGTAAGTTGGTTGCTTGTTTGTAGGGTGCGCGTGTTTGTATGTGACACATCGACAACATCCAGACTTAGTCCGCAGACTTGGAAACGAACAGCGGTTCTCCGATCGCACCCAGCCCCCTATCACCTACTCCCTTGCTAATCATCTTTCGGTGCCTTTTTTATAGCCTTAAGCTTTAGCAACCTACCAACAAACATTTTCAGCCTATTTTCGTATGTGTTGCAGCACTCCTTTGGGTGGCCATTCAATGCTGATTATCGGATATGCCGTTAGACAAACGCACTATAGGGGGTGTTACGAAATTGGATACGCCTGTCTTCGTCATTGGCACAGTCTTTACCTTGGGAGGTCTTGGCTATATGCCAAAAGTAGGCGGCCAACAGCGGAACAGGAAAGCATGCTGCTGAACCTGAGGAAAACGTTTCGTGGGACGCAATTGATGCCTGCATTTGTGCGTCTTCAATATAACATACCTTTAACCTGGCGCGGTTTGTCTGAGATACAGCGGTCTCATCGTAACGCTTGTGGCACGGCAGTGGAAGAGGGTAGACAGCTATTGCGGTGAATAGTCAAGGGAAATTAATGTATAAGTGAAATGAGGCCACGAATGGCGAAGTGGATCTGCCTGGCTACGCGCTGTTCCGCGCTGATCGCTCCGTTGCCCGTCAAGAGGTGGTGTAGCTTTTATGTGAGTTAGCACAACGACGTATTGAGGACCAGCGGTTTTCCTTCTCTCGAATAATCCGTTGAGGCTCTCGCAGCCTTGATTTCTACTTCTTCGGTTCAAGTTACCATAGTGTTGGTGTATAGAAGCCCGATGGGCACCTCCAATAGAAGCATTGAGTTTATACGTTCTCACTCTGAGAACAAGTGCCTGCCACTGGGAGACTTCAACCTCCCAGAGGTATATTGGGAGGATCTAGCTAGCAGTTCGGTTCTAAGGTCGTTCGGTACGGAACTGCTGAAATGAACGCTGCAGGCAGTACTACACCAGTTCTTGGACCTCCCCACTAGATACATGCGAAATCAGCAGCCGTCCATTTTAGGTCTTGTTTTGCAAGTCACTTGACGTTATTAATTACTACTTATGACTCGCTTCTTGGAGCCAGCGATCACGTTTGCTTGTCTTTCCAGTGTAGCCTTATCAGGCCTTGCCGAGCTACTACCAGTTGGCATCCAAACATTTGGACCGCGGGCATGCAACTTGTGCCTGAATGTTTACTTAGGGCATTAAGGTTTTCAGGCAAGTCTCCCCTCTCTCCCTCATGTTATTCTTTATTTCATAGGTCCTCTTTGTTATATGCCCGCGAAGCATCACTTAAAATGGATGATGTACCGTGGTTGATGATGAGGAGGATGATGATGAAGAGAATGAGACTTGAGGATGCTGATGATGATGACGACGATGAGGATGATAATGACTACAAGGACGATGATGATGATGGTAATGGGAAGAGACAGAGGCCTGTGCAGCGGCAGCTGGTACCAGTGCCTCTAAAGGAGCAAAAACACCACCCACCTTAGGTCAGCGGATCAGTGATGCAAGCTAACCTCTGCACCACGGTAGCGTCCCGCCTGCTTGCCATGGGGCAGCATATCCGCTAAGGGATAAGCATAATGGCACTCGGTGTGTACATTTATATCTAACCGCCGTATAATATCCATACGTGCTGTTTGATGACGCAACTTCACAACCTCCGAGGCACTGCAACGGTTTATAAGCAGGTATTTTTCCGTTCGCTCCGATTTACCGATTTCACTTAACCACGGCCGTCCCTCCGTCGCACAGGCACGGTTTAACGGTGCAAATACATATGCGAGGCCATCACCCATCCTCGGTTACCGCTGCTATTGGCCCTCCTACCACCTCCTGGTACTACCATATGAAGCAACTATAAGTCTTACTCACAGGTAAGCTCAGATTTCCATGATGACTCAGAGTCGAACATGCGCCGCCCTCGGCCGTCATAGTTCAGGTTGACACCTGCCCTCCTCCCACCTCCTAGTACCACCATATAAAGCATGAGTGACTCATAGCCACAGGTGAGATCAGATTTCATTGATTACTTCGCTTGCTAGAGTCAAAGTAACATGCGCTGCCCTCCGCCGTCCTGGCTAACGCTGCAACTGTCCATGCTCGCACATCATGGAACCACCATATGAAGCAAGCGTGTCTCCTTGCCACATGTGAAATTGGATTTAAAGTATTATTTCGCTTGCAGCGCCCAAGTAAAATTCACCACACTCCGCCACAACTAAGGTTGGATTTCCATGATGAGCTCCCGTGCAAAGCCAAAGTAGCTATGCGCCGCCCGCAGCCGTTCAGGTTACGGCAGCCGCTGGCCCTCCTCGCACCGACTGGTACCACCGTAGGAGGCATTAATGAATCCTAGCCAAAGGTCAGACCCGCGTTAAATGACGGCTTTGCTTTTAGAGACATAGTACACATGCGCCACCCTCTGCGATCCACAATGCCGCCGTTGGTCACCCCACTGTCACGTACGTCCATTTGCCATCTCCTGCCATAACACAGCATCCGGTCTTTCTTCCCTTCCTAGTTTCGTCTACATTTTACATTTCTTAGAGAACCGACCAACGGCCCTTTGAAGGCACACCCCCTGTCACTGTGTATTGTCGTCCCACATCACATAGGAAACATGCAAATTCTTCAGGTCCCTTGCGGCGGACTACAAGTTCACAGGTTCAGTCCGTGGTTCCGTCACCTTCGGCCAATAAGTGTGCCAAATCCTACATTATGCAGTGTGCCGCAACACTGCAAGCAATGCGGCCGACATGCTCGTCCATTCATAACGTGGTATGTTTCGCTTTTGCAGTCAGTTTTAACGAGGAACTTAAAGCTGTAACCCTGCGCTGTTCGTAAATCTTGTTTCCCCATTTCCCTCTGCTGTTTGGTGTTTACTTCTTTGCGCACGCACTTCGACCTGTGAAACCACGTGACGAACCATCTTCATTATTCTCGCTTGGCGGGTGCTGTGTGTTCGCAAAGCTCCTCACTTAAACGAGGATATTTGCGTATGGTTTGCCGCTCCATTTGTCAACCCAATAAAAACATATACCTTGCTAACAGCATTGGCTATATAAATACCACGTGGTCCAGCGCGTCAGATCCTATTCCATTGACATTCCATTACACCCAAAATGCACCTTCTATGCATCATGTCATGCCACTATTCCCCTCAGCGTGTTACTTTATCCACACATTGCGACACAATTAAAAGTGACCTAAAAGCGGCTGCAGCTTGAGTTAACATCAATGGACAAGGAGGACTACGTCTATTTATCCATTAAGGTAACACACCCAGTCTTCCAACTGTCTTATTTCATCGAATTTACCACGGTAACGCAGTTTCCCTTCCCGAAGAGATATCCTATAAACATTTTTGTATGAACATAAACCCCTTTCCGCCCAAAATCTTATCACCTTCGCACAGATCACTTAACCCATTTGATGCATACACACGATCACTTTATGTATAGTCATTTTTCCTTACTAGAACCAACGAAGTTACTTTTAGGATACCTAAACGGTATGCGGCTGCTGAGCACAATAAGTAACATCTGCAGTCACCATTCACAAGTATAACATGCCTCTGCGTCCGCAAATTTGAACCACGAAACTTTTAGACATTAACTGGACTACTTTTCTATCTAGGAACCTAACAGTCCCAAAACTCTTCGAATTCACTTTTACATGTAGTACGCATCCCACATGCAATACTGAACATACAGGTACGCACATACCCATATGTATTTCTAACCTATGAACAAAACATTGCCCTTACACACTTCATATATATATATATATATATATATATATCAATACCATCGCTTTAGATCATTGTCAGCAGGCATGTGTATGTATTGCGCAAATGAACGATTACTTTCATACACGCCACACCTCTTCATGCAACCACGCCCTTACACTTCCACGGAATTTATTTGCCGCCTATTTATATATATGTATACATATATCAGTCAACATACATACCTATATACGTATATATATATATGCTGAGGCTGATGTTGCATTCTTGCTGCTTCTTCACCGCAGTTGGGCTAAACCAACTTACACTTAAACTAGGTCTTTTTCAGCTGGATAAATTTCATTCCGCTTTATTTGGTTTGTTCTGCCTCCCTGAATAATGTTCTATTAACTGGCCACGTTGCTTACACTAATTGCGCTTATCTTCGGTAATTTTGTTGCGTTTGTAGCATTTTAAGTAACTTGTGGACATTTCTTACTTATCACGGATTTGTTGCTGACCAACTTACTTCATATGGTAATTTAGCGAAGAGTTATGCCACCGTATCTGTATGCATTATTGGATTTATTTTATTTCAGCTTGTCGTTTAAATTGAATGGCTGTAGTTTGCTATCCCTGGTATGGTTGCGCTTGATGTGTATGTTGACAAGGTGCCTACCTGTCTATTACCCACTACATCGTTCCTACTGGCTCCAGGAGACAGTTGGTCGTTGCTGGAGGGGACGGGGTGCACGGTTCTTGTGGCCGTGCTAGGCTCAAAGAGCGGTTCCATGCACTCAGTGTGGAGCGGACTACGGTCCAGCCACCGCCTTGTGTGCGGTTGATTCCCCAAATACAGCGTGCTTGTGTTTGCCTGTGAAGGAGTGTGGGCCGGCTCCGTTGATGAAACGTGGTTCCCATCCGCATGCCTCCCGGTCTTATTCCTTCGGGTTTACACTGGATATGGGGTATGTGGTTGGAGCTGTGGGTGGTGCAGCGCAAGCCATCCATGGTCCCTCTGTAGGCGCAGGCGTCCTGTGGCTTGCCACAGTGACAGGCAAATCCGAAACCGGATGCCGCCAACCATATATATATACTTTGCGTGTGTAAGTAGTCGCATATTGACATATTTATACACACAGGAACACATAATTATAAACCTCACCATACCCACACAGCTTCATAATTCCCCGTTTACACACGCCTTCGCATAACTTCCACCTAACACAAAACAACTCCAAATGTATGCCAATACTGACAGCCACCACTAACATATTACAACATACCTTATCATAAAAATATATAGCTATATATGCATATACATATATTGCTTGCCAGAAGGAACAAGTTTATACACACACAGACCGCTACCTATCGATTTAAATAAATAAGTAAATGCTATATTCACTTGCAGTGCGAGACACGCCTATGTAGGCATGATTATGTTAAAGATGCAACTAAATGTCGGGGAATGTATAAAACATGGTGCAAGTTAACCATGAACATTGGAGCTGAGAGTTCATACATGGATGTGGAAGTGCAATGATTCTGGTCACCATTTCGCTTCCACGGTGACCACTTCCACTGGTAACTTCCACTGTAAAATAGTTGGTACTTACAAACCATATGCCATACATGGACACTCAAATATTTCGGAAAATTAACAATCCGTGCTAGCACTTATTTCATTTTACAGAAACTTATCGATGCCGTTCCTATGCGACTTTTCATATTCAGCTTATTTTGTAAACACTTGCATACAGTTATATGCTAATATTTCCACTTTTATACGACTTCGCATTTATGCACAGCACGGTACAATTTTTAGCTTTTCGGTGATCCTGACCTCATTATGTACACCTTCCGCAAGACAACCGCCTATTAAATCCAATACTTTTAAAGAACTTAGAACCCAGCTGTCCTGATGAGCAGGGAGTGGCTAATATTTGTACTGACAAATTGGCCTGAAGGGGCTTTGTGTCCTGGTACGCCAGGCTAAATTGTGTTGCTTTCATAACAGGATATGAGAGAGGGATATGTGTCGCTTTGTGCATAAGTATGTACAAGAAATTGTATTTGATAAGATTGATTAGTTGTGGTTTTGGCGCTGTTTTATGTGAGGTTAACTGGAGGAGGTCTAATTGGTTATCGAGCGCTATGTTGGATGATACTGCTATTTCTGCCGTATGGTCTGCGAGCGCTATAGAAGCTGGGAGTAAGTGGAAGAAGCTGTTCGCAGCTTCCAATTTGAGACTGCCTGTAGTTTTTTCAAATGTCGTACGTATACTGCGAAGCAACATGATAAGTACTACTCGGTAACTCGACTTTTTGGAGTACAATACTGATCGACCTTTTAAGCTGCAATATTGTGGAAAACATTGTTCGAATAAACACTTGTAACGGAATTTGCCTATTGTCATAGTTCCTCTGATCCAAGGTATCTTGGATCGATTAAAGCGATTTTGGTGAGAACGGCTTTGGCACTTACTGGTAAGTTCTCCCCGTTTTCCCACTGTTAATCCCATTTTGCACCCAGTGTTTGCCTTTTTATTGAGGTCGGTTAACTATTGTATACTTGTTATAATTCTACTCTGATTTCCGCTATGTCGGTCTTGCAAAGCACCGTGGCTGTTGTTCCTGTTGGCTTGGACTCTGAGCTTATCGCACTTAGTGACTATCCAAGCTGCAATATACCAGTAACTGACGGTTCCGGCGGTATGCAGGACGATAATTGCAACCGATGCTACCACCAGCTTTGTGCGGACCTAAATACCGAGCCGTACGTAGAGCTAGCCGCCAGCGAAAATTTGCTTTACAGTTGTGCCAATAGCTGCAGCCTTCGGCCAAGCCGCGCGGCCTTTTGTACCAGAGACGTATCTTTTGATACCCGGCTGCGAAATGTAGGGCGTTCGTTCTCAATGCTCTCAGATCCTTGCCTTAAGACTGAGCTGTTCATGACGACGCTTCCGGTCTCCAACAACGTAGACTTGATCGCTTACACTGCAGCTCAACTTGTGGCACCAATCATTATGTCACCCGTCCAAATGGCTACCGACCAAAAAAATGAAGCTGCTTCGGACGTCGTATCTAAAGCTACCCTTGCGACGCCAAAATGCTGGTTCACATGTCTCTTCGACTAAAGCGGAAGAGAGCCAGGAAACCCCGTTAGCACTCTGCTAAACAAGAAGTTACAGTTGCCTAAGCATCGGAAACCAGCTGTGTCGTTACTTGTCAAACCGTCTGAAGGTTGTGCGAGGGCTAAGGTTCCAACATGCACTTCTTGTCAGCCGAAGTTACCGGATATCTCGGTTCTCACCGAGAAGGCATGCTACGAAGGTTTAGTTGACACTGATCGAAGAGAAAAGCTTCACGGGAGCCTGTTCCCGTCTTCAAAAAAAATCAGACCAAATGTGCCATAAAGTTTTTCGGTGGAATCGATGACCCGAAAGCCTAAGACATTGATGATGGAGCGAAAAGCACGCTGCTGCTGCTACCTCTTCGAAGGGAATAAAGACAGCCCCAGCTCCAGTAATAAAGCCACCTACGCCAAGTGCGGAATCAAAGACCCGTTGGGCTAATACACGCCGTCGTGGGGATTATTTCACTGATAGTAGTGTTATATTCCGTTACGCGGCTGACTCTAATGCTGTCCTTCCTGCTGAGCGCATGTCGAACGACCTTCAATGGTTTAAATTGTGTAACGAAGCTTCCTCCGCCTGTTATTCCAGGCGTTACTATCAGGAAGCTGATTTGTCTGGGGAACCTCCCGGGTACTGTACCAAACCCACGACCGTGGCTACTTCGTGTGGTACTCTCTACCCCGGAGGAAATCAACGCTTTCATGCGGTTTCCGTTTATGCTGAAAGGTACAAATATTAGAGTACAGCCGGACCATCCGCTGCCCGATGTGCTAAAATTAAGCGAGGCCATCAAGGACCGCAAAAGCAAGCGCGCGGCCGGTGAACAAGGTCTCCGGTTAGTGGGTGTTCGCGTGGTCAGCCGGCGATTCTTTTCCGCCCTACCACTGCCCATTCTGGTAGCGCACGACTCAGGTCTGGATTTAACGAATACGTTCAGATAGTGCTAAGTAATGTGAGCAGCCTAAGGAATAAGGTGTACCGCAGATGTACCGCTGCTGTTCTCTATCCATGTGAATGATCTACCCGCGAAGCTTGAGGTACCATCATTGCTATCAGATAATGAGCTGAAGCTGTGGAACATTGTTGATGTTCCTGGCGGTTCCGCGGCAATTCAGCGAGCATTGAATAAGCTTTGGGACTGGTCTACATTATGGTTACTGCCTATAAATCAGGCAAGGTGCTCCGTTCTTCGAATTGTAGGCAGTTGTCCTCCTACAAAGTACATGGTCGGTGGGGTCGAACCCCCGTGTATCTGGCCACGTTGACTTAGGTGTCGTACACTCTTCGGCTTTACACTACGGAGACAACTGAAAGCAGGCCGCAAGCAGAGGTTGCCGCATCTTGTGGTTAATCCGACGTTTTTTCGGAGTCTTGTTGGGCAGCATCTTTAGGAGACTGTTCTCGGCTTTCTTTCGGCGTCATCTGAAATACTGCGTCCAGGCTTGTCCGCCCTGCCTCCTCCGGAACAAAAAGGAGCAAGAGCGGGTTAGTCGAGGGTGTACGGGCGCGGACGTACCCCGAGCGTCTACTTAGCTGGGGAATGCATCAATGCACCACCGAAAGATTAGAGGAGACCTAGTCCTAATCTACCTTACCTTAACTGGAAAGATTGGTCCAGGTTTATCTGGGCTAGTCAGTCCCGCTAGATTGTCTGTTCGACGCGGTCATTCCTTGAAGCTGAGAAAACCGCGGTCCGATCGGATTGGGGCGGAAATCTGGCTGTCACGCAGAGTCATCGAGCGCTGGAACATGCTTCCGGAGTGTTATCGAGGAAGCTACGGGTAAGGGTTTGAGCGGCAATTTGACCCTCTTCGGGGCAACACCAAACCTTTCCATTTTCCCGAGTAACCCATATTCGTACTTCGATTTTTCTTTCGCTACTTTTCTTCATGCATTGGTATTATTTCCTTATTTCAAGTGCACTTTCTTATTCTGTACCTTCGATTTCTCTTCCTACCCTTTGCTTCCTTCACGTGACTGTCACAGCAGGGACTGCTAGGGCAGGAAACGTGGGCATTAACTGGTTGGCCGTGGTGCGATGCGGGTGTTCCGTTCCAGATCCATCAATAACTGGGAGCACTTCATCAATTCCTGGCTCAGCGATCCACCCAAGTTGAAACACTCACGGGATTCTCCTATCGTTGCAGTCCCATCTCAACCTGAACAATTTGAACTTGCACAAAGTGGTAAGAAGGTCGCTTAAGACTTTCCTTACCGGTGTGTACCATTTCGGTGCGTACATCCGACATGTAATGGAATAGCCGGGAACCGGTAAGTTACACAGATATTGGAAAATAGGTCACTGAGTTCACAGATTTCGTGATTGCGGCTGTCGTTGAGAGGGCAACTGTATGAGCGGTGCAAATTCAACTTGCAGCACACCCATAGTTTTTGAAATGGTAAGCCATGGCTGTATCCCAGCAACCGATGTTTGACTGTTGAGCAATAGTCCGAGGTGTGTTTGTTGATGGACACACTTAATGGAAACCGTGACATACGCACTCATGTGTGGAGGACCTTTGGACGACGGATGACGAAGGCGAACTTATAGTACGTGAGGCGACGACACATGCGTAAAACAGATGGAGAGGTGTTTCAGGTGGTGCGTTTTCTGGAATAGCTTGGCAAGTGTCGGGTGAATAGGAATGATGATCAAATAACGTCGGTGTATTTTGCGCCCCGAGCATGGGATGCTTGGTGAAGCGATACATTGAGGTGCTGTTGGCGGACGCAAAACACCAAAGCAACTGTGGTTGGTACATCCTGTGGCAGTGCAGGTTGGTGGACTTCACTGTCGTTGCGATGTCCTTCTTCCAAGCTGTTTTGCCGAAAGAGACATCGGACAATTAAAAGGAAGCAGTGGAAGCGACGCTTGGAATGATTCCTACCACATCCCGGGCACGGACGATAGCTATGCATAAATGTGCTGCTCAAGTGGGTGCCGTTCAATCTCTGTACCCCCAGGCGCATCTGGTATTTTGTCGAATTCATGCAGTGCGTGACATTGCTAGACCTCGCTCACACCTGCATGATGCGTCACCAGAGAATAAGACACTTCTCCGGCAGTGCTTGCATAAATTGTTATATACCAGAGATAAGGAATATTGCGTAAAACCATTGCAGGCTATAGAGGTGCGGGATGATATGAGCAGTTGATGCGCACTTGCTTGGCCTTTTCTTCCTCATGGGCGGCGCGCCAAATGCGAAAGGTGTGCAAATTTGGTTGCTTCACAACAAGTAGGGTGGAGAACGAGAACCAACAGCTGAAGCGAGATTATCAGTAGGTAGCACGCGCGTACGCACATCCTCGTTGCGGACACCTCGTTGGCATCGGGCAGTAGCAATGCTTTCTAGACAACCATGATCAATGATTTGTAGACACCTCAGATCTTCAGACGGAAGGGGCCAAGTCTGACTACCATAAGTCAGAAGGACCGTTTATGTGGCCTTGTATACACGACCTTTTAGACAAAGGGAACGTGCCTCCTGTCGGGAAGGATATCGCGTGTTACAGGAGGTAGCTCTGGCCGTTGAACTACGTGCGCCCACGTACGGTTCTATGTGCCCATGTTTGCTGATGCAGGTGCCAATATAGGTGATTTGCTACTACACTACTAGAAACACTGCTATTGTCGCTCTGCATTATGACTGGCGCTGCTCCAGCACCTGCCACAGTGAATACCTGATCTATACAGACATGTCCTGGGCGGAAATCGGTCCGCTCTGCCCTAATCAGACATCCACGTTCCACAGTAAGACGACGAACGAGAATCGAGGCAAGAGATTTTCTCACAACCCGGGGTACGCTAATAACCATGTGGTAAGTCTCGTCTACGCGGCTGCCCTTCTTGTATATTGCGCTTGCTACTTTATTCAATTTTAAGTCTGAGCTCAATTTCGATCAATGAACATGAGTGCTTGCCTAACCTAATGACCAATAAAGAAGAGTGACCGATGCTCGAAAAGGATGACGCCAACTAAAATTGAGTTCATTGTTTCACAACGTGTGCTGCCCAACGCTAAAAGCCTTTTGTCACTCTCTGGTTCCACCGTCGTCTCTCGTCACGCATGGTCTCGATAACACTAGGTCTCGCCCTACTAATTTTCTGGCTTTGCCGATTGACTGGTGTCTACTACTGTCCAGCCGGGTATTTCGTACGCGGAGTGAGACCGGGGCCTTAGACCGCTGAGACACTTCATGATTTTGAACGTCTCTGTTAAGTCACCTCATTCTGCCTCCTTAGTGAAAACAAGTCTAAGTTACCCAACTCATCTTCACACTATAATCCACGCTGACCTATTATTCCAGTAGTCTTTGCACATTCTCAATGCAAGTAATACCTTTTTGTAGGTGTGGTGTCCATACATGAACGCAGTATTCCAGATGTGGTCTGACCAGCCCATTACACAAGAGGTGAATGACCTCCGGCTTGGTACGACGCAGAACTCTCCTGAGACGAAAAACCTGCGACATTTGTCCTGCGCTGCTATGCGAGCAACGTCCGCCATGTGTCCTCCGCCATTCCCATATCTGGCCAAGCTCATAAGTAAGTTTGCGTGGCGTTTCTTCCACCTTTCTCTCAATAGACTGGAACGCAACCGACTACCTGTTCGCCGCTTGTCGACCGCCACCATTATCCTCCTGCTCGACTGTGGCAGAGGTCCTAACTGGTAACCCTGCCACAAGTTTCCTCAGCCGCCATAAAGTTCCCGTATGTACCTATAGATTCACCGTTTACTTTTCATTTCCTAGCTTACACATGTTCTACATCGATGCGCACCTCCGTAACATGCCACATTTGTCCTCCTTTACTATGCATGTAACGTCATCTATGTGTCCTCCGCCATTTCTGCACCTGGCCAGATTCACAGTTCAGCTGGCTTGGCTTTCCTGTTACCGTTCCCTCCATAGACTGGAAAGCTACCCACTGCCTGTTCGCCGCCTGTCCATTCCCACCGTTATCCTCCAGTTTGCCTGTGACAGAGGTCCTCACTGATAACTGATGCACGTCTGTCCTTAGCCGCCATGAGCTTACCGTAGGTAGATTTGGCTTCTCTGTTAATTTTTATTTCATAGCTTCTGCATGTTTTCCATACATTAGCACCTTCGTAACCTGTCACATTTCCCCACCGTCTCTATGTGAGCAATGTCATGCATGTGACCTCCGCCATTCCTATTACCAGCAAGGCTCACAAGTCAGTTTGCGTGGCTTTCCTGTAACCTTTCCCCCCATAGACTGAAATGCAACAGGCTGCCTGTTGGCCGCTTGTGCACCGCAACCGTTATCCTCCTGTTTGCCTGTGACAGTGATCCTCACTGGTAACTGATGCACATCGGTCCGCAGCCGCCGGGAAGTTTCTGTAGGTGGATATCGATTCTCTGTTTTTCCCTTCAAAGAATCCGTTTTCTGTCCATACATTCGTACCTCAGTTCACCGCCTACACCGCCCGTTCGTTGCATACACCAGGTGTAAGCGAACCATGTGTGGAATACCTTTCCAGTGCCTCATGTGTCCTTGCCCACAGTGACCGTAGTCCACTCTGCACCGCGCGCCGACCGTGAAGAGCCGGAAACTAACATCCGGTGAGCAGGCATACATAAATACATGTATATTGATATTCTCCAAGGCTGCACACCAACATTTTCAGCTGCTACATCCGCTTCCATGACATCAAACAAGGTAGCGCAACGTTAGCCCCCCTTAGGGCTTACAACAAGGGAAAGCGGAAATGGCCTTCTTAAGGGACCACCATTTTTTAGTGTCTATGCATTGCGGGTGGAGTGAGTCCATGGGCACGCGTATATTAGAATTGATTTGAATGTCGATCACCTCGTCCACCCTTTCCAAGTGGCACACGTATTCACATTTCCAGCTACCTTTCATATAGCAAAACCCTCACTTCACCTCATGCCTATTTCGGTCTCTCAGGTAGGTTGGCAAGTCGTAAAGCCCCATGTACAACAGCCACCAGCTCTCCCCTTACTTGTCTCATACTTTACGGGGTACCATGTCCTAGCTAATCATTTAGCATATTCGTTCACTCTTACACCTAAAGAAAACACCTATACCCCATGACTCAGTGATCCGCCGTGCTTACGTGGCGCTTTGTGTTTGTCCGCAGCATACGCGTGAACACGTTGATTGAAATTGAGCGACTATGCAGTGGTTAGTTTACCTACCGTTTTCCTCACCATTCTCCTACACATGCACTCTCCTTCCATTGCCTTTCTATATCAGTGGACAGTCAGCCGGTTAATTACATGTGCAAAAGCGGTATCCATTATTTCAATGAGGTAGGTATAGAAAAGCAATTTAGGTTAAGTGTTCCATACCTTAGATATTAAAAACCAGGGCGACAGTTATGCACCTACATAAGCATACCTTATACGTAAACCCAGCGATCCAAAGCTCTCCCTTGCCTTATTCATACTTCCCACATGAAGTTCGACTATCACATATGTAAGCATTTACTCTTCAGCTATTTACGGGTTTTGTTTCAGTCGATTTGGTTGGTTAAATCCCCCTACTCAATCCGCCGCCACAGTTCAACCACACCGCCTATCACAGTAAGCCGGTGATTATATACCACGCGCAGTTCCAAGCACGCAAATCCAACATTGTGAAATCCGAGAATATATGACACGGTGAAGGGTAATTTTGATAACGGTTTCCGTAACAAAGGGGAAAAGCTATACAAATAGGAACCCCTTCGCGAAGTCTTCGAGATAACATAACCGTAAGGCCATTCGCTGAACCACAGTCGTTGTAAGGCTTTGTATATGCGAGCGTCATACCATCTTTCGTAGGACAACAGGGCATACACACAGAAAGAAACAACCGAAATCTACAGACCCCTGTAGCCAGCTCTGAGGAAGTATCGCTGCATAGATGTGCACCAACCCTATAAACCTGCATATGCAGGGCATGACAAACAGGCTGTCACCAATAAGGAAATTATAAAGTAACATGTATATGTTCAGGCTTTCCGCTACGCCTATATAACTACACTTTTAAATCGCCTTGGAGGTTAGTTCCTTAGCAAGCCACACGCCCTTACTTGAAACCGCTATTAAGTTATCTGAATTATTTATTCCAAAGGATAAAAGTTCAACCATATCTCCACAATCACTGTATGTTACGTGGACGGTATCATTCCAAAGCCTTGAACCATCACCAAAAATAATGTTACATATAGGACCGTTTATCCACTTTAAAAATACCTATGTTAGTTATCGGTGGCATTCTACCAACTACGGTGAAGCAAACACATGGATGCAGCATACCCCTCAGTGTAGTGCTTCAGTAACATATCGATGTGTATGTACCCATTTTCATATATACATAAATATGTATACATTCTAATAGAATTACCCATATACATAGGCTTGTGCAGACATATGTAAATATATACATAAATAATTATGACCGCACAGTTAACTGTGGACCTTTATAAATTTTTAAATTGAATAGTCCGGTGCACGTAGGTCTTGTTCCATATATATATATATATTTATATTCAAACCATTACTGTCACCATCATATCTCAGTAAATGTTTAGATATAGCTATAAATATACATATATTTATGCATACCTGCAGCAGTATATATACATACATCTTGAATTATATTTGGTATTTGCCTTTCTTTTACATTTGCATCCTTGCATACATTCAATTACATGTCATTAAATTTACAAATACACTTAGCTTATAAATGACACTTCACAGCTACCAGCATTACCCAGTAGCTTCGTGCATTTGATTGATGCATTAAGCATACGTTTCAATAATCATTTACATTGCCATCCTTCACTAAAATTCCCCAGCCCCACTAACACTTCCGTAAATGTTCCCCTTATTGGACCATACAACACTTCATGATATCATGCCTTCCAACAACAACTTACCCCTGCAATACAATTATTGGTTCTTCTGTTTCTGCATTACCAGTACGGCAACTTTGGACCACAAGCGCCGTCTCTTTCATCCTGAGTTCAAAAATACAACCTATCCAATATTCGGACAGAAGATATGGATACCCCATATCCAAGGAAGTAACTTACATTTACTAGTTGCTTCATGCAAGCATTACGTTTGCATACATGAATTATTTCATTAACACTTAGGTGCTACATAAAACATCCGTTCACACTTCACTTGTATTTACCATTGCATGCTTTCGATTACGCCGTGACCTTCAACTACACCTGTAGTCATCACTTTAATTTATCATAACGGTTTTCAAAAAGCAAATTCATATACCATTATCTTTTATTTCCCCTACCGTACTACCACCAGAATAAAGAATATGCTATGCAGCCACTCAAACTATTTTGGATGTCACCGAAGACAATGGACGCGAAACCCTTTCCAGCCTGTACAGAAATTGGCCCTTCCCTGATGAGCAAAATTCCGCCATTGGCGGAATCGACGTTCCCGGCCTAACCACATCATTTAATCTTTATGAATTCGTTCGCATGTCACGGCCTACGAAATGCCTCATATATATACATATGTATACATATATTATCAACAGTTTATAAGATAGACATAGAGACCGCGAAACCCATGCAACGAAGTAATAAGTACAGAGACCACAACATAAATAATGTAGCTTGCAAAAAGTTTTGTATCGTCTTTTCATTTTTCTTTTTGTTTGTTTTCTCACACGCTGTTTTATCGTACTTTACTTGTTTAATAGTTGCGATCTAAATCAAGCAAAGCAAGACGAATATTTGTACACATTTTCCATTGAGCCCGGTTTTGCGTCATCTCCGAAAGTGTTTTTAGCCAGCGGTGCTCTTCCTGTTTGATCCCCAGCCCGGAAGGCGCACGGGACTTACCACAGCCACTCATTGCTTTAATTGTTTAGCGCCACGTGATAGGCTGCCCCGCGAGATTTCTTCCAGCATGGTCTTAAGCAAGCGAAGAGAGTGCGTCGGCGCAGCCGTTCGCATGGCAGGCGTAAAACGTGTCGCAGCTACCTCAGTTGGCGCAGCGGTACCAGTCTGTCAAGTGGAAGTCCGTGATACCCAAGACTTGACGTCTAACATCACTGTTGCGTACGTGGTACATCCACCACACACGAGCTATTCTCCGCAGACATCCATTGTCAAAGGTCGAAATCCAACGCGGGTCATTCATACGAATCGGCCAGGACTCACTTCCATACCTCAGCACCGCGCGAACAAAGGCATTTTATACCCTGCCCTTTAACAATAGCGAAACGTCGCGGCGTCGACACAGTCGCCTCAAGTTGGCGAATGCCGACCAGGCTTTGGAGGGAAAACTCTTTCCCAAAGCTACCAACAGCAGCGGCGCAGCTTCCCAGGTAAACAATATTGTCCACTTGTTCAAGTTGCGTACCTTGAGGAGTGAGTGCTGGAGCAGATTGATGACAATCCAGGACCAGGACTTTGCGTTTCCAAGGGGCAAAGGTCATTCCACATTTTGATGCTTCAATTGCCAAGCGGCTTCGTACGGCTTGTGTGCTCTGTGCGTCATCACCAAACAAGCCAATATCATCAGCAAAACCTAAATCGGTCACACGGATGCCAGGAAGAAGCTCTACACCAAAACCCTAAAAGCCCTCGAGAACGTATGAAGGATATACTCGATCGCAACATTGAAGAAAAACGAGGACATGGGGCAACCCTGTCGTACACTGCTAGCGACGGCAAACGAGAAGAGCGCTTACCATAGGTCCTCACTTTACCTGTGACATAGCAATATAATGCTCGAGGGATAAAGATACACTTTTCGGGTGCTCCCTGCTTTTCTAAGCAACGCCATAAAGCTGGCCGCTCAAATGGGTCGAAAGCGGCTCGGATGTCCAGAAAAACAACGATTGTAGGCTGACGGTAAAGCTGACGCTTTTCAAGGAGCTGGCGGAGCGTAAACAGGTGGTATATATACCCTCGACCGGGGCGGACACCAGCCTGTTCTTCACTGGAGTACAATGGTTTATCGATCAACTACTTAAGGGGCTCGACTTGGTCTACGCCTACATTGACGATATACCTGTAGCCAGTTCCAATCATGATGAGCAGCTGTCACACCTGCGAACGCTTTGCACAGTACGGAGGTACGATCAGTATTGACAAGTGTGTTTTTGTCTAAATTTCTGTTGATTTTTGGCTACCCAATTTACTTCAATTCATTGGTCCACCTCCGGAGAAAACACAAGCAATTGCAAATTACCCATGCCGCAATCGTTCAAAAGTCTCCGTCTTTTTCTCGACAAGGTGAATTACCTTAGCCGTTTCGTACCAGATTGCTCTGCGCTACTGCAGCCAATGACCGATCTACTTAAAGGCAAGTCGCGGAAATATGCGCCCACTGAATAAACTATTCATGCATTCGACAAGCTCAAGCACGAGTTGTCCAACGCTACTGCGCTTAGTAATTTGAGAACTGATGTTGACACCACTCTCATCCTCAAGACTGGCGCCTTGCAGACCGCCGTTTGGGCTGTGCTCCATCAGGTAGGCAACGGTCAACCAGAGCCGCAATCCTTGTTTTCTTGAAAACTTTAGCCAGTACAGACGCGATACAGCACCTTTGGTAAAGATCTTTTAGCTATCCGCCTCGCTGTCAAACAGTTTCGGCACAGGCTTGAAGGTCGCAGGTTTACCATTTTTACAGACCATGAATCACTGGGCTTTTATTTCCGTGGGTATTCCGAACTGTACTCCCCAGCGAACTTTGTCATTTGGATTATACAGTTTTTGACCGACATTGGCCATGTTACTGCTACTAGTAACCTGGTTGCCGATGTCATGCAGCGTAAATGTCTTCAAAAAGTTTCAAAGCAGCTGATCAACTTATAATACATAGCAAACCATCAGGATCCTGAGTTGGTGCAGCTGAGATCAAACCCATCGATCAAAATACCACAGTTGCCAATCCCTAACGCAGAATCCAACATTTACTGTGATAATTTTACCGGCAAGCCCCAGCCTTCTCTCCCTCAGAAATACCGCCGAACTTTCTATAACCATCTGCATGGAACCTCACCCCCGAGCATCGGAGGCACCGTCAAGCTGCTTACTGACCGCTTGTGTTATAATCTCACAAGCAGCACTTCCGAAATTAACACTTTACTGCTCTGCAAACCTTCCAGCCCAACCGAAGGGAAAGCAAAACGCCAATGACTTCGACAAAATAACATATTAATCGCTGTCAGTCTACAATGCACAACAACCGCGGACCTTGGCTGTTTTTATAGGTCTCTCACTGACCTTTGCTTTCAAGAATTAGAAGATCAGCTACTAAGGTAAGTGGTTTCCCATGCCTTGTGCCGAGATGTCAGATGGATTTTAGTCACGCGCAGAAACTAGCGCCTTCCGGAACTTTCGCAAGCTGTGCGATAATCGTTAATAATCGATTAATCGCTAAAATAGTGGAGTTTCTAGGTAATGTTTTCTTTCTCCAGGATTGCTTTATTTGGTACAACATGCGCTCCGAAATTCAGCAGTGGGTCAGGCACCGTATCAATCGCCAAACCAGCAAGGTCCACCGCCACACGATTGCCGTCTCGGTTCGTGTGCTCCTCCCGACGCTCCTTTCAAACATGTTCATCTGGACATCGTTAGATCTTTGCGCACATTCTATGGTTTTGTCTTCTTATTGTTATTTTTTGAGTGCGAAAGTTGAAATGGTGCATTTCCGTTGCGTTCCATCTTGTTATGCCCTGACTTGCATACAGTAGCGATTTGGCCCCTTTTGTGTTACTTCAACGTAACTCATTCCTACTAGGAACTCGTGTCTTCCGTTTTTGGACCTTTGTCCAACACATTTTCCACCGTCGTTTGTCGTGTTCACGTTTCTCCGTTTTTGCGTATATACCCGTGTGTTTACGTGTTTTTATGTCTATCATTTACAAAATGGTCAGTAAACGTCGCGAGCATCCCATAGTTGTCATGAAGCCGGGAAAATCCCTTGCGCCTGCGACCGCCAAGGCTGGTCCACCCCAAACACAGGAGTGCAAAGTTATACCCTCGGATCCACTAACTGATGCTCTGCAACAAGTTTCTACCCTCGAACTGCAAGCAAACGAGCTGAAACGTCAAATTGTGACTATGCCGGTGATCCATGACAAGCTCACAACTTTTCTCCACTTAACCAAATACCAAAGTCTAGAACTTTTGTCAGGTATATTCGCAACTGGTGAACTATTGAGCAATATCGCGCACAAAGTCAGTGAACGCATGCGCTGCGCCAACAATGCTATTGTACTCAATGCACAAGACAAATCGCCTCTCAAGGAAGTGCTGCATGCACTTTTCGAAGCTTGTTAAATGCCACATGGTTGTTGAACAGCCACTCGTTTGCGTAAGATCCCTTGCCGACCTTGCCCAATCTTGAGCACGTTTTGCAACCACCACCTCGCTGCAAGATGTACTGACGTCCGATTTTTCCTAAGACATATGCCTAATATCGGGCCAACCTTGACAAAACCGGACATAAAATCGCTTCAGAGGTCTATTCTGTCTAATTCAACATTAACCAACAGAACAACTCAAACAACACCACCTTCGGGTGTGCAACTGCCTAATACTCATCTAATTGAAACTCGCACCGCTTGTTCTTCGATGGTTTATAAGGTGGATATGGATTTAACACAAGGACGACAATTAAACCCCGCCGTACTAGAGCCATCTCGGAACAAAGGACGCACTAATAGCATCGGAACTGGTACTGTTTCAAGGCCAGCAACAACCAGCGCAGACGTGGACACAACACACCGTCAGCGTTCATTTAGCCTGTCAGACATGTGTGACACGGAAGCAGAAATTGAGAGCCTTGACTACTTGTCGTCTTACACTCCCCTTAATAGTGTCATAAAAGACTCAGCGCAATCTCTCACTGGTCCTACTCCAACGTCTAGCAACCCTAACCGACTATGCTCGATCGTTAAGACTCATCGGTTTCTATCAAAGCCACAACAGTAAAACAAAGGTACAGCACGCGAACGTTCCAACCTGGCCAAGACAAGCCCCTGTGGTTACCGACTAAGCAAACTACCCAGTCGGTTCGCACGGACATATCGAAACTCTCACCCCTCGTTCTGGGATGAAGCCTGCAAATAAGACAAATACACTGAAACAGCCAGTCGACAGAAATACCTACTCAACACCCCAAACCCTTACTTCGTATGTCAATTCCGAGCAAGTCGGGTTTCGCTGCTGGTCGAGCCACACTGTCACGCAGACAACGAGCACATAGATACTTTAACACTATGAGTGGCACAAACACCGCACCACCTCGGCCTTCTGAACCCAACGAAGCTGTAATTCGACCACCATGTGCGATAACTCCGCGAATCGCCCAAACAGCTCTCCTATCCCCATTTTTATGGAACGCAGCAAGTTGCGGACCCAACCCAAGCATGCCTAGAGCAAGCGACGAAGCTGCATCACTTAACCCGACTACTGGACAAGGTGCAACTGACGCTGTCCAGTTTGCTTCAGCCAGCTGGACGACGTCTTTGCTCCACTGCACTATACCTGCTCACGTGCCTTATCCCACAATTCAAATTTATGCGCACCCGAATTCATCTTACTCTCCTTTTCAAACTACTGCCCCTGACCACCGCCAGCCTCTTACCTTATCTTCCGCAGGGCCATCACTCTTGCACCTAAAAGCATGATTACAACAAGCGTAACGACTCGTATACAATCCTACTCTTCAATGCTCGATCTATCAAAAATAAAATGCACCTTGCCATTCTCATACTTCTGTCTAGTCCGCACGCGGTGCAGTTAACTGAAACCTGGCACGCAACTGATACGCCTGATGCTCCGCTGCACGTTCCTTGGTTTGTAGCGGCTCGACGAATGCTACACAAAAAAACTGTAGCCCGGTAAGACAGAAGACGGCGGGATTTAAAGATTGTCTTGAGAAAATAGCTATGTACAATAGCTATGTGAATATAGCTTGAGGACAATGGAAAATAATGGTGTAATAAGTAACACCACGTAGGAGCGCAACAGCCGGCAACGCGCAGGCAAGATGGCGGTCCAGGTTCAAAATTGCAGTCCAGTATATATAGGCTTGGGATGGGTGCAAAGTAAAACAAAATGTGCACAAGTCTGAATGTGATGTTTGATGGGGTAAAATGTCATGGTCACTACACAGGCCTCCCCCTAGAAGGCCGAGGGACGAGGACTTCGATCGCTGTTGGCTGGCAAATGTATAAAGGCAGAATCACAGGAGCTCGGTTGTATTTGGATTATTTAATCTGCTTGTGGATTGGGATGCATCGTCGGTGGGCCGTCACAGCGGGCACACCGGACTACAAAAAAACTGGCTAAGCCAGAAAAAGGGCCGGTAGGACCTTTCACCGCTGCTGAAAGACGGTGCGCTTGGGAGAGATCACTCCCCTCACCGCATTCCAATCCACTGCCACAACGAAGCTGAAATCCTGTTCGTACCAGCGAGCCGTGGTGGGGACCAAAAACAATGAGCCAAGCACACGAGCAGCCAAAGCCAGGACGGCGAGCCAGACAAACGACCAAGGCGAGCCAAATTGAGCCAAGAAAACCACGATCCAAAGGCCAACGTGGGCGGGCGAGACGACAAAGCGTTGGGGGTAGACCAAGGCATCCAACCGACCAAAACAATTGAGGAACAGCCAACCATTGAACGGACGGACCCAAACGTGCCAGCCTTATGACTTTACCTGATAGATGGGGAAAAAACTCGGGGAGACAGATTCAGATATTTACGGAAAAGCATAATACAAATGATGAGAGAAAATGAAAATGATTCATGAGGTGTGGATGAATTCGACAAAATCGGAGAAACGAACGGGTTTACGAACTCTTCTACCGTGACTGGTATTAGTTTGAGGCGAATCTGGTGACTGGGATTGTGGTGGAGCTGAAAAGCTGGGCGTCGTTACAGGTGGCCCTGTAGATTGCGTTAAGGTCGATGACGAGTCGAGGGCATAAACTAAAGGTTTGTGGTCGTTAAAGACGGTAAAGCTTCTGCCCTCTAGAAAAGGACGAAAATGACGGATGATACCAAGTTCGAGCATGTGCTCGAATTCCGCCTTAGCGGCTTTTAGCTCATCAGGGGCGAGACGTCGTGGCCGTGCAGAAACCGGTGGGCCACGGGTTCGTATATGATGCGTAACGCTAGATGCGACCGGAAGCGTAGCGTCAGCTGTATGGACCAGCTGCGGAAACTGTCTGAACAGATCTAAAAATTCCTTATCAGCTTCAGGCTGAATGTAAATGGGAGTGACAGAAACACAAGGTGTGCGAACTCCACATGTGAAAAGCTGGGTCTTTTTGTCAACGAGTTTGCGATGACGCGTATCGACGAGAAGATCGAAGTGTTGGAGGAAGTCGATACCCAATATAGCAAACGGAACAGCAGCGATGGTGAAAATCCATCGAAAGGGACGTCGTAGTCCGAGGTCAATGGTAAGGGAGCGTTGACCGAAGACTCGGATAGCGGTGTCGTTAGCGGCACGCAAGTTGGTTGTCTGTGGCTTAGTCGCGTCGCCTGGAACCGGTGGGATCACGCTAACTTCCGCCCCGGTATCAACCAGGAACATGCTCCCGGTGTTCCTATCAACGATTTTGAAGAGGCGACTTGGACGACTTCGGCCGACGGCGTTCGTCGCCAATACGTGTCGGCCTGTCCTTTTTCTCGTTACGGGAAATGAGCATGGTTTTATACAATTTCTAGCGGAACTTCCAAAACGTGCGTGGTAACGGCAAATTGGGCGTCGTGTTCGTCTTCCAGATGGGCTAGGGGAACGGGATGGAGAATCCCGTTGGTGCCGATGTAACTTTAAGCTTTGAACTTCTTGCCGTAGTGCGGCTATCTCTGTTAAGAGCTCACCAGTGGAAGGTGGAATAGTGGTGTCGATGGTTTGGACCGAAGGGTCAACAGTGAAATCTACGTCAGGTGAGCGAACAGAACTAGACGACGGACACAGTGGTCCGGTGAAGCGATCCATCATATCATCAGCAATATCTGCAACTTCTGACAAAGGCTGCGACTTCGCAAGCGATAGCATAGCTTGTACATTTTCAGGCAAACGCTGAAGCCATAACTCTCGAAGCAGCGACTCGTCCATATGCAGTCCTTGAAGAAGGCCACGCATCTCTAGCAATAGCGCGGATGGCTTACTAGAACCTAGTTGTAGACCAGTAAAAAGTTTATGCAAGCGGGACTTCTCGGAGGGAGTAACACGCTTTATTACAGCGTTCTTGAGCAAAGTATAACGGTCGGGAGAACGACATGTAATAATAAGATCGCGTAGCGCTATAGTAATATCAGTTGGCAGGCGTGTGAGCAAGTGGTTAAACTTTGCAGAATCGCTAGTGACATGCTTAGACGTAAACTCAGCTTCTAAAATCATGAACCATAAAACGGGATCTTTTTCAATAAATGGTGGAACTACCAGAGATACCGCTTGCACACACTGTGAGTCCTCACACTTTTTAGAAACTGAGGCCATGATTTGCGTGAAAAAACCAAAGAAATGGAACGAACTCACCGGAATGCGATTGGGGTCACCAATTATGTAGCGGCTCGACGAATGCTACACAAAAAAGCTGTAGCCCGGTAAGACAGAAGACGGCGGGATTTAAAGATTGTCTTGAGAAAATAGCTATGTACAATAGCTATGTGAATATAGCTTGAGGACAATGGAAAATAATGGTGAAGCAATAAGTAACACCACGTAGGAGCGCAACAGCCGGCAACGCGCAGGCAAGATGGCGGTCCCGGTTCAAAATTGCAGTCCAGTATATATAGGCTTGGGATGGGTGCAAAGTAAAACAAAATGTGCACAAGTCTGAATGTGATGTTTGATGGGGTAAAATGTCTTGGTCACTACAGGTAAAGGACTTCTTGTAACGGACGCATTAATCAACAGTGCGGCGGTTGTCGTATATACGTCAGCAATGAATTTTACGCCTCACCTTTCCAAGCCATACTATTTGGAAATGCCGTAGGTTGTGCCTGGATTCAGGCCATGGGAGGCCAAGTTGACATTCTGATAGGCTGCAGTACATGTAGCCTATCAGCACATCCACAATGCGATGGGTTGTAGAAACCCATCGTATCCGACTAGTAATGGAGCTGACGAATTAGCTAAGCTCTTTCACGAAGTTTCATTTTACCCGCCCGCCATAAAATCATCGGCGGAGACTTCAATACTTTCTACATCTCGTGGCTTACTCAAGCTGAACAACTCAGGTTAGGGCCTTCGTAGCCACTGTCCTCACACATGACTGGAGACAGCAGCTGCGCGCACCAGCAAGACCGTCCAACAACCTGGACCTAATATGCACCAACGGTAACCTGCATGCAAATGCCAGCGTGTTAGCTAACATTCCGGACAGTAAGCAGATAGTTGTGAGACTATCATTCAAGCTAGAAAAATGCCGTCACCATGTTAGCCCGGTCTACGCTGCTTTTAGGCGTCGCCAGCGTATGAATTGGGAGGCCTTCTCCTCACTTCTCCGTGCTGTTCCATGGGACACTTTCTTCCTGGCAACTAGTAAGAAACACTGCGACCCGTGAACTTTACAATAAATTCATGATTTGTTTCGATATCCTAGCCCCACTGCAGCGCCCGAGCAGTAGACCTCAATATCCCGATGAAGCCCCTACGCGTTAAGTTACCACTAAGCTTTAGAAAATTCGCTCTCGTTACAAGCACACTAGAGCGTTTCAACTCATAATTCTTATAAACGAAGTGCCAGTGGAATGTAGAAACTCGCAAAGTCATGTACCTACTTTAGCTAAGCGCACGGCGCTGCGCAGTGCGAACAAGGTTAAGTCACTTGTACGACTTACGAAGCATCGCAGTGGCCGCAACGACTTGCCGATTAACTTACCGGTGTTTCCTGATACTAGGGTTATCACTAAGTACCAGATTTGTGCGGGTTTATTAACGCACACTTCTGTGATGCCTTCATCAGCACTAATGTGTTACTGCCAACTACGATTTCAAACTTTACAGATGAGCGCATTCAAGCTATTAATAGCAACCGGAACAATATCAGTCGAGCTCTAATCTTTTTGAAGCTGACGCACAACCCCGGCCCTGGCGGAGTCCCGTCTTCCTTACTATTACACGGATTCCCGGATATTCCAACCGTTCTTCTCAACGTTTTCACCCTCTGCATGACGAGTGAAAGCTACCCAACCAGATAAAAGCATTCTATAGTCGTTCCACGTCACACACGTTGTTGTCGCCAAAATATCGACAACTTTCGTCTTGTAAGCCTCACACCCTTTGCGTTCAGCGTTATGGAAAGGATAGTCAAGGAGGGAAAGCTTTATTTCCTACTACAGCGCAATCTCCTAAATGGGTTCCAACACGGGCTTTGCCGGCTAACCCTTGCCAAACATGCCAGTTTAGCTTTTTGAACTACGTGACACACTCCACTGACTCGGGGCAAGCTCTAGTCATTATCTTCTTGGATATGAAAAAGTGTATGACCGGGTTTCACACAAGGGCCTGCTAACGAAACTAGCTGCAATCGGTGTTTCTAGCCACCTTCTATCTCGGTGTTCTGCTTACCTCTAGCCGAACGCAGTCATTAAAACAAGCTGATACCTCTTATAAAAGACCACCAGTAACTAGCAAGGTATTGCAAGGTAGTGTACTTGGCCTTCTGTTGTTTCTCTTATACATTAATGACGTCTTCCATGTCTTTCGGTACTGTAATCCATATGTTTTGTTGATGACGTCAATGTTGTGTTTTCGTTCGAGCCTAGCTGCAAACAAAATGGCCTCTCAAACATTCAGAACAACATTCGCGCTCTCAAAAATTTGTGCGATATTTGGATACTCGAATTCTCACCAATGAAATGCAATGTTATCTCTTACGGTTGTACTATACGGCACAACACAATAACGCTTAACGGCGCATCCTTAAGTAACAGCTTTACCGTGCGCGACGTCGATGTGTATTACCCTAGCTCGTTAACTTTTCCGAACAAGCAAGCTATATCTCTGCCGAAGCCAGATCTATTATTGGGTATATACTGAAGTCAACAAGCCTGGCTTAGCCTCAGCTCATGCACTAAAAAATGTGAACGACCGATTTTAGGGTACTGCCCTGCAAGTATCTCCGATGCACGGAATTTTGATAGTTTGAGGATCGAGAAATTCCAACGGCCTTGCACTAAGCACCTTCTTGGCCCATCTAGGCACAAATAACAAGGAGGCTGCAAACCGCTTGGCCTGGAGCCTCTGGCTGCGCAGGATTAAAGCCAACCTCATATGCCCCTACCCACTTCTGACTCATGCATAGGCGAATTTTTGCAACCAATGGGTGATACATGTTACCCCATACGCAAAATTCTCACTCGTTCTCTCTCTCTAAGACACGTCGCAACATTCGTTCAAACTTCTTCCGCTTTAGGTATGCGCATGTATGGAACAAGCTACCAGAAATAGGCAGTGCGTCAGAAAATTCAGTGGACTTCTCCGCGGCCTAAATTGACGGAAATTTTGGGCAGCTTTGATGCTGAAGACGAGTTATGGCAATAAGGACCTGCTCACATATAAGACCTGTAACCACACAGCCACCGCATACTCAATTAGACGCAAACTCTCCGGGTCTGGCTGTAATGTAACCTCTTCTGACTAATCTTTTATCTCCTGACTGCTTCAAGGCATCAGCGACGTTAACGATTTAAGCTTGCAGTCCGAGCACTCTGGCCGCATTATCTTCAGATCTCTGTCCGGTATGCTAACTGCCTTTTCATGTAGCTACTTAGCTCCCAAACGGCTTCGTTTCTCATGACCCTTATTACTTTTATTCCCGCATTAATTTAGTAGCATATCATCAGCTTGTTGATCTACCCGGTTTTATCTGAACCGTCTCTTGCTTTCTGACAACTCACGGATTTCTGGGATCTAAATGAGCTAGGCTCTAAAGACGTAATGCACTGTAACTCTTAACTCAAGAGCGCCGCTGATCACGATTCATCCCTTTTATTATATATCTTACTTACTTCGCTCTTCTGCCGACGCTCTCTGTTAACATTCCATCATTGATGATACAGCTTTCTCTGTATGAGCCGACATTCCAGTCTCGCTTCAGTGGTCTCCTGCTTTCGGACTACTGATACCGCACCGATGACTCATCGACAGACGCAAAGGTTTGTTCACAACACCAGCAGATCTTTGTAGGCTTTTCCAACTCTTCCCAATTCTTTGGTACTCGCGCTGTCTATTTGCAATGCTTTTTAAATGGACAGATAATCCTTCGGGTCTGGCAAGAATGTAGCCTCGTCTGACCAACCTCTTACTTCATGGGTACTTCAAGATATACAATACATAAAAGATCTAGGCTTGGCTGTCGCTACACACTCTGTCCCACAGCCTGAGAGCTTCGATCCGAATGTTAACTGCATTTCCTTATAGCCAATTCGACCCAAACTGCCTCCTTCCTGAGGACACTCATTACTTTTATACCCAACCTTAGTTAACGGCCTAGCCTCATATTGCTCGCTTATCCGGTCTCGTCTGAGCGGTCTCCTGCGCTCTGCCCCACCTCAGACTTCTGAGATATAAATGATGTAGTCTCTGCGGACGTAAGATCCTGTAACTCTCACCTCAAAGGCATTGTTGGTCATGATTCATCCGTATCATAATATTCAAGTTCTTTCTTTATATGTACATTCTGCCGATGCCCTAGGTTTGCATATAGACCTAAATTACACGGATTTCCCCCTTAGAGATGACATTCTAATCTCGTCTTAAGGGTCCCTTTCCTTCCAAATACGGTGACCCTATTGATTAAGGATGAGCAGACTTAACGGGCTGCTCACATCACCCCGAGAATATACTTGGCCTTTCCACTTCTCCTCAATAGAGCCTTTTCCTTTTCGCACTCTGTTTGCATTCCTTTTTCAGTTGGACAGATTACTCTTCGGGCCTGGCTCTAATCTAAAGTCTTCTGACTAGTCTTCCGTTTCCTGACTACTTCCAGATATTTGAGACGTTAACGATCTGAGCTCGGAGGTCCCAACAGTTTTCTTCTCAACTTGTAACCCTATGCTCGGCCTGCTAACTGCCTTTTCATAGAGCCGCTTTCATCCCAAACGGCTTCTTTTCTGATGACACACATTACTTTTATTCCCACTCATATTTGGCGGCCTAGCTTCAGCTTGCGGACTTATCCGAGTTTGTCTAAACGGTCTCCTGCTTTCTGACCCCTCGGACTTCTGAGATCTACATCCTCTTGGCTTTGCCGAAGGAAAGCTGTTACCCTCACCTCAAATGAATTGTTGGTCATGATGTATCCTTATTATTATAACCCCTTTCTTACTTTACATGTCTAGTGAGCTGACGCTCTCTGTTAGTACTTAGACCTAGCTAATACGGCTTTCTCTCTAAAAGGTGATATCCTAATCTCCTCACAACGATCTCCTTCCTTCCGACTTCAATGCCCTAATGATCAGGCATCGGCAGACGCAACCATCTGCTTACATCGCCTCGGGAATATCGTAAGCTTTCCACTCCTCCAAATAGAGCAATTTCTTACCCGACCCCATTTTTTCATTTTCGAGCGCTCTGTTTGCATTCTTTTTTTCCGTTGGAGAGAGTGCTCTTCGGGCCTGGCTCTAATTTATCCTGGGCTGAGTTCTCCCATTTTCTGACTGCTCCCAGACATACCAGACTTTTGACCTAGGCTCTGCATTCAAACCACGCAGTTCCCCTTAGCCCGGGACCTATCCTCTGCACACTAACTGGCTTTTCATAAGCCACTTTTTACCGCAAAGCTTCTTTTCTTATGTCCCCCTTTACTGCCATTCAGACCTTCATTTGGCGGCCTAGCTTCATCTTCCCTGCTTATCCGGTCTCGTTTGAGCGGTCTTCTGCTTTGTGATCCACCTCGGACTTTTGAGATCTAAATCATGTCGGCTCTGCTGACGTAACGTCTTGTAACCCTCAACTCAAATGCATTGTTGGCCGTGATTTATCCTTATGATTATCTCCACTCTCTTCCTTGACATTTACCTTGACGCGCTGCCTCCATATTTTGACGTGCTATGCAGTGTTCCTGGAGCATGAAGTATGAAGCTGCTCTATTCCGTAATGACTAACAAAAATGGAATGAAAGACAAAGCCGCCCAAGCCAACATCCGGCGCAAAAGTAGGAGTACTCATTCGAATACTACAGTTTCTCTCGCACACTGCTCTGTCTCGTGCACCGCAAATGCGGTTAAGTTAACCAACTGGTCTGCTGCAAAAGAAAACCTGAATAAGCTGCGCGCTTGCAGTGTTCTTCTTATAGACCCACTGAAAGATGCACTTAGCCAAATCAGTGCACTCACAAATGAGATAGCTGCTCTTAAAAAGGAAACGGCCGCTACCATAGCAGACCTAGCAAAGCTTATGCAATTGGCCCAACGCGCAGACATAAGGAAAAATGACAATGTTGCTGAGCTCAAAGATGTTGGCGCCCTTCTTACTACCATCACTAATGAGATTAATGAGCGCGCCCGTCGTGCCCGTAAAGTGCTTATCTTCAACTTTCCTGACAATATTCCCTTGGAGAAAGTCACACGCTTACTGACGTCCATGTGTAACATCCCTCTTTATACTTGCGTGAGTAAACGGCTCAGGAAATCGAGACTCAGTCGTAATTGCCTTATGCTTTTCATCTTCAAAACTCAAGCGCTGGCTACACGCTTCACCGCAAATAGATGTACCTTACGAGCGAACGCAAACATTGGGTCTATTATTATCAAGTCTGATCTAACGTCGCCGCAAAGAGCTTTCCTACCGCATACTAATATCAAAGCAAGACAACCTCCACCTGATTCAGCGCCGATTTCCAAAGCCACCGCTTGCCCTACGACAAGCACTAACGTTCATCTGGACCTAACCCCCTGCGTCACTCGTCCACGACAGCGTTACATACCGACACAAGTCCTACAGCCTTCATAGATAAAATGTCAACCAACCTTCCGGAGGCGTCCCAGCTAACAATACCAGAAGCTGAGTCAATGAACAATTTATTGCATAACGCCTCCGACATGAGTGACACAACTTCCGAACCGAGCAATGTAGACCTCCCGCTGACCACCTCGCTTCCCTCCCACTCGTGCAAACCCGAAACCGCCCTCGCGATACAAAAGACTTCGACAAATTGCCAACTGCCTAAACAGGGCATGCTTCGTATTACGAAACACTCCTCGCTGCTACATCACCTTAGCAATGACAATCGTACCCAAGCAATATCCTCGTGGCATAAGCGGATAACTGATAAGCACCAAGCAACTTCTGTAACGATGGATCGCATGAACCTGAAATCCTTTCGTTCACAAACGCCGCCCTCCATGCAGGTTTTGACCCAACCCGCCCAAGCATTGCGCAAGCCATGCCTACTCGAGGTGCTCAATAGTGCTATCAAGCCCCAGAACCATGACGAACGCCGCACACTTTACAAAATGATGACGTTCTAACAATCACCGCATCAAAATAGAACTAGGAGCAGCACGCGCAGCGTCTACTCAGTGATTCCACTAATAACTAACATGGCTAGCTGTCTGCCTGGCACGCTATCGCTCAGTCAGCCCTACAAAGGCGTTATCCCCTCCAAACTTCCTGTGCACAACCCCGCTACCAATCCCCCCAACTCTGGAAACACGGGGGAACAAAGCACCCTCCAAATGGCGGCGTCCTTCTGATAATCTCTACCGCCTCATCAACACTACTCCGCACTCCCAGATTATACGCTCTCCTAAACGAAAAACCTATATATACGGGTGCCAAGCACTACAACCGGGCTGGGCCCTCCACGGCTCCTTTTTATGGGATGCAGCAGGCCACGATCCATCTCGCCCATACCACCAAGAGTTCTCGCCAGCCCTCTATTACCTCCAACAAGTCATATGCTCACTACAACTGACCCCTCACCGTTGGTTGCAGCCCTCCGGACAGGTTCTACACTCAACAATACTACCAGAGCCTCATTAGCGGCCGACTACCATCAGCTACCTACTCAACCACTTCCTGATCACATTCCCATAACACCCTCCCCACCTTTTCTTACTACTTCCATGCACCCTGCGCCACTTGCACCCTATTGTGCAACTTACCTCACACAAGCTCATCCCTTTAACTCTCCTCGCGCTGAATCATACAGCATGCTGCTTATCAACGCGCGCCCTATTACACACAAGATGCACCACGTTGGCCCATTTATCCTACTCTCATATTCACAGCTGGTTCTCATCATAGAAAGGTGGCACCTCTCAAATGCCTTAGACAACCTACTACACATCACTGGCTACACCACATTCTGTAACGGACGGGATGACCAACGGGTTGACGACTGTCTTATCTATGTCCGGGACGGCTGGTGCACCCAACTTCGAACAGCTAACCATAAATGACCCTGAAGACTCCATTTGTATCCAGGCAACAGGATGTCAACTTGACCTCCGTATCGGTTGCGTATATAACAATCCACACATATCTAGCGAAATGATTACTGAACTCATTAAGCTTTTCACTAAAATCTACCTCATGCCTCCACGCCACAAGATAGTTGGTGTAGATTTCAATATGCCACTTAAGCCCTGGAAAGAGCAGGTTGCTCCACTCAAATATAGAGGTTTCGTTAAAACAGTCCACGCAAGTACCTGGACCCAACAAATTCACGATCACACTAGGCTTTCTAACACCCTATACTTAATTTTTACGCAGGGTGTCTCTGATGCAGTCGCTGGTATACGACAACACACATGGCTGCGACCACCAGATGGTCAAACTCATATTTACACTTTCTACTCCATACCGCGCCACTTCTTGTTCTGCCGGACAGTTTCGAATGTTCAACCACATTAACTTGGACAGCTTTGCGATATTAGTGCGATTTGCGAAGTGGGACAACTTCTTTTTAGCCACTGATGTAGACGCAGCCGCATACGTCCTATATCTAAATTTCATTAGCTGCCTAGATGTGATCGCTCCACTCGCAGAAGCCGATCAAAGATGACTGCGAAATCACACAAGGCCAACGGTATACGTAGGAAGATCAAAAATGCGCCATCGATACGCCAAACCTAAGGAATTCCACATCCTTGTTCGCATGAACGAAAACCTAACCAACTGGCAAACTGCACAGGAAACAGCCAAGGTGGCTGAAGAAGATGCTGCCCATAAATCTAACAATAAATCCAAGTCAATTGCTCAACTAGTCCGGCAAAGATGCAATCAACAAGCTACGCCTGTTGCCTCACTGAGGCTTTCTGACACGTCCGTTATTAGCTATCCATGAAAAATATGTGAGACCCTCAACGGATACTTCTGCAATTCTTTCACTGACGCTAACGGAACCTCACCAGCTGTGCCATCTAAGCGAACCAATGGCTCACTTGACACTATTAACTTTGACCTACCTTCTAGCACTCGAGTAAGCAGCTCACACAAATGGTTACACATCGTGGTCCCGATGGTCTCCCCTCCACACTGCTGATACTCGGTGGGCAGGATATTACAGTACTACTTCTCAACCTATGCACAGTTTCCATGAAAACGGGATTTATCCAGCTACATGGAAACATGCCACCGTCAGCCCCAAACACAAAAAGACAGTCAACAAAACATGGAAATCTATTGCTTCATCAGCTACACGCCTATTGCTTCAAGAGTAATGGAACGAATAGTCAAAGAAACCATGCTCACCTTCCTGCTTACTTGTAACCTCGTCAATCGACAACAACATGGATTTCTGCCGTGTAAATCCTGTCAGACCTGTCAATTTGAGTTCCTCAACCACGTAACACATCAGACTGACAACAAGCAAGCCCTATACATATTCTTCCTAGTCATGACAAAAGCCTTTGGCAGAGTACCCCATGCAGAACGACTGATGAAGCTGGAATCCTACAATATTTCCGACAAAATGTACACATGGTTCTCATCATATCTTACATCTCGCTCACAGTCAGTAATGGTTAGGGACTTTATGTCACCTCCAAAACCAGTCAAAGGTGGCGTAATTCAAGGAAGCGTTGTGGGCCCCTACTACTCTTGCTCTATACTAACGACGCGTTCCAGGTTTTTAAACATGGGACACCATACCTGTTTGCCGACGACATAAAAATTGCCTTCCCATTTAATCCGTCAAACGTCCACACCGCCCTCCTCCATATACAATACGACTTAAGGGACCTAGCTGTATGGTGCGAAACATGGAAGCTGGCATTCACACCAGCAAAATGCAATGTCCTTACATACAGAGGCCCCATGCCGCCCAATACCTTAGTGCTAGCAGGAATGCCAGTAGGGAACTGCGTAACATTGCGGAATTTAGGTGTTCACTACTCCCGTTCGCTGAACTTCGCGGAACAAGTAGTTTATTCCGCAGCGGATACATCCTCAAAACTATGACAATACAAGAATGTAGAACTGCGTTCTACAAAACATGTGCCCGGCCTCTGCTTGAGTACTGCTCTATGGAATTCACCGATATAAGCAAATGCGACTGAATAGCTCTCGAAAAAGTTCAGCTTACGTTCACAAAACGCCTTATGGAGCATTCAAGTCTCAGCTACCGTGATCTATGCAACACACGTAAACTCAACCAGTTATGGCTGCGCCGGCTGAAAACTTATCTCGCTTTCCTATATTCGCTTATTACCAATCCCAATGAAAGCTGACTAACCCCTGTCTCAGACGCATACAACACTTCGTACCCCCTACGTGGTAGACCCCACGCATTATACTACCAAGAACGCGGAATAGTATTCGCTCTGACTTATACCTCTACAGATACGCAAACGTATGGAATAGCTTACCTCTTACAATAAGGGCATCTATGGATACAAGCCAGTTCCGTTGCTCTATAAGCAAATACCTCTGTCACACAAATTTCAAAGCTACTGAATATTAACTGTCCAGCAGACCAGTGTTTTTGAAAACGGACCAGACCACTTATAATCGCCCTTTCGTACCTTCCCACACTATCTCCTCCAGGACTCCTAATATTTCTATCTGCCTACTCCCTCCAACCACTCCTTATGTCTTCCATCACACAGGTACTGGCCACCGGATACTGAATGCTGCTGCTTTCCCTCAGATCTCCCACATCTGGCTGGCTCAAGCCATCTGCCACTGGCTAATCGCATCAACATAAATGGCTACCATCTAGATGGTAAAGCCGGCGTGCGCAGGACTGCAAGTACCAGTGGACGTTGCCCAATTATATCCTTATCGCTAAGCTGACACTGTTCTCTCTTATGGTTGTTACCATATGAATCACCACAACATTGAATATTTTCTTTCCATCGCGCCTCCATTTACCGTATGTTCCTTTTACTTCTCTTACCTGTTTGGCTCTGGCTTTCCTCTCCCATTACGGACCACCTACCCACGATGCTCCACCGAGTTACCTTTCACATCGTAGCTCCGCACTTCGGCGCGTATGAATGAAGGGTCTGGCCATGCCGCCTAACTATCACTTATGTCTTCCTAATTCTTCACTTGTCTCTTTCGCCGCGGCTCATTCCGTCCTACTAAGCACCAACCTCCGATGCGCTACCGACTTACCCTCCACACTGTAGCTCCGCACTTTTGTACGTTGCTCAATTTTATCTTTATCGCCAAGCTGACACGGTTCGCTCCTATTATTGTTACTGTATGAACCATGACAATATAGAATATTCTCTTTTCCTCGTGCTTCCATTTACCATATATTCCTACTACTTTTCATACATGTTTAGCTCTGGCTTTCCTCTCCTCCTAGCCAACACCTATCTACGGTCCTCCAACAACTTAGCTTTCACACTGTAGCTCCGCCCTTTGTGCGTAAGAGCTCAAGTATCTGACTAGGACGCCTACTTATAAATTTATTCCGTCCTACTTCCTCACTAATCTATTTTGCTCTGGTTCATTCCGTCTTACGAACCGCCAAGCTCCGATGCTAAACCTACTCCTCCTCCATACTGTAGCTCCTCACTTTTGTGCGTAAGAGCTCAAATGACATGCTATGTTGCCTAAGTATATCCTTATCGCCAAGCTGACATCGTTATTTCTTATAATTGTTAACATATGAACCAAAACACCACTGAATATTCTCCTTTAATCGCGCTTCCACCTATCGCACATTCCTACTACTTTGCTTACTTGTTTGGCTATGGATTTCCTCTCTCCTTGGGCAACACATATCTACGGTCACCCAACGATTTAGCTTTCATACTGTAGCTCCACACTTTTGTGCGTAAGACCTCAAGTATCTGGATATGACGCCTACCTATAACCTTATCCCGTCCTACTTCTTCACTCATCTCTTTTGCTCTGGCTCATTCCGTCTTACGAACCACAAAGCTCCGATGCTCCACCGATTGGCCTTCCACACTCTAGCGCTGCACGTTTGTACCCAGGACCCCAAGTAACAGGCTAATTTGACCAATTATATCCCCATTAACAAGCTGACATCATTCTATATTATAATTGTTACCCTATTAACCACGAAATTATTGATAATTCTCTTTTCATCGTGCTTCCATTTACCGTATATTCTGGCTACTTTTTTTACATGTTTGGCTCTGGATTTCCTCTCCTCCTAGGCACCACTTACCTGCGATGCTGCAGCGACATATCTCACACTGTAGCTCCGCACTACTTTGCGTAGCACCGCCTCCATATCTTTTCACCTTTACAGGAATATAGCATCGCTGGATCCTCTTTTGCAGCTCACCTTTAACCGCAGAACTAGAATATACAAATCGACGCTCCTCTTTTCAACTGACAGCTCGGCATTGCAGCTTCAGTATTCTATTAAATATCCACTAACTCAACTTAACTTACCCGTCTCCACTGCCTCTGGCCTAAGCCTCATATTGGTGCTCCGCTTACCACTGGCTCCCTACCACTCCCACGCAGGGCAATAGCCGTGTAGCTACAGAAGTTCGCCCTACATTTACCAATATTCACGGTCTAGCCCGCTACCGGCCTTCCACCACTTAACTTGCCTGCGCCACTAGCAACTCGTAATGAGGTTAGAATTAATAACCTTGCGCGACGCAGCGCGATGGCAGTACACAGCTGAAGACGGAACACCAACCCCACCTCGAATCCCTAATTTTTCCCGTTTTTTATTCACAGGAATAGCATGCTTACATGACACATAACGACAAAACTACTGTATTCACCGCCTTTCCATTCACAACGTTGTGTTGCATTTCGTTCATTTCCTCGCATGAATTTTCGTTCCATTTCTCCTTGGCCTGCTCCTGCCCGTTGCATCTCTTTTCAAGTTTCCCAAGATGTTTCCACTGAACTGGAACAAGCCTTCAATGACTGAATTTTCCATAATTAGCAACTCGGATAATTACCCTCGCGAAGAACACTTCGCTTGAGTGACCAGGACTGAAACCCAACGCGAACACAGAACGCACCATGCACTTCAGGATAGAAGCTAGATAACAGCTGACTGCCAGTAACTGCAAAGGAGGTCTGCTTCAAAACATAACATTCATTCAAAACTAATTCCCGTGTCACACAAGGTGATCATGCCTCCATGGGCGTGCCTCGCATAGTCGAGAATAAAGTATTTATTTAGTTATCTATTTATTAACAACACCTTTTACATTTGTTTCAACTGTTAGGTCGAACAGTTAACATAACCTTATATCACATTTTAAACATTCAAATGGCAAAAACCAAGCTGATCACAGCTAATCGTTACAGGCTGATTGCACCTATTTGCTCACGCTTTGTTGGCGTGTCACGTCCAACCCTGAAAACATGAAATTTATTCATGTGTTTATTTATATGTGTATTCTACCTTTGCTCTCTGTTAGTATTCAGAACGATATTAGACAGCCTTCCCTCCTAGAGATGACATTCTAATCTCGTCTCAATAGTCTCTTTCCTTCCAAATACGGTGACCCTATTGATTAGGGATGAGCAGACTTAACGGGCTGCTCACATCACCCCGAGAATATACTTCGCCTTTCCACTTCTCCTCAATAGAGCCTTTTCCTTTTCGCACTCGGTTTGCATTCCTTTTTCAGTTGGACAGATTACTCTACGGGCCTGGCTCTAATCTAAAGTCTTCTGACTAGTCTTCCGTTTCCTGACTACTTCCAGATATTTGAGACGTTAACGATCTGAGCTCGGAGGTCCCAACAGTTTTCTTCTCAACTTGTAACCCTATGCTCGGCCTGCTAACTGCCTTTTCATAGAGCCGCTTTCATCCCAAACGGCTTCCTTTCTGATGACACACATTACTTTTATTCCCACTCATATTTGGCGGCCTAGCTTCAGCTTGCGGACTTATCCGAGTTTGTCTAAACGGTCTCCTGCTTTCTGACCCCTCGGACTTCTGAGATCTACATCCTCTTGGCTTTGCCGAAGGAAAGCTGTTACCCTCACCTCAAATGAATTGTTGGTCATGATGTATCCTTATTATTATAACCCCTTTCTTACTTTACATGTCTAGTGAGCTGACGCTCTCTGTTAGTACTTAGACCTAGCTAATACGGCTTTCTCTCTAAAAGGTGATATTCTTATCTCCTCACAACGATCTCCTTCCTTCTAACTTCAATGCCCTAATGATCAGGCATCGGCAGACGCAACCATCTGCTTACATCGCCTCGGGAATATCGTTGGCTTTCCACTTCTCCAAATAGAGCAATTTCTTACCCGACCCCATTTTTTCATTTTCGAGCGCTCTGTTTGCATTCTTTTTTCCGTTGGAGAGATTGCTCTTCGGGCCCGGCTCTAATCTAGCGTCTTCTGACCAGTCTTCTGTTTTCTGACTACTTCTGTATATCTGAGACGTTATTGATCTGTGCCCTTAGGTCCCAATTGTTTTCTTCTCAACCTGTGACTTTTTGCTCCGTCCGCTAACTGCATTTGCATATAGGCAATTAGGCCCAAACTGCTTCTTTCCTGATGACATTCATCGCTCTATTTCCACCTTTATTTGGCGGCCCAGCTTTAGGTAGCTAATTTACCTTGTTTTGTCTGAACGGCCTCTTGTTTTCTTACCTATCTCGCACTTCTGAGATCTATCTGATCTAGTCACTGCTGGCGCAACGTTCTGTCATTCTCACCTCTAGAACATTACTGGTCATGACTAATCCTTATTACCATGTCCCCTCTGGCCCTTATCATGTCCTTGTCTGCCGATGTTCTCCGTCAGCATTCCGACCATACTAACACGACTTTCTCCCTTTGAGCTGACACACTAGTCTGGGATGAATAATCTCCTACCTTCCGACTTCTGTGAACCTAAGGATTAAGGTCGGCAGACCCAACTGTCTGTTCACATCACCTCGAGAATATCCTTGGCTTTTCCCTTCCTCATCGATAGAGCCTTTTTCCCTCTCATTCTCTTTGCATTCCTTTTTTAATTGGACAGGTAACCCTTCGGGCCTGGCACTACTCCAGAGCCGCCTGACCAGTCTCCTGCTTTCTGACCACTTCCAGACATTCCAAACGTTATCGATCTAGTCTATGCAAACCTAATACCCTGTCTCCCTTATCCTGAGACTTTTGCTAGGCACGCACCTGCCTTTTCATATAGCCAATTTCCTCCCAAACGGCTTTTTTTTATGACACGCATTACTTTATTCCCATCTTACTTTGGCGGCCTAGCTTCATCTTGCCTACTTATCGTTTTGTTTGAACGGTTTATTGTTTTCTGCCCTCTCTCCGACTTGTGATCTAAATGTTCTAGACGCTGCGTAAGTGAGACTGTTACCCTCACAGTAAGGGTATTTCTGGTCATGCTTCATCCTTATTATCATGTTCCCTTTCTTCCTTAAGGTGTCCATTTCTGCCGAGGCTCCTCGTCAACGTTTAGACCTTACTAATACGACTTTCACCCTATGAGCTTACATTCCAGTCTCGTCTCAATGACCTCCTGCCTTCCGTCTGCTGTGACCCTAATGATCAGGAATCGTCAGACCCAACGGTCTGTTCATATCACCGGGAGCATATCGTTGTTTTTTTCTTCTCATCAATAGGGCCTTTCAATTTTCGCACCCTATGTCTGACTTATCTTGTTCTGTCTGTACGGTCCGCTGCCTTCCGACCTCTCTCGGACTTCTGAGATCCAAGTGATCTAGACTGCAAACACAAGGCTCTGTCTCCGCCTCCAGTGCACTGCCGCTCATGATTCATCATTGGTATATTCCCTTTCAGCCTTAACACTACTATTCTGTTAACGCCCTATACGCATTCCGACATTTATGCTACGGCTTTCGCTCTATGATTCGATAACCTTTTTTTATCTCCATAGCCTCCTGCTTTTCGACTACTGAGCCCATACGGTTGAACCATCGACAGATCCAGAGGTCTGTCACAACACCTCGCGACATTTGTAGGCTTCTCCACTTCTCCTTAATAGTCTCCTTCTTTTCGACCAGATACTTTCATTTTCGCACGTTCTGTTTGCATTCCTTTATCTATTGGACGGATAACTCTTCGGATCTGGCACTAAGCTAGCCTTGACAGACCGGTCTCCTACTTTCTGATTGTTTCCAGATATCTGAGACGTAAACGAGCTAGGCTGCGCAGTCACAAAATGCTCCGTCCCTCAGCCTGAGAGTTTTGTTTGTCATGCTAAGTGGCTTTTCAACAAGTCACTGTCGTCCCGCAATTTTTCGTTGCTTATGACACACATTACTATTATTCCCACCTAAATTTGGTGGGCTAGCTTCATCCTGCTGCCTTATCCGGTACCGTGTGAACGGTCGCCTGCTTTCTGGCCCCTCTCGAAAGTCTGAGACGTAAATGATTAAGGCCCTGCCAACGTGACGCTCTGCGACTCTCACGTCAAGGGCATTACTGGTGGTGATTTATTTTTTTATTCTATTCCTCTTACAAGCTTAACATTACTATTTCTGCAGAGGCTCTCCGTTAGCATTCCGGCAATAATAATATTGCTTTCGCTGTATGAGCCAAAGTTCTAGTCTCGTCTAACTGGTCGCTTTCTTTCTAATGCTGAGGCCTTACCGAGGAATCATCGACAGATACAGTGGCCTGTTCACAACACCTCGAGATCTTTGTGGGCTTTCCAACTTCTCTCCAATAAATTCTTTTCCTTCCAAACCTCATTCTTTCCCTTTCACGCCCCCGTTTGCATAACGTTTTCAGTTGGAGGGAGAACTGTTCGGGCTTGGCTCTAATTTATCCTAGTCTGCCCAGGCTGCATTTTTCTGATTGCTTTCAGAAATCCGAGATATAAAAGGCTATGGCTCTGTAGTCGCAACAACCCGTTCCCCTTATCCTTTGCGCTTTGCTCGCCATACTAACTACTTATTCCGACCCAACGCCCTGCCACCTTTACCTCAATTATATCGCTGGGCCTTATTCATCCTTTTTTATTAACAAGGACAAATCATCACCTGATGAAAGCCGTCGGCTATTCCACGTTTCCTCAATAGAGCCTGTTTTACCGACTCTTTTCTTTCCTTCCTGTGCTTTCTGTTGCATTTCCTCCTCATTCGACGCTAACTTACGTGCGTTTGGCCTCCCTGACTTCTTACATTCCTACCAATGTAGCACTGAGGCAACGCGTCCCTGTGTAGCAGTCTGGAGATTCCCCGGTTTGCCTGTGTAAAATTCTAACCAAAATTCTATAATTGTACACTTAGGCAACCGGTGTGGTTTGTTGAACTGCTTGCTGAGTTCGAATGCTTTACTTGCTCATCGCCATTTTTGCTTGGCGCTCGTTTCGGTTGCAACGCGCAACTACCCTGTGTGCTGTGCTTGATCCGTTTCCCTAGCTAGAGCGTACACGGTGTCGTTCGTTTATAGCTAGCTAACAGGGAATCTTTTGCTGAACCAATAAAAGTTTCCCTGCAATTTGATCTGTCTTCTGGAATCGCTCTCTGGGCTCCCGGAATAGGCAATCCTCTAAATTGGTGACCCCGGATCCGGAACAATCTCAACGCCTGATATTTCGAACTTTTCTCTGGTGAGCTCGTTCCATTTATTTTTCATATTTTCCGGTTTTATTTTTTCATACGGTAGCCTATTTTTTGCGTCATTTTTTCAAGCCATGGAATCTGTAGACCATAAGGTAGAGTCTCTACTTAGTGTTGTATCTCTCTCAGTTCCACCTTTTTGGGACAGGGATCCTGTTTTGTGGTTCGCTCATCTTGAGGCCGAGTTTTATAACCACAGAATCACTTCTGACTACGCGAAGTATTGCAAGCTCCTGTCCTATCTCCTCAAGGAGATATCAATGCAGGTTCGTGACGTCATCATTTCTCAGACCGATAACCGCTATGAGGCTCTGAAGGAGGCCACGATTAAGCGTGTTATGCCCTCTGAGAAAGTTCGCCTGCAGCAGCTTTTCAGGGATCTGCAGCTGGGCGACAAACTGCCCTCAACCCTGCTACGGAAGATGCAGCAACTCCTTGGTTCATCAAACATGGACGAGACTTTACTTCGCGAACTATGGCTACAGCGGCTACCGGAAAACACGCAAGCGATTCTCGCTACAGTGAGCTCCGTTCCGCTCACTCAACTAGCAGACTTAGCGGATCGAGTTAATGAACGGTCACAGCCACAAGTCAACGCCAACAAGACAAATGCCGTCGCGTCCCAGGGCACTTCTATCACTGGCTTACAGTCAACTATAGAAGCCCTGCAAGCACAAGTTGCGACACTTAGTCGGCAGGTCCAGCAACTTACTATGAACCGTCGTCCTCATAGCCGCTCAAAACCGCCCTGCAAACGTTCCAAGTCCAGCAACAGGCAGGTTAGCTGTTGGTACCATCAGCGTTTTGGTACCGCAGCTCTTAAATGTGTCAAACCTTGCACCTTTGCCGAGAAGCAGGGAAAACTTCGCGGCTGGTCCGTAACGGCGACAGACGCGACTGGCCAACACCAAAGTCGCCTCATCCGTGTTAGGGATTTAACTTCCGGCATCGAGTTTCTAGTCGACACTGGTGCCGAAGTTAGCGTCATAACCCGTAGCTCAGATGAGGTCGTCTCACCATCGCCGACCAAGCTGCGTGCCGCCAATGGCACACCAATCGCAACTTTCGGCGAAAAGCTGCTAACGCTCAACTTAGGCCTCCGGCGAACTTTTCGCTGGCCTTTCATAATCGCTGCTGTGCCTTTCGCCATCATAGGCATAGACTTTCTTCAACGCTTCGACCTCATCGTCGACGCCAAAAGGAAGAAGCTTATCGACTCTGGGACACAGCTCAGTGTTATCGGGACTAGCGCCAACGTGGCTGCTATCACTCCCATTCGTGTCCTACCTCAAGCTTCACAGTCTTTTCTAGAACTTTTCAGCAAGCACCCTAAACTCGTTCGCGTCCTGAACGACTTGCCTCCTGTGACGTCGAACGTCATGCATTACATTTGCACTAAGGGCCCACCTGTTTCGGCCCGCCCTCGCCGACTAGCCCCGGGCCAGCTCAAAGCTGCGAAGGCGGAATTCGAGCAAATGCTCGAACTGGGAATCATCCGCCCGTCCAAAGGTCCATGGGCTTCACCATTACACATGGTGCCGAAGAAGTCCGATGACTGGCGCAACTGTGGTGACTACAGGGCACTTAACAAAGTTACCGTCCCGGATAAATACCCTATCCCGCACATGCACGACTTGACCTCAGCTCTAGCTGGCAAGTCTATCTTTAGCAAAGTCGACTTAGTTCGTGCCTACCACCAGATACCTGTCGCGCCAGATGACATTGCTAAAACAGCAGTCATCACGCCATTCGGCCTATTCGAGTACCTCAGAATGCCTTTCGGCCTCAGCAACGCTGCCCAAACTTTTCAGCGTTTCATTCATGAGGTAACGCGAGGACTCGAAGGCGTTTACTCTTATTTAGATGACATACTCATCGCCAGCTCTTCTGACGAGGAGCATCTTCGTCACCTCGACGCTCTCTTCCAGCGCTTAACACAGCATGGGGTTACCGTCAACCCCGATAAATGCGAGCTTGGCCAAAGCTCCATCGATTTTCTTGGCCACCGCATATCTGCCTCTGGTATCGAAGCCCTGCCAGACAAAATCCAGGCACTAAAGGACTATCCTGCTCCCAGTTCCTTCAAGCAGTTACGCCGATTTCTTGGCCTGGTTAACTATTATAGACGTTTTATACCTAACTGCGCGAGCATTGTCAAACCAATGACTGACTCGCTCCGCGGTAAACAGCGGTCTTTTCACTTTACATACGACGCTAGACTGTCTTTCGAGAAGCTCAAAGACGCTGTCTCCAACATAGCGTTTCTCGCCCATCTAGACACGTCTGCATCACTCTCTCTGACAACTGACGCATCAGACACTGCCGTCGGTGCAGTTCTTCAACAACTCATCGACCATCGATGGATACCTCTAGGTTTCTTCTCGAAACGTTTACAACCTGCCGAATCGCGTTACAGCACCTTCGGTAGGGAACTGTTAGCTATCTACCTAGGTATCCGACATTTCCGTCACTATCTCGAAGGTCGACATTTCACCGTCTTCACCGACCACAAGCCATTGATCTACGCAATCAATGGCGCAACGGACAAGTATTCACCGCGGGAAACTAGACACCTAGACTACGTTTCTCAGTTTACGACAGACGTACGTCATGTCTCAGGTGCTCTCAATCCCGTCGCGGATGCGCTTTCACGCATTCAACAGATCAGCTTATCGCCTGGCGCCAACATTGATCTAGCCGCTATGGCTGCTGCCCAACAAGCTGATCCCGACATAAGCAAGCCATGACGCAACACCACTGAGACGATCACCATTGATCGACTCAAGCCAGCATTCTTCGACAAGTCTGACTCGCCGGTGCAACAAGCACCTTCACAGCCTGTGCCATCACAGCCGGCACCGCAACCTCAGACGAGTCAGTCCGGTCCAGCAGATCCGACAACCCCATCCGACAGCACTCCTACCCGCCCTACTCTCAATCAACGCGGTAGGAAGCTCAAACCTAAGGTTCGTTTTTCGGACTCCGTTCGCACTTACTTTTTTACGTAGAACGTGCCTTCGAAATTTTCTGCTCTTACTAAGCGTTTTTGAAAACCCACAAAAAAGATCAAAACGTTTTGAAATTACTAAAAAAGAGCAAAATCTTTTGAAAACCCAAAAACAGCTTTGCACGTTTTTCGCTTTGCACTCTTTTGTGTATTGCTATGCATTTATGCTGCTTTTTCATTTTGCTTTCCATATACACCGTCGGTTCGTTGCACCTCGGTTTCTCTTTCCGCTGGATCCCCGCACGTCAACTGCAAGTGGAACGAACTTCCTGCTCAACTGCCTACGTGAACCTTATTAACTGTGCCCCGCACAAACAGTTTTTTACCGTTTCGACACCGTAGGGAGGACACGGGTGGGAGCCCGCTAGGGTCCGATATTATGGTTCTCTCCCAGCAGCTGCATCGGTTTCACAACCTGGTCTCGCAGAAGGCTGGCCCGCGACGGACAGTCCTCACGTAGATCGAAGGACTGCCTACACAGTCCCTTCTGGGAGAGGGCTATGTAGCAGTCTGGAGATTCCCCGGTTTGCCTGTGTAAAATTCTAACCAAAATTCTATAATTGTACACTTAGGCAACCGGTGTGGTTTGTTGAACTGCTTGCTGAGTTCGAATGCTTTACTTGCTCATCGCCATTTTTGCTTGGCGCTCGTTTCGGTTGCAACGCGCAACTACCCTGTGTGCTGTGCTTGATCCGTTTCCCTAGCTAGAGCGTACACGGTGTCGTTCGTTTATAGCTAGCTAACAGGGAATCTTTTGCTGAACCAATAAAAGTTTCCCTGCAACTCGATCTGTCTTCTGGAATCGCTCTCTGGGCTCCCGGAATAGGCAACTCTCTAAACCTGCCACTTCTTCTGAATGATATTCTTTCCCATAATCTGCACACCTCGTCCTCCTCTCTCTGGTTTCCAAATATTGGGCATATGCGCAGTAGGAGCCCACAACATATCTTCGCATTATCTTCAGTCCTAACTTGGAACAATCTTCATTTTCTACTGATCCGTGGTCTGCTCGCTCCCCGTTGGATTTCGCCACTTATGATGCATGTGTGTATGCGATATTTAAATAACGATTACACCAATAGGGGTACAATGGTCCCGTCATCGTAGCAATCGAGCGACTGCATTCCAGATGCATTCCTTTCTTCTGTCTTTGTATCTCTCTCTGTTCTTTTCCTTTTTTCGAGTTTGGCACAGCTACGGCGACACGCACCCAATGAATTGTCCTCCGTTGCGGCAACAATACGAGGCACATATTTCCATTATTTGGACATCAGCGGAAGATTATCAACCGTTTTTACAACTTACTAACGGGACAAGTCATTCGTTATCCTGCATGGATACAAGTTTTCCGAGGCCTGAACCATTGAGTGCAGTTTGCCTAACACATATCCCCACATATCCACATATCCCCTGCCTGGAGCACACCTTTGGACTTCTGAAGGCACAGTCTTTTGCCGATACGAAGCCATAAAAATTAGTCATCCTGAGCTCCTCAATCCGCTTTGACCGCTCAACTGGCCGTGACTTTCTATATTTCCAATCAAGTTTACAACATACTTTGGGGATCTGCGATTTTTTTGAACTAAATCTTATCCTTTAAGACAACAACAACAATAACATATTTAAATTTATATCCCACGGAGACTTCACGTGGTTCTGCGGATAATCAACACAACGTATTCCAAAAGAACATTTAGTTCCTGCCCTATCAATCGGGCACAGCCATTCGTTCAAAACAGGACAGGACCAAGGAACGCAGTAGCACTCGCCTAACGCCTCAGCCAACGGAAAAATGGGACGCCACTTGACTGCGACTAACGAGCAACTAAACGCTCAACAAGAAACATAGCCAGTTAAAACTTGCCATTCAATGGATCGACGGTCGTGTTTTAGGACGTAGCTGGTTTTCGCCTGGCAAGCCTTCTCCGTATAAAAAGCCACAAATATCCCTTTAGCAACACTGCAACGTTGCAAATGTGACTCGCCACAGAATAAACCCACAGCCCATAACTTCACAGTGGCAGGTCAAATAGCGTCACCTTTCCAATTAGATTCGTTACACTGGAACTTCTGCGTCTACATAGCGTGTTGTCTCTTCTTTCTATGATTCCACGCATATACTGTCGTCTCTTTACTTTCTACGAAATCACCATTGATCTTTGTGTTACTTATGCACGAACGCACTATATTGTCATCTCTCGGACGTGCTCTTCAATTATCGTCTAATGGACCATTCAGGATTCTCACTCAATTGTTAGCCGAGGTATGACTGCAATATAGGGCAAGCCGATTATGTCCTAACAAACGGGTCCCGATCTCACGACGGCCAAATTATTGTTCCACAATTCCACTATTGTCCAGTTAAAATCATAAACATATGAACAATTTTCTGCTGTCACTGTTACAGCTGCCATAAAAGGTCTATACAGTTGCATATTCCTAATCATGCCTCCATGGGCGTGCCTCGAGTAGTCGAGAATAAAATATTTATTTATTTATGTATAAACCTTGGCCACTTTCACGATATTTACATGATGCTTCTACAGCAACTGTGGCGCAAACATTCAATGAGACATGGATTTCCGTCTTGGGTCCGTCAGCCACTATTACTACCGATAGAGGGCCTAATTGAATTCGGCCTTGTTTCGCGTAATGAGTCGCTTCCTCGGTTATTCCAACCTACGGACAACGGCCTATCGCCCAAATTCTAATGGCGTCGTTGCACGTTTTCACCGTCAAATTAAAGCCGCACTTACTGCTTCGCAGTCGAACTCACAATGGTCCGAACGTCTATCGATTACCTTGCTTGGTATTCGTAACAGCATTAAAAAAGACATTGGCTGTTGTCCCGCTGAGTTGACGTTTGGCACTACTCTCAGACTTCCCGGAAGAATGGTGCTAGACTCAAGGATTACTGCAGAAGTTGCCCTAACCGAGTACGTCACACGCCTGGGGCAACACTACGGTTCACTTCGTCCAACAATACCTCGAACCAGTCCTCAGAGACAATAGGTACACCAGGCTTTGCGCACTTGCCCTTTAAATAAATAAATAAATAAATATTTTATTCTCGACTATGCGAGGCACGCTCATGGAGGCATGATCAGATATGTACAACGGTAAAGCTTCTGACACCGCCTTACAAGGGCTCTTGAATTTTATTGCCCGTTAATGGACGTATTTCGTGCTGGATAGAAATGCTTATCAGAATACTGTGCTTACTGACCGCTTGAAGCCGGCTTACATCGAGACGCGACCAATGCCGAAACCCACGGAAATTCCTGTCACCGACCAGCCCACCTTCCCAAGTAAGCCTCCTACTCAGCTCAAGTGTGACACTTCTGTTTTCTCTTCTGCGCCCCAAGCACCTCGCGACACAAACTCGAAATCGCATCCACGAACATGCTTTGGGCGTACAATTCTTCTCTTTTCCAGACTATGATGAATGAAAAAACGATCATTCGTCTCAATGGCTCGCGCTCTATGGGGAGTTCTGCAACGCTTGTAAACATCTCTCTTCCAAAGTATACCTTCCTATTCCCATTTCCATTATTCATTGTACCGTGGTTTTAACTGACTAACGACCAAAAAGACTTTTTGTATTTCCATCCGCCTTCTGGTTTCGGCTACGCCAGGAATGCTGTTGATCGTCGTCAGTCTACTAGCCGCGTTCAACGATTATCGGATCTAACGCGTCACATTATTCTGCCGACAAAGTTTCGTCTTCCGACCGGATTGTGCGAATAACAGATGGCCTGCCGAGGCTCGTGCTTTGCCGAAGGTCAGGTCTAGCATTCTTACTTTATAGACTATTAGTTATTTTTATGTGCTTATGCCCTCTTAGTTTGGCCTTTCCATTACAGTTTTGGATAGATTTGTGGTTTGATGACACTATCACTCCAAGATCCCTCAGTTTGGTTGCGCTTCTAAGTAACGAACCACCAAGGCGGTAAGTTCCAAATGTGTAAGATGAGCTAACGGGGAGAATAGAGCATTTATCCCGATTTACGGGCAGCTGTCACTTAACCGACCAATCATAGAGTAGATCAGGCGTAGATTGTAATTTGTCAGCCTCTTCAAGGATGGATACTTCCATCCAGAGCTTTAGGTCGTCCGCGAAGATTAAGCCATCCGTCTGAAGAGTGGACGGCAGCTCGTCGACAAAGATAGCGAAAGGTACGGGACCGAGGACAGAGCACTGTGGGACTCTACTCGTCATGAGTACAGGAACAGAAATCGTGTCATTCACCTTCACCCGCATGGAGTGGTCGTTTAGGAAGACTGAGATCCAAGACAGGTGCTTTCCAGTAACATCGATTCCTTGGAGTATAAACAGCAGCCATTCATGCGGGTGTTTGTCAACAGCTTTGCTGAAGTAAATAAACCCAACGTCCAAGCGTTTGTCGGCGTCAAGTGACCTTTCCCAGGTAGCCTTACCAACGAGCAAGTTCGAGGTAAAGGAGTGGGCTTTTCGTAAGCCATCCTGTGTATAAGAATTGACATTTTGTCCCTCAAGGTGAAGAATAACAGCCAGTTTTAGGACCCGTTCCATAACTTTACACACTATTGGCATTAAACAGGTTTGAGGATAATTGGCTGGATCATGTCGATCTCCTCCTTTGTAGATGGGTTAGACGATACCCACTTTACAAACTTTATACCCGTTATCTCGAGGTAGAAAACACCACAGCTACTCTGCCGCAATACATAAAAGTGGGGAAATGCGACAGGTGCAAGCTGGCCGAGCAGCCGGTAATGGATGGGCGTCGTTCCGGTAAGCTACCCGTAGTGACCTATAGATTGGAAAATACACTGGAACCTTGTATTTAATGGGAATGAAAGCTCGATCTTTACATGATGCATATGGTAACAAACGTTCGGGTAGGGTATGAGGAAAAGCCAAGCAACCTTATAGCTAGTTGGACACGCATGTTAGCCGTAGCTTCTTCGGGCTTATGCGGCATTTAAACCGAATGCACGTCGGCTCAAAGAGTAGCATCCCTTACACCCTGCGAAACGGCTATGGAAAGCAATTAGGTAGAAGAGACAAAAAGCAGAGAAACTCCATCAGATAGGTGGTTAGCTTCGAAAAGATCACGGTATACCTCTGCCAGATTACAGTCCAGGCGGGTTTTAAAACCCGCTAGAGTAGGTGCCAAGACTAAATCGGCAGGCAGAGCATTCCGCGACCCGCCGATTTGCAAAGCGAAAAAGCTTCGTCTGCAGTTGCGCCGACTGTGCCCAAATGTGAGCCTCAGTGGGTGGCCACCTAGGTCGGAGCACTATTGGTGCAGTGTGGGTAGGTAGAGACAGGGATGTCCAGGGTTGAATAAGATCATACATACAGGGCGCAGGTCGCCCCGGAGACATCGGTGTTTAAGCGAGTTGAGCCCCAGGCAGGCGCTTTAGACCTAGGACCAGTTTCGTTGCTTGAGATCGTGGGGCTTCAAGTACATGTTGATCCTGCAGCAGCCAGGGCCCTCAGCCTGAACTCATGCGTATGTGGACTCAGATAATGCTCGTGTACTTGGTGCGCAGTATGAATGAGCTTTTGTGCGTGTGGCGGCGTTGGCTAGCGTTGAAGTTGTCCCCAGAGTACCTGTGGGTTCTTATTTAACTGCGTATACTGTGGTGGAAACGCAGGTCCTTAGGTTGCTGCAAGAACTGAAACCTTCTAAAGCAGCTGGACCTGATTCAATTCACCCGAAGCTTCTGCATGCGTTAGCGGGGAACTAAGTGGACCGCTGACGATGGTGTTTCAGAAGTCACTTGACAACTGTATATTACCTTCTGAATAGAAGGAGGCTGTCATTTGCCCTAACTTCAAAAATGACGACAGCAGTTTGTCAGCCAATTATAGGCCAGCCAGTCTGATTTGCGTCGTGGTCAAACTGCCGGAAAAGCTGGTAAGAGATACTTTGAACGTTTACCTGAATAGATTTACTCTGCTCAGTAGTGCACGACACGGATCCCGGAAGTGTTTTCGTGTCTGACGATTTTGTCGATTGCTCCTGAAGTTAGGGCCGAGGCGCCGGACAATGGCCACGTAGTGGATGTGTTTTTCGTCAACTTCTCGAAAGCATTTGTTAAGTTACCCCACTTGCGGCTATCACAAAAGTTGAGCTCCTGCCACGTATCTGTACAACCACGTAACCTTTCCCACCAGCTTTCGAACTGCTAGGTAGCCGTCGATACTGGATCTTGTGTCCACTAACGAAGCACTCATGATGGACGAGATCGTTACAAGCACACCACTAAGTCCTAGTGATCATACTGCTCTACTCTGACTATATATGCTATGCGGAATGTCCTGAGAAAAGGATGATAAAGTGCATACTGTAACATACTACAATGTGTTATCTAAGCTTGTTAAAAGTACATCTTGAACTTTATTAACCGAATGATCCAGGTGTTGCCTGGGAAACCTTTACAAGGACATTTAGCACACTGGTTGCGCACGCATCGGTACAGAAGTCCTTCCGACCAAAAACAAGCATAAGACATTGCTGAGGAGCAGCACACTTATGTGTGTTCTGGAGAGAGTTGGCATAGCGAGATGCCAAGGACTGCTCGAAAGCCGAAAGCTGGGCTGCATGGTGAAACATCGTAACTTTTGTGTGAAATCGATCCGCAAAGAGAAGGGCCCACGTCAGTAGCAGTAAATGAAGCGATTCTGCACGAACCGCAAACTTCTGTACAGGCACATTAATGGCCTTCGAAAGGTGAAGCGGGGGTTCCAGCACTAGTCACTTCTGATGGGTGCATGCGATAAGCGATGGAAGCAGATGCTCGCCTACGGCTTCATTACTCCCAAACTTTCCAGCAGTTAAGGCGACCAAACAGTCTCCTCATTTCTTATGCTTCACCGTCTGGTTTAGAAAACATCACCACTGCGCTAGCTGTGTTGAAGAAGTTGTTATCCTTGCGTATCCACAGTTCTGCCGGAGCCGACAACATCCGGCCAAAGGCTAGGCAGACGGTAGCTAGTGATCTAGCAGAATCACTGGCTGTTTTCTATCAGCGACGTCTAGAAGAGGACCATATTCCACCAATATGGAAGCGAGGGGTCATCACTCCTATCAATAAAGGCGGTAGCCGCACTGTCCTGCCAACTACCGTCCAAAAACACTTCTTCCTTTACTATCCAAAGTGACGGAATCAATCATCGCAGATGCGCTGATGCAGTATCTGGAAAGCCACAAAGTAATAGCACCAGAGCAACATGGTTTCCGTCAAAATCCTTTGTGTATTACTAGGCTATTAATTACACGTAATAGCTGGACTGAATCGCTTGAGGATGGAGTAAAGGTCGATGTCATCTACCTGGACTTTTCCACAGCGTTCGATCGCTTAGACTATGTTATTCTTCTTCAGAAGCTTCGAAACTACGACTTTGGTGACCCAATCCTGAGTTTAATTAGCAATTTTCTACACGAACGATGGCTAGTGGTGAGAGTCCGAACACCATTTCCTGATACAATCGATGTGGCGCGTGGAGTACCACAAGGCTAGGTTCTCGGACCTCGTCTATGCTTGGTGTTCATTAACGATTTGACGAGATCAATTGCTCCCGATAGCCCATTTTGCGCTGATGATTTCAACACATGGCGAAGGATCGAAGGACCGGACGACCAAGAACGGCTCCAGTGCAATCTTATCAGGGTGTCGAACTGGTCAGTTAAAAAGTGCTACCAATCAACGTAGACAAATGTCGCGTTGTACAATTACGCCACAGACAGAACTAAACCTATCTACTTTGGACAGACGGAACGTGACCATGGTGTGCTCTTACAGAGCGGCCTCAACTGTTCAAAACTGGCTGAAGTAGCTGCGAAAAGAGGCAACCAGCACGTCGGCATACTGCGAAGGGTATTCGGGAGATTTGACCCATCAATCTTCCCAATGATGCACAATTCCTGCGTGCGCTCGCATGTTGGATACGCTATCCAAGCTTGGCAATCTTGGTTGAAGCGCGACCTAGAAGCGTTAGAAGCACCACAACGAAGAGAAATAAAGAATGTAAAGGGCCTGCCCTATCACCCTTACCACCGAAGGCTGAAGTTGCTGGGAATTTTCAGCCGATGCTACCGAAGGCTCCGCGGCGATCTCATATTAGCGTATCAGATACTGAGTGACCCCAACCACGTGTGCCGCCATTTGCTGAAACTTAGTTACAACACGCAGCTCAGGGGTAACTGCTTAACATTGAAGGAACAATATAGCCGTCTAGAGTGTCGACGGAATTACCTTTCCCTTTGGATTTGCCAACCCTGGAACGCACTCCCAGACTCAGTTGTATCCTCTCCTACCTTGGACGTTATCAAAAAACGATTAGATGTTGCTCTTAGCTCCCAGCATTTTGTTACCTAAACTTCTCTATTATGGATTACGACCAGCATGATTTTCAACGGGATTTATGTATCAAATGGACCCAAGTGAGCGATCATAATCTACTTTCCTCACGCCTTATATCAACGAGCACTGCACCCCAGTGTCTTTCTTATGGTCTATGCTCGATTTTGTTTTAAATTTTACATTGATGTAATTTATCTAAGTATTCATCTAGGCAGACGTTCGGTAGATGACTCAGGTATATACCGATTTCATCATATCCACCGCAACCATTCTACGGGACGTGTCAAGCACTTGCTCTTATTCCGTGATAAATCATTGTTCATTGTAATGTAGGTGAGTCCTTGGCCGCCTCTTTTGCTGTGTGTGCCTACCCACCAATCGTAGTAAGTGGTGGGATGCCGCGCTGCATCTTGCGAAGTCCATTCACTTGTCGGTACAGCAGCTTGTAATTCGAACAGAATCGTTTCGTTAGCTACTATTGGTGTGTTATCTTGTCCTCACGAGCAAACTGCACAAAGCAGTTGCGCTGAGTCACGTATGCTGTCCAATTTTCCGAGATCGAATTGTTTTATAAATGCGCTTTGTCCGATCCCATAATGCCATAAATTTACTTGTCCGACTTCTTTGAAGTGTTTTCGATTTGATGGGGCGATGGAAAGCTTTTGGCCCTGATGCTTTTGTGACTGGTAAAGTGAATGTTTCAAGGATGTCTCCCAGGCTATTTCTGCGGTGTACTCAGTCATGAACGATCAACTAGCGCTTTCAACAAGTGCGGACAGAACGTGATAAGGTGCAATAGATTGCATCATTTTGTGCTGAATATCGGGGCCCTCTGCGTGGCAAATGTAATCGAAAAGTAAAGGCACGTGATCGCTTCGGTACAAATGACTGCATACATTCATCGCATCAACCATAAGCTTCTCGCTGATGAGCACTAGAGCTAACATTGATGGATTAGTTGCTGTTCTTAACCTGGTGGATGCGTTGACTTGGTTGCATATGGGTATGCGAGAGGTTAGCTCTTGCAAATAGGCCTTGAAGTGTTCCCCTCTGTTACTGGAGTTTTCAGACCATGGATGTTGTATTCTTCTATAATGAGGATATGGGTGTATTTCTGATTAATCACAATACGAAATGCAGATATTAGTATGTAGGCCATCTGCGAAGTGGATTTGAGTGGTAGATAAACTACGCACACGAGGAATGTACCGTCATCCTTCAACTACAGTTTGCGCAAAATGAGATTGGCGACACGGGTTTGAAGATCTCCTATGAGCTCACAACGAGGGTTGGTTTTGTAATACATAATCATTCATTATCCTAAGGATTCAGTCCCTCCGGAGAAATGACATACCGGGTAGTGCGGTAATTCACAACTCAACCACGTTTTACTGATCAGCATGATATCTCGAGGCCCGGAAGCCTGACGGTGACGGTGTAGCTGCGACCGATACTAACGAGTGACAAGCCTTTATCACCAAACTTCGCATGGTCATGGAGGTAAAATACGACGGTAGTTGACGAAATAATGCATGTACTGTATAAACTGTGATTCTACAAGCATTTTTAATCAAAGTTATAGGGTTGACTTACGAATAGGTGAATAGACTCGCAAACAGAGGTAAAATAAATCCAATCACGTTCGAACAGCACCAGTAATGTAAGTTCCGTAAACGCAGAGCAGTAAAACAAAGGACTTTGGCTCAGGTTATGAGTAAAAGACGTAACTGTTATTAAACGAACTTATAAACAAGAATGTCTTATTTCGTTCAGTTAATTATATTGCAATCTGACGTTTGTCAATGTGCAAAGAGGGAAGGATGAAGAAATCGCGTAGTGTGGTGAAATGTTAGACAGACGTGAACTACTTATAAATTGTCAGTTTTATCATGCAGCTTCGTGAATTGTAATGAGACGGAATTCGTTGAACTTAAAAGACCTTGTGCATTAGTGTACAAGCGGGTCAGTTTTTCAGTAACTAAGTGTGAAGCATTGGACCTTGGGCTAAAATTGGAAATATTGTCGACCGTTGAAGAATCTGCCACTAGCATTTTTGAAGGCTTGTTGGTCTTTGAAGTTCGGTTGGGTTATACGACTACTCTCGGCTGTCCTGACCCTCATGATAGTATGTGTGTTGTCTTATTCCGGCGGACGCTGAGGTTGTCAATAATTCAATCCTTTTACAGAGCCGTGTGAGGGGAACGTTCACCAGTTTGGTCGTCCCCAATGAGTCGTTAGCCACTCGTGGCGATGTACTCGCGGCCTTTACCCGAAGGTCTGTTATTAAAGTCTCGCTGAATTTGCACCTGTTTTCCAATATAATCGATGTCACTAGCTCAGACTGAAGCATCACCTTCATAATCTGAGGACAGTTTCTCTTGTAGTAGGGTGATTCCGAAATTCTTCTAAACTGATTTGCAAGGATATTATCGCAGGACCTCTTCTGGCGGATGTAATACCATTACTTGCGGTCGTGTCTCCGCTTCCTCATTGGAGGACGTTTAGAGCTCAGGAACCCCATAAATAATACACTTCCGTTTTTCGTCAGATTTATGAACCTTTTCACGGGTGCTATTCTCTCTCGGCCGTTCGCTCAAAGGGATGTCCGGAAGTATGCGCACTTCATGTGAAGAGTTACGGAGTCAAATCGAAGGCAGTAGAACGGCCTCTGTGTCATCAGCAGAACTCAACACCACCCTGAGAAGTCAAGGTTCACCGTAATGCACTGGATTTGCGAGACGTGCAGCGCTTCTCAGTGTCGTGGGCACAACCGAAATACCAACTGCACCATAAATGGAGTCTCACTGGTGATGATCGCCCGTCAGCTACCCAGTTTATGGTACTATATTGTGATGCTGGAAGATTTGTAAACATAACAATCAAGTACCGTGATCTCTTCTCTTGACTGCAACTTTTAGGGTATTAGTTGATCCCGTTTAAACTGTTTGGTTATTTGTGGAGTCTGCGTCGCCCTTATGTTGCTCGGTGCCTCTACCGGAGTCAAGGGTGTTCTCTCCGGAGTTTGCATGGAGGCAAATAATGCGTATGATATCCAGATTTTCCATATGGTGGGCGAACTCTGGCACGGAGCTGTCATCATGGCTAGATACTTGGTTTGGGCTGCAACACTGAAAGGAGTGGAACTAGACAGATTTGGACCTTGTCCGTTTATGGGAGGGAGATGAGCTAGGGGAGTTGGCGACACAAGTACCACTCCTTTTCAGTTGCTCAGTTGTTCGCCGTACCTGTCACTTTGGTTGCAAACATTCCGTCACCAATCGAGGTGGCGTCATCAGTGCAGAATTGGGTGTAGCTTGGTCGCAAAAGCTCGTAGCAAGCGAATCAAGGAATGGGAATGCTTTGCCTGGCACGAGCTATCACGACCAAGTTACGTCTAATGCTGCCCTGATGATGTCGCCTATTTTGGTCACGAAAACTTCGCGATCCAAGTGCCAGGCTGGACGAACAACTGAGCAAGTAAGCAGTCAACCCGAGGTACTACTATTCCTAAATACTCCATCCAATGATGCACGAAAACTTTAAGAATGCAAACCATGACTTTTCAATATTCTGATCATTTTTCACGTTCTCACGTGATATCGTAAAATGTGTAGCAGTAAAGGGGGACTCAAAAAGGTAAAGTATCACTGAGCAATCGTCCTCTGCATCTAACATTGAATAAATGCATATCCGACAGTGTTTTGAACTGGTGTGCCTTTTGTTTACACTATATGCGCTGGCAAGCTGCTCCAAACATTGATCACTCGCAGTTCTAAGCACAAGAGATGACGAACTCGTTTCTGCCGGTGTTCGCGTGTGCTGCAAGGCGTTCGCAAGTGGAGCAGTAGCCTCGAAATGGGGGAAGTCACCTACATTTAGAATGCGGTAGGTCCCGATGAGGTCGACTCGTTGCCGACGATAGGCCGGCGTATTTATTCCCAGCCGCTCACACCTGTCCTCCTACAGTAAGCCCCGCAAACTGGGTATAAACCAGTTAGCGACGTGTTGGACCCGTCCCATCTGCTGCGCGTTACCGCGAGTGGCCGGGCTAGAGGGGATAGCCGTATTCTAGTACTTTTTGATGATGGAGGAGAAGAGACGATTGGCAACCTCTTCAGACCAGTTGCGGAAGCTACATTAGAGTTCACAGAGACTGGGAATCCTGTTTCGGTGTAGTCTGTTGGCGTTGTCAAAGGACTTTAAATCGCAACGTGAGAGTACGCCAAGGTCCTTCACGGAAGGTGTGGAATGTTGCAGCTGGTCGTCAAGTGTGTAGGTTCAGCCGTCACCACCATTCCCATGCTCATGGATACCGGTATCGAAGGGTTGACCGGGAGGCGGACTCCTGTAAACCAGCTGGAAAGTTGATTGAAGTTTTACTAAAGTACACCGCAGTTGTCGGAAGTGCTTATCACTCTCCACATTTTCAGGTCGTTTGCAAACAAGGAACACGGAAACCAAAGTAACTGTGGTGGACCCTTAATATAAACCAGGAACAACATAGTCCCCAGCACTGTCACTTAGGGTTTCGCCACTAGTCAAAGGATACCACTCGGTCAGATGGCCATTGGCTTGTGCTCTCCACTTTCGTCCAACGAAAATGTCATGGATCAACTGCTGCAATGAACCAACGACACCACACACTTTCATATCGAGGAGGAGAATCTCATGTTTCACTTGTCGATGTAGATCAAGTCGAGAGACTTCCCCTGGTTCACTGCTTGCAACCATTCATACCTCATCACGAAAAGCTTGGTGACACATGAACAGCCTGGTGTGAAAACCTTGTCCGTGCAAGCTTCAGGGATTCTTGGGATCAGAACAGTTACACTTTAAATTCTTCTTTATAACCCCCCTTGGTACAACCTTTGCCCAAAGCAGAATCTCAGACAACTATGGCCGCGCGTAATTTCCACTTAGCATGGCGGATCCCAATCTTTCATAATCGGCTGAGCATTAACCACTGTGACATCAGCAATGATATCTTCCGATAATAATTGATGTTAAACGGTCGTCATTTATGGCAGACGAGCATGCGGACCGTTTAAGGCCATGGGAATCAGCAGCCAGTATAGCCGTACAGTCAGGTATTGGCGGCCGTAACGGTTGAGCGTAGCGAGTTGCAAAAAGACGCATATTTTTCCCAGCACCTGACAATCCCGACAATTCGAGTTCGTGAAACGTGTAGAGCACTCCGATCTCGGAACAGGAACACTCGGTTATTTGCAAATACAGAAACAAAGTGCGCCAACAAAGCAGATGTAGTATGGGCTATCCGACAGAACTCCTGTCTACATTGGTAGATAACCAGTCCGCTTCATCACCGTTGGACTTAAGTAGTAATTTCATTCAGGGCGGACAATGAGGCGGTTAAATACCGCTTTTGAAATTGTAGGTATTTCGTCGCTTTTTTATATATCTCATATTCCTCAACCGAACCAGATATAAGAATTATATCCCACAGTGTACGCGCCCAGCCAGCTTAGGTTATTTATTGTGGAACCAATGATGTTTGACCTGTCCGACTTTCCGACACTTGAGAGGCACAAACAAGTTACCCAGTGAGTTTATTCCATACTTACTAACTGGTCAGTAAGCTTACACCGACGAAGATTGTGGCAGAGACCAAGCCACTAGGCTCGCCGCGCTATACAGGCTGTTGAAATCCGTCCTCCATTAGCTGTAACCTAGCTGCAGTGCGTGAGATAGCTGCTTCGGCGGCTACAATGTTGGCCCTAAAACTGAGTTGGTATCGTGCTGCCAGAGGCATTCAGGGTTCCGAATGTCAAAAACATGTTGTTCACAGCTGGTAGACATCATGCCTAAGCACGATAGAGTTAT
>OX104066.1:67251548-67395599 GCA_944474145.2 Dicrocoelium dendriticum
TTTTCCACATCACATTCACAACAAAAACCGTTTTGAAAATGCTACTATTCTTTGTGTACACACTGCTCTCCTGGATGGTTAACATTCACCCTTGAGCACGACAGGTAGCAGCCATTCACTTAACCCAACAACTTGCCGATTCTTCTAGAATTATCTAGACGAAAACGCATTCCGTCAACGTGAAACTGGTATTACAACTCTTATCCACAATGGAAGAAGTTCATCTGATCCTGTCAATTGCCGTCTGTACCACTTCTCCCTGTGCTGCCAAATTGATGGAAGCGATGATCGCTGACGTACTGATGACTGCCTGGAAACTCCGCATCATAGCGCCGTGGCAACACATATTTCGTGAACATGGTTCCTGTACCACTAATCTCTAATAGCACATGCAATTGGACTGATACAATCGACCAGGACTGAATCCATGTTACTTACGTGGACTTTTCAAAAGTCTTTGATCGCTTGTTTATCTAATCCTCCTGCGCAAGGGCGCTCTATAGTGTCGGCGATGCAATATTAGATAAAATGTAACTTTCTCCGAGAACGCACCTGAGTTGGACTCTTACATGCCTGATAAGCTTTCATCCCAACATTCACAAGCTACATACAAGCCTAGTCCGAAAAGCGCCAGACGCGTTTCACCCTATTGGCTCGTCATGCGCGCATTCCCTCGTCCTATAAGAGTCGAACCCATGACCGCTAAGCAGAAGCCACCTACCAGCAGCTTAAACCACTGAGTCATGAGGACGTTTGCTGGCTACGCAATTTGCCAACTACTGGATATAGCATCACCTATCTACCACTGTCACTGACATGGTTAGCCTCAAGTGATGACGTCCTCTCACAAGACGCTATATCTATAGCATTTGAAACTAGGAGAGGCTTTTGATAGACTGTTACTAATGAGTACTATAAAATATAAAGCCTCTCCTAGTTTCAAATGCTATAGATATAGCGTCTTGTGAGAGGACGTCATCACCTTGCAGGCTAACCACTGTCAGTGACAGTGGTAGATAGGTGATGCTATATCCCAGCTAGTTTGCAAATTGCGTAGCCCAGCAAACGTCCCCATGGCTCAGTGGTTTAAGCTGCTGGCTAGTTGGCTTCTGCCTCTAGCGGTCATGGGTTCGATCCTCCTTAGAGGACCGAGGGAATGCGCGCCACTGACGAGCCCCAATAGGGCGAAACGCGTCTGGCGCTTTTCCGGACTAGGCTCTGCTATGTAGCTTGTGAACTGTTGGGATGAAAGCCTTATCAGATTTACAACTAAAATCTTGCTACTAATGAGTCTTACATAGCTGCCTGACCCCAATCTTGTGGAGCGCGACGATCTTGCGAGGGCAATTCCCTCCAAATTTTTACATTTCGTGGATGCCGTTAAAATTTGGTTGGCGATCAAGGGAATGGACGACCAAAAACTCTTCAATCGCAATCTAAATGAGGTCTGACATTGGAAAGTATGAAAAGCGCTGCCATTCGGTTTTGACAGGTGACATGTTATCCATATCCACTATAGACATTCTTATCACTACAAAATTGGAGCGCGGAATCTGCAGACAAACCTTCCCTATCGTGGCCTTGGTGTGCTGGTGCTGGACGAGCTCAGTTATTCCAGACAGTTAGAATCCGCCTCAAAAAGTGTTGGCATGCATGTTGGTCGCTTGCGTATGGCATTCGGGAGTTTGAATTCATCCAGCTTCTCTCTGGTGTCCAAAGCTTGCTTGCTTGCGTCTTCAGGAAGAATACGCAATGCAGGCCTGGCACCCTTGACTGAATTGTGACTTTGCAGTGCTCGAAATCTCCCAAGGTCGACGAGAAACTTGGTCAAAAGATTGCGCAACTTTCCGTACCAGCAGCGACTGAAATTAGTCGGAGTGTTCAGTGGACGATACAGGCAGCTATGTGGACCTCATATTAATCTAACAGATACTGGGCGACTCCATTCACGTATGCCGCCACCTACGTAAACTCTCTCCGATCACCAGCCACAGAGGCAATAGGCTGAAAATGAAGCAACAACACAGTCGACTTTTCAGAGCGACCCAGTGCTTTCGCTATAACTAGCCATCGATCGTTTCGGTGTCTACGCTGCGATGCTCTCAGCGACAGCCGACGTTAATAATTCTTAGGTGTTTGATAATAGACGAGACAGGATTCCGGTTCATACTTTGGTCCGCTCCGCCTTAGTGAGACTGCAACAACCTTAGCCACAATGGGAAGTGTTCCACCACCCTTTGAGCCAGCCGGCGACCAGCCTTGCCGACGTAGGTGTCACCGGAACTGCAAGTGAACTGGTAGATGAGGTTAGAGGCCGAACTGATTGGCGAGCTACTCGAACGGCCGTGGAGAGGAATTCATCATGTAGTGTGGATAACTCGTACTTGGGCGGTAGAGTAGTTGCGCGTTAAAGCTGACCTGAGCTTGTGACAAACTTCATTTGCCACATGATCCCCCCTGAAGGGTAAGGAAAATAAACATCCTTCTTCTCAGCTACTTGTACTGGCAGCTTCTCTTTGGAGCGTCTGCTATGGGTCTGAATGAATTTCTCCGGATACCCATTGAATAGCAGAGCCCGGCATAAAAACTCTTCTTGAGCCTACATTTTTCCAGGTTTGCCCCAGTTGCATACAAGCGCGGCCTCGCAATAGGAACCCAATGTTAAGAATTCTATTCGACCGGACACACTATTGGAATCATTTGCCAATGCACCATTTTGTGGACTAGGCTATGTTTATTTACAGAAATGGGTTTGAAAGATCTTTTATGTTAGTGAATGATTTGTTCAAAATGTCCACTGGCTTTCCGCTTGCAGTGCAGAAACCGTTTGACACAATTGGCGAACACTTTCTCCAATATATCCCTCGAGTGCGCGCCACATTCTTTAACAATAATTTTTTCAGTTGATCCAACGTACGCGACCCTGTTTTGTGCACTCTTCGATCCAGATAGCGCCATAGAAAAAAATCCAGGGGGTTTAAATCTGGTGAGCGAATAGGCCACTCCATTGGCCCACCGCGTCCGATCCAACGGTGACCAAAGGTGTCTATGAGGTAAGCACGCACTGTTTTAACGGATGCAGGTGCACCGTCCTGTAGCCACTAAACGGCACTGCATGCCCCTTTGGCCTCCAGCTGTGTAAGTACAATTGCCTGGCGCATTTCAATTACGACGATGCTGGGAATGATATAACATTAGTACTGCAACACAACAATCTACCGGTCACATTCCCGGAAAAGCCATATGGGCCCAAGGTTTAATAGCCTGTTAACCCAGCCCAAACCATCAGTTTGACACTGTGGAATGTACGGAATGTGCTATATCTTCGGGATTTACTGGTAGCCCAAGAATACTGCTTCATTGTTCCATGCAGATGAAACTGGGTTTCCTCTGTAGAGAGGACAGAATGAATATCCCCGTGATCCAGAAAACAGCGGCAAAATTCCTGCCGCTTCTCCGGATCGCGGGGGCTCAAAAGCTTCAATACAAGTGCACGGAATCATCGAACTTTGCGTTCCTTTTATATCCGGTGTACCGCTTATCGGATCGTGTCACAGTACTGTGCGATCCGACAAATGCACTGATCGGAACTTTCCGAAACTTCAGTTATTAAAGCGCAAGCTGAACAGTCGTCGTGCTGATTCGAGGCAGTCCGGGCTTCTTCATGTCGCACACACTGCCAGTTTGCTTGAACTTCTTCGCTAGGTTAAGCACGTATCGGGCGGCAACTGGACGGATTCCTACTTCCACAGCATTGTACCTTCGTGCAATTGTTGCAGCGTTTACACCGCACTCACCACACAGCCGACTAATCAGCCCGCGCTGCTTGACATAAATGTTGCATGATCTCTATGGCAGATACGTAATTGAAGGGAGCGACCGTTCTTGCTCAATTAGCTGAGGCAGTGATTCAATTAGATTGACACGACTTGCGCTGGCTAATGTTATCTTCACCTAACGCAAAACACCCAGTTCGCCGAGGTAGCATCACATGCGCACATTTACCAAGCAGTTGTGGTAACGCATTTCGGCTTGCCTAAGCAGACTAGCCTGGGTGGCTGGCTGTTTCGCTTTGACCAGCCAGACGCACAGATAGCCATCGCTCGCTCCCTTGCCTACGGTTAACCATGACCTTCAGCACTCAATGCAAAGTTAGCTGAACGCTAACCATCACCCAAAACGCGCTATGACTGTCTGTTCTCATTTCGCTAGACAAGCATAAATGGCTACTTTGTTCTGTCGGTCTGTCTTTCACCAGCTCACGGTTGCACGCAGCTGGTCGCTGAAATATACTACTCGTCTGCCAAGAATTCCACATGTCGTCACCACTAAGGTGTGAGCAAAATTTAGGTTTGCAGGCGCGCACCACAAGCAGTACGTAATTTGCAAAATTCGCTAAACATTGGAGGGCTATTAGATGGTTACGAAAACAAACGTAAATGACCGGCGTTCACCACAAGCGAGACGCCGTATGGCCACGAAATACGCTTCTCATTCCAGAACACGGTCATCGGCCCTCTTCCGTCGGACAGGCCTTATGTATATTCAGTCTGGCTTAATCACAGCAGAGGCACTAGATTGACTTTTCCTGGGTAGTTAAAAATAAACAGTACCTCATTGATTTTTGCTAGCATCTTACCCCATTGAAGTTTATTTTCATTATACACTTGAGCAAACATGCGTTCTAATCGCTCACCTGTGCATTCGCTGATTTTTCACCGTAGCTCCGCGGCATTTTTCGCTCTACTTTGGACCTATACTTATTAGTCGTGCGTTTGAAAGTGCTACCTTGTGCTACCATTTTCTCTACTACACTTCAGTGCATGCTACATTTACCCTGAATTCTAAATTCCGGTCAGTGTTTTGCCGATGTCCAAGCGAAAAAAATTTGCGTCCTCCCCACCATCGGAGACACTCTCTGGTCTTACTCGATAGATCCTTTCACCGGCTTTCAAACGAACTCTCACTAGTCTAAATGCAACATTGCTCGGAGCAGCTACATGTTTCAAGACAAATTCATCCTGCGCTGTCCATAGTACTAACCACGAAGATTCTCAATCACAACTTCATATAATCTGCCCCACGTTCACGCTGAAAATTTGACCGGCACGCCAGAGAGGACGGACTGCAAACACACAACTGCATCGTGAACACTGTGACCTTGATGTCAACGTCAGTAACAGAACGACTTTTACAAGCGGAGGCGAGTCATTCAGACGGTTCGTAACAGTTGCTCGACAATCGCGATGCTCAGCGCGCCACAGTCTAAAACGTTATGTGGATCCTGTACCAAACTGCTTCAGGGGGCATTCCATACCGTAATTTTTGCAAGCTCTCCCATGCGAGATGCCTCCTAGTTAAACCTAGTCAGACCAACTTAGTAAACAATCCAGGTGCTCTATGGTGCTACGTGGAATGCACATCTATCCCACTGATAAAAAGCGTGCTCTATTATCTCAGAAGTACTACCAGCTACTAGTGAAGTTTAAGGAAATGGCGATCACCAAAATCACCACGGTTGGAGTAAGCATAGCAGGCTGTGCAACCCAAGCCTTTCCAGTAAGAGATGCTTCTATCCTGAGGAGAACGGCTAGGAACAACGTAAGCAAAACGACAACAATAGCTCGAAAAATCAACTGCTGTCCCAATACCACACGTGGCTCACGTTTGACTAAAGCAGTTTCCAGTTCGATCGGAGTAACTACAAGTAAGGCTACTTCCAAGCTCCCGACGGAGTGCGTAGAAAACTGCAAGCTGGTACTAGCAAAAGTTGGGTTACTGTTGTCTGCAAGCAGAGCCGTCATGTAAAACTAACATCATCCCCAACCGGCTAGGAAACAGAAGAGCGAAGTGGAGTTCCACTGGTGCAAACACCGCCCGTTTCCTGCGGTACATCACCAAATATTTCGCTCACCAACCGTTACATGTCGAAAGGTGTAAAGAAAAATCTACCCGTACTGAGCCTATTGCGCTTCAATATCCCAGAATAAAAGTCGATATCAATAAGAGGCAGGCAGCTGGATGACCTCAACCAGTTGGACATTATTAGTTACGTAATCGGCGTTTTACTGATACCTGTACACGTAATGCGTATTACACGACACCCCAACTCTAAACATTTCGGAGAGCCAAGACTTCTGCACGTTGTGCTGAACTCCATCACTGAAGTAGACTCAGTACTACTGTCGACAGCTAGTCTCAGAAATGAACACTGCTCCATCCGTATCTATTCAGACATCCCATGGGACGCGTGCTATAGAGTTAACCGCACCTTAGAGGAGTGCCAGAAGTAACGTTCAACCAGAACCATTCTACTTCACTGGGTTCCTGAAACTGAATCATGTGATGAGCATGAAATAATAACCCAGGATAAAGAACAATGACGCTAAATTCTTGAAACACTCTGATTAGATGCTGTGCTGGTGAAATCGGTGTCATGGCTGCGTACCTCATCGAACTACAAAGGAAGAGGCCCGACCGTGTTGAAGGTGGTCCTACAATCAAAACATGTTGTAGCACGGCTACTAAAAAGTATTTACCTGTTTCCTTCTAGGTTACTATTTGCGCTTCGGCGGAAGACAATTAGCCATTTGTCTCCTAGAGATGGTACGTCTCTCAACGAACGAAACGCGATGGGATTTATAAACGAACAAGCCACCAGTAGTGTGCCAAATGTGCCAAATATTGAAGATGATATTGACCAAACACCTTACTCTGTACGTAGAAGATTAGACACGGAACTAACTACGCAAAGGATAAAACGTTACACCCTTCTCCAAGTATACACCGAAAAAACGATTAGTCACCGGCCACTCACTGGTTGGTGAAGCTTTACTTTTGAGTTGCACAACCTCCGAAACATTGCATAACACTGAGAATCTTTCATTTATGTACACTAACGCCCAACGGCTCCTCTGTAAACATACCGAAGTGTGATTGCTTTGAGCCCAGCTTCTATTACCGAACTTGGTTGCACCTAGAGGTGACTGATGCTGAGGTTGAGATAGCAGGAAGGTCACTCAACCGGAACGACCGCCCCAGCAGAGGAGTTGTGGTCCTTCGCTGTTACCTGAGACCTGCAATGTGCAATAATTGCTGATCTGGAAACTCACGTTACCGACTCACTCTGTTGCCGTCTCCGACTAAGACACAACGACGCATGTCCCGTAGTTCTCGTTTAGGACTTCCAACCTCCACCGGAAATGGAATCTCGCATGATATGTGTCCGGAACAGAGTAAGATGCGCCAGGTACAACCACATTTTCATCTCCGGGGAGTACAACCTACGCGATCCGGTTGTATCGGCATCAACAATTGAACAGACCCAAGCAGAGTTTAAACAAATTTAGCGCTAATATTCCTTTCTACAATCATGTCAACACGCCCACTAGATTCAGGACAGCAAACAAACAGTTCAAATTGGAGCTTGTGTTCACAAATGAAGAGCTCATGGTTGACTAGTTATTGATAGATAGTACATTAGGTCTCTGTGAGCGTGTTGTAATAACCCTCAACTATGTGTGTTATACAGAATAACCATCTGAACACTCAAAAGTAACTCATGCGATCACACCCTAAAACATCTTGAAGATCTCGACGCATCTGTTTTAGAACTCTCAAACATCAGTCCCCTTGAAAACGTTTGGACAGAGATCGTTGAAAAACTCAACTACATCGTCAACACAACATCAGAGAGCAAGCCCCATCGGCCCGCAAAAATGGCTTCAATTCTAAGGAGCAGGACTCGGAAATGCATGGCGGTAAGGGATGCAGTGTATCATGGAGGTTAACTTCGACTCAGAGACTTGAGACAATTTCCTGACCTATTGCAACCATTGCACTACATCTCTCCGTGAGAACAAAATAAATGATCATCAGCGCCTAGTCAATAATTTCCTGACAAACAATAAACTACTGTATACCCATGTCAACAATCTTCGTAAACTGAAGCATGGCACACCAAACCTACTTTTCACGACAAGCGGTAGAGTACAAGGCGCTGAAGCAGCAATTAACGCCTTGCGGCTACAACGCCCTCCAATTATCGAACTCCCGGCCTCTGCCTGTCCCATATCTTCATGCACATTATCGACTCCGTTGTTTATACGCGTAATTTTCAACCCATCAATTGTGACAAGGAAGTTACTCTCACTGCGCTATCATAGCTCACCGGGAGCAGACAACATCCGCCCGAAAGCACGGAAGGCTGCGGTCACCAAGCTAGCTGAACCACTGTCACAGTTCTTCCAAAGGTGTTTCGATGGACAGAAACTCCCTACTATGTGGATGCGTAGCGTCATCACCCCAATTTTTAAAGGCGGTAGCCGTTCAGAGCTTGCAAACTATCGCTTAGTGACTCTCCTCCCTTTGCAAGCGAAGGTGATTGAAGCGGTCCTTGTTGAGGCTCTAACAGACGACCTGGAAAATGCAACACCTTGGTACCGGAGCAGTATGGCTTCCGTCAACGCCGGTCATACACCACCAACCTGTATCTTACACAAGGCAATTGGACGGCATTGGCTGATGATGGGTCGGAGTTGACGTCCTCTATCTGGATTTCTCCAAAGCTTTCGACCACCTCAATCACCGCATTCCATTTCACAGGCTACGGAACTGCGAAATATGAGATCCTATACTTGGTTGATTTAGCGACTTTCTTCACCAACGGAAGCTTCAGGTGCGTGTTAGAGGATCACTCTCTAACCCGTTTGAGGTAAAATGTGGTGTCCCACAAGGCTCAGTGCTGGGACCGCGCTTCTTCCTGGTGTTTCTCAGCGACCTGACAAGAATTATCTGTACAAGTTCCCTGCTTTTCGCTGATGATCTCAAGGTATGGCGGGCGATTAATAGTAATGAACATCACGGTTCAACCCAACGTGATCTAGATTGCATTTATGAATGGTCAAAGGGGAACTTGCTTCACTTGAACGTAGCTAAGTGCAAAATGATCCATCTGCTTCATCAGCCGGTGAATGTTTACAAGCCTAGAGACCACATCTTGCAGAAGGCCTGTCAATAATGTGACCTAGATGTACGGGTACAGAATGATCTCGGATGCTCAAAACAAATAAAGAAAGTGTCGAGAACTGGCAATCAACACTTCGGACTTCTTTGTAGAGCGTACGGTTGGTTTGAACCCTCAATCTTCTACCAACTGCTTGACGCCTACGGGCGATCGCACGTGGAATATATTATCCAGTCATGGCAGCCGTGTCAGAAATAGGATTTCGTTGCTCTCGAAACCCCTCAAAGAAAGGCAACCAAAACATCAGGGGCATCTTTCGTCTGCCTTGTCCGCTTAGACCGTAATCCCTAAGAATGTACAGAGGTAGTTATCGGCTTTTGCGGGGGATCTCATAATGGTTTACCAAATTCTGAAGAACCCAAATCACATTTGCCGACCGCTGCTGGAATTGAATCACAACACTAACCTAAGAGGTGATTCTCTGAAACTGGCAATGCTGTATAGCAGATTTGAATACGTAGCAATTTGTTTTCCTTCCTCGTATGCCAGCCTTGGAACGCTCTCCCTAATTATCTCGTCTCTGCTTCAAATTTGGCGATATTTCAAACATGACTTGACGATGAGTTGTCTCATTTGCATTTCATTGGTTAACTTGTTAACCAGGGGCTACAAAACGCAATCAAACGGTCTCATGCCAAACTCCCAACTACTGGATTTATGCTTTTAATATGCGAGCATCTCCGCTATTCTACATCAGTCTAAGATGAGTCCACCAAAATGCTTTTCACTTTATCATGAAATTTTATTTTCGCAATAATTTCCACCCCACGGGACTTGTTAAGCATTGCCTTTTACCTGTACTTAAACATTGTTCCAGAACCTGTACCAAAAAAATCCAAGCTTGAATTCATCATTCCATAATGAGGCCGTGGGCCAGTTAAAAAGTTAAAGCTGCTGGCATTTGGCCCAAGGGCCGGACTTTGGACATTTTTAGTATAACTCAACCGCGACCAGATTTTCGTGATCCCTACGTTCTACAGAACTTGTAAAAGGCGACCACAACGCTACACTTTCAGTTACGTGCGGAACAGTGTTGAACGCACCATCAACGTTCATACAAGTGCAGCAAAACTGCAAGGTCATCTAGACAGTTGGAGATGCCAGTGTAACAACGTAAGCCTAACAGAAGTCCAAACATGGTTGTCAGGTAGAATACTGGAACCGTCTTATACCTTCGGGTTTACACTGGATATGGGGTGTGTGGTTGCAGCTGTGGGTAGTGCAGCGCAAGCCATGCATGGTCCCTCTGTAGGCGCAGGCGTCCTGTGGCTGGCCACGGGGACAGGTAAATCCGAAAACGGATGCTGACAACCAAATGCATATATATATATATATATATATATATATATATATATATATATATATATATATATATGGGTTGCAGAATATGTGCCTTCTGACCCAGGGCAGAAAAAGCTGGGAAATTAAATAAAAGCAGAAAACTGGATTTTCTTCTGTCTCACATGTGAGTTGTAGTCGGTTTTGCTCGTGAGTTTCTTTTTATTGGATTTTTGCTAATAGTTGATGCGGTAGAACCACACTGTAGCGGCAGATATCTGCTGCGGTCCATACGGTGCCGTTTTTCCTACCGCTGAGAGGCAGTCGTATGGTCCCCATCCTGGAGAGCGGATTGGTTCTTCGGATGTTGTGTTTGAGGTTACATTCTTCAGGCTCCTTCTCTATGTCATTTGTCGTGCACGCGGAAATTTTTTCAGTAGCTTCCAAGAAGTGCAAATAACGCTGCACTGGAAGGCGATAGGCTGGAAAGTGTACTACGTAACTCAACAAACACATGCGGTGTCGGAGAACGTTTTAAAGGCAGTACTGTTCTCTGCAAGCACTCGATCTCGGCGGACTCCTTTGTTGCTGGTGTGATGTTGCCTCCATCGGCCAGCAATCCTTCGCAGACAACGATTGTCAAGCACTGACAATCATTTCGCGTCTTCTGAACAAACAGGCCAGGTTTCAACTCAGTACAAGAACACCGCAAGGACTAAGGTAACGTATACCCTGCTCTTGAGCGTGAGTCGGACATCACAACAACGCCATAGGTGTATCAGTCTGCTGAATGCATGGCAAACCATTGCGATCCGTCGTGAGATCACATCTCCAACACCACTGCCAGTCGTGATATAACTCCCCAGATTGGTGAAGCACGGGACTTGTTTCACGTAGTCACCAGCAATTGTGAGGGCTAGCAAAAGCATCTGCCCATCCTGGTACAGTATTTTACACTTGCCTGGGGTGAAATACAGGTCATACTTAGATGCCTCTATCACTAAGAGGTCCAAAGCTCTTTGGACGGCTTGTGGATCGTCTTTAAGCAAAACTATATCATTGACGTGGTACAAGCCCGCGATTCTGTCACTTGGAAGAAGCTCGAAACCGCCTACTAACGCTCGTTCGTTGAAATTCTCTATAAGAATATTGAACGCTGATAGTGACAGCAAGCAAAGGAGTAAGCTTACTGTAAGCACTGAATTTACGTGATGTGTGACTAGTAAGTTCCTTTACGTTGCTTACAAACTTGTCGTGCACGTCTTTGTACACAGTTCCACAACGCATATCTATCTGCTGAAAAAAATACCGCTCAGGTTTCCAAGAACAGTCCGATTGTTGGCCGTTGCTGGGTGTGGCTCAGTTCGTAAAATTGGCGGAATGTCATGATTTGGTAGACGCAAGCTCGACCTGGACGAAAACCGTCTCGTTCTACTCGGGAAAAGTCCTCCCTTGTAGCTGAAAACCTATTAACCAGGACGGACACAGAGATCTTGAACGCAAGATGCCAACGGAATTTCACGGTAATTGGCACGATTTTGTTGGATCCTTTGCTGTGAATCAGGAGAATGATCGATTCTCTCCATGAAATTGGAATCTTCTCGTCACTCCAAACTTTCGTGAACTGCGATTGGATTTCGATGACAGGTGCATTCTCCCGATTCTTGAATAGAGCCTGGAGCTTTATGAGGTTTCAAAAAGTGGATTCCACTTTGCTTCTATGCTTCAGTAGACCTGTGGGTACAGAAGAAGTACCATCCTGGGCAAATAACCTCACAGATGCTGTACTGGGAAAAGCAAAGTGCTCTGTTCAGCGACCCAAACACTCGTGCAGTTTGGTGAATTTCGAGCTGTTTGACTCACAAATTGCCTGACTGAAAGAGTTTGAATTGCAACTAGTGGCCGTGAGGGGATAACACAAACCGCGAACTTTCCAGGCGATGCCGCGTCTTCCCTCAGCAGCTCTTTTTATCACTATGATTCACAGTCGGAGCGAAGGCTTGGTTAAAACTTTGGATAGCTAGACAGATGTAGTTCGTTGTAGTCCGCACCGGCGGTCACAGCAATTTAACGAACTCTCAATTCCAAGGGTCTTACCAAGATCCAGCTTTTTGCAGTGCAGTGAGCAAGGTCGCAGCTTGACAAACCTGTGGACAGCATGGCGTGTTGCAAATATGACCAATGCTGATCGACATCCACAGGGTGAAGAAATAGTGATTTTCACGTAACGTCTGTTGAGACTCTGTTTTCACCGTTGGGAGGCTAAGCCTGAGTCTGCCTTCTTCATGCTCCTTTTGTACATCATTGGTATTCCACCGCGGCACTTTTCCTAACCGATAGGCGATAGGCTGACATGCGCAATACATCACCGGACCAACGTGTGCGGTGTCGGATAATAATGGTTTGGAGACATGGACTGTATGCTTTAAGGGCTCGAGGTCGGAGTTGTGTGTTTCCTACGTGATGTTACCACCACATGCGAGCAATCTTACGCAGACAATGTTGTCAAAAACTGACAATCGTTAGATGTCCTCCGATCGAATAGGCTAGGTCTCACAGCCATACAAGTGGATCGCACGGACGCGGGCACTGTAAATCCTGCCCTTCAACTTGAGACTGATATCACGAAGACGTCATAGGTGTCTCCAGCTTGTTTGCCCGAAGTCTTCCAAAATTGCAAAATCGCGGAGCTTCGTGGCGCATTGGTGACCGCTGACTGGATTCCAACCAAAAATACAAACTGGCGTGTGTAGAACCAAAAAATTCGTTTCCCGTATTTTTAATCGCATTAGTGTTCCCGTCTTCTTCACTTTTTTCTTCTGCCGTGGTTCTGATGGCACAATGTCTGTTAACAGACTGTGAATAAATATATATAAGGAGGACGGCATCTGCTCTAGCACTGAGGGCGATCCCAACACTAGCTTCCCCAGATGCGGGAGAATTACCCTCTCCGTAAGGGTGAAGCTAGAAGCGAGTGTCTGTTGGGGTGGTGTCGGGAACTACCAGAATCCTGAAGTTGCGTTTCACTGACGCAACAGACATCAGTTGCAAGGGTCTCCAGCTTGCGTGCAAGTTCAACCTACTGTCCGATCTGCAACGATGTGTGTACGTTAAAGGTTGCTAGGTTTAACTGCCTTCCAGGTTATAGGAGTGTAGATGGCAGACTTCTGGGGCTAACAGCCCTGTCGAAGGCTGTGGGGCTGAGATGACGGATAGTGAACGAACACATTCATCGGCGGAGGTAGAGTTGTTTACCGTTGAGGAACCAGGTAACAATGGAGCCAATGACACAAGGGTAGGGTAGGAAAATTGGCCTTATGTGTTTGTAGGGTTAATGCAGCAGCAGGACAGTGGATCATCATGAGAGCTAAAGAGAGACAGCGTAGTTGTGTTGTTCCATGGTTCATCAGTAAGCAAGATACTGCTTTGTTGCCTAGACCGAAGTTAGTGAGTTAGCTCAGGGGACAACAACCCCTAGCCTTCGGCCCAAGTGCCTAACGGACAAGGTAGAAGGGCGATTTAAGGGTTTCGCACCCGTTGGGAACCGGTGACTGGATCCTCACTTCATACGTTTTTCTGGTTGCGGAAACCCAAAATAGGGCCCAACACTCCCGAAGTCAGAAACAGAATCCCATGCTCGGACTGCATGCCGGTGTGCAATGTCTCCAGGCAAGACAAGGGGCTGTGACAGTATTTAGTGGCGAGTCCCATCTTCCAAACGGCAGTGTTGTTTTGAATGTACCTGCGGCTTTTTATAGGGAGTACGCCAGCTAGTTGCAAAGCCACTACGTCCTAGAACACTGTCGCCGAACCATTCACCGGAACTGGAAATTCCCGAACCGCACAGCTGGAACCACGGGGAGGTTGTTCTGCAAGCTAGTCTTGGAAGGATGCCGCTTCATAGTAGCAGAGCCATATGGATTCTGCCACAGTCTTGCACGCAAAACTACTCTATTTGGATTGAAATCGTCGAAATTAGTGGGGGAATTTACGCAGCCCTACTTAACTTCTCAAAGTCGTTCAGCCGTCAGAAGTAGTGCATCCTCCCTTTCAAACGTCAGAACCGTAGAATTGGTGGGCCGGTCATCAGTTGGATGGGAAACCCTGCTTCAAGAACATACCTAACACTATTACAATTCAGGGCATAGGGCCCCAAGGCTCAGTACTTAATCCACGCCCGTTGCTAATCCACCTAAATGCTCTCGCTAGAGTGATCACCTAAAATTTTTTACTCTAAACTTATCATTTCATGATATGACAGACCATCAAAAATTCAGGCAACGATGTAGCATAGAAAGATGTTCTTGACAGGGTGTAAGACTGAGTAACCTAGAATCTGCTTCATTTCAACATAATCTAGTATGCGCCGTCAATGCATTTGCTAATACAGGCTGCATGACCATATTTTGTAACAGGCTTCTAATGAATGCAACCTAGGATTGATGGATAACATAACCAACATAGGTGAAGTATACAAAAATTACAGTCTATAATATAGGCATATTAGACCTGCCTTTCATTTATGCAATATCCTCGGTAGTCCAATAATGCGCCACACAGCTCGCTACGAAGAAGAGATCCTAGTTAGCAAGAGACTTCCTCGTGGTATCTCGGATGATCTATAGCCGCAAGAAGTAAACTGAAAAATGACGACACAATACACATAGTCGAAACCAGAAGGCGAATCGAAACTCGAAGAAATGTATACCAGACTGTACAACAAGTAGTTGAAAAGCGAATCGTAAATTACAGTCGAATCGATAGAACTGTGCAGTCGCTAGGGAACTAGTCACCGGAACCTGGGTCCATGAGACAAATACTCAATATTGGTGTCATATCGTAAAGGGTAAACAACTTTTTGTCCTGAGCGTGTGCGTTGGTGCGAGTTCGAGTTTATGTCGTGTATTGCACGGGATGAGGAATAGTGACAAAATTACGACACATGAGCTGAGTGGAATGCGTTAATGAGATATTGGTCTGGTCGATGACAGGATTGTCCGTGAGTAGCTGTATTGGTCTCTTCACGAAGTAGGCTGGCTCCAAATGGTCAATACATAAAGTATGCTGGTAACCATTTCCATCCATCACGAAGTATTTTTGCTTCAGTGCAACGAACCCAGAAAGGTTCTAGCAAGGCGGTGTCAGATTTACGGACTCAGTCAACGTGTATGAGAACGAAGGGAAAAGTGCGCAAATCCGGGTGTACTTGTTGACCCCGAGGGCTGCTTCGGGGTGGAGCTAGACGTACTGAGCTAATGTATTTGTTGCAGGTGCCAGGCGACACTGCAAAATTTACACACAACCGCCCGTGTCACCAAGCCGTGCGGCACGAGACGAATTTCCTACTCCCCACGCAGTAGGTTCAAGGCGAGCACAGCGGGTATGGAATTAAAGATGTTCTCTCTGAATCTCACACAACGACGAAGTGAGTTAGTCTCTCTACAATCAAAGTGGCATCCTGGTCTGTATCGTCTTTGCTTAGTTGCGTCAAGCAATCTGCATTAGTCTGTCTTTTTTCCCACTTGCGCGCGGGACTACGGGGTGTGTGTCACTTAATCGGCATAGTCGTTGTGCGTCAGTCAATTAGTCGGCAGAATTTGAGTGCGTGCCGCTAATCGCTGCTAAGTTATCTGGGGTGCTGTAGTCCGTTCGTCCAGCTACCGTACGCGGGTAGCACAGTACGCTAGCGCAATTTACACATCGAAGCGAAGCGCGGAGCATCGCGTCACCGAACAAGGCCGAATGGGTTGCCGCCGTCCAATCCAGAACAGGAGACGTTGAATTTATTACCAATCGACGGCGACCTTACTACAGTATTGCATCAGACATTAGACGTACGAGGTCGGATCCACTGCTCTCCTCACCCTTGTATCGAGCGCCATTCCTCCGGGAAGTCTGAGTGCGTTGGCGAAGATCAATTCAGCGCGACAGCAGTTACTGTTTTCATAAAATGTGTTGCGAATAACTAGCAGTATGGTCGACACAGGTTCTGAGTATTCTATGTTCCACTGCGAAGCAGTAATTGTGGCTTTACTTTCGCGATGGAACCCTCAGGGATACCATTGGCAGGCTGTGACAGGCAATTGTCGCTATGGAGGAAAGACTAAGCAAACGGTTTAAGCCACGAAACGAAACCGAATATATTTGAGGTCATCTATCTTTGTTAACAGTGCAGCATGTGTCAAAGAAGGCAATCCAATTTTCGATAGTTGTTCGTGTCACAGTCCGCTCAGAAACATCTCATAAATGCACAGCAAGTTGCTTACACATATAACGATCAATGCATGTCAATCAGTAGACAAAACACTTAGCTTGGACAGCGGTCCAAATGGGCATCTGGAAGTGCGAAGGTGCGGGGGACAGAAACAGTGTGGCCATGCACTTTGTTAGTTTGGTAAGTGATACAGTGTTTTGGTTACCGCTGGATGACAGAAAGCAAGCTGTGCCAAATGAAGCCATCGGCAATCACCCTGACGGTGGCTAGGATGAGCGACTTTACGCAGGTGGTCTAGAACAACTTGACAGTGCTGCCAAGGGACAAAATACGGGGTTTAACCGGTAGACATGTGACAGTTCATTTAGGAGTCTAAGTTAATTATCGGCATCTGTGATATTTTGCTGGTTAGATTCGATCTCTGCTTCACATACTCAGGATCTACTTCCTGATGAGCCGCTATGCCTTCTAGGTTAATCGTTTGGCGTGAATCATTATGACAACATGGCATTGGCGACAACGTTGTTGGCGGAGTCTAGAAGAAGATTGTTGGTTCATAACTGTGGTTAATCATCTAAATGCGAATTTCTCGGGTGGATAAACGGTCGGATGAACCATGAAAAGCAAAAGCAAGTGGTTTGTGATTCTTGAGGATGACAAACGTGAGACCTTCAAGCAGATGCCGATAGTATTTGATGGCTAGTTAGATAGCTAAAAGTTCACGACCAAAGTTGCTGTATCGCGTCTGCACGGGTTGAAGTTTGCGAGGAAAAACTAATAACAGCTGAGGTTGGCCACTGCTTACTTCTTGGAGTACAGCCCCGTCGGCGGTCTGTGATGCATCCGTCTTGAGGATGAGAGATGTGTCAACATCTGTTCACAAATACGTAAGTGCCTTCGCTTTGGACGACACCTGATTGATGTGGTCAAATGCATCGATCGCTTCTTGGTTCAGCTTGAATTTCCGTGTCCTAACTTCAATTAAATGGGTCAATAGCTGGAGCAGCTCAGAGCAAACAGGAATGAAACAGTTGTGGTAATTTTCCATGCCGAGAAAACGACGCAGACTTTTGTAAGATTGCAACATGCAGTACTCTGCCATTGCTTGCGTTTTCTCAGGGAATGGACTAATACCGATGTAATCAATTCGGTGGCTCAAAAAGCAACAGAACTTTGGTCAAAAACAAACTGACCGATATTGATTATAATGCCCTATTGGGTGAAGCATTCGAAAACAGATCGAAAGTATGATAACTTAGCTTTACGATTTGGACTGGCTACAAGAATAGTGTCCATGGAGGCGAAGACAAAGTCGAGTAATCTAAGGACCTGATCGAAGAAGCTTCGGGAAATCCGTGCGGCATATTGTAGACCAAAGCGCATGCACACGAATTCATGAAGATTAAGTGGTATGGTTGTAGCGGCCTTCGGAAGATCGTCGGAAGCAACCGGAGTTTGGTAATAGGAACGTACTAATTCTTTCTTAGAGAAAATTGTTTTTTCGAGTAGATCCGTTGGGAAATTACTGATGTTCGGAAACCGATATTTGTCCAGGGCAGGGGCGTTGTCAAGTGCCCGGTGATCTGCATAAGGTCTCCACTCGCCACTGGACGTTTCGTGAACCAACTGAAGCAGGGATGACTATGAGCTTCTGGAAGAACGCACAATACGGAGACGAATCTTTTGTTCGAACACTGCCTTTGCAGTGGCGCACTCGCATTGGGGTAGTCGTCGAGTTCTGGCCGTTACTGAAAGTCCATGGGTTAAGACATGGTACAGGAAAGTCGTTAGACGACTGACCGTAGGCAGGAATATGTAGAAGTAGCTCGGCGAAGAAGTAGTCGGTGGGTGAGGCCAACCGAAGTCCGATCGAACTGACCGAATTGACTTTGACCGAAACGGTCAGGGATGTCAAACTATCAGTCAGTTTTCGATTACACAGATCGACCATGAAGTCGAACTTGATGAGAAAATCAACACAAAGGATAGCGAGTTGGACGTCAGCGATAAGCAAAACGAAGGGAAAACTTCGACGGAAACCAAGGTTGACGGTGAGATTTTTCTGACGGTATATGTGAAACATTGGATGGTTAGCCGCCTGCAATGTCAGCTCCGTTTGAAGTATGTTGCGTTTCTCTACCGCAGGATTAATAAAGCTATACTCAGCACAGGTCTCGACCAAGAAGTACAAATTGGTTGAGAAGTCGAGGACTTGTACTAGGGGACGATAAGTATGGTCAGATGCAGCTGCTGCCACTACTGGATGGCATGGATGTTTCCCTGCTTCAATATGCACGTGGGATGCTTACACTCAGCTTGATAACTCTGTACATCATCTCAACGGTGTTGGCAGCAACATAACTGATATGCCGAACTCCTGGCGGTCGAACGTCTATTTGCGAGGCTAGGGTTTTTGCCACCTTGGCGCTTCATATTCGATGTGGCGAACTCCAGGTTCAATAACCTGTCGCTAATCGATTCATTAGTCATTCGTATGAGTGACGTTCACATTCGATGCGGCGGCGTAGTTGTTGTGGTACTAATAATAGTAGCAGTAGTAGTAGTAGTAGTAAGAATAGCAGCAACAGTATTAGTTGTAGTAGTAGTGGTGGTAATATTAGTAGCAATAGTCTATTAAGTAGACATAGAGCCAAGCAGAAGCTTGAAGTTTAGGGAATAATCGGTAGTGTCGCCGCGTCATAATCACCGTGGCAAAGTAGTATGAAGTGAGCGACACATTTCAGCTGTTTTGCCACACTTCTAACTTTTCATACGTCATATTTAAGCTTTTTAACTATATGATCAGTAGGCTGCTGAATAAAACAAGGATATACATAGATCAAAGAAAAGTACCATTTCCCTAGAAATAGGACGAAAAGTTTAAATTTTTTCATACGCCGATGTTCCACGTTCCTTACTATTTTAAATGTTTAAGCTACTAAAAACATTAAGTAATAAATTCCTCTACACAATCCTACCACGGATTCCGGTTACGGACCAGGTTTTTAAGCGTGATACTTCATTGGCACTCCACATGCTTGGGTCCCCATCCTGGAAGATGTACTGGTCCAACTTCGACTAGATGCGACGTCAGCGATTTCATGTGTTGCCGCCAAGTTGAAGGCTGATGATAACGCAGTAGCCTCCAGCGAATAGAGCGTGGAGCAGTAGATGCCAGCCGACAAGCATATGTGACTAAGCCATCTCAACTGGCGTGACAACACCAGTTTGTTACATACATGCCTTCCCTAAGACGCGAGGTCGAAGATTATCACCGTGAAATCGATGCTACCTCCATTCATATGTGATTTTTCTTAAACTACCGTTTTCGAAAGCAAAAGCTCGACGCACGTCTTCCACGCCAATTGGCCAGTACTTGCTCCTATACAACGATACCGAGCGAACAGTGCGATGATGATAGTGCGCTTGTGGTAAAAGTGGCCATACTTAGGAGTTAGCGGAGCGTGAAGATTTGATCCATGCATCCACTTCCAAGACGGAAACCAGGTTGTTACTCACCGTAGTGTACCTTACTTACTGGAGATAGTCTACGAAGCAGAATGGGTGCTAGATATCACCTGCATCTTTCTGAAGATCCAGAAGCAGCATCAGTGAATTTGGCTGGTGCAGATATAGCACTAAGTGGAAAGGCCGAGGCGGCACTACTGGAATGGTTGCCGATTAACAGCCAACTGTGCGCAGTTCGGCTTCGGGGTTCATTTATAATCAACAAGCTTCGTGAGGAGAGAGGCAACTTGTTGGTGATCTCCACATACGCTCCAACTGACTGCAGTCGTAGCTCGGTCAAGGATGACTTTTATCGGGAGCTTCATTAACTCTAGACTAGCGCTAAAAATCGCATGTCCTTGTTCTTGCTCGGCATTTTGATGTGCGGGTAGGACGCCTATTACCATATGAACACCACCTTGGTGGCCACCACGCGCTCAAACAGGACCGCTCAGATAACTGAGAAAGGCTTCTCACATTGTACGAAAACTACCAAGTTTCTCTCGAAAAACAACTTCAGGTATACGAAGAAGCGTTCCGCAACTTAGCGTCCCCCTTCCCCAACACAGGCGTCGGTTTGTGGTAGCGCGTGCTACTACCCGATTGCCGAAGCCGAAGTAGGGGGTGACTTAGGGGATTGCATCCCGAGCCTTTGGCTACATAGCCTACCCATAAAGTAGCAGGGCGAATTCAGGGAATCGCGCCCGTTGGGAGCCGTTGACTGATTGCTCAGTTCATACGCCTTTTCCTTGGTCGGTTACCAAACAGGGGCTCAATCCTACCCACCATACAACAATATGATGCTGGAATTCAATGCTCCACCTGAGTGAAACAATAAATGGAGACTTTATTTAGTGGAGAATCCCATCCGCTAGGTAGCAGTGTTGTTAGACGGACGTACGTGACTTTTATAGGGAGAACGTCTGCCAGGCGGAAACCCATCAAGTCTTGGAGCGCTGACACCGAAACACTGGCTGGAACAGGATAATTCCGATCCACCCGGCTGACGTCAGAAAAAGTTTGTTCAGCAAGCCAGCCATTATAGAGTGTAGCACGCTGCGCATTTAAAGTAGCATTGTTCTCCTTATCGGCTGTTTCGGCTAGCTCGTCCAAATAGAGATCAGCCGCGAATACAGTAAAGAGAGCTGAGGTCTTCGGTGGAAGACATTTTTTTCGCAGCTGTCGCACGATCTTTTCGTCAAGCTTGGTGGAACCAACCAATGTACGCATGCTCATAAGAAGTTGTGACAGCATACGGTCGCCCATCTTAACGCCGGAAAGAGGCTGTCGCAGTCTACCTTCATCGGAAGCTTTACTATGCTACAAAAAGGTGGCTTAGATCCTCTCTTACGGCGTTTCGACCGAACTCGGATTTCGCTAACATATGAGGTCAATTGCGGCTTGGGTAGGAAACTGGTCGGAAAACTCTGAGGACATCAATGGCCGTGAGGTAATGCACCGGAGAGAAAAAAGAGCCTTTAGCTGTAAAACCGAGCATAAAGATTGGATGAATCGGAGGCAGAAAAAGAGAAGCTAAAGCTTTTCCAGAAACGTCAGTAATGTAAATCTGGGTCGACAATGTAAATGCACATAGAAAACGATCTGGGCTTTCAACAAGAACGAAAGCGGGGTCACTATTCAATAGTAGAAATTGAACCAAAACCAAAGGCTCGGCCTGATCTTCAGTTATGCACGATCGTCGGAAGTCCAAAAATTCGCCACACAGCTCGATACGAAGAAGAGATCCTAGTTAGTATGAGGCTTCCTCGTGGTATCTCGGAAGATGGATGGCTGTAACGAGTAAACTAAAGAATGACGACACAATACGCACAGTCGAAAACAGAAGGCGAATCAAAACTCGGAGAAATGTATACTAGACTGTACAGTAAGAAGTGAAAACGAGACTCGGAATCTACAGTTGAAAATATGGAACTGCACAAACATTATAATGTTACAGGTTGATGTTTTAGGGAGTCGCCTGTACCGGGAGCCCGGAGAGCGATTCGAAAAGACAGATCGAGTTGCAGGGAAACTTTTGTTGGTACAGTAAAAGATTCCCTGATATCTAGCTATAAAGGAACGACACCACTGACACTCTAGCTAGGGGAACGGAGCATGCAGAGCACACAAGGCAGTCGCGAGTTGTGATCGAAACGAGCGCCAAGCAAAAATGGTGATGAGCAAGTCATGCATTCAAACTCAGCAATCAGTTCAACAAACACACCGGTTGTGTAGGTGTACAATGAAATAATTTTATTTAGAATTTTACACAGGCAAACCGGGGAATGTCCAGACTGCTACAATGTTGGTTGCTCAGGTTGGACCGAGAAGTCATCCGTGAAATCCCGGCAACACCTTATCCTAATGCGAAAGGCACTCGGATTGTTTGAGTTACCACCTTTACTACTAATGAGTAGGAGGATATTTGCTGATATTTTAGTTGTTTTACTACCTCATATTCGCTTAGACTGACCAGTATTGAGAAACAGCATCGGACAGCCGTTTCTCCTTGTGTGACTTAGTGGTTTGTGTATATTACCTCGGCCAGCTTCAGGGACAGGAGAACAAGACGGCTGACAACCTGCGCCAGTTGGCCGGTATCATATGCTACTGCAAGGTTAGTTACTTCCATGAAGCGGAGGATAATATTAAGCAGCCAAATGGACAGAACTCCCCTGAAAGGCGTTTTGTCACCAGGACTTGCCAACAGAGGAACCGGATGTCACGCGGACAAGCGAAGAGCCGACAATATATGGAACACACCTGAGATGTGTGTGTCAGATAAACTCACTTCGACCTTGCCTATGTGAAAGCACACCTCGTTTTGGAGCAACTTATGGCCAAATATGGTAAATCGGTCACACGGAACGCATTCACATTGGTAGAGGCCAGAAAGCCGTTAATGCGGGATCACTGTTACCATAACTAAAATAAAGATTTGATCTATAAATAGAACTGTCCTCTTCATTATTACACACCTTCAACCGAGGCATAACTTCTAGGTTTCGCAGTTGGATTGGTAGCCAGCCAGAATGGACGGTGGCTTTCAGTACCGCAAACAAGTCAGTACCACAGTGCGACGGAGACTTACATACGAACCCGAGAACGAGAGTCTTTTCGGAACAGTTGCAACCGCTATTAAATCAACAACATGTGCAAAGGCCAGATTGTTTGAAAACACTGACATAAATGCTGTCCATACTAACAGCGGCGGCAAGTGAAAGTGCTCCTTGACCGGAAACGCTGACGCAGCAGATCGATGCGTTCCCCTATGGGGCTGACGCCGGTATTACCTTTGACTCTTGATACCACAAATAGCAAAACATGTTTCGCGTTGATTTGACCAATGTCTCGGAGGACAATAAAGTTCGCTTTATGCTACAGATATTGGATGCTGTTTAGCATGAAAAGTCCCCAAGCTACATCCTACCAAAGCAGAATACTGCTTTGGCCTCTGATGAGGCGGTGTCACCACTGCCACCGATATTTGGGAAACAAATATCGTAGGCCAACACACGAAACAGATGCTTCACAAGGACCACGAATGCCTATGAACATTGCGTCAGTTACTCAACTCGCGTGTCTCATAAAGCTGAACCATCGAACTTTCACAAGATGATGGGGATCAATACATTTCGATCAATAGGAAGGGTGCGAGGAGGTGTACACCACTGATGACTCCTAAGCAGGCGAAACTATCGTCCGGTGCTCTTCGGGAATGGTAGTTCGCCTTCGCGGCTTGTAACCCAATCTTGATCAACCAAATATGATAAATACAAGGGTTTTATCTTTGTTTGCGGTCATTAAGCAACCAAACATGACTCTTCCTCTTTCGAAAATCCCCACTTCACCAACGTTATCCAAGGCGAAGAGTTCCATTGATCCCTTCCTACGATGGCAAACATAGCAAACAAACACAAGAATTCAGTCGCACTTCACAAGCTCACCTACAATGCCCACTAACACATGCACATATATATATATATAGTCATACAAATCCAGTATGTTACTGGTTAGCGTGCAATTTTTATACAATTACCGACCATAATAAGGTCACATCATACAAATTTTAACACTACGCTTCATCCATATGGACGCAAAAAATTGCCACTTATGTTTGATGTTTTCCTTAAATGTACTTTCTCCCTTAATGCATGCAACACAGTGTGCCTACTGAGAAACGTTGTCTGCACAACTTTGATCATGACTGATAAGGCGTGCCTCGATGATATCATGAATAAACTACTTATTTATTTATTTGTCCGAACAAGGAACCTGAACAGAATTGCCCAAAATCCTGCTATAACGCTGTAGGTAGTCGTCAACGAATGCAGGCACGATGTTGTCATGATTCCATAATCGTACATCTCGAATTGACATGATCACATCTGTGCGGTCAGACGGAATCCTTAAAGCGAAGCAGTTACTGGGAGTTCCGAACTTTCTAAAGCCACTTCCGCCTATTGGACTTGCAGTGAATGACTGCTAGAAATTGTCTATTCATAAATCCTATTTGTAACCGCTGTTAGAACGACCACACAGCATAGTGTTTCGCGGCGAGGCGATCTATCATGGAGAGGAAAAGGTATCAAATTTGGACTACTTTCCCAAGATACGATCAAACCAGAACTCTGAAAGCAACGTTGCAAAGTTGTTGGTGTCAGTGGGTGCAAGTGCGCGACGGTTGAAAGCAATAGTAAGGAAGTCAGGTTGCAACTTACACTGCGGCACACACCATACTGATCCCTTGAGATACATGCTGCATGCTGTGGCGATCACCGCTTGTTCAGACAAGCCACAGAGTATAAAATGCATTAGCCAGTGTCTTTAAATTACTTGTAGAAATATTTGGTCAGGTTATTTTCCGTGAGCAGCACATTCATGCAAAGCTTCTGTGACAGATCAGTCATAGTTGTATCTGATGGGTACTTGATTGGCTGTAAGAGATAGACTAATTCGATCAGTCGGTCAACAGTATATGCCACCGACCGACGTCAATCAATTTGTAAAGACGCCAACGCGGAGCCCCAAGTTCTAGTCAAACTGAAGGAATGTAGCGTCACCAAGAAACAATGTTCAAACCCGGTATAGCGCGCTGTGTAATAGACAGTGCGGAGCTGAATCTCAAACCAGATGCAAGGCCGGTAGTTAAACCAACACGTCCAATGCCGTATGCAGCTCAACCGATAGTAGAAACTGAGCTAAGTCGGCTCTAACCAAAAGACATCGTTAGATCCCTACGTTATTCAAAATGAATAACACCGATTGTTGTACCCAAGAAAGAGATAAAAAAGGTACGTGGTTTCGTTGGCTTTTCAACCGGTTTAGATTCCATGTTGTACAGTCATTGGTATCTTTTATATATAATGAGAGACTGCTTCACCGAGCTAAGCAGTGGTAAATGGTTTGTGAAACCTGACTTAGCTGATGTGCACCCAAACGTTCAAATGCCCGGAAGTTGCAAAACCTAACTGAAAGTCAAGACGCATCTTCGTCTGCCACCTTTGCAGCAAATGCTGCATTCTTCGACACCAAAGCGCCAATCGTCACATTGTTCACATCAAACCAATCAGACAGCTTACAGCTTGCGCACCCGGTGGTCTCCTCGGCAACAACTGTCACATGGCCGCGAATGTGGTGCCTCAGGTCGCCCAGTGCGGCTATGCATTCCGAGGGAAAAAAGCTTAAATCTACTCAGATTCACGGCGGCAGTACAACAGGAAAGTTTCTGAAAATATATGTACAGTTTGCTCCACACTAATTTGTGCTCAGTGCCACACTCAGCTCCACGCAGTACACGTGCCATTCGCACTTCACTCATGTCACGCTAACGTACGATGACATAGTCGAGCAGGTGAGCATGACCAGTTCGTGGGTGCGTCCAAGTTACTATATCACTCGCACTCAGTGCAAAACGAATGTTCGTGATCGTCAGGCCGTGAGTGGCACACAGTGAGAGCAGCCTGTCACTGTTCGCATTTGCTAAACCAATGCCATGCGGACCGATAACATCTGTCCACACCGATGCATCACGAACAACGCGAGCGTTGAAATCCTCCAGCGTAAATAGTCGGTCGCTCCTCGGACCAGACCGTATCACGGAGGATAACTGCGTGTAGAATTGAGCACGTGCGTCCTCAGGATAACACATGGTCGGACCGTACCTGCTGATAAAGTGGCAGACTTACCACTTCCGAGTTGTAGATGAGGAGTCATCAGTCGCGTGATGATGCCTGTTGGTTCACTCATCAGCTGGCCATGGAGGCGATCGGATATTGCCAATCCGACCCCGTGTTCACGTGGTCCTGACGCGGCGTTACCCACTCTGTAGAATGTGTAGCCAGCACCAGCTTCATGCAACTTACCTTGCTCAGTGATTCGGGTTTCACAGAGCGCCGCTATATCGATGTCACAGCGTCCCAGTTCCATCGTGACCAGTGCAGTGCGTCCCTCGGGTGTTCACTCGAGTTCCGGTCCAGTAGTGTGCACATGTTCCAACACCCGATGCTGAGTGCTTTGCGTGCAGGCAGCAGATTATATTGGTGGTTAGTCGCACGCGGGGTGGTGAATGTGCTTCGGAAGTTAGCTTGAGGGACTCCGCCCGGAGCCTTTGGCTCAATAGCCTGACCCACAAGGCAGTGGGAAGCAGATCCAACTCGGGAATGTGATAGCATAGACAGATTGGGATCTGCTTGAAGTCCGTTCTACTCAGCCTTTGTGATGCTGGAACGATTTATATATACTTTAAGACAGTAGTAGGATAAGCACCTGCGACCACAGCCAGACACAGGAGGGATTTGGCTGGTTTGCACCAATTTGACCGGGGGCTGTTTGGTTAGAGGCAGGCAGTAGCAAAGCGTTGAGCATCCGAAGGTGCCCTCCCACCGTCAGAGACAATGCGTGGCACGTGTGATTTACGCTAATCTGGCGGCAGCTTATAATCCGTAGACCTGTGGTCTCTCATGGCTAGATTATACGGGAATAGGGTCAACGAACACTTCCTAACCTCCGGAGGGCATGGACTAGGATACTGGCAGGGCACCCACACCTGACAGGAGAACCACTTGGGTCCTCAACCAAAGCCTTCGATTAAATGTACATCGGAAAGGCAGCGGGTCTAGCACATGGTCAGTTCACTGACTCATGCGGATTGGTGTCCTGGATCTTAGCAGGGAGAAGGGCATACCCAAATCCCACCTAGCGGTCGCCACGAGGACGCGTGAAGGACTTGAGCCCACGGCACAGCAGTATCAGCATTTGGTAGGGCATGTGCCAAAGCTTCAATAAATGGGGTAATAACAGTCACGTCTAATGTGACTTGCGTGATTAAAGGGTTAGGATGTGTCCTAGTAAGTTGCACTTACACTGTGTAGTGATTTGCATGGTTGACTTTGCTCTTCGGCTTAAGGAGGAGGCTCAAAGCGGGTTGTTGGTTGACAGGATCTAATGTCTTCCATTCCGATGCTAAAGCATTGTGAGTTACTATCAGCTCGATTGCTCCGGTAAAATTTTCGAATATTTTCATAGGTACAACGATACAATTGGTAGTTGGATTGCTCTGCCTACCCGCTAAAACCAGAGCGCTCATGTACTCATGGCAGATTTCAGCTACTCGGATGCGCTGTCTCGCCTTATCGCAAAACAAGCAAGCAATGAAGAAAACCAAGTGATTGCAGCAGCTGTGCATAAATCGGACGTGAAACAGCTCTTTCGTTTACTTCTGTGGACATTCAGGAGCACACCAAATCCGACCCTCCTTTGCATAACGTTATTCGTTTTTTAAACACACAGTTGTCAAACTGGATTACTGACACACACCTCCGTCAATGTTATTGTCGAAGTGATTCGTTGGCACTGGTTGATGAATGCGTTATGTTCGGTGAACGTGTGATTGTCATGAAGACCCTGAACGCAAGAGTACAAACATTTTTGCATTTACATCCACCAGGAATATCACGGATCAAAGCTCTAGCCAGAAGTTACTATAGTGGCTTTTCAGTGACAAAGCTGCCCATTTTTGTGTCGTCACATAAAGTAGTTTTGCCTCAGCAGCGAAACTTCCAAGCAGTCATCCGACCCTGGACGCCAGCCTCCAATCCTTGAGAGAGAATTCACGTTGATTTCTCTTGGTCAGTGCTAGACCAGCGATTTCTACTACTGATTATTGAGTACACCATGTGGCCGAACGTATACTTGATGGGCACAACCACGACAACATGGCAGTACGAAAACTGCAACACTTATTTGCACAGTTCGGTTCACCAGACCCCTTAGTTTCCGATAACGCTTCACATTTTATCGGCTTCAGGCACTGCCGGTCGTCCACGGGGCATCCTCAGTCCAACGGGTAAGCAGCAAGATTCGTGAATACCTGCAAGCGTACACTTCTAAAACTGCCGGAAGTAGAACCGAGAGTGGATATAATACAACTGGTCCTGTTAAGTTATCGGGCTACGGTAAACCCCGCTGACCAGGCAGCAAATCCTTAGCGGAAGACTTGTTCTGGCAGGAGATACATTTCCCAGTTGATGCATTTTGCCCTAAGATTACACAACGGCCACTCACGTCAAGTGTGAGCAGAATTTCTCTACCAGAGGAGCCTGTTTGCGCCTTGGATACAATGCCGAACCACTATACCTGGCAACTTGCAGGGGCATGAAAAAGGAAGGGCACTGTGTGCCGTGACCAAAAGTGAGCTTTGTTGAGCTATTGTAGACACGGAAATCCAAATCCAATTTGCGTCCTGCTGTCAGCCTATACATTCAAACTGTATTTGTCCCCCCCCCCAGTAGTCAACAGTCTACGACAGACGGTCAAACACAGTAGCTTCAGTTAACGCAATTTATCCCTCCGGTATCACCAATGATGCAAGAAGCCTGATGATCAATGAAGCTGTGGGAAATGCCCATAATACAAGAGCTTACACCTATACGTTTATAACCGTATTCAACTGCCGACACACAGCTTGCGCTTAGTGAAATGGTTTAAGTGCCTAGATGATGCACATTTTTATTACTCATGTGTACGGTATCTGCATAGGTAAGTTAGTGGCATTAGCATTGGGTTCCGTTTCCTGTGCGGTCGGAAAGTGCTCACAACTGGCGGGTCTCAGTGGCAAGAAACGACCGCCTAGTAGTTCTGCGGAAGGCGTATGGCTGGTATCTGACCATGACAACCGTCGCATAATCTACATCCTTTTGCTCTCCAAGCGTAGTTCAAAGCAGCCAGTTTGTTGAATTATTGATGTTTTGCTCATCTGACAGGCCTGGTTAGCATGTATATACCATGGAGGGCACAGTCACAAGATTGCCAGCACGGGTTATGGAACTAAGTGTTGCAAACGTAAGAAGACGTGGGAGTGCGATGGAATTGCCATGTTGCATGGGAAAAATACGCCGAATTAGGCGGGTTCTCGGATCACACAACGGAATTACAAGGACCTACAACTGAGGACATATTGTGGAACTCGCTTGCTGCATTTCGGGCCTAAACACATTGATGTTGTAAAAACGTGGGGTAAAACGGCAAAACGACAACAGAGTCGACTGACTGAAAGTAACGGCACGTGCCAAATTTGGTAGCAGCAGACAGTATGAATCCCAGGAGAGAAAGCGCAGTACAGAAGTATCAAGTTAAAGGTTGATGAGGTTTATTGCTTCATCGGTTCACATGCGGGCACAGTGGACCGACTTCATTTTTTCTCAGATTGGCTGTAAATGGGTAGTTGTTTTCCAATGAGTCTCGTGTCTAACGCCACAAGCTGCGCGGGATGACAATTGCGATGAAACCATTGCGATGGAACCATAAGGGATGCAATCTGGGGTTCAGCTGCAACCACATCCCATGACGATCAGGTTGTGTAGTACATGCATTCGAACCTCTTCTTTCTCGTCCAAGTAAACAATTGAAAAGCTGTTGCGTCGGTTCGGATGACAACAAGACTGAGCCGCCTCGCGCTGCATCCCTGTAAAGCGGGTTGCGTTCTTTTGCCTGAGGAGGTCTATCACTTCGTAGTGCATGCTTTTAGAGCCAACAGCTGCCAAAGGGAAATATATAGCGGGTATTTTTACTCATCGCTAGTCTGAGTGTGTAACTTAGGATGTATATACAGTTGCTCCTTAGTTTAACTTTATTTAATTTCGAACACTAAATGGAGTAACTCACGTGTACGCAAAATTACCTTATGGTAACAATGTCCTTTAAAAGAAAGTCGCAACAATTTATAGTACCGACTATTGAATGTGTCAGGAGGCGTCTCATAATACGAGCATGCAATGGCCGCTTCGCCGTTAACATACTATTAAATTTACTTCCCTCATCTCCTGGAGAACGAGTGATGTCTCAGATATTCGTAGGTGTCCCGCAAGTAATGTGTTAATTTATTGTGTTCCGTCATCTGTTAAAATCGTGACTTTGTTATCTTAGCGCGAAATATGTTTCCGTACCATTTATGCCTTTAATAACTATGCCAACCGTAATGATACTACTTTTCAATAACAAGGATATATATATATATATATATATATAACTACGGCCAGGGTGTGAAAATATAAGATATTACTTTAGCTATAATTTCGTCATTTCCTTTTCGTAATTGCAATTGAACAGACTATGGAACATTCATCTAAGGCTACAAAGTGATATATAGGTGTTCAAACCCTTGAATATTGTGTGAACCGATCTAAAACTTATAGAGGATAAACAAAGCGAGCCATATTCCTACCTCATAGTGCCATGAGGGCATGTATGATAAGCGGTTAACTATTTCCGGATATGCTATATGAGAATCAGCCTAGTCCTCGAGTTGGTGGCTGTGTAATTTATCTGAAAAAATCGCTCGCAGCAGCCACGTTCGAGAACCCAGTGCTGAACGATGTCCAGAAATCACTATGGCTTACGATATCAGTTAAGCAGCAGCTGCTGCTTATGAGACTTACATACAGCGCGTCAAACTGTAGCCAAGAAGACCCAGAACTTTTGACTCTTGCAATTAAATGCTCCGCTAGCCAACCATTTCTACTTAAGATTATTGGAGGGGATTTCAATCTGGCTTCGATTTCATGGCCCATGGGAACCGCTCCTTTGAAATGCCAAAACCTGAACTTTTGTGTCCAAATGAATGGCTGGCAGCAAAACGTCTCCCAACCTACCAGAGGTGTAAGTACTCTGGATCTCATTTATTCATTGGGCATACCTGCAAGCATTGTTAACGTGCTTGATGAATTTCCGGGGAGCGATCATCTCGTGATCAAATGCCGCCTAAGACTACGAATAACCGATGTCCAGAATACAACGCATTCTGGTCTGTTTAGTTCTGTCAACTGGGACTCTTTCAAGGACCTGGTTCGTTCGATGAATTGGGATAACTTCTTTCTCTCTTCATGTCCTCAACAAGCGATGGATCACTTTTATAGTATGATTGGCTTCTGCATCGATTCAGCAGTACCAATAAAATGTGCTTACCAAACTAAACATAAATCCGATCGCAAAACGTTGAAGGTAGCATGAGAACTTCATAAGATTCGGCAGAAAATCAGGTTAACTGCTGCCTTTGCGCTATTTTACAGCAGTCCAAGCTCATGGAAGAACAGAGGCATCAATGGGACAAAACACTCATTTTGGAAGAGCATAAAGCTCTAAGCGGCCTTAGCAAAACAGCTGAGCTAGTCAAACTATTCCGTGCCCGGGGTTCGTGTTGCAGCCACAACTTCAATTTTATCACCACGCCTGATGGAACATACTACGACGCACCAGGTGATATCTGCGAAACTTTCTGTGCTTATTTTGCCGAATCAATGGTCAACGAATCATCAGACAAACCAGCACTTATCATGCCGCACAACAATGAAACTCTGTGCACAGTGGAAGTCACTATAACGAAAATTAATGGTCAAGTCTCGCTTATGCTCCACAACTTGCGCAGGCACTGATGGGATCCCCCTTGTTTAATAAAAAGCAGTGGTAGTAACTTTCTTCTGCTTTTGCTCAACATATTTACACTCTCTTTTAACAACAGAGTATACCCCAATCAATGGAAAACGTCTGTCGTTATCTCGGGACACAAAATGACACCACCCACGAGGATAGAAACATTCGTCCCCTCCATCACATACCCATCGTACCTAGAATAATCGAAAGGATAGTGGAAGATGAACTACTTGTATTCTTGAACAAGACTAACATCGTCAGCAATTCACAAAACGGCTTCATGCAATGTCGATCCTGCGCAACATGCCAGGCAGATTTTTCAAACCACACAACGGCTGCCATAGGCAACGGAAACAGTGTTATAATCCTGTTCCTGGATATGCAAAAGCCTTTTCTAGTGACTCACACAAGGTCACTGAACAAACTATAGGCTATAGGTATTGGAGAACCGATGTTTTCTTGGCTGTCTTCATATCTCATTGGTAGACAGCAGGTGGTACGCATCGGCAATCATTTTTCTAAACCGGAAGCGATCACCAGTGGTGTGTTCCAAGGTAGTGTTCTTGGTCTTCTTCTTTTTCTAATATATATTGATGACATGTACCAGAGAATAAGAAGTAGTGTTACGTTTATCTTTGTTGATGGCATTGAAGTTGTCTACTCACAACCAGATGCAAATACCAGGAAGCCGCACGTCTCATTCAAAATGATCCATCTGCCCATGACTCTGGGAGCGAACTGTTGTAGATGTCATTTGCCGTGGACAAGTGTAATATTTTGTCGTACAAATGCCAAGCCCCGTCAGACAGATTATTACTACAAGGCGCATATAACTCGCAATGCAGGGCAGTTCGCAATTTGGTCCTGTGATATGCAATTACTTCTAACCTTTCTGAACATTTTAGCTTTCAAGTTTCGAAAGCCATGAAGACCATCGGTTACATCTGCTATCAATTTTACCTCACGGAATCTCGCATATCGCTTTACAAAACATATGTGTTGCCGTGTATGGAATACTGTTCAGTGATCCATTCTAATCTGCGTGAATCTGACCAGCATGCTCTTGAGAGGGTCTAGAGACGCTTCACAAAAAGCTATTTTGATATTCCTCAAAGTTGGATTACAGATAGCGATATGATAAACTTGGATTTGACCCATTTTGACTTCGGAGAATGAAGATGAACATACGTTGTATTTACAGATTTATAAATTGTCAAAGTCGCAGTCTTGATAACGGAGTTCACACATCTTTAAACAGCACATATTAAATCCGTAACAAAGCGATAAAGTCATGATTCCAAAATTTACTACCAGAATCAGAGAACGTTTCTTTCTAACCCAGTAATTAAAGATGTGGAACAAGTTTCCAAGTGCTATCACAATATGCTATACACTGCAGTTTTAAGCTTGCGATCAGTAAGCGTTTAACCGTCCAGAATGTGATCAATGTCTTAGGGACATCACAGTCCCTATATAACGCATTCTAAACCTTATTCATGGTGCCTGAACAAATTTCCAAAACATATACACATAACATTTCGGACAACAGCCCATTTCATTCCTTTTCCATTGTTCCATTAGCCCACATCTATCATATGATCATAAAGAATTCGGGTTCAATGACAGGAAAATAGCAGAACAGTTCTAATCACGTTGTGCTACATAAGTTTAACTTGTGACCATATTTATTGCTGAAAATTATTAATGCAATGTCAAGGAAATGTTGTACCATTATTTGACCTGTTCCTTCAAGGGAACAGCTCGCATCGCTGAGGAATATATAATTTGTTTATTTATTTATTTATTTGTATGTCGGCGTTTAAAGCAAACTTGATAACAAATCACCGTTAAGACTGACACAGACTGGAGTACATTCAGAAACGACCAGTATCTGCAGATATACACATTTAGCAATAGGCGTACAAGCGTGATATCAGTTGTGTTCAAAGCCAAGCATTTAGTATGTCTCGTGGGCAGTAGGTATTTTCTATCTCCGCTTTTGCTGTATCATTGTGGATGTGTTTAACCAGTATCACGCGTAACTCTATTGCTTACAAATCTGTTCTACCTTCACAGTTGTTGTTGTTATTGTCGTTCATGTTGCTGTAGTGGTAGGGGTATTACACAAAGGTGCTAACTCTGCCACAGTCAGACTCTGGGATTAGGCATTGTTCGACGTAATGCTACTGTTTGACGGAATTCTTCCGTGGGATTCAGCTACCTAGCAGTGCTTAAACTAACTACACTGCGTGCATTTACAAAGCTTGACGGATCCTTGTAATACGAGCCATCACAGGACATCTTACAAGTTTTGCGTTAATGAAGCCCCAAAAGAACAGTATCCCAGCACTAGCGGTCTTTACTTACAGTTGCAAATTCGTTAACCGCTTTCAGTCCTATTCGCGAAACTACTATTGTCCTCCCTAACCAAGTTTACACCCAGATGGATGTCTACGGTTTTATGAATAAGATTCATGTATGCATGCATTTTACCAAGTGCCTATAATGGCGGGAGAGCCTATGGTGTGCCGAGGCTGGTGGTGTCTAGATACTGACACATGCCCTACCCAACGCTGCTACTGCTGTGCCGTGGGCTCCTGTCCTGCACGCCTCCTCGGGGCGACCGCTGGGTGGGAGTTGGGTTAAGCCATTCTCCCTGCTAAGATCTGGGACACCACTCCGCATGAGACAGACCCGCTGCCTTTCGGGTGTACATTTAATCGAAGACATTGACTGAAGACCCGAGTGGTTCTCCTGTCAAGTGTGGGCGCCCTGCCATTATCCTAGTCCATGTTCTTCGGTGGTAAGGAAGTGGTCGATGGCTCTCTTCCCGTAAAACCTTATCATGGGAGACAACAGGTCTACGGGTTATAAGCTCACAGCTCGATTGGCGTAGAGCATGAGCGCCACGCATTGTCTCTGACGGTGGGAGGGCACCTTCGGATGCTCAATGATTTCCTACTGCCGGCCTCAAGCCAGGCAGCCCCTAGTCAAATTGGTGCAAACCTGCCAAATCACTCCTGCGTCTGGCCGTGGTCGCAGCTGCTTATCCTACTGCGGTAGCAAAACATATATACATCGTTCCAATACCACAAAGGGTGCGTGTGACAGTCGTCAAGCAGATCCCAATCTATCTATGCTATCACATTCCCGAGTTGGATCTGCTTCCCATTGCCTTGTGGGTCAGGCTGTATAGTCAAAGGCTCCGGGTGGAGAACCTCAAGCTAACATCCGAAGCACAACCGCCACCTCGCTTGAGTTTGCCCACCAATGCAATCGTAGGCCTGGGCGCTATGCAATCAGCATCGAGTGTTAGTACGTGCACATACTACTGGACCAGAACTCGAGTGAGCGCCCCGAGCGGCACACAGAATGGCTCGCGATGGAACTGGCGCAGTAAAACATCCATGTTGCGATGCTCAGTGAAACCCGCCTTGCTGAGCAAGGTAACATGCATGAAACAAGTGCTGACTGCACATTCTACAGGGTGGGTAACGCCGTCTCAACACCACGTGAACATGGGGTCGGATTTGCAATATCCGATCGCCTCCATGGCCAGCTGGTGGGTGAACCAACAGGCATCATCACGCGACTGATCACTGTTCGCCTACAACTCAGAAGAGGTAAGTCTGTCAATTCATCAGCAGGTACGGTCCGACCATGTGTTATCCTGATGACACACGTGATCAATTCTACACGCAGCTATCCTTCGTGATACGGTCTGGTCCGAGGAGCGACCGACTATTTACGCTGGAGGATTTCAACACGCACGTTGTTCGTGATGTATCGGTTTGGACAAATGTCATCGGTCCGCATAGCACTGGTTTAGCAAATGCGAACAGTGACAGGCTGCTTTCACTGTGTGCCACTCACGGTTTGACGACCACGAACACTTGGTTTGCACTGAGTGCGAGTGATATAGTAACTTGGACGCACCCAAGAACTGGTCATACTCACCTGCTCGACTATGTCACAATACGTTAGCGTGGTATGCATGACGTGCTTATGACAAGTGTAATGCGTGGAGCTGAGTGTGGCACTGAGCACACATTGCTGCGGACCAAACTTTATATTTTTTCATTACTCTGTATATTGCACTCCCTCCGTTAAGCGGCGTAAATTTAAGCTTTTCTCCCTCGGCACTGTGGCGAAACGTATTGAGCTGGAGCAGGCGATGGCTGCACGCCTGTGTGTTGTGGAATGCATAGTCACCGTGGACGAACTGTGGCACCACATTCGCGACCAGGTGATAGCTGCTGTTGAAGAGACTATCGTGCGCGTAAACTGTAAGCTGCCTAATTGCTCTGAGGAGAACAATGCGACGATTGGCACATTGGTGTTGGAGAGGAATGCAGCATTTGTTGCAAATGTGACAGACCCCAGTGATTTGGGGAAGAAGAGTCAGTTTCGCAGGAATCAACGGCGACTTATTCGAGAGCTCCGTCGCATTAAAATGCATGCTGGACCTAAAAAGAGAAGCAGTTGTGCTGCTACGCCGAACACCGCCAACAGAAGGAATTCTTTAACTCCTTGCAGGCGGTGTATTATCCGAGGTTGGAGCCGCTGAGGACACCGATCGAAGGTAGTTCAGGCGATACCTGCACACAGACTACCGACATAAGACAGATCTCTCGGAAACACTTTGACTGGCTCTTGAGAGCCGTTAAGAGTTGACTGACTTACGTTTCACTGCCTTAAGCAGTACGATGTTTAGGCAAGTCTAGCAGACACGCCGACACTGGATGAGACGCTGAGAGCACTTGCTCAGCTGCGAAACGGCAAGTGTGCCAGTGCCGACGGGATCCCGCCTAAAGTATTGAAACACGGCGGTCCCGCGTTGGTGTGTGCGCTGCATCACTTGATGCAACGCGTATGGATTGAGGAGGAGGTGCCTCCTGAGCTGAAGGATGCCCTTGTGCTACCACTGTACAAGGACAAAGAAACCAAGCAATGTTGCACGAATTATGGTGGTATCAACTTGCTGATTGGTGTACGCAAATTGATTGCCCGAATGCTGCTCATCCGCCTCGTCAGTCAGTTTGTGGATCCTAAAGTGGCTAAAGAGCAGTGTGGAGTCCGCTCGGGTCACAACACTAAAGATATGGTGTTTGAGGCTCGTCAGTTGCAAGAGAAGTGCAGAGAACGACACAAGTTATTGTAATTGCGTTTGTTGCTTTCACCAAGGCATTTGATAAGGTGAATCGCGAGGCATCGTGGCTGGGATTGCGTAAGTTTTGTAGTCAGAGTAAGTTTGTAACTTTGATTGAATGTCTGCACAGTGATATGCGGGCGACCGTGCAGCTGTGTGGAGAGACCTCGGATAACTTTGCGTTTGTCTCTGGTGTGAAGCAAGGCTGTGTCTTAGCTCCTGCTCTGTTTAATATATATCTTCATGCAATGTTGTCTTGTGCTTACGGTGTTCGTGTGGAGCACCGTATTGATGGTGGTTTGCTGAACATCCGTCGTTTCGGTGCGAGAACTCTAGTCTGTGAGGCAATTATCCGTAGGTTGCTGTTTGCTGACGATTGTACATTGTTTGCACACAGCGCGGATGAGTTGCAGCACATGACTAGTGTTCTGGCTTCGAAAGCGACCAAATTCGGGCTCACCGTCAACACAAACAAAACTGTCTGTCTCTTACAGTCTTTACCGGCGGTGCAATCTGCAATACTGCCGCGAATCAGCATCGTTTATGTATTATTGGAAACGACCTCCCGCTTCTGCTACCTTGGGAGTGTGATATCGACTGTCCAGCAGCTACACAGTGAGCTTCGTTTCCACGTCTTGAAGGCAGCGGCGACGTTCGGGAAGCTAGAGTATCGAGTGTGGAACAACCATCAGCTTACCATTGGCCCGGAGCTGATGGTGTACAAATCTATGGTGCTATCCGTCTTCTATACGGCCGTGAAACGTGGACCATGTACCAGCGGGATGTAAGATATCTCGAGCGGTTCCATCAACAGTGTTTGATGAGGATTATACGCATCGGATGGGGCGACAGATTTTCGGACACGGAAATGCTGCGTCGGAGTAGCATGTATGAAGTTGTTTGCATACTCTTGCTGAGACAGCTGAAGTTGCTCGGTCATGTAAGCCGTATGGATTCGACGCGGATACCGAAACAACCTTTATCTGGTCAGGTGAGTATTGGGAAGCGGCTTTCAGGGTAACCAAAGTTACGTTACCAGGAGATGACCAAAGTGAGCCTTTCATGTTCTAATCTTGATTGCAAGTCATGGGAATCGAAGGCAGTTTATCGGCGTGCATGGCGCGATCTGATCACGAAGGCAGTTGCCGAAGTGCGGGAGAAAGACCTCATGCATACAAAGAAGAAGCGGCAAGTGCGGAAGCGGCAAGCGCCGAAAGGTAGTACTCCATCGACATCGAGCGCATGGTGCTGTAGCAAATGCGGTCGTGAGTGCGTGAATCAGGAAGGCCTATTGAGCCATGAGCCAGGTCACTCAGGACTACCACCGAAGTGACGACGGGTCCTGCAGAGAATGTAGGCAGAACCGGCGCAGCTTTTGTAGGTACGCTGCATTCGATTTACTAACCGTGTGCTTGCACGCTGGGTCCTTTAATTTCAGGTGGTGGGTTTTCAGTTTTGTACTGATGATTTTCTTTCTCATATTATTGTCTACCAGTACTATCTTCTATAAACTTGCACACGTTGATGAAGCAAATTGTAGTTAATTTCGATAACCTTTTCTCGTTTGACATTTGCTTAAAATAAGTTTTCTGACCTCTTGAACTTATCGCGGATTCGTTTGTAATCATTTTTATACGCTCATTTAGTGAAGAGTTAGTCTCCGTATCTGCATGCATTATCCGATTTATTTTATTTCATCTTGTCGTTCCAAATGATTGGCTGTTGCTTGATATCTCTGGTGTGGTTGCGCTTGATGTGTACCTACCTATCTATTACCCACTACCTCGTCCATACTGGCTCCTAGAGAAAGTTGGTCGTTGGTGGAGGGGGCGGGGTGCACGGTTCTTGTGGTCGTGCTAGGCTCGAAGAGTGCTTCCATGCACTCAGAGTGAAGCGGACTACGGTCCAGCCACCACCTTGTGGGGGCTTGAATCCTCAAAGTAAGCGTGCTTGTGTTTGTCTGTGAAGGAGTGTGGGCCAGCTCCGTTGATGAAACGTGGCTCCTATCCACATGCCCTCCGGTCTTATTCCTTCGGGTTTACACTGGATATGGTTGGAACTGTGGGCGGTGCAGCGCAAGCCATCCATGATCCCTCTGTAGGCGCAGGGGTCCTGTGGCTGACCACAGTGACAAGCAAATCCAAAACGGGATGATGTCAGCCATCATTGCTGGTACTAGTGACTTCGGAATGTCCACGAGTCTCTGTGAATGCCGCTTCTTTATTATGTTTGCATTGAGATCCAGCTTATAGTTAAGAACACAGATGTCTTTGGTAAACCACGTCATAGGAAGCCTCTATGCACCATGTTACAAACTTTCCTTTATATCTCAGCTTAAAGAAAACCTCTTCTTGTAGTCCTGCACAGTTTAACCTGTTTTCGTTCTACGTCTCAAGTTGCAAATCAAGTCGTAGCTTCAAACCATCTGACGTTTGTTACGCACAGTGCTTGGCAGCAAACGTTATACTTCTTAGCACTTCGAGCACAACACGTTTGATATGTATGAGGTTAAAAACCAACATCGTACACTAACTTATCATGATGTGACAGAATGACTAGGTAGGTAGGATACACAAAGTGTCAGTAATAAGAGAGTTAGTAAAGTGTTATAGACTAACCTACGAAGCAGCTCCTCTCATGAATATGCGTCGCCACTCGGCTTTTGTTCACTATGTGTCGATTTAGGTTCCCGTTGTCGACAAATTAACTTCTACCTACTGTGACTTTAGTTGCTTTTGTGCATCTTAACTTCCCCAATTCTTTAAATCAGTACTCAAACTGGTTTACCGTATTCTATCGTACGCCTAATGTACTTATCGCCTCGAGCTTTGATATTTTCACATCTTCGTATGTTGTTATCATTTTGGTAAGACGTCCCAGCGCGAAAGATAACTTGCCTTACGGTTTACAAGCAACAGACCGTATTCTAATGGCCAATTGATCGGTAAAACGATCGCAAACCATGCAGGCTTTCGAACAATGTCCACTCCTTTTGCAGTCCACTAATCCACCGCATCGCACTCGCCGCACACTGTGTTTGGGTGAGCAACTTAGAGTTTTGGTTTTAATCTGATTTGCCGTTAAGAGCATTTGGTGCTAACAGCTAATGCAAGCCGTTACCTGGGTCACAGCGTAAGATAAATACTGTTCCTATAAAGTCTACCACAGCCCATTATATGACACAGGAATGTCATGGTACAGAAACAAGCGACCGTTTCTGCTTTTGTGGTGTTATACAAGTACATATTTGGGCTCGCCTTGAGACAATAGTACATACAGGTTATTCCACTTTGAACTACAATCTGTGATTGTGCTCCTTAGGTGCTCATTAAGGGATATGCATATTTTTGATTGAAAAATAGCACTCACTGACTCCGGACTCATGTTTGATGGCTATTTATTAAACGAAACGGACAGTAGACGCACTTCCTCTTGGATTACAGTTCAGATTACTTCGTACATGTTATGATAAAGGATGTTAACTTATTGAACGCTACTCGTTAAATCATATTGTTGTCATCATTTTCCAAGTCCAGCCGTGCTGGAGCTCACCTTGGCATGATCCGCGGCAGTAATTTGGTTCCACCTTTTTCGGGAACATTACCCACCGGTCCCACCCGATTTCAGCGAATGAAATTGACAGTGGCTGCGTGCAGCAAGTAAATTGATGTCCATCTTCACGACACAGGTTTGTTAGTCCAGCTTCTGGTGTACCAACTGATCGGCGTAAACGACGCAGTTCTTTGCGATAGCGGACTTCCATTACTACCTGATACAAGAGAATTCGGAGAGCGTTAGCCGTACTGCATAATTTAACACAATAAAAACTGTTCCGAATGACTCCACTGACACCGTAATTGGGAAGCATGAATGAGTTGCCTTAAGGCCTCACAAGTTACAGCACACACCTATAATTCTAGATAAGCACGCTTCGACTCTGTCGATAGTATGTGCACTTGTGCTAGTGAAGGAAGTCCATTGCTAACTTCGTTATTTAACAAGTGTGGCACAATTTTCAAGAAAGTGTTACTGGTCGTTTCTATACACGTTGTGGTACGTTCTGTTTTAATCTTCCTCTCAGTTCACTAGTTCACTAGTGTATGATGGGATGAAAAATGCAAAAAAATTAATATCAATATGTTCCAACGTGGGACGTGCGTCATCAGTAGTAAAGACATTGCACTGCTGTGTGGCGTTTATCACTAAAAGGAAAGTCGAATAACCTTTCGAATGCCGCGATGTCTGGTGCATTCTCCACATGTGTTGATAGTGCATTCCAATGGGAATCGTTTCTAAGAGAGCAAAAATACTTTCTACAATCCAAACGGGAGCGCTGCGTTGCTATTTGCAGATGGTGACCTCTGCATTATTTGTAAGGGGCTAGGGTCAGCAGTGATGTGCATGCGTGTTCGTTCGCAGTTAGTGCCCGGTAGGTGAGACTGAGATCTCTGCGATACCATCGGTAGTTTGAGAAGAACACATCAAGTAAAAGAAGGCAAAGCTCGTAACTGTGACCGTATAGTCCACATGTTGCTTTGGTTGCTCTTCTTTATGGCTGCTCCAAGCGACGAATGTCTCGGTTTAACCATGGACGCCAGGCCTGTACCACATGTTCAGCTTGAGGGGGAACATACGAGTTAAGCAGCAGAGTACTAGTTTTCGCTCAATAGTGCCAAAAGCTCGCCTCCCCAGCTACAAGTTCAAGTGCACTATATTTGCTACTTTCAAACACTGGAGTGAATTGCTGAGAAGTTCTTACGTTATGCTACTTACGCATCTTTCGCTGGTCACGTGTTACAGAGCCTGTTGTCCAAGAACATATGTGTCGATGAAGCTGCTGCGCACCGACAGCAGGTGGCACGTTGCAGGTTTCAGCGGGAGCTGATTCCATTCTGCCCATTCGTTAATGCGGTCCAAGTCGTTCTGAACCAATGAACTGTAGGATTCCGAACGAATTTATCTCCGTATTTTATCGTCATTTACAAATATTTGCATCGGGGATAGAATGTTCGCTAAGTCATTGATGTAGACTAAAAACAGTAGCGGGCCGAGGACGGATCTTTGCGGTAAGTCACTGGATACGTACCGTCTTTCGAAGTGCGTGTGGGCTATTCTTACTTTGATGGTTCTGTTGTGCAGGTAATCGTCCAACCAGTTTGATAGGTCGCCCGATGTTCTAATGGTAGGTACAACGAACAATGAGTTTCATACAGCATTGGCCTTTTAGAGGTAGAAATGCATCAGCTAACGGTGGTGTGATCGACTTAACTTCAGCATTCGTTGAAGCACATAATTCACTGAGCCATTTAGTCCAATGTGTTTTCTTCAGTTTAACACCACATCAGCTAATCGTATTACTGAAAGATTACACTAAATACTGGAGTCTTCATTACATTCCTGCGAGAGGCTCTTAAAGTTAAGAAACAAACGGGTTAACCTTGAAGCCCCGGTGTGACCACTTTCAATCTACCCATGAAATTAGCTGGCCATGGTACATTTTTCTCTCATACATTATTGAACATGCATGCGGAAAATAAACGTCAGCTGCCTAAGCGACAGGCGCCGATGGGTTATACTCCACCGACATCGGGCGCATGATTTTTTAGCGCATGCGGTCGAGAGTGCCTGAGTCAGGCAGGTCTAGTGAGGCCCGAGCGAGGCCACTCAGGACCAGCGTCGATAGGACGACGGGTGCTGCTGAGGACGTAGACAGAACCGTCGTAGAGTTGATAGTCATGCTGCATTCGATTTACTAACCGCGTGCTTGCGTGCTGAGTTTCTTTATTTCAGCTGATTGGTTTGCCATGTTTGTTAATATTTATTCGTTACGGCATTTTACTGTCTATCTAAATAATCTTCTATCTTACTACACACGTAGCTTAAACCAAAGAAGGTTAATTTTGTTAAGTTTATTCACATTGGATCTCTGTTTTGCCATCTCGACTTCATCGTGAATATGTTAATAATGAGCTTTTTCAAAAGCCAATTTAATGAAGAGTGAAATCAACATATCCGTATGCCTTACCTGATATATTTTATTTGATCTCGTCATTCCAGGTGATTGGTTGTTGCTTGATAACCGCGATGTGGCTGCGCTTGATGAAATCGCTGACAAGGCGCCTACCTCTCCCTTACCCACCACCTCGTCCATACTGTCTCTAGGTGATAGTTGGTCGTTGCTGGAGGGGACGGGGTGCACGATCCTTGAGGTCGTGCTAGGCTCGAAGAGTGGTTCGATGCAATCAGTGTGGAACGGACTAGAGTTCAGTCACAGCCTTGTGTGCGCTTGATTCCCCAAATACAGCGTGCTTGTGTTTGCCTGTGAAGGAGTGTGGGCCGGCACCGTTAATGAACCCTGGCTCCCATCCACATGACTCCCAGTCTTATTCCTTCGGGTTTACACTGGATATGTGGTGTGTACTTGGAGCTGTGGGTGGTGCAGCGCAAGCCACCCATGGTCCCACTGTAGGCGCAGTAGTTCTGTGGCTGGTGTATGGAGACCATATTGACGGGCAAATCCGGAGTCGGATGCCGCCAACCATTTGGCAATAATGCTGATCAAACTTTGGTTACCATCGTTTACAGTTTCGGTCTCTAATACATCCACTAATTTCCTTTTCCTTGTACGCCAGTTGTATGGAGTAAACATGTGATTACAACAATCTTGATTTCGAATTCTCTCTAAGATGAAATTTTAGGAGCTTAGCTTCCCTATCACGGCCATGTCTTATCAGAGATTCGTGTCACTTCAGAGCAGGTCGATGCAACATACAAATCTCGGACGCTCTGAAAGATGGATTTCCTAGACTTCATTCCTTCTGTTTGATCATAAGTAATAGGCACAATCTTCGGTCTTCTGGCCAGTTAACCACTTGCAAGTGCATACGACTCAGTTTATGTTTGTAGTAGTACATTTACCAGTCGAAGTTACGTTACCATTGGGGAAATCAGCCTAGATACTTACTATACGTACCATATTATTCTACCCTGCCTGACAGAAAAGCGGTAAAGCATTGTTATGTAGTTAGGCGAGTAAAAGTTACTACCGCTCTAGGCCTTCTTACATGTGAACGTGTAAAATAGCTTACTTACACGGGAGCTACCAATAAGACTTATTACACTGTGGTCGTGGTAGAAAACTTTATGTATTCCTGCTCGAAATGGTCATGACATTGGTCGATATGCGTACGAATTCCATACCTGACTGCACCTATGTCTGGGAAGAAGTGAGCCACATTGACGCACCAAGCCTGCTTTTTCCTCTTCGCTTGTTAATAATACCACGTTCCTAATTGTTAATGTTTCGCGTCTGAGACATAAGCACTTGAATGTGGTTTACTATTATGGCGCAGTTTCATCTGCCCTCTCCGCACTTCCAGGCGGGTATTTTCATGAATGTGCAAGGTTTTATGAACTAGTATTGTTATCGTGTACCAACGCCGCATGTCGTCCTATTGCTTACACGCATCCGGTGCCCAGAGGAGGATACGTACGGTACTGTTTCGTCACGTTGTCAAGCAAATAAGCCAACATCGCTTTTGAAGTTGTGTTGCAATCTATATCTCAGTAGTAAAAAATAGTGTACCGATACCCGAAAAGAAACCCGGTGGCAATGCACAACACCTGAGGAGCGCACACAGTGAGATTGGTCAGGAACCTCCAAGTCAGTCAACAATGCATGGCATGCACTCATGAAGTGTGAATATTCAGCTTAGCAACATATTTTCCATGTTATGAGAGATAAAACCGCTTTAAGCAAAAACAAAATGGTGCGATGGGTTATTCCTTAGATTTTGATAATGCTTATCTCTTGACTCCTTATTATTTTGTTATGCCCTCGAGACTTCATGTTGACACAACCGTGCAAACATCTCTAATCGGTTGCAGCATAGTCCCACAATCTAGTGTTACCGAACAGAGACGTGGATAGCTTCAGAGTGTATCATCACTCTGGCTCACCTTCTTCGGGTTGATACGCAAGTTTTCTTCGCTGCAAGTTGGACAGACAATTAAAATATGCCGAATCAGAGGTTGCATCCGAGTGCCATATCTATGGCTCTTTCCGTGCCTGATCCAATGAATCAGCCGAGCAGTGATATCTACAGAGATGACGTTTTCGTAACTTCCACTGGAACCGGGCAAGGTCGCCTTAGCAATTACTGGTTGAAGGACTTTGAACGATTGGGATTGGGACACCTCAAGTTGGGCTGCGTTTTCGCCGACGTCCTCCAATGGCTCATTCCACAGGGATTGAGTGCTGTCTTTCCGTGGATCAGCGTACAAGTCGAAATCCTCCTGATTATCTTCTACATTCTGCACCGACTTGGGAACGGGCCAAGGAGGAATGATCTCCCAGAAGAACAATTTGGTGTCGTCCAAAAATTCGCCTTCCGTCTATTCGGAGAAGGAAAATAATAGTTTGATTGCCGTTTACCAAAACACATATGAATAGGCATTCTTCATACGTTGTGCGCTGGTTAGAAGCAGTTAAAATCATCATCATCTTTACACACTAGATGAACGTGAAAAAAGACCTCAATTACTAGGCTACAATGCATAAACATAAGACATGTGAAAAAATCAAGACACTAAAGCTCATATAACGCAAAAACGGGCAATACACTACTTAGTAACATAGTATGCATCAAGAGAGATCGTGGTTGCAGTGGGATGATAGGCGAGATGGGAAAGGACAATGAAGCTCCCAAGACAAAAACCACTGAGGTCTGCTGTTTGCCAAGTCAAATAGTAGATCAAACCAGACGTGTTCATCATTCTTCGCACCCCAGCCATGCAGTCGGGACACCCTAACCGAGGCCATCTTCGAAGTGAGACTTCATTTTTCCTGGTCGATTCAGAGCTTGGCCTCCCCTCCTCTTCCATCCATACCTCAGTCGCCCAAACAACGCAGGTGGCGGGAGTCTGTGGACCGCCATGCGCAGCACGCGGCTCAGCCATCGGAGCCTGATGCAGAGTAGTGCATTCGCTCTTCCTGCATTAAATACACGATAAGGAACACACTCATTACTCACGCGGTATTCCCACTAGATCTGAGCTAAGCTGATAGAGCATCAATGATTGAATTTAGGTAGCATCTTTGTCTGTCGGCTTGATGGACGTGGTTACGTAGCCATCCAGTAGGGTCAAACGGACGGCTGCATTGTAAATTCTGCCTTTCAAGGCGAGAGTGATGTCGCGCCGGCGCCACAGGTGGCGGAGATTGGCAAAAGGGCCTCGAGGTGTTGCTAGGCGGTTTTTGACCACACCTTCCATTCCACTGGCGCTGGTATAGCTGCCTAGATACTTGAATTTCTCGACGACTTCTAGATGAGCATCATCAAGCGCCAACGCAGGGGTGAGCCCTGCCAATTTTTGAAGACTTTGCACTTTGATGGTGTAAAGTATATCCCATGAAAAGACCGACAGTCAATGTTACTTTGTCCCATGCTACTTGGCACGTTCGAAAGTCGGTTACGGATAAGGGCAGTGTCGTCAGCGTACTCCAATTCAAGGTTACTCACCTGGGAATAGTTCCACGTTTTGCAGTTCCTGTCTAGTGAACGCTCTTTCTCACTTCATCAGTGGAAATGTTAAAAAGAATCGTGACAGCGGGCATTCTTTACTAACACCACTGGAGATACTGAAGGGCGGCGACAAGTTGCCGAAAGCCCTCACTCCGAACGAGGTACGCGCGTACAGCTCTCTGCTAATGTTTACATAAATTTTTGTGCACACCTTTCCTCGCTAGACAGTCTTGAAGGGCGTCGATTCACTGAAACGAAGGCACCTATGATATTGATGAACACAACCACGGTGGCTTGCCGATACATACGGCAGCACTCCAATAACTGATGCTATATGGTGAAGTGACCAATACGGTTGTGAATGCCATGAAACGCGGCTTGTTTCTGGCGAAGCTGGTGTCCACGTGTGCCAGAAAGTCTATGGAGAACGATAGTGGCGAGTAACTTAGGGGCAATTGCGATCAAACTGATCCCTCAACGATTGACACATTCCGAACATTAGCCCCTTGAAAATTGGGACTATTATAGAGCTATTCCATTCCGTTGGGCCGGTTTCCTACTCCCACAGCTTTACAAGCAAGCTGTGCAGATCATCTGCAAGAGCAGTTCCCTCGAATTTACAGAGAGCTGGAGAGATTTCGCCAATTCCTGTGGTTTTATTTATTTTCAACAGTCTGATTTCACGTCTAATTTCTACGCGTGAAGACAGGTCCATGAGGACGGTCCAGGGAGAATGATGATCAATGACCAAAGGAGAAGCTATTAACTCTACTTGATTAAGCTGTCACTAAAAGTGTTCGGCCCAATGATCCAGGCGTTTTGACAAATTGTGGATCGGCCATCCGCGCTCGTCACGTATGTTTTCGCTAAAAGTCTCATTTTGCTCGTTTCCCTTATCTGTTGGGAAAACTTCCGTTGGTTACAAAGAACAGCAGCCAGTTTCACCTCCCATGCACGAGGAGACCACCATGCCGCGCGGTCTCTCTTCAGGTTAGCACGGAGTTTTGTTCTGAGGACTTTCCTGGTCTCATTGTGTTCTCTCCTAGCCGGAGTGTATCGTTGAGCAGCCAAAAATTCCAGAAACTACATAGAAACCCAAGTTGATTTGTCAGATGCAGACATGACTGCTGCTAATAACGTCTGGTGAATATGCGGCCAGTGTCCCTCTACTGCGTTCAGAGAACGCTTACTCGGCCCGAATATCAGCGTAATTTATACGCATTCGGAACATCCAGCTTCCCCAACTGGCATATATTTCTGTTCTCACAGCCACGCCGCATGCGGCAACCGAATCGTACTGTAAGATCTAAACAAATGGGTGCGTGGTCAGATTCCACCCTCGTGCTCCAACTGGAGCGACAGCTTCGACACAAACACTTTAGCGGGAACAGATCGCGAGATGTTCGATTTTCGTCCATGGCTGGTTTGAGGCGGGTAGGAGCCATGTCACCCTTCTGCGGATACTGTGTCATAAATTAGTAGTAGTGAGAGACGAGCATCTTCTAACCGTTATCAATACGGGAGCCTACAAGACATTGGCCGCCCAGATTCAGCTCATCAGCGGACATTTCTCCAACTTGGGCTTTCAGGTCGGCAGCCAGGACCACAGTATCCGTACATTTTTTGTAACGAAGGAGCTCGTTCATCTCGTGATAGGATTCATCTTTCACCGAATCAGTGTTGCACTTTGTGGGCGCATAGGCCGTAATTAAAGTAGACAATGCATCTCTTCCCGTGCATTTCTTCGTGTTGTCGCAATGTATGGGGTTTGTGTATTTTGAACGGCTACTATCCCTGCTGCTTTATGGTATTTTAATAAATCGTAATGCCTAATTATTTGGATTAGGTGGATTAGAGATAGTTTCTGACAGTACGGATGACACTACTGGAAGGATCATGCTGTTTCAGTCGTTCACCAGCTTCTACTAATACTTCGTTTGCACATCGTTAACTGATTACATCTGAAGACCATGAATTCAAGTGGAGTTATGTTCAGCGGTCGTACTGGGCTGTTGTAAGATAGCTGGAATAGCGTTCCCTCTAAGTCAAGAGTTTCCAACGGATGGCCCGCGGGCCAATTGCGGCCCACGTTCACATCTCAACTCCCCCACGGCCTCATCATGAAATACTAAATTCAGCCTTGGACCATTTTCGTACATGTGTGATTTTTGTTATCTTAATCAGACTGTATATGACCCGATATGTTTTACGTCGAAAAATGTGGCTCACCTTGCAGAAAGTTTGGACACCCCTGCTCTAAGTGGAATAAGTCTTTTACGTTGAACACCCTTTACCGTTGAATCATCGATTCAATGAAGAGTTTCTTACCTGATGAACTATACTTCTCTGTGTGCCACAGCTGTCATACACACTGTAGCATTATAATTTGGCTTGCAAATAGCTCCATTGTGTTTACACGATGCAGCACCAAACAGTATTTTCCCAGTGGCAACTCACCAACAATCACAAGACACCACATGTTCACACCAGACTACGATCCAGCGATATTTGTCTTATGAAGAACCCTGTCTTTGATCAGGTGGTGACTTTCCGACAGACCGATATTGGTATGGATATTTAATTTCCAGAGCCGCTTCGACTCAGCTCTGTCCTGTTTAGTATCCGCACCCGTGATGTGCTTTAACTGGTGCACTAACATTAAATTATCATGTACCGCATCACATCAGATCTATAAAAATTTCCGGATTCTCCACCCAAATCAATTGAAATTCGCTGTGATTGCACCCGTCATGTGATACTGTAGATAGCGCTCTATTATGGCGTTTTGCGAGGTATGTTATCAGGGTTTAGCTCAACGAACCCAGTTGATCTACTTTATGCGTACTGATTCCTCTTACTGTATGACGGTTATGAAGCGGCGCACTTGACCTGGAAGATCCGTCTAGACTTGTAGCTTCTTGTGGGTATGCACTATGCATCGTCTCATTACAAGGGGTCACCGCAAGAAAACTATGCAATGACAAAAGGAACTGAAGACACTTGATTGATTCTACTATCTATGTAGCTACATTAGCAGCGATGTATATGCTAGCTCAGAAACTTGATCACTTTTGCAACGCTTTTAGTGTCATAATGGCATTTATTATTATCTCCAAGTTAGTTACTAGGGTAACACAATGGAAACCATCCTACTTTGTTGCAGTGAGACAGCTTTTTCAGGTTTACGATCTCGAATACCTTCATCACCTCGTCCGGCGTTAGATACTGGACATCCCTACTGCAGAGTACACTAATGTGCGTGATACATGAACAGTTGATGCTGTTTATGTTCCTGAAGCGTAAAATGGGGTGAACGACCTGCCATTTTCGGGCATGAACTACGGGTTTCCGCTTACTTCTAATAGCTTCAATTGGTCTGCACCCGTAGCAAACATTAAAGATTCCAAAGGGATAACCATTTGGTAAAGAGCGTTGACCTCTAGACTGTGTGTGTATGTCTCACAGCATCCATCCTATGCTTAATTTCAGTCATTGATACAGATTGAGCGCAACCCATACCACCTTCGCGCTTATCGTCTTCGTCGAGTCAAGATGAATGTGTAACATCTGCATATCGTGGGATTAGGAGTGTAAAGTGCTTAAACGTACTTCATCTTAACCATGCAAGAAGGTGTGGACGGTTGGAATTGCCTCACACACAATCATCAAAATAGTCACGTCGGCTGGTTATATTCATTGATGCCCAGTCTTGTGTGTTTCTCTAGTACATATCGGCCATTGTTTTGTATTTGTTACTGAACCGAGCGAACCAGCAGTAACACGGAAACTCAAAATGGCCAAACGGGTATCCACATTCCCAAAATCGGGGACTGGCTGGCTTGATATATTTGGTCAGATTAAGTTGAATGAGAAATAGATTCGCACGTACATTTCGAACTAGTAAATGCATCCTAATCGGTTTACGGTTTAGCGAGTGATATCCCACGCCTAATTAGGAAAGTGCCGGAACCGAGTTCCTGTTAATCGTATCCTGCTTACTTCAGGTGAGTTGAAATGGTGAAGCAGTAGTGTTTGGTCCATCCATTTCCTTTAAAAATTCAACTGCTCCGGTTTTTAGAGACAACAATTAATTGATCTGTTGTTTAAGTGACAATGAAATCTAAATTACTTAGGTGTATCACAATATCAACGATGCATTTCAGGGATGTGTTTGCAATAGGATCGGAGCGAACCAGTGTTGTGGAAGTTGGATTTCCTATACCCCACAACTCCCCTACTACTCTTCTGTAATTTTGATTTCATGAAGTTAAGAGCTTGCTTTCAGCATGTATCTCAATCCTAGCTTGGAATATAACTAAAAGTATTTATCTTTTTGTGCCCTCTATATTAACGGCGAATCGGAACACAGCCACCCGCATGTGCCAACGAATCCAGGAGAAATGGTCACCTCATCATCTGCAAACATGCTGTTCCTAGTGGAAGCGAAACCGGTATGCGAATGATACACACTTCCGATGTCAATAACATTATAGTGCATATGAAAAAAGACCACAAGAACCTCTCACTCGATCTTCTCTTCTTACCTCGGCATGGATCCAAGCACTGAGAACATTGCCAGCGTCAATCGCATCGGCCAAGTTAACTGCGAAGGTAAGTGAGGGCAACTTTTTCAAGGCAAAGGGGTCTGCAACGAAAAGCAAAGTCCATATCAAGCAATCAGGGATGGCTGTTGGCTTAACACCATTTTCTCTCAAAATTTTCATACAGAACAGGATAAACAAAAGCAGTGAAAGACCATGCTGGTAACGGCGGAAGCTTCACTTCACCTACGGTATTTCGTCAAGATATGCCGGCTACCACCACTGATACGTAACTACACCAGTTGTCTTTTCAGCTGAGCCGCAGAAACACCGTTGCATTGGTGAAGCAATAAGTTAAGCAATGATAACCGTTTGCTCACTAGAACTTCTTGAACAAATCGTGAGGTATCACTCGTTTGACAGGTGTAACATGTTTTGTTCTACACAGATGCATGGGTATCTTGTCCAATGGTTGTTTATATTCGACTATCATCTACTCCGTTTTTCTTTGAGCGCAACTGTGCCATGAAAGTCATGATCGATTTAAGGTTTGCTCTTCCCAAAGAACTCATTCAACCAGTGCATGACACCGTCTGAGTCATATTTTTAACGCAACTTTTTGAGACGTACGACGTAATGTAGCAGTACTCCGGCAATAGTCTTTACACTAGAAGCTAGAAGCTGCATACTACACCAGCCAGCGGCATCACATTCGCCATAATGTACGAAAATTCACTCACCTCAAATAAACACCGATGAACTCGATTTTAATGCCTCTGACGACATAGAAGACCCTCGGTCACTTATTGCGCGATTAGTGCCTGTGGTAGTTTGTTAGGTGAAACAAATTGCTTAGCCCAACTAATCTGCTTCCTTTGGTAACCGACACCATATTGACATGTGCAGAAGGTTCACGCAGAAACTATCTGATTCCATTCACCTTTCCACAGATTTGACCCACAACACTTAAAACATGCAACAAACATACAATTGACCATGTCCACCCAACTATACATCACCAGCCTCTGGCTGACTGAGACAACAATATCCCTTAGCCATGAGCTTCGATAAAGGATTCACTCATTTGCCCAGACGAAGTACTTGAGTTCATTAATATCTCTCATTTCCAATGATTAGTCACTCCTTTGAAAGTATTACTTGGGATTCAAAGTTGGAGTCCAAAAGAGGACGAAACCGGTCATTGAGTGACAGTGTTGGGGTGAGTAACACCAAGACACTACCAGTTCGTATACGGTCCTTATAATCTGAATGACTGAGATCTACTTCAAAGTGAACGGAGGTTTCAACAGTGTTTGTGTGTCCCGATCCAACCACATGGTGGATACTCCAAATGCAACTTTGGATTCCTTGCCATTGTGCCAAGTGTTGGTCACGGATCTCACTGGCATAGTGATCAGTGTGTCAGGCGTTAACCACTAGGCCCGAGTTCCACCTCAGCTCGGGCCATCTCCAAGTGACCACTTCAACGGTGGACGAAATCGGTCATGGCGTGGCATTGTTCGGGGGCGACACGGATACCGTTGGGATATTTTATTCGGAAGGACTTCACTGTGTTCTCTTCCACTTGAGAAGACATTAAAGGCCACCCAAGTCCTGCGCGAAAAGTGCGCTCTATTTATGCAGACAGATTATTGCGTACTTGTCGAAAGTTCCCTCTGCTAGAGTCTTAATTGTTTATTTTCCTAATACCGTATTCGAACGTTAACTTCAATGTACACATCTTGGCTGACCCATCATAAAATATTTGATCACCTAAACTAAACTAAAACAGGCTTATTGGATAACAAGTATTATGTGGGCTTCTGTTGTTTCCCCCGAGGCAAGCCATCACCACAATTGTCACATTATTATCAGTAAAAAAACATAAATCAACCAGCCATCACCCACCTGCTTTTACCTGAGGAGAGTGGCTAAAAGGAGTAAGCTAGACCGAGGGACTACGTGTAGCTTCCGAAATGAGCTTATCGCTTTCACAGTCGCTGCCCCCAACGAACGCCCTTGCTTTGAGGTACCACAGACACGGTAGAGCGTTTACTGTCCGCTCAGAGTTACATTGAATGGCACGATTCCGTCCAATTATACGTTTCGATAAAATCGTGGAAGAGTCACGTTCTGTTTGCTGGAGTCATTTCGCAGGGAATTTTGTGCATTATGAGCTCTCTGCGCACAATTTTCGAATGCCAAGTAGCATCCCAGCTAACAAAGCGCATAGTGTCTTTGAACGTGTTAAGCTGAAACATTAATGCGCTATTGATCGTTCGTATGGTGCAACCTCATATGAACTGTTCCGTTTTCCGTTTTCCTTCTTGGTGGGTGAATAAGGTATGTGTGCGTTTCACACAACAACTTTCGAATCAGCTGCAAATATCTATTACGACGGTGTACGTTAGTTTTTCCACACTCGCATTTTTCAATCTATGGGAAGTGTTCCTTCTGCTTTTGTACGTGAGAGTATTCCAATGCAAAATCGCAACAACACGTCTTGACTTGTAATTAGGTTCATAAAGCGCATTGTGATAACGAATCTAATATCAATCTAAGTTTACTAACCATATCGAGTGGTCTTGACAATCAGTTTAGTCAGTAAAACTGCATATGACGCCGGTTCTTCTTGACGAAAATTTAAAGGCACCGTATTCTTCTAGGCTCAACAAAACAATTTCTCAGTCCGTCTAGCGAATAAGTTATTAGTGGAACTAGTCGGAAGTTAACGCCTCTACGCATTTAGCATTTTAACATAAATCCTAGTTTAATAAAAGAGGCCTTAAGCTTAATACCATTTTACGTTCGAGACTTCCTCATGACGGTAGTCTGAAAAGGTGACACCTCCACCTCGTCTAGCTGGTTGGTGTGCACATATCGGTAGATGGGAGTTCAAAAGAAGCTTTGAATCTAGCTGCAAGTGCATCTGCGGTGAAGTGCTGGTTCGGTTAACTTACGTGATCTCCTTTGCGAACTAATCATTAACTTCACAAATATGGCAGATATTTTTTGAAGTACGTTACAAATCGTCCCCAAGTATGGCGAGATGTTGCAGCTCCTCCATTAATGTGTATTTTACCGCTAAGCCAATAACAAGAACATCTGAGCAAGTTTAACCATCATATCCTAAACTCACTTATATGTTTCGCTTACATTAATGCTGCTGTTTCAGATGTGACATTAATTTCTCGGTAGTTAGCGTAGCTCGAAGCAAAACTTATTAGTTTATAGCGCTTATGCACACTGCTGCTTAGCACATGGCATCTGTGGCCGTTCGTTATATAAAATGTTCGACTATACTTTCTACGTGGTACTTGAACTATCAGTGTAGAAACCACGCTAGTCCACCATCAAGCAGATGGGCAAACAAAGATGAAATACAGTAATGCAGTTAAAGGATCTAGCCCCGATTAGCGTAGGGAATCCACAATTTAATTATAGCTTCACTTCATGGCAGTAAATACAAATGTTCTAGCGTAAACCCGGTCATGTGCTGTCATGTAGAGTTCAGAGTAAACTGAAAAATTCGGTCACAGTGTAGATGGCATTGGGTTAAGGTAGTACAGTTAATCTATTATTTGCGGCAGTGCGAAATATTCAAACCATAAAAGGTTTTCATAAATCCGTATTTTACAGTATCTTTTGCATGTAAATAACGTGGATTTGCTCGTACTAGTTACCCGTATCCTTAGTGATGAGACCAGGCAGGGCATCGTGCTCATCATTGTAAACCTTTTGTCACCGTGAGAGTAAGAGTAGAGATCAATCGCAAAAGCGCACATGATGAAGTGATATCCGTTTAAGTTTCTTTACTGTATCCAAAGCTTAATGGGATCAACCATTTTATACGTTTCTCAAATGAAGGACCAGCCATTTGACTGCATGAATGGTGTCAGCTATAACTTATATTTTTCAACTGAGCGCAAAATAGCGGAAACTCACATATTTGAAGTAAAATAATCGCCTCCTTTTCTTCATTTTCCTCTAATGGGTCCTCCAAAATGCGATTATTTGTGTCCACTTTGATTTGCAATCGTTTTTTGATCACAGAGGGGATGGAATCCCAGGCACTCTCGTTCACAGCTGGGACTTGACGTAGATTCATTTGGTGCAAAATCCTTCGTTTGAACAGTTCCAACATAGTACTCCGGACGTCTTGTTCTCTCCGCTTATTGACACTAGGTACTGCTTGACAAGTGATCCCTCGGCTACCTTCATTGCTTTCGCATAAAGATACCTCGGGATCCTGTTCAGCGTTCTTTAGACTGTACGTAAATGACTGATCCACTCTTGGCGACCTTTGAACATCCTCCTCTAGTGCCTGTTGCAAAGACGCGTCCTGGAACACGAGGCCACTTTCCAAGTTATCTGCTGAGTGCTGCACCACTCCTGGATCGAATGACCGAAGTCGCGACCGTCGAATTCCCCCAGTCTTTTGAAAGTAAACATGGGTTGGCCCGGTAAAGTGGGGTTTAGTAAGCAGACCTGCAGTCACCGTTAATGTGGAGATACCCATGAATCGACCGAATTCCGCTTGGATGAGGATATTAAAAAGTACTGAAAGTACTAAACGCATGATATAATTGCATGAAGAGTAGGGTACTTCCCTGTGGCACTTTTTCAGCGCTTGTTGCCCATTAATCCTTGGGGCTGCCATGGAAAAGGTGCGTTGTTGCACTATTGTGCTGATATATGGTGTATACGAAGGATGAGCACCAATCTCTTTGTGAGCGGTGCTTATCACTGATGCAGGGAACTCAGCTGAGAGTCGTAGGGAAAAATGCAGCTGAGTAGGTTCGCATGCCTCTTGTTTTATATTCCACAACCAAATAAACATTGTGATCGCCCACAAATAAGCATGTGCCGTTATTGGTTGGGAAAAATTGCGTAGTTCGGGCTCAAAGCCGTAAGAATGTTTTCGGAAGCGCACCAATACGACTGGACGTGGGATACAACCGGACTGACCAGATAGACGTCTTTGCTCACCCAAGCGCTCAGACAAATTTAAGGTGGTTTTCTCTCGTCACACAGATCACGGTTATGACTATTGTAAGAAGATAGGCCTTTCACCGCCGTCGGATTGCGCGTTTGTCCCGTGTGTCCGGGTCAGTGACTTGCGCGCACGAATGCGCGTGCCCACCCATAGGCGGGTAGGGTGCAAGGAACAATGCATTTGATACGCCACTTATTCCAACAGACTTAGACTGGTTTACTTTATCTGCAAACTGAGAACCGAAGACGGCTACAGCGGGAATAAGAATAAACCTTTTAAAATTGTAGATGAATTCACAATATGTATAAAACAAACCGTACCTCAGATGTACCAGTAGAACACAGATGCGAGTTTACGAAGTGCCAACTGCTAGTAGTTACTGCTCGGCATGCAACAAGGCTCCAGCACTTATCGTTTTTTTGATTTTTTGCCGAAAAATGTTTGAGACATCAGTGAAACACGAAGCAAAATGGGTTAAGGATGACATAGCTGTCTGCCTGGAGGCCTGTGTAATTCGGTAGCAAAACTAGGAAATCGCGTGCTTCAAAGCGTATAAAGTGGTTGGATTAAAACACAAATTTTTGAATTTACTACACACTAATTGTGAAGTCAATGGGACAAAGCCACTGTACTCGTTTCCGGAACTATGCATTAGGTCTGGGTCGTCTGCTAATTTAAAACTTTCTCTCAAATGAAGTTGCTGCTGGAAGCAAGACAACTTTGCTAACACCTGCCAGCGATGCTATTTATATCCGAATACCATGTATAATCGGATATCGAAGTGGGATGTTGGGTAAACCAGTGATTCGATTAAGTACCAAATACATTTAAGTCAGCCCTCCGTTCCTTCGCCACACATTATAAAACCTTTTTTCAGCTGAAATTACACCATAGGGGATAATCGTTGGGTTGTGTGCAGTGTTCATTAATCGTAGGCCTTTGCGTTACACAAAATACAAAAACTGGTAAGAAAGCAGGAATTTATAAAAGTTTGTTCACTGGTTTGAAGGGGTGTAAATAACTAAAAAGCTCCGAACACGCCAGAAGTAAAGTGTGAGCAGCAGTCAAATGGGCGAAAGGATTTTTCCCGTCATACGGCGCTCAGTTGTAAATCAAATGGTTGTTGGTAACGCGCAACTGTTATAAAAGACGAAGGTGCTACTAAAAGTCTGTTTTTGATTTGTTATTATTCAACGGACAAAAGTCGTTTGTTGGTATGAAGAGAGCTATTATGTGAAGGATGTCATCATAATGACCGATAGCAAGCCTCGTGTGCAAATCTATTTTGATATGGTCATAAGTATCTTCCACTCGAATCGTTCTGACACCAGTAGAGTTCGACACGATGCAGTGCAGCTGAGCACTAAGTGAGCAAACAATCATACTCACTACTCTGTTAGGAAAACGCGCTTTTACACTGAAGGAATTAGTGTTCAAGCATATACAAGGCTACTGATTTATGCAAAGGACAACAGAGTCTGATAGTGCAATTATTCCTTAAGTCACCGCACGTTTACCGCTGTTTTGCACAAATTCATACCTCAAGCAAAAGAGATTAGATCCCATCTTCACTGGTCCTCATCTTAAGAAAGTTCGTTATTCGGATCCTGTGCCAGTTATGATCCTGAGACCCATATAGATTACACAACGTGGCGAGTTCGAATGAGAAATCATTACAGAACGTCAAAGACTTTAACATTTAACTACGTCTGTCGGCAACGCAGAACCAATGCATAGACAAATCATATGTAAACATAAAGTTTTCGTCGAATTTCAAATAAGCAGTCAGTGAACCCTATTTCTTTTTGCCTAAGTTTACGAAAGGCCATGCATGAGGTGGGCTGGTTGAATAGCCTACGAGAATCATACTTCGACACGGATGTATCTTAGGATATAAAAGAAGAAATGTGTTATCCGTCAGGGGTATGCAATTGCACATTGTCCCAATTTGACTCACATCCAGTAGTTCACGTTGAAGCCGTTCACGTTGCAAAAAATCCCATTATCTACAGAAGATTTTAACTCATACATATTTTTTCATGCAAAAGCACGAGAGCTCTGTGTTCGTTAATCTGGTCAACAAGGGGATCGGCTACTCTCGAATCCCAGGAATATACAATATATTTGTCAATAACTGTTTGCAATCGATGCGATGGAACTTATGCGGAAAATTCATCTGTCACTAATATCGCCTACAGTTTGATTATGTTCACCGGTTATCAATGTGATTTTTGAACTAAACTCCGAGTAGTCGATTTAGTATCTTGAGATATGAGGCACGATCTCAATAGAGTGTCTTGGTAAAATTGGGTGTAGATCCTAGGTGTGTGACACACGGCTCGCATAAGAATCGCTTACTTAATTTTGCATGTAAGGATTATGAGACAAATGGCGAAGTGCCTTTAAATAACAATGGGTACTGTTTAATTCCTTTGGCAGTTTAAGTGACGCGGTGAGATGAAAAGTCTTAAGTGTTACCATTTCATCATGTCTTTTTAGTGATAACAAAATTACAAGAAAATTATGCTACACACCTAGGATATGACCGAATGAATGAGTAGTAGTCATATATAGTTTCCTATCCCTTTATTGGCATTGATAAGACAACACGAAATAATGACAACTCACTTTTACTTTTTTCACCTCGTCACAAACCATGAACTCATCTGTATTGCCCAGGACTTTGAAGAAAGCGGATTACGAAAGATAAGTTTGGTGTAATCAAGCCACTTGTAGTAGAAAAGCTGTGACATATGATGTACCTTGATCGCCTTCGAACGGTTCCCGGAGTATGAGAAGCAAGATCCACGTCTATACATTGGATGTCAGCTGCTCGAAAAAACTGCACCCCACGAGTGGTCTTGAACTTGGCCGATCCCGTCAGGTAGAGCAAGCACTGGAATCCCGGGTCTTCGAGATGATCCAGTGATCAAACTGGCAGAGAAGCGCTTCATTTCGTATAGCCGTCCACATTGAGATTGCGTGTCGTAATCTATCCACACAAGGAGTATTACAAAAAGGACTCGTCCAGTGTATCCATCTCATTGTGAGTAAGCATGTCACGAAACCCGAAGGAAATTTCAGTTGCCTTGGATGCTGAAATTCAGTTTTGTAATGATATAAAATATTATAATTGGTCTCTTCTACTCGAATCTAGACTAAAAGCCGGTGCCTGTCGCACTGATTCTCATTGTCGCTAATTTTTGATTACTCGCGTCCTTGGAACCATGCTGCTCCTACTGGGACTGATCTAGATGGTATCACTTGAGCAGCTTGTCGAGTGGACTGATCTCTGTTGCCGAATCCCGGTTTGTTATAGTAAAGGCAGTAAGCACTTTGCGTGTTCGATTCCTACTGCTAAAATATTGGAAAGCTGGGCCAGTCAAACCAAATTGGTTGGGCCAAGAGTGAGGTCACTTTGCTCGACAGCGACCCATGCTATGAAATAAATGATTCCTGTCTGGTTGTGCTAACGAATACGAGCCATTCAAAAAGAGGTAGGCATTTTGTAATGCAGAGAAATCACAGAAGCAGAAGCAGTTAGAATAACGCCTTGCGATCTCAGCTAAGCTGGAGCTCTAGAAGATGTTTGCTTAGGTGAAGCTTGCAGATGATATAGTCATGCTACAGTACTCAGACAAGGAATAAGAAGTTATCATTGTTAAAAACAAGTGCTTTATAAGTTTCGTAGGATGGCTGGGGTGAATAGGATAAACGCAAAAGTTACGTGAATCATCTGCAGGGCGTAAATCCAGTTTGATGCGTTGCCGGACAACAATGGTGTAACCTGAAGGCATAAAGAACAACCTGAGATGCAGTGCTGATTATGATAATATCTGAAACAATAAAAATATAGTCGCTCTCTCATGTATCGTCTAATTTGATCCGGGACACATAAATCCAATAGAAGGGCATGACTACTGCAACCCACAATAGTGCAACTTACGCAATGAGCGTTAGGAACCAAGAGCGACATACAATGTTATTTTGAAACTCTCCAAATTAGGTAAGAGAGAACTGAGCTTCGGAGGGAATTGCAACGTCGACAAACTCAAAGAGCAAAATTATTGTTCAATCCGTTCCAAGCAGTTAATTCAGAGCTTGGCGTTTTGGCTGAGTTTCAGCAAGTGACAGGATTAATGTCACACCGTATTTGGTACACTTATATGAGATTATCGTGTAATATTCGGTAGAGTCCGCTGTAAACTCTCAGCAACTTCACCCTTCGGTGATAAGAGTGATTGCGCAGGCTTTTCCTATTATTTGTTGTCCTGAGCTGTGGCTTCTCTAACACCTCGAAGTCGCGTTCTAAACGAGATTGCCAACCTTGGATGACCCATTCAGTGTGAGGGCGCACGTACGTGTGTGTGCATCATCAATGATATTGATGGGACAAATCTCCAAAATGCTCTTCGCAGCAGACCGACATGCTGGTTGCATCTTTCGCAACGGCGTCCGCTTCTTTTGAACAGTTGAAGTCACTTTGTATGAGAAGACCAATGCTTTCCGTGGAAGCAGTTTGCAATATGTGGGACCCAACACACGTAGTCATGCTTATGGCGTAATTGAGCGGCGCAACATTTTTCCGTATCGAATGGCAGGGTATTCTAAACTGCACAGATCGATATCCTGGTCAGGTCGTAATGCAGCCCATCTTAGTGACATGGTCTTCTGATTGCTCGATACATCTTGATATCGCCTGCGAAAAGTAGGAAATTGGGAATATTTGGTTTTTCTAGATCATTTGTGAAAACCAAGAATAGGCGAGACTCTAGCACTGAGCCTTGTGGCAAATCACACTCCACCACAATTGTGTCGGACAGGGATTCTCACCATCTCATCTCAAACCGGCATCTATACAGGAAACTGTCTATCCAAGGCAGGAGTTCGTCAACAATGACTGCTGTGAAATTTATATGGGAAATTTTGATAGTCTAAGCTATTAAAGGCTGTTGAGACGTCCAGGTAAATGACATCAACTCATGCTGCACCATCAACTGCTTCAGTCTAGCTACTGCCTGCAAATAATAGGTTAGTAGTACAAGAGTGCTTTTGGCGGAATCCATGTAGCTGTGGGCCCATTGTATGATGGTTTTTGAGCAAATGCATCAGTTTACTTGCGATAATTGTTTTCAAAACATTGGATGCCACACGGTACAGCTTTATCGGACGACAATTACTAGTTAGTGCGACTACCACCCTTATGAATAGGAGGTGATCATCCCTGGCTTTCATATAGGTAAAAGTTGGTTCTCCTCTGTAGAACGCTGCTAAAATATTGACCAATGCCTTTGCTTGATTACTGGCTACTGTCTGTAGAGCCTTTAGCAGAATTATATCAATTCATGCACAAATGAGGGTACGCAGAGAAAAAAAATATTCAACACACCTTCCACAGTGATGAGCTTGGATGAACCTGATGGCTGATTAATAGAAAAGAGGATAATATTCCGGCTCGTTACCCTCTAGAACATAAGGGAGTAAGTAAACCGCAAGAGATCGGTTGCTTCAATTGTCGATCGCGTGTATCCGTCAGCTGTAACCAGTGTTGGGATTCCGCGTTGCGCCTTACGAAGGCTACTACCGTGCCTATATAACAGTGAGATTCGTGCAGAAGCACTTCAATAACTCCTGCTTATGTCTCACTTTGTCCTGGCTGATATATTTCACACAGAAAATAGGCTGTGCCACGTATGCAGTCCAGCTTTCGGCATTCAGGCAGTCCCTGTGAGCTCGCTACGCCAAATGCTTCAGAGACATACATTTACGTGGTCTCTTTCTTAGAAATGACACGGTTCAGTTTTGGCGGCGGAACGATTTCAGTTCCAATGCGCGTGCTACTAGTGTGCCATAGAAATTTGTGAACGTTTTCTAAACGATATCGCGCTGATAGTCAATTAAGAAATTCCTTGACATCTTAACGTTTGTGGATAACGCGTTCTAACGTGTGACATTATATACTTCACCTCCTTTTCGGAATATTTCGCATGGCATATATAGTCAAACAGTAAAATAACCAGGTCACTGCCCCCTAATAGAGTGCTTGTAACTATTCCGTCGACCATACATTGTTCATCGAGCACATGATCAAGTATCGACGAATGTTACCTGTTCGAAATCCGGTGGAACAGATTACGGGGTGCTACAGAAGGTAGCTGACAACTGGCTCTTGCAAACAGACTTCAAATTGTGCACCACCAGCTGCTGGCGTTTTTATGTCGGGCATATTAATTTCTTTTGTGATAAGAATGCTGTTATATAACTTGTTCTGCGCAACCTTTAAAACGCGTTTCAAATTGTACTCCATTTCCGACGTAGAGATTGGTGTGCGGCAAAGTACGTCCACAAAACACGTGTCTTTGTTCCGCAACAATAACAGAAACCCGAGCGGATAAGGTGCACCGATTTCTGGGCGGCCAATAATTCACATCAGCCGTTAGCTTTGTGGTAACGAATTGCACCACCTCCCCTTCCAATTCTATTGTTCCAAAGCAGTGACATTCCGGATAGCTTGATTTCATAATCAGTTATGTTAGGGTTTAACCAGGTCAACATGAACTTGTTGAAATCGCCGGGCTGTAATGCGTGGCGCTTTCTATATTCGACTAACATACGAAGAAGGCGTTGGGCGTTAGTGAACAAGCACATTGGTGCTTTGGAGGTTAGAAGTGCGTTGCTGCGGAAGCATTCGGAAGGTTCAACCCATTCATCTTCTCCATGATGCACAATCTTTACGTGTGCCCGCACGTTGAATACGCCATCCAAGCTTAGCAACCTTGGTTGAAGCGCGATTTAGAACTGCTAGAGAAACCACAACGCAGGGCCACGAAAAACGTCAAAGGTCTACGAAATCTGTCCTACCATCAAAGGCTGAAGTCACTCGGAGTTTTCATTGGCCCCTACCGAAAGTTGCGCGGCGATCTCATATTAGTCTACCAAATATTGTGTGATCTTATTCACGGACGCCGTCATTCGCTAAAAATCAGCCGTAACACCAATCGCAAAAGTAACTCTCGGAAGTTGTGTACACAATTGTTCATTTGGACTCCCAACTCGGCAGTTTTTTTGCAAACGTTTCCGTATCATGCGAGATGGCATCCTCAGTACAGTGAGATGCAGCGCGCGATTATAAAAACAAATCGACAAATCGACAAGTGAATCATCAACCCGAGATACCAGTATTCCGAGAGATTGTACACAGTATAACCGCCTGGAATGCTGGCAGAATTATCTTTCTCTTCGGGTTTTCCAAACATGGAACTCTCTCCTAATCTTAGTCGTTTCATCCTCCAACTTGGATATTTTCAAAAAGAAAAGATTGAATCTTGCCGTTGGATTCCAACACTTCGTTGCCAAAACTGTGCCACTTTGTAATATCTTGATTATCACTTCAAACCGGATTAACATTTCACGTAAATCAGATGAGGTACAGAAGTGCGTATTCTCCTTTTTACTTTTCTCACGGAGTACATCAGCTATAAGTGTCCCATGCTGCCTCGTCGTACGCATCCGATTTCAAGTTACACCGCTTTTACGTAGCAGCCTATTTGCTAGATAAACTCCCAAGCAAACTACGCACATCTCTTTTGATATTGTAGTTGTACCCCCACCATCCTGCGGGACTCGTCAAGCAACTGCTATTTTACCCGGCATAATACATTGTTTAATGTTCATTCTTCGAATATGTGTTCCATTTTAAGTCGATCTTTTGGAGGTCTATCACTATTCTTTTTCGTGTTAGTTGTTGGTCTATAAATTCTAGTCGCACTGCGTGGTCTCGCAGAGTGTTCCAGATTTGAATATATTCTCGTGCTTCGCTCTCTCGGTCGTGTGTCGTGTGCGCCGTCGTGTCTATCTCTCCGCCGGACTCTGGAGACTGAGGGTTTACTGAGGTTTCAAGTTCCAAAGAGTCGCTGAACACCAGTGACCTTGAGTCTTCTGGCGCGAACTTCAACCATCTATCCAATGGACTCTTGTCATTACTTCGGATTGTAACCCCACCTTCAACTTACTTGAACCGCAGTCCCTGTAGTTTGGTGATGCAGGAATCCTGGTCAAGTATTTACCGATAACATTGTCCAAATAAAGGGCTTTATGGATGTCGCATCACTGCTCTCGATCGTACGTTTACGCCTCATGATCAGTGGATGCCGGAAGCTTCAGAACACCATGACAAACCTGGTTTTCTTGCTATCGTTATTAGGAATAAAACCTTAGTTACCAGCTTCTTTTGGATCATCTCTCCAAGGAAGACCAGGTAATATGCACATCCGGCTCGATAAGTTGCGAATACGAACTGCTGAGAGCCGGACAACCGCTGTCATATCTGCTGAGTTCAGCGTTACTCAAAAAATTCGTGCTTCACTGTAGTGCACTGAGTTCGGGTGACGCGGTACGCTTCTCAGCATAATGGATTCAACCTGAACACCCATAGCGTCACGGATGGAGTTCCACTAGTTGCGAACAGCTTTCAACTTGTCGTTTGTAGTGCCAGGTTTGTACTTGAGAACAGTTATACACAAAAGTGTGGACGCACAGTGGTACTGTCTAGCAAATTTCGAGTTAAGTTTGTTCCTCGTGAGTTTGACTGTTTAGGTTGTTCCACTGGAGGTGACGGTGATAGCTGTGTCGTACCGCTTTTTTTAGGTACACAAGAGAAACTTACGGTATCGCTCCTGATAAATAATTGAGGTGATCGATACGTACGTTACCCGTTTTTTGCTGTAATGTATTGCCTCCGCCTCCGAGCTGCCGGTGCCATAACTGATTTTTAGGTGTAACTTTTATGAATATTGAATACGTAATACTGTGTTGTGAAGCAAGGAGAAATGAATTCTGTAAAGCTGCTTTGAAATATGGAGAAAAAGATTAGGAAAATTGTCACCCATGAATATCGTTATCGTTCTCATGTAACACAGTATTGCAAGACCCGCATATTTGAGGTGTCATCATAACATTGCATTCGTTCACTAACTCGAATAGTGGTAAAATGTAAATCGAACAACGATGTGAACTGTGCACAGATGTGGCCCCCATCATATGTTAGGTAAACTTCCAAATATTTACTGCTCTCCGTTCGAAGCATAGTGAGTGGGGAACTCGCTTCACATCCGGCACCAGAGGTTCGTATCTGTGTCGGTGTGTGCTGCATGTCCCTCGTAAGTGCAGCATTGGCCTCAATATGAGGAAGTCAAGCAGATGTAGAATACAGTAGGTCATAATAAGGTCGGCTCGACTGGGGTAATACCAGTCACTCCCATTGCAACGTGCTTGTTTTAGGGGCTAGGATGTGTCAGAGTAAGTGGCATAGATACCGTGGGGTGGCTAGGAAGACTTATTTCACTCTCTGACCAATGGATAGAGCTCACAGGGTCTTGCTGGGCACAGGATCGGTTTTCTTCTATTCCATTGCCGAAACACTGAGACACGTCATCTGCTCTACTGTTTCAGTTACTTTTACACACAGTTTAATGCGCACAAATGTGCCATTGCCAATTAGAACAGCCCTGCATTCCCGATCAAACCGCAATAGTCACACTCTTGAATCTCTTCGACTCTAGCCGAGATACGGCAGTGTAATTAACGTGGAACGCCATTGCACAGTCAGAGCATGCCGCAGTGACCTAACCATAAGGACGCATTAAGATTTGCTACATTTACCGCTAAGTTAGATTTCGTTCATTGCTGGCTGTTGTTGTCAGAGGCCCACTAACCTTTGGCATTGGACCTGCACCGGCGTTGCTGGCGCATTTCTTTTCCATATCCGCAAATAGCCATGCGTCTACGCTGAGTTCGAAGTATGCGACCACTACTGGACTCGACGGTGTTGATTGCGGTGTGGAAGATATGCGCATTCTGCTTCCCCTTTTTGACGTTAAGAAACTTACTATACCTGATGGCTTCCCCCCGCTGATTGTCCTTATCGCCAAGCATCTCATGTATCACGGGATCACTTGTCCGAAGAAGCATTGCCGAAAGAATGGAAATACTTCTTAGTGAAGCCGATTCAGAAAGTAGCAACGCAAGCGAGATGGACTATTATCGGATGATTTATCTGACCTACGCTTTGACCAAGGGGTCCGAGAACCTTGTGATGAAGAGCATCCAGTAGTTGCTGAAGTTGAATGAACTCTTGTCACCGGTACAGCATGGTTTCGTGGAAGGCTGCAGAGTACGAGTCATAAAAGATTGCAGGCGCTGAAGCTGGGCAATTTATTTTAGGTCGTCTAAATGGATTTTAATAAAGCAAACAACAAGTTGAACCACGAGGTCCATCTACACTCGCTTAAAATATCTATTGTTCGTGGCACACAGCACTAGTGGATCATTAATTTTTCCACTGGACGGAATTGGACGAGACAAGTAGATCATCCTCTACCTGACTGCCATCCTTCCACAAGTGGCTTACCCCATGGCGCCGTGTTGAGACCTAACTTGTATCTGATCAACATCAACGAAGTACCTCAACGAGCGTCGTGTTTGCACAGTCTGTGTTAAATTGAACCTCTATCAAACCAGCGTTCTGAGATGCAGTGTGACTGTTTAAGGTCTGATACAGGAACAAAACCTACACTGTCGGAAGTGTTCGGGGTCTTTGGTAACCTTTCTCCCGCTGTTTGGACCAATGTGTTGAGGTTTCCAAAGCAGGCAAGATTCGCTGTGCATTCAGGCTACCCTAATCAGGGCATCGCTTAATAGAAAAATTCCGAAAGTGATTAGGCAAATGAGGAACGTGACCTAGTGTTGTTCGAGGGAATGGATGGGACACTATGTATAAATGTGGATTCATAACTGTGATTAATGTTCTAGTGTTCAAGCCGAACACTTGGCAACCTACCTACATTTGTGGCCTGGACTATCTTTTTTGCTAGAAGGTTAGAGCACGTTAAAATCTGTTGTCCCTTTCACATATATGTCAGCGGTTAGTGACCAGATCGTATCATAACTTTGGTGATGAACAGCAGGAATTTGAGATAAAGCTTGAATGCCATTCTCCAGTAATAATTGTCTCAAGCCCAATTTAAAACCTTCCTCTGGAGCATCGCAGAGAGTTGAGGAAGAGTGGAAACGTGTTAGTCTGCTTCAGGGCTTTTCAGAGCTCCTAGCCATTCCTGTACGGTTCAAGTGGATTGGTTCTGACGCAGAAGCCATTTATCACGTACTGCGGCTTTCTGTAAGTCATGTGAACAGGTCCCACAACTGAATCATTCATTCACGGCGGATTAACCGTCAGTTGTGTCCAACCGAACACTGTTTACCTGCTATGAATCATCCGAATGGAGGAGTAGCAACACACTGCTACTGATGCACTCCTGTAAGTTTCCCATGAAGCGTGTTACTGTGGTAAAAGGAATAGTCGCTCGACCCAATTGCGGTTTCTAATAACATAGAATCAGCAATCAGTCTAACGATTTTCATCGAACTAATGCGCATGAATAGCTTTTTTCTTGTTCATCCCCAGCACATTTAGCATGTGAGTGGTTATGTCCTGGATGAGCCTAGTCACCGATTAGGTGGGATTCGGCAGGTACCCACATCTTATTGTGTACTTGCAAATTGGTGCAAACTACGAGTCACGTTATTATGCACAAGGTTCTTGTACAGTGGATATAACATGCAGTGATTTTTCAAATATCTCCGCAACGCAGACGACACCTTCCTCGTGACACTATGAACCCCATATCGCATTTCCCTCCTACGAATAATCGATCAATGATGCTGAAATAGTAGATCTAGGACCTCTTAGCCCATCAATCCAGGGTACTGTAAGTAGTTATATATAAGTTATGTGCCTGTATTTATAGCAAAGCAGAAGATATATCTTGAGGCTGGGTTAATTTTCAAACTACACTTGCGGTTCGCTACGCTCACATGTCTGTTCGCGCAGCTCCCAACTTCCGACTGTATTCAAACGAAATCATAGTTGGGTTCATTAATAGCGAGAGATAGATACAGTCGGCTATGTACCAGAAGAGTCTTTACATTAGAAGATTGTGTTTGCCTGCCATTAACCAGCTGGTGTAGTTCTTCTACACTTGTCAAGGGAAATGCGCTTGACAGCTGAATTCTAACTGATCAATTTATTATCATTTCTACCTTCTTCTGATGATGATGCACCAAAACCACGTAGCCTAGGCCTAAAGTGCAGCAACTGGCCAGTGTCGCAGTTTGGCCTATGACAGAACATACCAGCAGGTAAGACATTCCAATAGGATTTTAACTTCCTCCTTTAAAATCTGAGACGAATTCACCGGTTGTTTTGAGTAGAGCCGATTGAGGAGTGTTTATTTGCTGCTTCATTCAGGGGTTGCATAATGCTGTCAAGTGTTTCCTACATAATAGGAATTGTCAAAGCATTCTTTAGCAACGGGAAATTGCGTTGGAAAAGCTTTCGAAGGGGTGGAATATCACACTCGTAGTTTATGCTTGGGTTGATTTACAATGTGGTTCCTTGAACGAATTGGTTAACGCCAGCCCCTAAGAGCTAATAAAATGAAATTAACTACCGACCATTAAGTAACGCGGAACGTCGGTTTTGCAATGAAAGCCATTGTTTGGAGAGCAAAGGTAACTTACACCTATAAATAAAGCCTAAATTAATAGAGGCGAACCACTGTCGTTCACGTGTCAACTACCTACGTTTGTGACCGCCAGCCTTATCGCCACGTGTAACGTGCCCATTCAGTGAATATCTTGTGAAACTACAGGTGATATATCTATGTGGCACCCAATGACGCACAAAACTTAACCTCGTAAATTCCTGGTTTTCAATGTCAGTTGTCTCCTAAACATTGACCTTTTTAATGTTTGTCTCTTAGTAAACAGAGTGGAATAACTTTGATTCCTAAGGCGAACATTAATCGCCCGCAAATTTTCACTGTATTGTTGCCTTCCATGATGCACTGCCCGGGTATTTCGGTATGGAGGCTGTTCCAACACCATGTTTGCAAGTAAGCTTTCTTCACGTCACTGCTGTCGTTCATCCCACCCAAAGTAACTGCACAGCTGCTTGCTACATTCAGTGAGGAACAAAGCGTCGCACCTTATCTGAGGTGGCGGCCAGTCACCGAATTAATCCGGACATGTTATGATCCAGATAATGCACTCTGGTGCACGCTACGGATTATCGTTCTGGCGTCTGCATTCAGATGTCTGCATTACTTGACCGACCTTGGGTGCATCCCAGACTCTAATGTGCTGATCCGATCATAAAGGTCTGTCTGACACCTTTGTCTCGACTGAAATCTCCACAGCTGTGGGTTTGGCCGGACATGGTGGGGCAACAGTGGATCGAAAAAGTACACCACACCAGGGATTCTCTGTTAAACAGAGAGAAAACCGTCATAATATATGGATTTGAATTCGGTTTCCTGAAATGAGTACGACTGTAACCGATTAGAAGACAAAGTCTAGTGTACGAAGATGGGAAACTATCAGACGGAATTGGTGGTCAAAATAGTCTGGCTGGACATCATTCTTTTAAAATGCTACTCTGGACTTATTCTGCGTAACGGGGTCTAAAGGCGCCGAAACTGCACCCCACATTGTTTACCCTTAGTGATCCTACGTAAATTATCCCGTATCACACCAGTTGCAGTGCATCCGTTGTTTGACAATTCTTTGACTACCAAATGCTAGTAGCGAACTTCACTAATGTCACTGAATCTGTTTTGTATTCTCTATTGTACACCACCAGGTAGTCAAACTTTCGAAGCCGTTTGTTATAGGTACTTAAAATAGTCCTATTTAAATGCGCTCTCCTTAATATGGCTAACGTTTGTTGTCCGTATGAGTAGGCAGTGGGGTGTAACATTCTGACGTCTACAAATGCACTCAGCCTGGAAAAGAGTAGGTAAGTAGACTTCCCTATTAATGTGCTAGAAGTCAGTGTTTTAATATGAAAATAAGCTGGACTTTTCGTTCCGTTTATACTCTGCTCCTTTGGGTTGCTTGGCGTTTAATTAATATACTTGGACCTACTATTCAAGGCCAACAGTCCAAATCCGATTGTGCTGCCAAATCCTCTCTGATTGTGCTACCAAATCCTCTCCGATTTGGCAAACCTGAAACACATTTACGTAGCACTGATAATAATGAATATTCATTCCGGTTGTCAGCCATACTATTTCAGAAAATTATTTAAACCAAACTTGTACTAACAAAACCTTTGAGGGTCAAGTGTTGCACCCAGTGAATATATTTCATCGATCTATCTCCGCAAATACCAGCGAAAATAAGGAACTTTTTCGGTGGAATTGTATACCTCAGCAGTACTTCTTCCTTCGTCATCTATTACCTGAACTACTCATGCGTTAATGTCGAGGAATAAAAGGAAATGAGAATGCAATGGAATTACCTCGAATTAATCTTTCCCCAGTTAGCCGTTTATTTCAAATGATGTCTTTTGCCGAAACAACTCACGCTAACATGTAAACTTTTCCGGTGTTGGTGTTCGAATGAGAAACAACGCTGCGAACTAGCCAGAAAACTTTGCTTGGTCTTTGATATTCTGTTTAAGCTCCACAATGAATAGACCATGCTATCATATTCACCCAAATAGTGCATCCAAAACTGAATAGGTTACAGTACATTATAGCGCCCACTGTTACAATTTAATGAAGACGAAGGCTGGTAAATGCATACATTTCGGATTATCTCCTCAGTAGTATTAACAGTAACGGTAATTGTTAATGGTACTGAGGAGACAATAGGAAACGCATGCATATACCGGCCTTCGTCTTCTTTCCGTGATTTTCCAATTGTTGAAGGGAACTAAGTGCTTTACAATTTAATGAGATCGATTTGTGTTCAGTCTAGGCTCCTTATATTTACCTGATTCTGTGAACATTCGCGATCCTTGAGCATCGATAGAGCATACTAGGAAACATAAATGCTTGAGCAAAAGAGTACAAAGTTACAACCACCTTTAGCGTAACCTAGGCAGTGAGCTTCCACGGGCATTGACTTTCCGAGAGTATCACAATAATTTGTACCGAAACATCGCAATATATCCTACATTTTGGAAAGCAAAACTTGACTTTAATCCTGTGGGATATCGGCAGGCTGAACGCAGTACCGAATGGTTCCGGTTTCTACCAAAACCCACCCATTGCTGAAAACGCAGTAGTAGGTGAGTCAGCAATAGCAGACCGTCGTGAAAGTGGAGTGTTTCGGTGTGGCTTTCTCCCATCCCTTCCAAGTATTGTGCCCTGAGTTCCACTCCCAGCTCTTCTAACACTACCTGATGAGTACAAACCAGGACGAAAGTGTCAGTCGTGGAGTGCATGGATGGCAGACAGCCACACCGAAGCCCTTTAATGACGAGGAACTATTTTCCTAAATCGATTTGCCATCCTTGGACCTCACTCACAAACTCACTTTCGCCTCCCGCACTTTGAATATTTTCAAAAGTCTTGGATGTTGCCCGTGGCTCCCATCACTAGGTTGCCTAGGCTGTGCTGGGTTAGAATAAATTAATCAAGTCGTCATACCGCATTTACAAGTAACTTGAATTTAAATGGGTGGTATATGAGTGCTTGTTCTTATTTTCATTTTTCGCACGGAATACGCTAGCTATAGCTATCACCTGTGTTGTCTTATGTGCATACATACCATTCTCGTTGCACACTGACGTTATTCAGCGGCGTAATTGTTCGACAGACGCTTAAACAGACGACTCAGCTGTTGTTTAGATTGTAGTTTCCCCCCAGTCATCCTGTGGGACTTAGCAAACACTTGCTTCTTTTCCTCATAACAAATCATTGTTCATTGAACAGGCCAATGTCTTACGTTTACTGTACGCTCTGACTTTCGAAAGTCACATTGTCACATGCCATCATGCATCGTACGGACTCTAGTATATACACATGGCTTCTTAAACCCGGCATTTGTCTTAAAGTCCATGTTCTCATGGGTACCCATTGCTCCGAGGAATCTGACGCCATTTACCTAAAGATACTGGTGGTTATGACTACTAGGCTAGCCCAGCCGCTATAAAGGTTATCCCAAAGGTTCTTATTTGAAAAACAAATCCAGACAGTGCAGAGACATCATGCAGCATATCACCTGTTGCTTTGCTCACCTGAGGAAGATTTGCTCGATTGTCGCGAGCGTATAACGGCTCCAACCACGAATTCATTGTGCTTGGTGCAGCCATTAGTTTGACTTTGTGACTTTTCGTTTGGCATAAGCTCTTCTTTAGTGGTGTGTAACTTGCGGCCCATCAAAGCTTTAGCTAAAGACCAACATCCTGGAGCGACTGCAGTTGGTTTGAACCTGCAAGAGAGCAAAAACACTTGAAGGCATTAATGCACGGTCCACTCGTCGACAGCTTTCATGAGTTTTCATTTAAAGGTGTCGACAAATCTCACTGCTTAAGCATTGAACTGAGGATGGTGTGGTGGTGAGCGTAGGTGTTGGATGCGATTATGTGATAAAATTCTTTGAAATTGAAAGGCTTAAACAGAGAGCGATTATCGGACACCAACTCCTCGGAGAATTCATGTTGATCGAACATTCTTTGTAGACAACCCGACGTGGCGCATGCGGCTAGTGGGTTGACGGAGACCACTTCAGGCTATTTGGAATAAGTGTAGACCACGACCAGGTAGTAGATGCCATCGATCGGACCAGCATAATCGATGTGTACTCGAGACCACAGTTTTTTTGTCAGGTGCCAAGGAACTGGTGGTTGGTATGGTGGAAGCTTGGAGACTTGTTAACATCTTGAACAGAGGCGAATCAAATCCATGATGTCATTGTTAATACCCGACCAGTACACATAGCTGCTTGTGAGTGCTTTCCAGGGGAGTAGTATCGAATTGGGGGAGTACGGCTTGCAAGACATAGAAAGGAAACACGATTCTATCCGCAGTCATGAGCCAGGAATCGACCAGAAAAAATGTGTCGCCGCGATGATACAGTTGTTTTTGCTCCAGTTAAGGCAGTGTTTGGCTAGTGCGTCTGATTGCAATCGACAGCTTTATGCAAGACAGAGACTAGAGCAGTTGCGCGACGTATGTTGGTGGCAGTAATGGGAAGACTTCGGATAGCGCACGAGAGTTGATAACGAACGTCATCCTCCACGATAACGGCAGCAATCAGCGGGTCTTCTTCCGTAGCATGTTTGGTACTGAGGCGGGACAGACCATCAGCCTGACCGAAACCCTGGGTGGGGCAGACATCATCATCATTATACGTTAGCTATAGAAGGGAGACTCCTCGGCCACTGTGCTGCAATACATAAAAGAACAAACAGAAAGATATGCAACTGATGCTAGCCAGCTGGTAACTGATAGACATCGTTCCGGCAAACTACCAGCAGGCTACTATGCAGCAACAATATTTAATATGCAAATTTATATGAGGCTAACAAGTGAGATCGTATTTGAAGGGGAGGCCAAGAGGAATGGGGTGGGACAAAGAAACTCACAGCGCAAACTCCATTGAGGTCGGCTCCTAGCCATGTCAGCAAGTGTATCCAGCCAGTAGCGGATTTCAAACTTGTAAACAAGATGAATGACCGCCCAACGCTGAAGTCGGCCAGCTGCATCTGCGGAAAGGCCGTTCTTTGAACCAAAGATTGAAAGCGGGAGCATGTGATCGGTCAAGAACGTGTAGTGCCGGCCGTACAGCAATTTATGCAACTGCGTGAAGAAAAACACAATGGCCATGTCTTTCTTCTCAAGGTGATCATAGTTCTCTGCTAACGGCAGAGTACGTGAGACGTGCATAACCGCTTTTCGGAACCAATTGGGTCGCAGAAATAGAGAATTGCTCCGATCACATAAGCAGAGGCGTCAGCTGTGACCAAAAGGTGCAAATTTGGGTCGCAATGGGTCAGTAAAAGGTCAGAACTTAGCGTGAATTTCAAAAGAACAAAGTCTTCTCGCATGCAGGGACTAGTAGTATTGAACGACCTCCTGCAACAACCGACTGAGCGGGGCCCGTACATCATATAGCGATGGCAGGAAGACACTGTAATGGTTGATGGGACTAAGGAAGGATCGCAATTTTGACCCATCCACTACATCGGGCATCCGCTGGATGGTTCTGACTTTCTCACGATCAGGACGACGCCCACCGGCATCGAAAACGAGACAAATGTATTTGACCGATGGAAGAAAGTAACCGCATTTCTCTGGTAGCAAACAGGATTCATATCCCTGGACACGCTGGAGGACGGCGACCAGGCGCTTTGGGAGCTCTTTTTGGGTGCGATCAACGAAGACTAGATCTCTATGTATGCAACCCTACCCTGAATACCAGTGAGCAAGTTATCGATGGTCGTTAAAAAGGACTGGTACCGTTCTGACACCAAACGGCAGCCTGGTTTACCTAAGAATAACACGATGTGTGGTGATCTTCAAAAGGGTTTGTGACACACGGGCTGCTTTGATCTGCAGATAGGCATCTGCTGGATCGATTTTGGCGAAATTTGTGCCACCGCTGAGTACTGAAGTGGTCTACTGTGGTCTGTAGTGGGTAGCAATTTGGCGTCAACCCAGCGTTGAGACTTGCAAAGCAATCAGCTCATCTGCGAAGGAATCCATACGGGTTCTTAATCAAGACGATCGGCGCTGCACAGGCATCAGGACGCCATGTCTTCCAAGCGTTTGGGTTCGACATCCACCAAATGTAGGACTGCATATGGGATAAGCCTTTTGGGACGGAATACCGGTTGAGTCCCAAATACGAGTTATAACAAGGCACACGTGCATTTACAACCTCTAAGACTATCCTGGAACTCCGGGGCGAACTTTCTGATAATGTCCTCGGTTTGGTCGCTTGGTACTGCCGGAGAATCTACCGCCTTGCAGATGACCCTGAGAAGTGGATCGGCTAAGCCAAGGGTTTCAAGCCAGTCGAAACCAAGTAGATTTAGCTTCACCTTTGTGATGTGGCAAATCCCGTTAACTGCGATGCCTCGAAAGGAGCAATGCAGCTGCTTAGTTAGCTGCATGCGGCCACCAAAGGCGCTGATGGTTGGTAGGTCAGTTCAAATAGAGGTTTGCCTGGGGATCGCCAGCAATCTTCGGAGATGACCGCGAGGTCGGGCGCAGTGCTCAACTGCAAACGGACTGACTGACCGTTGAACAAGACGCAAACGGGGATACGCAGCTTTGGCTTGGAAGGTGACCGGCAGGCTCAAGGAGCTGAAAACCCAACCACGTTTGCGTTCCCATATGAGTCTGGACTTCTTCTTTGGATCGTGCGTATGAGGTGTAGGATGGCAGTAATGATCCCGGTTCCGCACCTTGTCACAAAGTTGGCATCGGTGCTGGCAGCAATTGCAGTTTCGATGGAAATGCCATGCACCGCAAAGTCGGCACGCATAGGGTGGGGACATCGCATGGTCGATTTGGCTAGGCGCATAGATGATTGCGCCATGGGTGCTGATACTACCTGGACCATACCGGGTGCTGCGGTACGCTGGAAAATGGCAGAGTCGTGCCTCAGGTGCAGTGACGTTAGACACTCTTCGCTTAGGTTCTGGAATATGACAGTAGCATCCTATTGCAGCTTAAATAGGTGGCGCGTCCGGATATTGGCAGTGTGTGCGGACTGGAGACTAGAGATGATGTGCAAGCATTTGCATTGGTCTTCTGTGAGCGAAGCAAGTTGAAAACGCTAGTATTCGTTGTTAACCAGGCCTGCGTACGTGATAAGGTCATCGGCATTGTGCTTGCTCAACCCTAGGCATTAAGAGTGGGTATTGGACAAGGAGGATTACTCGCCAAAAATCTGCTACAATTTTCGGACCGTGTCGTTGAAAGCAACTTTTGGTGGGTACTTTGTCAAAATGAAATTGGTATAGCTTCGATACTCGAGCGTACCATGTTTGCGCAGAAGCAGTCAGATCTCCACACGTCATCCTGGCAGGCTAGGTCAATGGTGACTTTGTCATAGTACCGCTTATACCAAGAATCGAACGTTACTCAAACCTTTCCATCGTACAGGAATTCACTGGTGCCCCTACCGACATAGTCCAACGAATAAGAACTGCTAATCGGACCTCTGTGAAGGGAAGTATTGGTAGGTTTGTCGAGCAGTGCGTACATTAATTTGAGTTGCTGCTGTAACGTAGGTTTCTAGTCGGTGTACTCGTCCGCAATGGTTCGAAGGCTTTAACGCTGCCACCGCAATAAATTTTGCTCTTCCCTTGGACGCAATAGCTTAGCCGCAACGTTGCACGTGACGATTTTGCACGGTAACTAGTCAGGGCACAGATACGGCTAAAGCAATTTGTCCGCGAAATCGGACGAAGCGATGGACACTCCCACGTGAAAATTGAAACACTTACGAAGCCGACTAACTGGAGTGACGCATGCACACATGACATATAAGTCCCTAAGCAGCCGCACAAGAGGAAGGACGGAAGGAGAGGCAGGCTCTTGGGAGATCTCTTACGACCCAAAATGGCCCAACAAGATTGGCACATCGGTTCGTTTTGTGGGAGCACTAAATCACCATGGCAAGGGTGTGGTTTACAAAAGATCATTGTTCACTTTGTCACGGCTGCACACTGACTTGCACTAACATGAAGACTGCTGCCTTTTGCGTTGAAAATGGACGCTGGTTGGAGCAGACCGCGTACTGGACTCCGAGGCCCAGTTGCGTATTTTTGAGGGATCACTTAAGATTCGAGCAACAAACACCAACATCAGAGGCTATCCTTTGATATGACAATATAGTACAAGCATCTGTAATGTTGCAAAATCTCTCCTCCGTTCGAGTGTGTCAGGAGTGAGACGCTCAATCAACTTCGCTGGTTTCTGCTCCCAGCCTCATGATATAAAACAAGTGATTTGTCGAATCATTGTCCCATTGACATTTCATTTGTTCTCTTTGTTATCCACTACGTCATATAACGCCACCATACGGCGTTTTTAAATTCTTAAGACTTCTACGCATGACTTAATGCGAACACTATGGCGCATCACCCACAAACACCTTCCATTATAACATCATGTTTTCAAATTTAGATTCTTAACATCCCACGAGACCAGTTAAGCGTTGTTTTCTGCCTGTAACACAGCGTTATTTCATTATTTGGTTGAGCAAAATATTTAGTAACCTAGCCATGGTGGGATCTGCGTAAATCCACCATCTTCTAACGATCTGACATTGGCTAGCCTTAGGAAAGCCTTCCAATTGGCAGGAAAACACTCCCCAGCTTGAATGATCATAGTTGGTGATTGAAACATGCACAAGTGTTGTGAATGTCTCTCAGTGACCCTCAAAGTACGCAGACTTCCTGTAATGTGTCAGTGACAAATTGGACACAACAAGTTGCCGCTGTCACACGTAATAACAGCAACCCGGGTCTGGTCTGTAATCCTAAACGTCTTAGGGTCGGTGTAAATTTTCTCACTAAATTCAAGGACATTGACCATAACATTGTTAAATGGTGTGATAATTCCTCTTGAAGTCAAAGTACGTCCACTACATTATACCATTACCTACGCCGTACCGACTTGGTTTATTATGCTATTTTGCTTCGGTCTTTAAGCTGAGACGAATTTTTCTCGGCTCACAATGTAGAGAAGTCATTACCAGAACTTCTAAGGTATTTCCAAACATGAACGGTGATATCCAAAATTTTTGACATAAATGCATTCTAGAGAGCGCAATGCCATCAAAAAACGGCCACCAGCAATGTCGCAAATTATGCCTACCTAACCCTAGCTAAAATTCGACTAGTTACTTCATCACTATGAGGACGTCAACAGCCTTTGCAATGAAATTGCTACCGAAAACAGCTTGCGACCTAGAGCGGAAAAGTGGTTAGCAGATTTCAATTGCCGCAAAATACCTGTGTTCATAAAACCGTTAAAAGCAAGAAACCTCATGAGCACCAACCGGATTCCCAGGTCAGTTCAACACAACCAATCCACTCTCCATACTTGGATGGTTCAGTGAATATCTCGCTTCATCGTTCGTTAGCTGATCTTTAGCGGGTGTTCAGATAGTGGTGCTAGACGGCAGATCGAGTCGCAGGGGATTTTTATGCTGCACATTAAAAGGTTCTCTATTAGTCTAGCTATAATAGACGACAACGTTGATGCTACTTACTAGGGGAACGTAAAGATTGCAGCATACAGAGTTGGCGCATATTGCTACCAAAACGAGCGCAAAGTAAAAGTGTTGCACAACTCAAGCAATTGACCTCAACATTCAGTTGCACAATGCTCACCGATCACCTAAGTATACAATGAAATAATAATTTTATAAAAGGTTTACAAGGCAAATCGGGGAAATTGAAGACTGCCTCAGAACTGACTGTGTGAGCAGCTCGTCCATCTACGTGATTACTATCTGTCTCCAGCAAGCATTCGGCAAGAACAAACAGCCACACCAACCCAATGGGTCTTGTGTTGGCGTGAACTGCACCCGATGCATCTGCTGGGTGGAGAGCCAGTGCGAACGATCCTAGCGGTTTGCCATCCAGATCCCGAAACGGGGAAATGTTTAAGGGAGAAGAGTTTATAACTTCCCGCGAAGCTGGCTGAGTGAAGAGCTCATCGTGACATGTTGAGATGCTGGGATCCAACGAAACGTTTAACCTATGAGTAACAGAGAAGCAACCAAAGGACGGTGGGTATATGAAAAGTAAGGTGGAAAAATCAGTGTAAACGCAACACTGTAAACACACAACGGTGTAATACGAAAAATGTAACGGGATATTTTCGGGATTTTAAAGGGTTTTGCTCCATGTTGGCAGTTTCAAAATGTTTTATTCCTTTTGTCGATTTCGTAAATGTACGAACATGAAAACGAGGCATGAAAATGTGTTAGGCGGGCTCTATGGAAATTCAATTCCCTGACAAATTTCGGAATACGTACGGGGGTTATCAGCTGCTTACCCATCCGGTTGATTGTAGGTCGAGTAATGGTGAGGTTGGCTGTCGCCCTACATTTCGCTGAGGTAAGGAAAGAGGTTGTGGAGCTGGCTCTAATGGCACAGACTAAGAAGTTGCTTGCTGCGCCGTAGAGCCAGTATTGTCCAGCATTTAGGGCATGAGTAGGTCGGTATTGATCGGCACTCTGTTCACCTTGTAGTCAATAGTAAATGTCTTGTCTGTTTTGCGAACGAAGCGGTAGGGGCCAAAAACAAGGAGCTTGAAGAGGTCGGCGTACGCTATTAGTGTGAATGGACACGTGAGTGCAAGTAGAAAGGCATTTGTCCACTTTGGTACTCTGGGTTACACAAGCTGGTCATCAAATGTGGTAATGTAAGATAACTGCGTAGTCGTCATGGCTGAAAATTGTAGGATTCCTGGGGAGACAAATTCATTGAGTAGGCGCTGAGTGCAGCCAAACACTGGCGAAGATGGTGTTGCATACAAGTCCGCTTGAATCATGTTCTTTAGTTCTAGAAGAGCTAACGGAAGTGCTTCGCGCCAGGTGGTATTTTGACTTGTCAACGCAATTTTTTCACCAGCCTGTTAGCTGCGGTAGTTCGGTTGCGTTGGCACTCTAATATGTCGAGAAGCTAGCTGAAGGATTCTTCTTCTTTTATCCTCTATCCCTGATAATCACGCTTAGGCAACCGAATTAAGCCACCATGCGTTCAAGAAGAGTGCATTTAACTGCATCAGACTGGCAGTGGCACATCTGAGTCACGTCTGGCCAACGTTAAGATCTGTCGACACACATGAGTACACGTTGCGTTTGCATAGTGGTAATGGTCAGAGCAGGTCGACGCAAAAATGCTCAAAAGTGGCGTCTGGAGAAGGATAGAAGCCGAGGGGGCTTTTGGTGTGGTTGTACCTCAGTGCGCAGTGACACCGTAAGCATGCCCAAGGCCACATGCGGACATCGCGGTTGACGTTTCGCCAAAGAAAGCATTCGGCTATTAACTTCTGGGAAACACGTATGCCTGGATGAGCCAGACTGTGCAATTTATTAAAAACCGGTCGGTGCATTCTCATATGTACTATGGGGGGTGGCGAGGTTTGTGAAACATCGCAAAGGTTCTCCCCTCAGATTAAGTTGGAGGTACCGTATATCACCGTGTATAAGCCGAGGAATTTTGGACAAGTTTCCATGTCTGTAGTGGGCGGGGGGGGGGGGTCAAATCATGCAAAAGTTATGCGCAATTTGAAAAAATCACATACAAAATCCACCCAAAAATTCACAGCATACTCATGCCGCTATCTTACATCAGCACCAGTAGCTAGTGACAGACGGTATCCTAGGTGAGGATTTGAAGTGCCTATAAGTAAACACATTATGTTGGTGTGGAAGATTCTGGGTATATTGCACATTTGACTTTCGCGATGGATAGCAGTAACAAAAGCATACTGTTTGTACAGAATCGAACACCATCACATATAATAACGTTGGAAAAAGATATGACTGAGCAGCACGTACCGGTAGATTTTATAGGCTCACGTATTTAAACGTAGCACATTGGTATTAAAATTACTTGAATCCTTTAAAACTAGAATCTGAGTCAGGTTCTCAAAACAGTTTCTGCTATTGTTCGTCTGTCATTGGGAGGTCATGGTGAATTTCGTCATCTGCAACTTCATCATTTTGGCTAGCAAATCAAAGGGCTTATACATTATGCTATGCTAGTCAATCTGGGGCATTAAAAGTACAACGCCGTGAACTTCTCTCTCTGTCTGGGAGAAGAGAAGAATTCAGTTGGGCTGAACGTTTTGTGGAGCAGTAAAGTGCCGATTTTGGAATCGCGTCTAGTGAGATGCTAACACTCTCGCCCGCTGTTCTACTGCGATTCAGATGCATGAGGCCCCTGGCTATACGAGGCAGTGCCTGGCATATACTTTCACCTTACCCCATATTGTCGCTTGTCTTAGCTGTTTCGTGTAACTTGACGTATAAACAATACACTGTCTAGTACGGTTAAAATAGTTGTTCTGACTGCTCTAAGCCCCATTAACTGCGAGAAGAACACGTGAGGTCGCCAGAACTGACCAATAGTAGAGCAGCTTTCGCTCTTGAGCACACGCAAGTGAGAGCAAGTAATAATGAAGTCAAAATCATGAGAAACTATTTCGTTTCTCTTTTTACTGATTTTTTTGGGGCCGGCTAAAATCCGAACTTCCGATTTTGGACAAATTTGTCCTTGCAAAGCCATACTGGCGGCTTTTATACGGATCGGATTATACACGGTAATATACGGTACTTCGCGTAGTTTCGAAGAGGATTTTTATCGAAGCTTGTGATTATCTGGTTGAGGTAGTTTGGCGTCACCCGTGGCAACTAAATATAGGTCGGTTATTTGTCTTAAGCTAAACAGGCGAGTCCACCAAAGAACATCTGCGACGGGATTAAAAACGCCTGTGACATGTCGTATTTGTGTTTTGAAATGAGAGAATTTGTCCATGTGTTTTGTTTCACGTGGAGTATGCTTGTCTATTGCTCCATTGATCGCGTAGATTATTAGTTTCATTTTAAGTAGATTCGTCGCATCTAGACACAACCAGACAGCCACCACACGTTGAAAAAAGCGCTAGGCATCCGGTTTGCCCTATTGGGACTAGTCAGCAGTGCGCTTGCCGAATCCTGCCTGATTTGATCTAATGACGTTACTGTTGCGAGCCAGAGACATATGCCACTGAGGCCTGGATTACGTGGTGGATTTCCATGACTGCTATCTGACCGCGATGTAGCACGGTTCGACATCTACCATCATACAGGTTATGAACGTGTAGAAGACATGGCTGGCCCCCAGAGTCACGACATACTTTGCACGCCGCCAACAAGCGAGGTGCCATGTAAGCTGCTACTGCGATTACTGATTATTTGTGAGTAGGAGGGGTTTGCTGCGTTTTTGCGAAGCTAACTCGCAGCTACCCTTGGTCAGACAGCCATCACCACAGCTGTTTGTTTAGCTGTATGTAACGGTTGAACCAAGAAATATTCATTGTCCAAACACAAATTCTGGGAAAGACAATGTTGAATAGGGTGCGATTTGATAATGTTAACTACTATTATAACAGTGGAGTGTGAATGGTTAAGCGCCCTCCCAAGTTCTTAGCCACTAGGTACTCTCGATGAATCACGGAGTAAATTTCATGTACATAAGTGAAAACATGTTTTAGGTGGACAACCACTACATTATATATTCCAACCATGGCGGCAGCACCATCTTTTGCACATGCAACTGTGTTCTACACTGGGATGGATTTTTTAGCCGTTGAGTACCTCGAATATATACGGCTCATTCGTACGGATTTAAATTCTCTTGGCAAACAGCGTCTCTTCCATTAAGTCATTATCAGTGAAGAGCGGACATGTACAAAGAGAAGACCGCCATTAACAGGCAAAATAAATTCAGCAACATGTGACGAAAATTTACCGCACTGTAGTAATGTTACTAAGGTATTTCTCTGTCTGTATGCAGTTAATTTTCTGAGCGCAATGGCTTGAACTACATCTTATAGATTTATATGCATCATGTCAGACAGCATTACCGATACTGAAGGCTAGCTAATGTTTTCTCCAACATTATATGGACTGGAAATTTTGGCAGGCAACTTGTTGATTTTATAAGACGACGTAAGTCCATTATTCATTCTTTGCCCTGTCAAAATCCATTTTCGGTAAAGTCGATCTTGTTTCTAAATCCTTTCGCAACTTTCTGAAAAATTCCACAGACTTTCCTCTTTCGTCCTTATAAACACCTTGCAAATGATTTTTTACTTTCCCTGGTCGCAAACTTTCATTTGAAATGGTACTGACATATTAAGCACATAGGTAGAGTGGGATATTGAGCTGATGCGGTAAATTCAGAGTATAGATATTCCACGGAGTAGTGCCGGCACCTCTTCCTTTTCAAGAAGCTTATTTCTGAAATAGCTATTGTTTTATTTTAGTACGCACTTATACTCTGTGTATTAACAAACATCATTCGACAAGGCGAACAACTCGGGTCGTACGAATAATTGGTGGCACTAAATTTATTCTTGCACGGTATTCTATCTACAAGACATTTGGAACATTGGTGTATTACAGGTAAAAAAGCAATGCTTAGCACGTTTTGTGGAATAGAAATTATGGAGGAAAGAACAATTCGTGATAAAGGAACCAGCTTTTTGATTGATTCATGAGACAAAAATATAAATCCAGTAATCCATTAAATACTGAATACTGAGCAAATGCAGTGAGTAGAGAAACTTTACGTAGCCACATATAATATTTTCAAGCAAATCTACCAATTATTATTATAGGGGTTATTCTCGAAGCCTCAAGTCGGCAAAGTGGGAGTCCAAGAGTTTCTTAAACTCCGGCACCGACTTTCCTTCGCCTATGTCTGCAGGCAGTTTATGCCAAATATTCATCGCCCTCCGCTTGAAGCAGAGTTAGTGAGGCACCCGATTCCAATCCGGTACTACAAGTTTATACCGGTACCCTCTTGTGCTGCTTGGTGTGCGCAGATGAAGCAAAGACCTCAACATGGTGCAGTCACCCAGACGTAATATCCGGTGGGTCATAATGAAAAAAACCCGCACGCGACACTAAGTGAGGGTGTACAACCCTAGTCTCTTGCACCGGTCTTCAAAGGGCACACCTCTTAAAACAATGGTTAGCATTGTGGTAACATACTGTACCCCAGCAATCCTTTTCACCTCTCCCCGTGTAAACGGACAGAAAAGGGGTGAGCTATACTCCAGCATTGGTCTGATGATAGAATATAAGAGGCAGATGGCAACTTCTACCAAGCAAATGCAGATGCTGCGCTTAAGCGTCCAGAGCATACGCATTCAGTTTTCGGAAAGCCTGTTTGTGTTTTCAACGGATTTCAAACCGCAGGGTATGAGTACGCCGAGGTCTTTCACGGATGGCGATTGGCGTAACTGTGGGTCGGCGAGATTGTGGACTCGGCCATTACCACCCTTGCCCAGGCTCATGAATACTAACGACCGGGTTAATCGGAAGGTTGACGTTAGCGGACCACATAGAAAGGCGATTGAGGTGAAGCTACAAGGAGGTCGCAGTAGTCAGGTGACGCATTTACCCTCCGTACCTTAAGACCATCTGCAAACAATGCATAAGCTAAACTGAGAAGCTGAGGCAAATCGTTAATGGGGATCAGGAACAGAATGGGCCAAAGGACTGTACCCTGTGAGACATCACTGGTCGAGGGATAACCCTCGGTCAGATGGTTGTGCACCTGCACACTGCACGTCCGACAAATGAAGAAGCCACTGAACCACTAGTGAAGTGAGCCACCAATACCTCACATATTCAGCCTCCGAAGGAGGTTCTTATTATGGTTCACCCTGTCAAAGTTTTACTGAAGTCGAGTTAATTAATTTCAGATGACTTCGTTTGGTTCAGCGCCTGCAACCATTCGTGCCTCGAGAGCAGCAGGTTTGTGATGCATGATCGACCTTTCATGAAACCGCGCTGCGCGAGCGTCAACATGCTTTTCTACTCGAGATGCTGCAGAAGACCACGTTTCACGATCTTCTCGCGTGTCTTAGCCAAAATAGTGGTAAAGCATATTGGCCGGTAATTGTCCATCTTGCTCGGATCGCCGCCCTTCGGAATCGGTTTCACCACTACACATTTCCATTCACACGGCAATGAACTGACGGACGGTGATCTGTTGAATAGTTCAGTCACCGAAAGTGAAATGATGATCGGTAGTGATTTGAGGATCAACGGATGGAGCCCATCAGCCTCGGAAGGCTTGGTACCATTAAGATTTGGGAGCAATTTGCACATATCCTCAATGCTGCAATCCAGACTGTCCATCTCGGATTTGCTTAAAGCTCGGTATGGGCGCCTGGTTATCTGCAAAAATGAAAGCGAACTGCGTCACCAATGCGAAAACACGCTCAGTGATGGAAAAAAGTGGCTGTCCGTACGATCCTGCCAACACAGGCACATCAGCTGTCGGCTTCAGCGGTCGCTCCACGTATGCAAAATCCTCTTGGCAGCTGGTTTTGCTGCGATCGTAAGCTGCACTTCGAAGTTTCGGCGTTTGCTCGTTTTCGTGCTGTCGCAGGAATTTCCTCGCCTCTTGTACGTCTCGCAATCTTCGTCAGAGCCAGATTGCACGTATTTATTCTATAGTCGGAGTCGCCGTTGAGCCAGTTTGCCATACAAATTTTCAAACCAGTGTCGCTTGACTGGTTCAGCTTTCCGATATGTGAGGGACACAAATCGGGCGCACAATGATTTTACTTCCCCTCTTATGATAGACCAAGAGGCTTCAAATGATAACTCATATGCTAGCGACCAATCTCTCATGCTGGAGGCTCGAGTGAGGCCATTCAAGTCCGCCTTTCAGTAGTTGAAGGCTAACTCTGGCGGAGGAATAAACGGCAGTGTCAGTCCTAAGCTCTGATTTGTGAGTCCTCCAAAGCTTCCCAGCATGCGCTGCTCAGACTGGAGATGTCCACCGCCCAATTTGGGTTGAGTGTTGCCCCTTCTAAATGGAAGGTCCAATTACAGGACTGGCCAAGCGCATGTCCTTCTCTCACCCTTTCGGGGCATCCGTTGAAAGTGGTCGACAAATACATTTATCTTGGGAGTTGTCTTAGTATTGGCGGTTTGACAGATGTGATCTATCTAGGTATCTCCAAGGCTAGAGTAACTTTCGCTAACCTTCGTCACCTGTGGCTTCTTCGTGGTCTCAGCCCCGCTCTCAAGGGACGAGTCTACAAAGCTACGGTTCGAGCCATTTTGCTGTACGGCTGTAAGACTTGGCCCGTTCGCAAAAGAGATGTTCAGTGGCTATCAATCTTCTATCACCGCTGTCTGCGAAGCATTGCTGTTGTTCGATGACAGCACCACATCAGTGATGAGGAAATCCGTCGGCGAGTCTTTAGATCTAACGAACTCCGCCGATCGGTTGATAGCATCATCTCAATGCGGAAGCTTCGCTGGCTGAGCATGTGCTTCATATGCCTACCCAGCGGCTACCACGACGAGCCCTATTTGCGAGTACAGGCGTGGCTAGGAAGTGACGAAAAGGAGGGCAATGCAAAACTTGGATCCAATGGGTTAAGGCGCAAACGTTGAAGCTGGCTGTTATCAGGAGTTCCAGACTCCCGGGTTGGGGACCAAAGTACCCCAAGCTCACCTTGTTGTAAACGCTGGGGGATATGGTCAAAGACCGTACGCAGTGGCAAACTTGCTCTGAGACCCTTTTATGCAAACAGTTGTCTTCGCTTTCATGCTATCTTTTTCTTCTTATGTGTTGTAGCACTCAGCCAATTATATTGTACTTGGCATCCTGTTGAATATAGATATATATATATATGTATATGTATATATATATATATATAAGCTATCTATGACCATCGAGTGGTCACTAGTTCCCAGAGGCTCTCGGACTTGAACATCACACATATGTTGATCGCAGCTGGTCAGCGACAGATCCAGGCATGATGGAGTCGAGCGCGCCACAACGCGCGTCGGTGACTGAAGTGCTATGTGGCCCCCTTTTCAAACATCATCACCGCAAAGTTCGTCTTGACTTCGAAGTGACTGGGGAGAAGCTCGACCTCGGGTCATTGTATTCGAGGAAGGTTGAAATCGCTCATGACCAGGAATTGAGGACTACTCATATCGTTTCGCACATGAGGCGACCACTTCAAGCTGCAGCTAAGTGCACTGCAATACACAATACCCGACTGATTTCGCCGCCTCTCAGGTGGATCGAACATCATAGTTGCTCACAGAGAACATTACCGCTTCTGTAAATGCTCACGAGTCTCCTTCACAAGGAAGACCGTATGTATAGTAGTACTCGCCTGCGGTCATTTGATAGCCTATCACAGGGGAATCAAGCATGCCCACTGATTTTGTTTTCTTGGACGGTTAGCTCTGAATTTAACCAAGTTTCAGCTAGGGCCAATGTGTCTAGTTGCCGAGAGGCAACGAAGGGTCAAACCTCGTCACGTTTGTGTATTAGAATCCAAAGATACTAAAAGGCTACACGCAGGCCGCGGTAGGAAACGTCGGGCGCGCCTGAAGTATTAGCGACCTGTTCATCCGCATTCGGGGAGTAACCTGTGTAACTATTCGAACAGTTATAATGCGGATTTTGTTTCCACGCATTCAGTGTGCCGCCTTAGTTCAAGCGCGGCAGACTTGAGTATCTCTCGATCTGCTGGATCCATGTCTGCGAACATATGGATCTTCAAACCCTTAGGTCTACGGAGACGCGATGACATCAAGCTCAGATCAGCTTCGTCAACAAAAGTGACTGACCCTTATGGGTCGAAGATTTCACTTAGTTTGCTTTCCCATAGTGGCAATTTGCATCACTTTCAGTCCGTCTTCACTGACGTCGAGCAGTCTATCAATCAGACTCTGCGGAAACTCGACGTAGTGTTCATATCAAACCTGAGGGCTTGAATCCGACCATTCAGATGCGTGGAAGACCAACAAGTTGCGACGCCTCACGTCGCTGGACGTCGTTTTCAGTTTATTTGGATTTTGCGTTTTCCAGAGTTCACCACTACCTGGCTTGTCACACCTTCGAGTTACAGAGTCCGTCCGGGCAGTAGCAGGTGATAAAGTGCGGCTACTCGACAAGCTAGAAATGAGCTCAGCAGAGTTGGTGGTAGACGTGCAAGAGGCTTGTATCTGTGCCTTTTGCGCAGAGTTTACAAAGCTGTTAGCTTTGGAAAGCCTCGCTTTACCGGGCCGTTGATTAGGTTTCCCATGGAACTGGGGCTGCACTTTACAAAGACACTCCTTACATTTGATCTTGACAAAATCGCGTTGAGTCTCGCGGATACCGCGAATCTGGTCCGCATGAATGCCAGTACACGAAATGTGAAAATTTACCTGGCAGACGCCAAATGAATCAGGGTTTACAAGATGACCAATGCTTTTAGTGCAACTTCCTGAGGGAGAATGCTTCACCATTATTAAATTTCCCAGCGATCGATAAGACGGACTATGATAATTACAAAATCACAGGAAACATAAACTGACAGGATACTTATTAATGATAAATAGATTCCGAATCACAAATAACACTGAATTACACAAAAAGATACGGATAAACACGACTTTGATAATGTGAACAACGAGGAAAACGAACCTAAGGGAGCCGTTATAGACAAGGCAGTATAGAACGGGAGGATTATTGCAGGAAACGGACAGCAATATTTTATTAGATAATTAAGAATCACCAAGGATACTGAATTCTACAACTGAAGCTAAAAGCTTACAAGGTGTGACACAAAAAACAGAATAAACTAGCCTAGGAACAGAGCGTTTTATTTCGAAGCGGTCGCCGTGACCTTGACCTTGATGGGATTTCGGAAACATCATTTGGCTGGATTAGGTAGCCTCTGGTTAACAGGAGTTATAAAACGAAATGCGAATGGAACAACGTATCGTCAACTCGGTTTTTAACTATCGTTAGATTGGGGGCGGAGACGACATAAACTGGGAAAACGTTCCACGGCTGGCACACTCGGAAATTTCTACGGCCTCCCGGCCTTCTGTGTTGTAGTGTCTGTTTCAGAGATTAGTTTTGTGGTGCACTTCCAGCAGCTGGCGACAAATGTGGTTCGTGTTCTTCAGTAACTGGTAAACCACTAGGTGGTCCCCTCGCAAACGCCGATATCGACTGCAGTACATTCCTGTGAACTTCAAACAAAGGTGAGATGGCAGCTTAAAGAGGCCGCTAAGCTTCTTGGTTGCTCTCCGTTGAGGAGTCCCCTGAGCAATGAGATTCGCTTTCTGCCACGGCTACCATGCTTGGGTGGCGTATTCCATGTGCCGTCGCACGTAGGCGTTAAGCATTTCTGGGAAGATTGTGGAATCCAACCGACCGAAGGCAATGCGAAGAAAGCCAAACTGCTGATTGGATTCTCATCGCCTACTCTGCTTGCTTCGGGCATCCGAGATCGTCATGTACCGGTACACTCAAATCACGCTCCTGAGTGGCCTTTTGCAATGTGTAATCTCCAAGCTTGTACATGCTCACCGGTTGTGACGCAGGTGGATCACCTTGTACTTAGCTGTGTTTAACTGGAGGAGGTTCCTCGTTGACCATTCAGAAATGCAGTTCAAATCAAGTTGGAGTAGGTCGTGATCTTCCTCGTTGTTGTTACGGCACGTTGCCTAATAGTAACCAGTTTGTCTGACGGCGCGGGTTCGAGTCTGCATAAGGAGAATGCCACCCTCGTAGTATTCTTAGCCCACGAGCAGCCGGCGATGGTTGCGCTCAGCAAAGCGTCGGTACTGCTTACAGGCGTACGGTTGATACCTTCCATTATCTTTCTTTATATATTGACGTTGTCAGCGAAAAGCAGGGAATTGAAGGGGAAAACTCTTGCATACCCGTGGCATCAGCTAGTGGCCGCAATATAAAATGCAAAAATGTAGCCACTTAAATGTGTTTCCTGAGAATCATTTTGCAAATACCTCGGAGAGCTAATATGATTGAAGACAATTTCTAGACGAAACCCAATAAAGAAAGAAAATAAATAGAATTTAGAAGATGAAAATGCTCACTGGACACATATTCATTACAGAAAGTTGGAGCAAACAGTAGCAGCAGATAAAAGGAAGGACAGTAAAGGCAAGCAAGGAAGAAGTGCCGGGTATTACAAGAAACCTACATGAGAGCTTCAACAGCTTAACTAACGTACATCGGCTATTCCCAAACATTGTGTCCAATGCATGTTGGCAAGGCATTTCATTATTGAGTATTAGGAGAAGTATCCCTGTGCACACCTTTTGTTCTATATACTCATCACAGAAACCGGATGTCCAGACTTATGTCTTAATTTGACAAAACTTCTAGCTAATTTGAAGACTTCAGCTGCACTGAATATTAAGAAGGTGTTATAACGCCTCATAGTTGTTTCGACTCTTACTCGGAACGGACCAACGTTCTTCAAAGTTAGCATCCCACACGCACAGATTAGCCAATCGAATTCGGAACGTTACCACTAGATGCACATGCTAGGTGAGACTGGAGACGAAAAACGCGTAACTTGGATCTACTACACTGAGACCCAACGAGTAAGACTGAACTGTACATGCTTTGCATCCCAGTGATATTCTCAGGGGTGTTAGTGTCAGGGTGAGTTTGTGCGACAACCGCCGCAGTGCGCTGGGGAGACTTCAGTGGGTTCACTGCAGCTTGCACATTCAATGCATCCATGTCCTAAGTAGAGCTCAGTTGTGGTTTCCTGTGGCGGACATCAAAGTCCTGGGAACGGCTGGGTTGTTCCATGCGCAAGCTGAGTCGCCGTAAGTTGCATTTATGCCTGAGTTGAGGCCGGAAATATCTGCACAAGTTCCGCGGACCTTTGCCAACTCCGCAGCACAAAGTCTGCCCGGTCTGTATTTAACACATTAAACAGCCACTTACGCGTTATTCATTTCAAGAACCGGTAGTGACCAAAGGAGGTTAGTGCACAGAGAAGAACAATGCGAAAAAAATGTTAAATGAATTTTGTTAATTGTGTTATTTCAACCCACTTTTCCCAGCATGGCCTCCAATATATTTCCCAACCATGGCCCCCTGGAAATTCTCTATGGCCTCCGTTGAGGATAACTGAACTAGACGGTTGAATCTTTTTGCAAAATGTAAGTAGATCATAGCAGTTTAAGCTACTCCGTGCTATTGGTAAATTCGTTATGCACAATCGCTATCCGATTGAAGTCGTCTTACTGGGGCGCAATAAGGTTGCAATTTTCCAGACAGTGCACAAGCAAATCGACAATGATGCATTCCATGATATTAGACAATATACAGAAGAGATACTGGGCGATACAGTAGGACAATGTTTTTACACGGGTACTCAGTGCTAACGATTAACATGTCCCGTAGGATAGTTATGGCGAAATTACAAAATATAAAAAATAATGTTAGCAAACTTGGGTTTACACCGATGAACTCACTGAAGTGCACATAGTCTTAACTGTAAATTCGAGAGAAATCCACAGGGGATGACTGCAAATGGGGTGATAGTAAAAATTGTATCCCCTCCTGGTGTACACATACAGGAGGTGTAAAACATGGAACGAAATCCGGGATGTGATCGCCAGTGAAATTACTTACAGACACTTGTGTTTACCCATGGGTAATGAGTCATGGGAGATGGTGCAGCACGGTCACCAAAGGGTTTGAACTCTGTCAGCGTGGGAGCACATATGACGGATTCTGGCAGGGCATTCCACATTCTGCAAACGCGTACGCAGAAGAAATACTGACGGCATTCCAAACGACGGTGCTGCTCTGCCAGCTTGAGATGGTGGCCTCACAAATTGCTGCTGTGACTGAGCTCTAGCAAAAGGCTACATGTGTGGTTGACATCTCACGAAAACTGGTAAATCAAAATGAGGTCCCTGCGAAATCGCCCATACTGCCCGCTGATGACCACGAGTACTTGAAGCCTTCGTTCATACGGCAAAGTATGCGGACCCGTTGACGTTTCTGATTGCCCAGGGTTGAGGCATCTCCAAGGAGGTGAGATCTCCCCTCAACCATGGATACCAGACCTAGATTGCATATTCCACATTTGGACGTGTGTATGAGCCGAGTTGGGGAAATTCGAAGGGTCGAATGGTCCGAATGCACGCTTCAGGAGACCAAACTGCTGGAGGCCCCGTCTTGACGCCGTTTCAGCCTGGTTCGAACATGCAAGGTCGACCTGGACAAAAGCTTCCAGATCATTCTCGCCGGAAGACGTTTGAAGCTCCTGGTTGCCGAGTGAGTAGGAATGCACTAACTTGTGTCGTAGATGTAGCATTCTACATTTGTCCACGTTGAATCGAAGTAGATTCTGGATTGATCACGTCTATACCCTACCCAGATCACATTGAAGTGCAGTGATATCACCCAGTGTATTGATCGCCTTCCACACCTTGTTGTCATCGGCACATAGCAGGCAATTCAAGCTTATGAGGTCTGTGATATCGTCCATATACGTAAAAAAATATTCGAAATCCTAGTATTGAACCCCGTGGTACTCCGCTTTCAACTCGGATGGGATCTGACAGCAATTCACGCACGCGGAATTCTAGGCGTCGATGTATTAAAAAGCTTCTTAGCCATCCTAAGAGAGGAGCGACAGTACCAAAGGTCTGGACTTTGAAGAGCAGAATCTCATGGTGTAGCCGGTCGAACGTGTTTGTGAAATCGAGAAAGAGTACATCAAATTCTGTGCTAGTGTCTACTGCTTCAGTCTATCTGGATCGTGCTGGTAATGTAGTTGCAGTGAACGATCGATTTCGTCGGAAGTCACGCAGTTCCGGCACGACGTAGTGAAATTCTTCCAAGTAGGCCGCTTTTTCATCAGAAATAATACCTTCCATGAATTTTGCAAGAAGCGGTAGTAAGATTATGGGACGATAGTTGGCTGGATTGGAACGAATAACTCCCTTGTGAAAAGAGTAACCAACGAGTGTTTCCACATGGCGCGCACGTACAGTTCGTTAAAACAGTGTTGGAAGAATCGAGCCAAATTCACAGCTAAGCTGTCTCCTACCGCCGATAGGGAGTTGCTGTGTCTGTTATCAACTTTAGGAATGCGGTGCTTGCGCATACCCTTCATTCTCTTAGTGTAGCTTCTGCTGTGAGGGATACGTGAGTGGATTTTAGGGGTGAAACAACCATTGTCATACCGTTATGCAGTCAATGATCGCACTAAAATATTTCAGCCTATAGTAGGCGCAGGATATTCTTCGCCTCGTTCGGTGTCCGTGTGGGTCCGCCCGCTGTTTGAGGAGGAAGGATTGCCGTTTCAAAGTACGTATAAAGTTGATGTGTTGATACAGTAGCTTGTGCTTTGAGACTATACACACTGACAACTTCTACTGGTATGCCATTCTAACCTCGCGAACAAGCTGAGTACAGTGGTTACCTGGGGTCGTATGGGCCATCTTGTTCTCGGTGCTCAGAGAGAGTTGGTGGATATGCCAGGCTGAGTTTCGCACCGCTATACACTTAAGTGTCCTGTTCCGCAGAATCGGGACAACGTTTCTCCGGCGGAAGGTCTTAGTCCTTGACACTTGGGTAACCAGAGAGTTAAACTGGCTGACGAAATGTTTCCATGCACTAGCTGGTGCCTCGTCTGCCAGACAGGTCCAGTTGGCCGTCTCAACTTGTCGAGCTAATAGGTCGCAGAGTAGAAGTATTTTTGCGTCGGCAATTTCCACGGGATATTCTGCATAGCAAATGTATTCGAAGAGTAGGACTACAGGATCGCTGCAACCCAAGGGGACGTCGACGAACACCCTGTCGACCAATAGCTCTTTGTTGGTGAATATCTGGTGCAGTTTCGAAGGCTTATCATTTTCTCGGAATTGGATGGGAGCGTTGATGTGGCCATGCAGGGGGTAACTGGAGACAAACTCTTGTAGATCGGCCTTAACCTGTTCTCCTGGAGTTGCTTGGGATGCAAGCGTGTGGATTTTGAAAAATCCAGTAATCAGAATGTGACGGTAAGTTGTGTCTATCAGCCTCGTTATTGTTGATGCTAGATAGAAGTACATCTAGTGCATGGAGGAAGGAGGGCGGTAAATGACCGCCACTAAGCAAGTGTCGTCGCCTTTTAAATGTCGACGGCCCCCAGGGTATTCTTATACCCTGCTAACCAGATTCTGTATACGCTCACACTGGAGGTCGTAACGGAAGTACAGAGCCATCACTCTACCTTTGATGGGACGGTCGTTCCAAACAGTGGACATGTCTGGCAGTGTGCTCTCCATGTCAGTTATATCAGGGCGGAACCACGTCTCCGTTAAAGCGATGAGGTCGCAGGCTTTTGATTATTGACGCAGCCGCACTTCGGAATATTTACCGAAGAAATCTTGAAAGCTGGTGTACCTGAAGGAAAGCTTCTCGGATATCAAAAGCTATTGATTAGGAGCATATAAACGATATTGTTTGTGCCGACCGAGGAGAGGTCCGCACTTAATCAATTTTGGGTGAATTGTTAAATCTACATAGGAATTCAATCTGTTTTGGTCACACCGGCGGTATGTATTCGATCGGCAGCCTTGCTGATAGCTACGGGTCTTAGAGCACAGGTTTCTGAGGCGCTGTGTGGTTGTATTGAGTCGCGGGTGGTGTTGTTTCCGCAAGGACAGTGAGTGGCTGCGGCTCTCTAACTGCTGTCTTCAGTCGTAGTTCCGAAGGAAGAGTGTTGCGAGGTAACTGCCTGCTACTGATTATGTTCACGGTCATCTATAGTGACTGTATTATTAGTTTCAGTATCCTCGAGCAATTGGCTCTGCGTACTGGACTGGTATGACGTCGCCCACACTGAGAGATTCACGGATGTTACGCCATTCTTCCAGGTCGTGAGCGTGGGCTTCTTCGTTGCTGGTTGTCGGTAGCTCGGGTACGCCATGAACGAAAATATTACGCTGATACTTTCCGATTGGCGGTCGTTGGAATTATCTTTGTCCTGCTGGCCTTTGCTCCATGGAACATAGAGAATTATGCGTATTCCACTGTTTTCAGTCCGTAGGCAGTATGCTGACAAAAGCCCTGTCTCGACACCCTCCAATGATCCCAATGTTACTCGCATTCGCCGGGACTTCCCATAATGATTCGACGTTAGATGTCTAGTGAGGCGCGTTATATTAGTCAGACTGCTTTGAACTCCCATTTTATCACAAAAAATTCCATTGAAATTTAAAGTTGAATTTGGGGAGCCCACTGTGTGGTGTACCAGTGTTCGGCTGAGCAACACAGAAATATTGCCATTTCGGGTACGGTCCTCGAGATCGAAATTCCATTGCTTTAAATCAACCAGCTGTTTACCTTTTAAGGAGTTTGCTTTGGACTCTGGAACGCTGGTGCACATAATTCTCAAGCCCCCGTAGTTCCGCCTGCTATCTGGTGATGTGGGAAGCATGGTTATCCAGGGATTTAATGACTTTTATGCTGGTATCACCTCGTTCTTGACCAGTTTTGCGGCTGTGCCAGATGAGGCTACTGGGGTCACAGTTTGATTATATCGCGCAGCAACGGTTGCAAAGGTGGATCAGACATAGAGCGTTTCAGATTTCGTTGGTCAATTGTAAGGGTGGTTGTCACCGACGTTGCATCAATCAATATTTTGGATAAGAGCATGTGGCCGATAGGACTGGGTCTGCTTTTATCGGTTGCGACGCGGAGTTGGTTGTGGTTTCCTTGATTTCTGCTACCGCGTGATCGTGTTAACGCTGTCCCTTTTCTTTGCTTCAGAGGCAGCAGTTGAGGGAGACGCTATTGGCACCTCGAGCGAAGCAATTTTTGCATGCAAACGGCATTCCGTTCCAGTGACTAGGCTGCCGTACTTTTGTCTTAAAGCTGCTACCCATTCTACTAGTGGAACAATAGTATACTTCGGACAGACCCAAAGTGAACTCGGCGTAATGTAGTTCTTTACGTCAGTTCTACAGACCTTGACGCACTTCGAATCCTACCGGTCTTAGCAATTTGTGCAAGGCAATCCTTCTTTTACCACGTTAGCAAAACTTTGATTACCACAACTGTTCGTTTCGGGTTACCCGTATGGTGGTCATGATGGCCGAATACTGTAGAACAGATGCAAGATGGTGGACACCGATAGCAGTTATGCCACTCACTGCGAACTCCGAAATTAGCCCAAGAACATGAACCAAATTTGTGCCGAGTATACCATGCACCAAAAGTAATATTCGTACACAATTCACACAGAAAATTCACGTGTATCAGATTGATCCGGCAGCAAAAGTGGAATCCAACACAGTAATTCAAAACCCTGCGAGCTCCATGGCTACATCCACAGGTACTTTGAAGGCTCAGTCCTGTTTCCGTCTTAGTAACTCAGAGTAATTGTTTTAGATTCCATCATAGCAGGAACCCAGATTTTGTTCTAAGCAGTGCTAGAAGGACTGAGACAAAGTTCTACCAGTCATCTTGCATCTGATCTCAGTGTTTCTGGGCGAAAGGGATCGACATCAAGGGAGCTGTGATTGCAAGGAAGCTCAAGTTTCGTAAAATATCTTTCGCACTAGAAGTTGTATAATCCAATCCCGGCGACCGATAACAAGTGCCGAAAGTTCAATTGAAGGCAAAACATTCTAAAGTGTTGGAGTAGATTGCGTGTGCAGCGCTTTTGCTGCCTCTGCAGCCATTCTAGTTGTTGCATGACGTTCCGAGTGGAGAAATTCCCTGCTTCACCTCACGAAGAACATTTACAAGCTTGCACAGCGGTGTGTGGTTAGCGCTGAAAGCCTTCGCCGTGTTCTTTAGATGAGCGGCTTTGTCTTCCCTGAACAGTTGAGTTCAGTGGTTACGTGGGGCTAAATTGTTGTTTCAAATAGCTGGCGTTGTAGATGAGTTATACTCTCGCTATGATTTGTTGCGCGCGGTCATCTATTTCCGAGTACTGCTCCTTACGAAAGAAATGGATTTCGACCCATTGCAAACGCTTGTCTCTGAAGCTTCTGTAATCAACCTGATGAATTCGTTGACGAATATGAGCCAGTCGAATTCCGGGGATATTCGGTAAGAAACGACTAGGTTGTGACACAGATAAGCTGGGCTAACCGATCGTAGCGTTTAATGGTGTGTACTATCTCCAGGGTTCTTATTCAGATATTCCGCATAGCAGAAAAAGTTGCCACTAACGACTGTCTGATCACTGCGTCCCAACGAGCAGTATACAGCCAACACATCAATCATATGTTCTTCGTTGGTAAACACAAGAACCAGCACAAATGGCCTGTTACCTGTTCTAAAACAAGTGAGCAAACTAATGTGATTGTACAGCGGAACACCGGTTACGAGCTCCTGATTACGCCGTGACGAAATCGGAAAACACATCTGCGTAGTAAAACGTGAACAGCAAAAGCAATTGTACGCCAAAAGGGAGTGCTTGGCATTTATAGTCACGTGGACACAGAATCAACTCCCTAATCAATGGCCATGGCGGCCGGACAATAGCCGTAGTGCACACACACGTACGCATGCACGCGGATAGCGCTTGGCACAACACATCACTTCATCATTTTATGGTTTGAGCTATCCATGCTGGAGTCAATCCACTGGTCGGCACTGGCGTGCAGAACGATGTAGAGGCGTTCGGTGCGGTGATGCATGATCGGACACTTGAGAATCGATCAGCGCTGGTGTCTGCTCTTCCGACTCACAGCATGTTTCAGATGTTAGCGGTTTCCGTTGCACTTAGTCTAAGTGGCGTTTAATGGTTCTGCCATCCTCAGTTTCTGCTTCAGTGATCTGCCGCTTGGCCGTTTTCCCAATAGGCAGTTACCACCCGGAACCTGTAGGTAGTCCGACATAGATGAGAGCAGATTCAACGAGCCTGTCTCTACTGCTGGTGTCAGAGCGTTCCTTCGTACCTTCTTGTTTTTCCCAAACATCTGAACCAACGGTACCGTACAGTAAACCCAACCGTTTATGAAATCGACGACGGAACATGAAATACCGATGGGGCTTCTATTGGTGCTTTTGTTTGCCACGTTCTAAGCGCACACGCAGCGGGGATGCTGGTTGCTTCCGTAACATATTATTCACTGTGCATAGAGCTCTCAGCCAAACCGTTTGATGATAGGTGGTAAGGAGCGGTAGCTACGTGTCCAATGCCATTCGAGGTAAGGTATGCCGAAAATGCGGGTCTAGTGAATGCTGCACCACTATCTGATACGAGTGTTCCCGGAAGACCGATAGTTGCAAACCTTGTAAGAAGATTAACTACCGTGTCAGCGGAACTTGCTACGGTCACGTTGTAGGTATCAATCCACTTGAAATGGACATCACGGACCAAGAAATTCGAAAGTGCCGAAAAGTCTATGCGAACACGTTTCCACGGTGCTTCTGGCCACTTCCATGATTGTATTGGCACATGGGGTACAGCGTTTCGGTTCCCCTGACAAAACAGGCAGCCCCCAACGTTCGACAAAATGTCCATGTCTAAATCAGGCCGTCATACATAAAAGCGGACTAGCGACCTTCTTTTAGTGACTCCAGGGTGCGCATTATGCAGTCTATCCTGGATAACTGATCGCGCCATTTGGGGACCACAGCTTGGGCTCCACACAGTAAACATCCGCTATGGAGTCTGAGTTCTGTCAATCTGTTACGAAAAACGGGTGTTCCTTAGCTGTATTTTCTGGCCAAACAAGCTAAACGTACCGTTTCACGGGTGCTAAACTATGGTCTCTATCGGTTTTTCTGCTTATGACTGTTGAGGTAACGGAAGAGATGTCAAGGTGCTAGATAAGATTCACAAGTTCCTGTGTGGAAAATTCTCCCGAAGGTATTTCTGGTAATGAAAGACGACTAAGGGCATCAGCAGTGGTATTGCACCGGCAAAGAGCGAATTGAATTTGATATGTATATGAAGACAGCACCAAGGCTTAGTGGACAATTCTGGGCGAAGACATTTGTTAACTCCATTTTTAATGGCCAGTAGGTGACACAAATGGATTATGCTGTATGTAAGTCACAAAAGGTAGACGGCGTAGGTATTAATGAAACCGAATAGTAGCGAAAGCAACCTCAGCTGCCTCTCGATTAAGCTGAAAATAATTACGTTCCGTTACTGTCAAGATTCTCGGAGCAAAATCGACAGGTCGATGAGAGCCGTACGGAAGTTTTTGCAATAATACAGCTCCAAGACAACAAGGTGCAGCATTGCAAGAAAGATCAGCTGGCTTCCGTGGGTCGTACAATAAATTCGGCAGATGCCAAAAGTTTCATAATGGTGTTAAAAGCGCTTTCCTGCACTTTGCTCGAACTCCAAGGTTGATTTCGGCGTACGAGTTGATGAAGCGGGTGCAAATGGGTTACTACTGATGGTATGAATCGGGAATACTGCGTGATTGCTCCCAGAAACGATCGCAACTCGTTCACATTTTGGGTGCCGACGCATTAAACAGTGTTCTAGTCATTCCCTCTGATGGGTGTAGCCAATCACCCGTAACAACCGGTATTCAATGTAACATACACTTGGAACAAAGAATTCACACGTTTCCCTTTTTAAAACAAATCCGGAATCTGACAATCTTTGTAGAACTAAATCCAAGGTATGTAGCTGTTTCTCAGTGGTGCGTCCAGTGATCAAGATGTCATCCAATTAGGTGCATGTATTTGTTATGTGTTTCACCAACGAGTCAATCTATACGCTGAAAGACAGCTGGCGCTGAGGTTACTCCAAAGGGCATGCGGATGTGACGAAATAATCCAAGGTGTATGTTGGTGATAGTGTAGGAATATGAGTCCTCGTCGAATTCGATCGATTGGTAATCGTGAATCAGTTCTAGTTTGGGTAAATGTTCTCCACATGAGAAGTAATCATTTATGTCTTTAAATGGGCAGTGAGGATCGGTCCGGTTGTAGTGCCTGGTTGATCAAAACCTTCTTGTTACCACAGATCCTTATGGTACCGTAGGAATACTGCACCGGTTCTATTGGGCCCTCTTGCTGTAGTCAGCGAAGCTCACTCTCGACTTTGTCCCGAAGTGCATAAGGTACAGTACGCGCGGTGTTGTCTGTGGTTTCAGAGTCAAATGTGCCATGTAGTTCTTCAACAATCCTTGCTTAGTTTAGAGAGTTCCGTACGTGCCGCCACAATATTAACGGTTAACAAGATAACAGGAAAAAGCTTAATCTTATCGCTATCAAGTACGTTAGGGCCGGTGTTACGGACGCTCGTGTGATGTTATCAAATAACCCACAAACTCGCACGATTAAATTGAACAGCCTTGTTACATTGATGGAGTTTAACCAGTCTTTTGCTCTTTCTTTGATTAATTTGTTTTATTGTTTATGCCTTCCGCTTCTAGTTGTGTGTCATACTACACTACCAGGTGTCTGAACCAGTTGTACAGTCCCACTCCGATTTCTGGACTACGTGTCCAACTGCGAAATAGGAATATTTACGCAATACGGATCAGCACGGTCCTTCAGAAACCTACACTCGGATGTGATCCGTCGAGTTGCCGGGGATATGCGTGCAATGAAAATTACCCAATACGTTCATTAATTCTTCCGTGTAAGATTATAGTTGTTTTGTAGGATGAACTAATTTTGACAGTTGCGATAGGACACCAGGTCGTATCGACGTAGCTGCGGAGCCGGTATCAATTTTGAAATCTACTGGTTGCTGGATAACTTGGATAGACGCGACAAATGGTTGCTCTGCGGTGATATTGCGCTTAAAATCCTTTGTGGTGTTTATCTGATTGTGGTTTAACTCCCCAGTGCACTGATTCGTAATTTTAAGGTCCCGTTGTGCAAAGGAATTTCGTTTGCAAAGACACACTTCTGGACGTGTCCAATTTTCGCGCGAAATCTACATATCTTAAGAAGATGTTGACAATCAGCCGGGGTTGGTTGCTGTTCATCACAGTGATACCGGTGGATTTCTCTGCGCTGTACGTAGTGAGGCAATGTGTGAGCTAGTTTAGTCTGAGAGATTTTATGTGCCTCGCGAAGTTGCCTGTTCGGACATGCAGAATACCGTTAATTCCTGAACGAGATTGACACATTGTCGAAATGTGTCACTTGCTCTTTACCAAGATAAGGTAGTTTCCTCTTCCTATAACAGGCGCTCTCTTGCCTTAGCATCAAGACCATTAACAAATTAATGGCTGTAAATACGTTGCTTCTTCAAAGGGGGCTGACTTGATCTGGTTATAGACATAGTCACGAACAGCAGTCAGGAGTCGGGAAATGAACTAATTTAAGCGTTCCTTCTGCTGCTGCCGCATGGTGTCAAATTTATAACATGCGGCACAACAATGTGGTTTTTCACCCTAAAGGCGAGCAAAGAGTGCAAAACAGTTTGTAAATTTTGTTTCGTGTGGAGCTACAGGCTATCGAAATTTTACTGCTCCTCGTTGCCTATGAGATGACGCAGTAAGTTAATTTTGGATGTTTCTTTTATTGTACTGTTACCACCAAGGAGAACAAGTAGCTCAACGCAATTAGTTCTCCACTGCAGCCGTTGATTCAGAGTGGATACTTCCGTCGAAGAATTTCAAAAAGGCTGGAGTGAGGTGATTGAGTTTGCCATCGGTGATCGTTATAACCTACGTTGCCAATTTGTTACACGAACGAAATCAGAAAACACAGCCGCGTAGTAAGACGATTATTCACGTAAACGGCAAGAGCAACTTTGCACCAAAAGAGCGTGCAAGGCATTCAGTAACATGGAGACTGAATCAGCTCACCAATCAGTGGCAATGGTACACGGACATTAACTGCAGTACAAACACACTAACGCACGCACGCGGCGTGCGTTTGGCACAGCGTGCCACACCTCTACATCGGCTCTGAATTGTTCCTTCATAGTGAGTCATTCTAAACAATCATCGGTGAAGTCACCTATGATAACCATGTGGATCTTTCCTTTAGAATGTGTCGTAGAGCAGTCTCAATGTGGTAGTCTGATACGGTTGTAGTGTTAAAGAAAGAGTGACGAGACTTTAAGGCAGCTGTCTCGCCTTTTAACATCAGGCGACACCAAAGAGAATCGAGTAACTGCTAGCCTAAATCTTCCACACCCAAGCAATGCAGGTCGCTTTGTTAATTACGATATTACCCATCCTATTTTCTTGAGTTTGTCTATCCGGATGAGCGACATTCCTGGTAGCGAAAATTCAGCGTCCGTTATTAAAGTTTGTGACCACGTTTCAGTGATGTCAATGATATCATATGGCTCAGAAAGTTGCCGAGCTATCAGTTCAGCTAGCTTATTGAAAAGGCCTTAGGCATTGCAATGAACAATGAGCAATGAGTTATGCCGGGTAAAAAAGCAGTTGCTTGACAAGTCCCGCAGGAGGGTTGGGGAAAAATTACAATATCAAAAGATCTATGAGTTTCTGTTTGAACACGACCTTAGTGCATTGGAGCAGCCCCAACATCGAGCATCAAAGTACATCAGTGAAATGCACCATCTTCCATACGAGGAGAGGTTGGAAGGATTTTGGGCATTCAGCGGACATTACCGCCGCTTACGAGGTGAATTGATGATGGTGTACGTAATTCAGCGCCATCCACCTCATGTGTACCGCAACTCAGTAGCAATGCCAAATTAAGAGGTCACTCACTAAAACTGGATTGCAGTAGGAATTTCTTTTCCGTCCGCTTGTGTCACCCGCGAAATGCCCTTCCCGAATCTGTCATTTTTACGCCATCACCACCCATTTGTGAAAGACGTTTGGATGACTCACTTGCTCACCTCCACTTTGTTACCTAGTACTACATCTCCATCCCACTCCTGGAATATATTATGGATTTATTTGCTGTTACCTTTTCATGTTGTGAAACCACAGGGATCGCAGGACTACCACGAAACAAGGGATAAGTCCCACTCTTAAATGTAAATAAACCGCTGCTTTTTCTTTTTTGAAAATCTTGCAAAACCACCCAACGGGACAGGTAAGGCATCGCTTCTTAACCCGTATAAATTCATTATTTATTGTTTAGTTTTCAGCAGCTACTCCCCTGAATAATGGTGCTGTAACTGGGAATTGAATACAAACGAGCGACAACATGGAGATCACCAGAATTGATATACTCCGTGAGAAAATGGAAAACAGGAACACTCACTTCTGTACCGCCCCCCAGGTTTATTTGCAGTATTAATCCGGCTTGCAGGGATAAGTAACATATTCCAAAATAACACAGGCTAGGCAATAAAGTGTTGGGGCCAAAGGGAAGGTCTATCCCTTAGTTAAAAATTCCCGATTTTGGGGAGGAAACAAATATGTTTCTTGGAGTGTTCCATGGTTGGCAAAACAGGAGAGAAAAATAATTCTGCCACCTTTCCAGGCGGCTATACTTTTCACGCAATTTCAGTGGGTTACCTATGAGGTTGGTGTTATGCCTGAGTACTAGCAAGTGATGACACGCGTCATTAGAGTCACTCAATATGTGGTAGACAAATGAGATCGTTGCTCAGCCTTCGGTAGTGGACACTGAAAACTCCTGGTGACTTAGCCTTTGGTAGCACGCCAGATTTCGTAGGCCTTTGACGTTTTTTGTGCCCCTTCGTGTTAATATCCATAGCACTTCTAAGTCGCTTTTCAACCAAGTTTGGCAGGCTTGGGTGGCGTATTCAACGAGAGGGCGCACGTTAGTCTGCATCATGGGGAAGAGAGATGGGTCGAAACTTCCAAATGCTCTCGGTAGCAAACCGACCTGCTGTTTTGCTCTTTTTGCATCTACCTCTGAATACTTTGAACAGTGGAGGTCAGTTGAATAAGTACACCAAGGTCGCGCTCTTGGGAAGTTATTTGCAATACATTTGACCCACGCCGATACACGTAGTCATGCTTATGGCGTAATTGAACAGCGTGACATTTTTCCACATTGAACGATTGTGTATTCCGAACTGACCTGTTTGAAATCGTCTTGAGGTCACGCTGAAGGTTTTCGTAGTCGTTCTTTTCTCCGATCGCTCGACATAACCTGATATCATCATCGAAGGATAGGGATTTGGAAATAATTTCCCTCGCCCCATTGTTTACGGAAAGCAAGAATGGACGGGGCCCAGGCATCGCGCTTTGTGATACGACGCACTCCATCTCAAATGCCTTGAACGGGGATGCTCGTACTCACTATTCCAAGCAAGGTTCGTGCAGTAAGTCGTCTGTCCAATACAACACCAATTCCATATAGCTGGTGTTTATGGAGGAGAATTGGGTGGTCTAATCGATCAAACGGTCTCTAGGAGACCACAGCGTGCTAAGGGAGTTTGGTGTGAGAGAATGTCAAGCAATGTAAGGTCGGCCGATAGTCGATTTTGATGGGATACTGATACCTCGTCCGTGACTTGTGGGTGCGCGCTAATCCTCGTATGGACTCATATCAGAATCGAGTTAATGTGCAAGCAAGTGAGGCACTTGTGTAATCGCATGTACATTAGCTATTGCTGGTGTTTTTATGGTTGGATTTTGCAATGTTACTGTAACTGATAACCAAAGTTCTGATAAAAGACGTTTTGACTTTTTCGCCATCAATTTAAAACACTCGTTGTTGTTTGCTCTGATTGTACCACGAATCTTGGACCGCAAGCTCTTTAATTTGGTAAGAGCTGGCGCCCCTTGAGCGATGGCGCCACAATATTATCCGCGGAAATTATTTCACGAATGAACCACCACCGTATTATATTGTGATTCCCAGACTCCTGACTATCGTTAGCAGTAAGCTACTGCACGCCAGGCATACAGATTGTCTTTAAGCATTCCTGCTTGCTGCGTCACTCTGAGGCATTTTTTGATTGCTGCGTATTCCAACGGATATCAACAGAGAAGAGTATCCCACAGGATCCGTGTTTTAATGCATTTGCAGAGGGTAAAGCGTTTTTAACCTCAGGGGAGTGTGCTGATGCTACTGCAATATGTGACGGTTCGCCGTAGCGTGCACAGTTCACGTGAAGAGTAACTCGGACTAGGTTTGTGGGCTTGACTTTTACATTTATCAAAAAGTACAATACGTTCCACTGATCATGATCGAGAGAGGATGGCGATAGATTCGGGTCCATTTGTGCACACAACAGTACAGTCAACTTTGTTAGATCTCTTTTTCCTTGGTCCTGTATGACTGTTAAGTGATGATGATCTACCTTTTTTCACTGTTCGCGTAAGCGGTGACCATAAAGTTGGCCCTCCGGTTTGAAATTGGCAGCGATCTCCGTACATGCAACCGATCTCCCGGAGGACTTCAACTCGGTCACAGACTCTTGAGTTGAGGATGCGGATGTCATGTGTCCATCAGTCCCATCCTTCCTAATGATAGAACTTGTTAGAATCATCGAAACTTGAACGATCGCGTATTTTGGATGCTGCATGGTCTTCGATGTCACGAGTACAGCTTGAGTATCAGAGCCCCCGACTGTTTTCCCTTGATGCTCTGCCATAGTTGGAGGAGACAAGAGCGATAGAGAGCTTGCTATTCGTTATTCCTGTGAAGCAGATTGTGCGTCAATGAACTTCTTAGAGGCCAGTACGCTGTCTAGGAGCATTCTAACTTCTAATAAAGTACTGAAAGCGTTCATTCGCTGTTTAACTTCAGCTGCTAACCGGTTCTACATTTGGGCTAGGATAAATTTACACTTGACCAGTGGGCTGATCCAATAAGTGGTACCGAACCAGAGGTGGTCTCGGGAGCTGTGTTGACCTCTGACCTCTCTTTGAGAAGTTTGCACATCTTGGATGATACAAATCTGAACATTGTGATCTTGCTGAATGGAATTTATCTAGTCAGTTACATTCCTTTGACACACAGGCACCATTCGGCTGCAGCCTTTTTGGATTCGCATCTACTTACTGCTATTCAGCATGGTGTCTTTACTTGACATGATGAACTGGTTGATGTTGTATTCCTCTCTTACTCTGGTCGGTTGCGCACACATGTCAGACGCTAAGTGCTTTGAAGGGTTGAGGGCGAACTAGCGACTGATGTGGCTGCTCTACTCGGTGTGATTTGTTGTGCCGGCGCACTGGTTGACAAAGTCACAAGGGGCGGCGATCGACTTTCGGGTATCGACCAATTTCCACTAAATGCTGGACCGGCAGCAACGAACTAGAAAATGCGAGGCAGCTACTGCAAATGGTATTGAAGAAGAGCGACTATTGTTGACTTGTTCGCTTCAAGAATTAAATTCAGAATAAGTATGACAAGATACGAACGTATTGAAAACCGGAATACGGGACTGTTTGGTATCAGCAACAAAAGTCATCCCAAACACAGACTTCTATCAGGCTCTGAGACAATAAAAAGAATGTGGAAGCTAGGTGTGCAGATTGTAGGGTAGATAAATCTGAGTCGAATAAATTTAAGCTTAGGGGTATACAGCAAATTGATGAGGAATGGTCCAGGAAAGGACATAGCGTCGAATTATCGCGGCCGCAAACAGGGATAGTTAGCTTGAATGTATAGTTGTTACAAAGCACCCCCACTTGGACTGTAAATACCATTTTCTTCCCCTAGAATCCGTTCAAACTGAAAGGTTTTACAGACACAGATGATGAATGCACATAATCTGTGTCTTTCTAAGTGATAAATACTACAAAGCCGAATGACAAAATGCTGTATCTATATTAGTGATGGCTCACGTTTTACTCTTTAACCTTTTGCGATTTTTGATATAGAAGCAAATACTGGTAGCTCAGGTTGTTCAGTTGGCGGTACCGCACCGCTCTGCTACTTAAACGGGCGCTGACGGTGCCACCTCAGTTTGTGAGAAAACGTTTGCAGCCAAACTGCCGAGCCCAAGGATCAATCAGACCACCAACTTTTGCCATTTGTCGCATTTTCACCTCGTGGGTCCTGTAAATTTGCTGCTATTTATCTCGACATACACTGTTAAAAGATTGGTCTATCGCTAACTTGCTCAGTACATTATATTGGGTGCTGTGATTTTCAGCAATACTTTCTCACTAAATTGGCGGCGTCGGACTGCTATTACGCGGACTGCTAAACAATTTCCTAGAATTCAAACAAACTGAAGATTTTCAATTTTTCCAAATTTGACGAGAAATGAACGCAACTCATGTGTTGAGTTGTGAAGCTACACTCCTTTGAGGAGCCACTTTTTAAAATCGTCATATGTAATTCCAATTTTCAAACGATATTTCGTCTAATGTTTTGACAAATGCGACTACCTATCTAGTCTGATGCAGTCCGTGCTTTCTGTACAAGAACATAGAATTTAAAGTAACATGTAAATCGCTTCTTGAACGATAAAACATCTGAAGCTTTTACTTCAACTATGTTTTGAGTATCTCTTTACGTGGATATAGTTTTCGAATGCAGTATCACTAATCCTTCATCGATACTTTACTTCATCTCATACCCACGTTTATTGCTTCCAATTATTAATACATATTTGTTTTGATTCATGCAGCTTGATTAATTTCCTTCAGTCTGTAACCTGGATAAGATTATTTTACTGACTCAAATGATTCCCGAGCATGAGAAATCAGTCAGCGCTGATCAACGACATTCGCAAGCTCACGTGGTTCTAAACCGGATATACTGCGAACGCGCTCAAGTAGTCCGATAGAATCCGTTTTGACATGTAGTCCTTTGCTTCTCGATTCCAGGAATTTTAAGAGCTTTCTGAACCGCCTTTCAAGAGCGATATTGGCTATCAATACTTTGATCGGTTAACTGCCTGCGACGTTCTTTTTACAAAACATGAATTAGACGTGCCGTTGACCTACGTCTCGCACTATATGCAAGTTATTTGCCATTGCTATTATTTTTTGTTGCCTCCGTAATTTTTAAAGGATATCCACGAATAGGCGGATCTTGCAAATGTTCAGAGCCAGCCATATGCGCCTACTCACTGATATTTTCCACGGACTCATTGCTGAGTATTATAGGTCCATGATTAGGAAGAACCAAATTCCAGTATGAGAACTTTGGCTTGGGTGTCTATAATGCCTAAAATTAATGATCTCTAAAGAGGCAAGGTCCTAACTGCTTTGAAACTAGACCAGCTCACGCTCACATTTCAATAGTTCAATAGTGCATGATGGGACAAAAAGCATAACTTTACAAGACACACATGATGGATATGAAAAAAAATAAAATCAACATGTTCCAAAGTGGAAAGTGAAGTATCAGTAATTAAACCACTGCAATTTATCAAACTGTTGTGTAGTATTTATCACTAAGATGAAAGTTTTAAGAGTCTTTCAAATGTAGTCATGTCTGGTGCCTTCGCCACATATCTTTCTAATGCATTCCAGTAAGAACAGATTCTAAGTGAGTGAAAATAATTTCTTCGATTCAGATGGAAGGGTTGCATCATTAGTTTTAGGTGGTCGCCTCGGCTTTGTTTGTAAGGGACTAGAGTCAACAGTGATGTATATGGATGCTCGCTTTCAGTTAGTATCCGGTATGTGAGAGTAAGATCTCCGCGAAGCCGTCGGTATTCTAATGAGAACACACCGAGTACATGAAGACGCAGTTCGTAACTTAGACCGGATAGTTCACGTGTTGCCTTTGTGGCTCTGCTTTGGGGTTGTTCCAATAAGCGAATGTCCCGTTTAAACCATGGATACCAGGCCTGAATTGCATATTCAACGTGAGGGCGAATATAGGAGTTACTCAGCAATGGTACTAGCCGTCGCTCAAAGGTACCGAGAGTTCGCCTCAAAAGTCTGCAGTTCAAGTTCGCCAAACTTGCAGCTTTCGAACATGGGAGCGAATTGCCAAGACTCTCTTGCACGATTATACCTAAGTCGACTTCAATAGTCACGTCTTGCAGGACATACGGATGAGACCTTTTGTGGAACTACCTCGCATGGAAGCAGTTTCCTGGGACACGGTTCCAAGGCTACATGTAGTATTTCACTTAAATTTTGTATTTGCGTTAGTACTTGTTTTGCTATCAATTTCTTCGTCTTCTAACAGATATGCTGATTCAGAACTTGAAAAACAAGTTCAGTAACAAGTTTAAACACCTCGAACAATCAAATTTCTCATAAGATCTTGCTATAAAATTTGACCTGACTGCTTAGTGGAGTGCATCCTGCTATGTTGAGGGATTTACTGTTGGATTTACTGATGTAGCACCATTTCAAGCCTTGTAACATATCATACAACCCACAAATGCACACAGGTATTTAAATATCTATCATGTGATTGTAAAGAATCCTGATTCAGTGGCAGGTAAAAATAGCAGAACGATTCTGATTACTCTGTGTAACATAATTTGCAATTGCATCCATGTTTATCTCTGAAAATGTATTGATGAAATGTCATGGAAAAGTTGTACCATTATTTGATCTGTTCGTTATAGAGAACAGCTTCTCGCATAGTCGAGGAATATACAATTTATTTATTTATTTATTTATCAATGGCACAACTACTAATACCATCGCTGATTTGGTGTCCTAACACCTACGTTCGAGACCGGTGTAAAAACCTCGCGGTTCACATAGTTGTTAAACTATTTAGCATCAAAATTACTTTCACTATATTTGTACTCCTATATGATCACTGTACGGTATCGGTCGGGTACTACTAAAATTGCCAGGCGGTGCTAAATGCAATGAAATAGTAAGAAGTAAAATATTTAAAAAGCAACACGCGCCCAAACCTAAACGTCTTGCCATTTGGCTCTTCAGCAAAGTGACGAGAGTGAAGAGACATCAGCAATTTTACAGTGCTTTGACTTATGTAGAGTTTGCATTTCAGACATTGGCGTCGGGTCTCGGTCATCGTGGCTTCAGCCATATTTGCAGCCCTGTCAAACCCCACTGTGTTTTAAGTGTCATTGTAGAACACCGACAGACACAAATTAGCGAGAATACTGATCTCAAGCACCCAGCATTGTTTTTGTTCTGTCGCCGTCGGTTCATGCTGTCTGAAATCTGGCGCATACATTGAACCATCCAGTTTGAATCAAAGCAGTCGATTTGTTGAACGTCCAAGGCTAACGCACTACCACCTTACCTTGCGGAACCCAGAGTGAAGACATTCTCGTACACCGTTTGGCTCTAAATGAATATCGATCGTTTGCCGGCGACGAGGGGTTGAACGTAGGAACAAGTCACTTGTAGACGTTAATTCTACAACATGTTGAAGTCTAATATTACGTGATTACCGAAAAAATCCAGGAAGAGTTAGGCGACTATTCATTCGCTGTTTCGGGGTCCCTCCGTATTATTTTCAGAGCATTACTTTATGTAGCTTATGTATATAGGACGTACCATTCCCCACTTTGCCTAAACTTATCGTTATTTGCACCCATCTCTGTTTCAAGCCCAATGGTCACCTAAAGTTCAATATGAAATGCACTCTAACTTCATATCGTTGGATTACTTCTCGGACACCTAGCTCCTTCTCATTCCGGGTTGATGGGAGCAGCTGACAGGTGTGCAAACCATATAACAAAGGGGATAGAAATTTACTGACATAATGATTGGTTGGATGAGGCCGTTCCATCACTTTTGTGAAAGCATATTACAATTTTCTGTTGCTTGAGTACATTCGTACGGGGCTGATGTCTCACCGCAAGTAGGTTAGAGGGAGATTTCAATTGATAATTGTTAAGTCGCAGAGCACAGATACTTTATTTTCTGTTATTTATGGGGTTTATTTACCATGCTCGTCTGAAAAGGATAATAATCATTCACCCGAATAGACAGAATTATCTAGGGTGCAACCAAGGATGCATTCGATGTGATCAGTTTAAACCCAAACATGATGGCGTCATCCAATTATGGCCAGAGTAAACAACCAGGTCAGTTATACCTACTGTGTATACATTGCTTTGCGTCCTCATTTGAAATACCTACATATCACGGACGAGGTCTGATGATTCGGCCCTCTATTATATGCGTTGTGTCATGCGGACCAACGCATTGCTTTAAAATGTTTCGTGTGTCCCATCTTAATGGAGTTTTTCTCGACCCCGTCTCTCAGGATGATCGGTGTAGCTCACTGGATTCGTCTTTCCATACCTGTTTGCAATTCGGTTGGTAATGTTCCACCTTTTACTCCAAACGGCCATCAAAATAAAACACGCAGTTTATCTATTGTCACTCTCTGCGTTAAGCCACACCGGGAATCAGCAGCTGGGGTTTTTACTCGAAGCGATCTCTGCTAACGCCTCGTCTACAGATCCATTGTGCGGTGTAATTCTGAGTGTCAGTTGTAAGTGATTTCTCTCATTCGGCCATTCACCCTCAACATCAATAAAAGGAAAATGATAGTTTCGCCGTCAAACTTTCGCTTAACTGACATATAGGAGCACTAACACTGCACTACTCCACAGACATCAACAATTATCTTGTGTGTTTACTGCTGGTAGTAGTTGGCTAATTGGAGTAAAAAGATCGGTCAGTAATCGTTCAGAAAACCTTCTAATGATGACAGTTTCATTTATCCCAATTGGCTTCACTAGAATCGGCATTTATATTGGTTTATCTATCTATCCGTCTATCTGCCTATTTATCTGTCCTGCACCACTCAAGTCAATACAAGTAGAGTCAGCGATACGGTTTTATGGACCAATGACCAGTGAATTTTCATTTAAAATGGAGCGTTGTGCTACCAAGTCCTTCTTTTAATTCACGGTGACAATGGTCGACGGAAGCTATGTCTGCAAAGTTCCAGTAGGCACTTCAAGCCATCTAAAGTTCGGAGACAAATTAGCTCCTAAAGAGAAAAATGCACTACAGGTAACCAAGGCGTTTGTGAATACATGATTTCAAGTAATTACAGACAAGTCCACCTTCCTGTTAGGTCAAAAGCTTCTTCGTAAGCTAGTATCTTTGAGTATTTTATTTAATAAGCAAGCATATCGATGGACAAGTACACATTACCGTCGCCTTTAAATTTCACAAATGCTTTGGAATACTTGCGCGGTGACGTCAGTCATACACTCCTCTTCATTTGGACCAATCTTAATTGCCGGCTCTTTGTCCACACGTCCAATATGGCATTTTCTCTGTTGCTGCCAAGGCACAAAATTCTGTTGGTAAGCTGCTGTCAGAACTTTTCAGTAAGGCTACATTCGCCAAACTTGATACCGGATCCGGTTGAGCGCACAAATCGAAGGAACTCAGGTACTCCAATGTTACCGTGTAGCAGAATCGATACTGCTGCTCCGTCTGTATCAATCCCATTCTCTGCTGACGCAACAGCTTTATCGTCTGGTACATATCCACTACCGATTCTTGTCTCAAGCGTTCGAGGACATTGCACAGGGCAATGAATACTCCAGTTCTGCCAGTGCCAGTACTGAGGGAAGGATTAAGAAATCAATGTCAGTACATAGGCGGGTGCATATGTGAGCTGACCTCGAAATATAATGGATCGCCGTAATGATTACTGTAATCTAAATAACTGTTTCGCATTCTAACATCGAAGGTGGCGGTACATTGAGTTATCTCAAGATCCAATCTCATGTTACGGCAGAATAACTTTAGCTACTCATTTGTGGACGTCATACAGTAAACTCACTGAAATACGGATGTTCATTTTGGCTTCTTAATGTTATCACCAAATACTAATCTTATAACCCTGCTCCTACCAATTGGACAGTCACCCAATCTCCTTCAAAGGACTCAACTAAGTGCATTAACCAATTTCAGAGCGCGGTTAAAATGAGGTAGTAAACTACACCGATAGTTCTAATTTGGGAACGCCGAATAACAGTGTTTGTGTAACATGTAAACAGCCCAGAAAGGGATATAGAAATTATTCAACACGGTAAAAAGGGAGCCGGTGTGCATTTTCACAGCGAGAGTTTTTCCTGAATAATTCACGAAATGATCCATCAGAATGCAGGTTAACAGTCAAAGCTATCCGTGTTCAGCAGTCCGCAAAACAATGCATCAAACAAACAGCAGGTCCCTCTGCACCTGTTATTCTCGATGGATCGGGCGTACTGGGTTTGGAGAAGTCACTACACTGAGCAAACAATTTCCTTCAGGGAATTCTTTTCACGGAGAGCAAAAGGCCAGAGTATCCATTTATGCTAAAGCCCAGGCAGTGAAAGGAAAGACAGATGAAGGATTTCTTACTTCACTAAGTCTATCTGATCTATATGAAATATATTTTTGTCTCTTTAAATATGAAAAATACCACAAATGCCTGATTTCAACTGTGAAAAACATCAAAACACACTGGAGTCATCGCTAATATATTGATAAGTATGCAAGGTACCTTGTGACTTAACAAACTGCCGATGGCTCGATTCGAGAACCTCGTGTAAACGTGTTGTTAGCTATCATACAAAACAAATTAAAGATAGCACTGCAAGCGTGCTGCATACCCAAGTACCTCAGCACTCAGGCATGCCAAACTATTCTGAATTTGCCCAAGTTAAAAGGGAATGTTGTTTCCGTCAACAGATGGGTGCAACAAACTGGAATGCTATTTGGCAGCAGCTAGGCGGAAACATGCTGTGGGTGTTTTGGAAGGTCATTCCGGTTTGGGCATACACACGGCCCCCACGCGGTCACGGGTTGCTGCACGTTTCAGTGTTCTCTGCCAGAACAGTATGTGCACCCGTACAAACCACCAAGGCTACTCATGCCACAGTGCATAATCACTCGACTTAACCGTCACGTTTGTGATACCGCTCATGAGGAATGCTCAACAGTTATTAGAAGCGAGGTAACCTCTATATTGATCTAAGCGAAGATGGTTACTGTCGAGTAAGCAAGTGAAGAGTTATGGTCGAACAAATTGGGAAGGCACTTAGGGTATCAACCTGTAACATTTAAAAGATGGGAACTGGAGTCTGTAAATAGTCTTTTTTGATAGTGGATTTTACATTCACCGGCCGAGAAATGCAAAAGCACACCATTGTACGCTGAACGCAGCCCACAAATAAAGTAATGTGCCGAAGCAGACATTTGCACAGACCAGATAGTGGCCACCAACTGTTTACTGGGGGACAAATGCAGCTACTTTAAACTTTTTTAAACGAGGTTCGGCAGCGTTATACACTTGAATAACGAATTTAAATACTACCGAATCTGAACGACAGTACTTAGTGAACGAACTACATCACCAGTGGTGTGCCATTTTCGAGAGGAACAACACCTAATATTTCCATTTCGGATACGATCCTCACGATCGGAATGACCGAGGTTTACCTCAACGTGAACCGAGGTCTCAATAGAGATTGTGAATAGCAACTCAAAAACACAACGTTTTCTCTAAGTTCAACTTTGAACTTCACCAGCAGTTCTCTTGATAAAAGTCAAAAATAATAGTCTAGAGATAAACCTTGAGGGTGAATTGATTTTATTAAGCGTGTGTAGGAAGTCAGCCAAATGCTTGCCTCCATGAATGGATAAGTAATAAATATGTGGATGGATACTTTCTTTTCACTTCCGTGCCGACATATAGTGATGAATATTTGAAGCTAAGTTTTGCTTTTCGTTAAATGAGTTGCGAAATTCAAACATGCACTTATTCCATATCCATTAGGTGTTTTCAACATATTGCTTTGTCCAAAAGTGTAAATAGCACACGGGGTTCTCAGACTATACATCAGCGGTTTGGTATAGGTCAATTTTACCCAACCTGTAAGGCATGTCTCGTGCTAACTCCATTTTACACCAGAATACCTTCTGTAAAATGCAAAAAAACCAATGTTAACTGCCCAGTAATTTTCAGAAGCTTTTATGTATGATTTTGGATGCACAACATTGTAACAGAGACCGCTGCTGTTGAAGAAAGGTATCATACTATGCAGGCGCTAGCTGACAAGATTTGTGACCCTACTTGTTTTTGTGGGTTTTTGTTCATGAAAATGTGCTTCCTGAGTTCATCAGTGCTCAGACTTTATGGGAGCCAGTAGATGTACAATCGCACAGGACAGCGCTTATTTGACGAATGACTAATCTTTCGTGTTTGGTTGAAATCAGTGCCACTAAAGAACCGTAAAGGAGAACGATGATTTCGAGCGTTTATGTTGAAAAATGCATGCTCACTTTAATTGACGACCAGTCTTCCTGCTTTTCGACACAAGGAATAAGAAGACGGGATCAAACTACATTATTATTGGACCATCAGGTACTAAAAGTAGAAGAGGCTCACCAATGGGTATATTGGGACAGCTAAGAATTAGACATCCTAGTCGATCATATGCTCCTCTGTTCCATTCTTAAACTTAGTTGCCATCCGGTTGCTTTTCAGTAAGCGACAAGCTTAGCTGCAAATCCAAACTACCCAGTTTCTCCCTTAAGGATTCATTAAACTTATTCATACGTGATATGAAACTTTTCCTCAAAAGGTGCAAACATGCCTAATGCGAAGGTGTTTAAAGTTACATGTCTTCACTGAGGTAGCGACCTTAGTATTCCTCACTCTGGTTAAACAGCAAACTGATTAATTTTGAGGTGGCAAGCCTAACGTAATGGAGTTTAGGCGCTGGTCTTTTCTGAACATAAGTCAACTTTTTCGTCGCCAATCTGGGTATTAATGTAAGCGAGCGAATTTGTTCCCAAGTAGAACATGGGTAGCATGCAACATACTCATGAGGTAGAAATGCTAAGCTGTTTCCAGATGGTGGCCAGAGAATTTCGGATGAGCTAGCATTTTATGGATAATAGGCAGAATAGCAATCTGGATGGTAAAATGGCTCGGTGCGAATTCCTCCTTTTTATCTCGGTTAATGACCACGTAGCGTATGCAGCAGCGAACAGTTTTCAGTAATGCAGAAGCAAGGTACACGCGTGTTGTGGAGACCTGTTTGCAACTGCAGCGAAGACTGCCCTGACAGAATACTTACTAAACTGAAGCTGCGTCTAAGGTATGGAGGTCGCTTTCCATTGCTAGAGGCTCCAGATGGATAGGGTATCCTTACTTGTTCAATGAACAATGAACAATAAATTATACAGATTAGGAAGCACTGCTTTACAATGCGTATCGCCTCCCTGAACCAGTCAGCCTGGTTCTAGCTGCGAAAGAGATGCGTCACCAATCGCTAGTCTTGACGGCATCAGACCTGTTACAACTGAAGAGCTCCAGCTGTTGCTTCTCAAGACGTTATCTGTCATTATCCCCTGACCTTTTCAAAAGTCACTGTTCAAAGGTCCGTTGCAGAACTATCATGAATACACAATGGTGAACTCGGTTCCAAAAGGCGGAGACTCCAGTAAAATAGACAACAATTGACCAATTTGTATGACGTCAGTTTTAGCCAACACTGGAGAAAATAACGAAGAACGATCGGTTAAAGCCGTTCTGAGCGATCAGAGGGGCGGGCGACGCAGAACGGCTCCAGTACGATTTTAACACGATTTCAAACTTTCAGTTTAGAAAGTGTCGCGTTAATCAACTATGTCATGGACGTACCTACATGTACTGGCTTATGAAACACAGATTATAGACCAGTACCCAGGAACGCGAACTCAACTGGTCAAAACAAACTGACACAACTGCGGAAAGCGGCAATCGGCACATATGCCTGCTGCGAAGCTGATTCAGGAGATTTGCCGATCAATCTTCCCGATGATTTGCAACTCCTGCATGCACCCTCACGTTAAATACGATATCCAACCTTGGAAACCTTTTTAAACGCACGACATCGAGTTACTAGAGGCACTACGGTGCTGCACAACAAACAATATGAAGAGCAGACGCAATCACTCTTTTCAGCGAAGGCTGAAGTCGTTGAAAGCTTTCAGCGGACGGTACCGAATATTATGCGGTGATTTCATACAACAGCACCAAATATTGAGTGAGCCTACTCACCTCACTAGCTGGAACTCAGCCACAGCACCAAGCTCAGAAGTAACTGCTTGAAACTGCTTGAACCATAACTTTGCTCTTTGAGTTTGCCAACCTTGCAATTCTCTCCAAATCTCAGTTGTCTCTTACCTAATTTGAAGATTTGCAAAATAACATTGTATGTCTCTCTTGATTCCTGGCAATCGTTACCTAAGCCGCACTACTGTGGATTACAGTAATCATGCTCATCTAACGGACTGATGTATCACTCACGGAAGCGGCACATATAAGAGTGACCAGGTTTTATTTTGAGGATGCTTTACATCTATTATCAGCTCGTGTTTTTCGTATATTAGCATTTAATTTTTAATTCCATTAAAGTTATTTGCCCACGCAGTTAAGTCAGTAATCGCACGGTAGGTGACTCACATACCTATTGATTTTGCAGTATTCACCCCAACCATCCAACGGAACACGTAAAGCACTTTCTTGTTAACCCGTGCGAAATCAATGTTCGCCGTTTATTGTTCGTTCTTCGCCCCGTGACGCGAATAGCACGGTTTCACTCTATATTGCTCATGCATTACCAGAATGCTAGTGACGGCGCAGAATGATCGAAGGCGACAAACCAGGGTAAGTCTGTCTACGTAATCTAAATCGATTCCAGCAAAATGTTTGGCACTTAAAACCGTGAGCTTATGTACCACGGATTGAGAACTCCGTAGCCTATCCCGTCGTCATTCGCGAGTCGGAAAATTGCGCACGCTGAGGTCGCTGCTTCACCTGTAAACACCCACTAACAAGCATGGACGTTGATAAAGGTTGCGGTTTCGCAACTAAATACAGCTGCTCCCTACCTGTGCTTCGGACGGAGAATGGCCATTGTTTTCAACAACGTGCCAGAGCATATATTAGTAGCAAACTTGATATGGCATTACAAAACATCGCTGTACTTATATTTCTTCATTGACGGACACAGAGAATTATTATACACGGGTAATGAGGTCTTAAATTTGTGGGTTTTATTTTACTTTAAGTCTGACATGTTTTTCGACACCAAGTGAGTAGGTGAAGAAGGATTGAGATATTCACAGGTCAGAGACAGGTGTTTTGGCCATGTTACGACAGGGTTCTGTAAATCTACATTGCAACCTAATTCGATAATACAGTGTTCCATTTGTAACCTTTAACTAATCATCTCTCTAAATTGGCATCCACTTTTCCTAAAAACAGCATAAGTGTGGTACGGGAGTCGGTCATTTCTGAGTAGCGCATTACCGCACATTATGTTGGGGAATTTTATGTCGAAGTGATTTGATTGCAGGAATGTCACTATGTGTAACCTGGGAATTAAAGATGAGAGCCGTGCTACCCACTGCTGTACATTGGAGAGAGGATTTAGATGAGAATGGGTATCTATATTTTACACCGCAAACAGAATCAGCATGCTTGCATCTTCAGGGCATAACGTTGCTTCTGGAGTAAGATTAATATACTGACTTGATTCCTCGGCAACTTAGCCCCTGCTACGTAAGTTTGGTGACTGGTCTCATTTGCATCAAACGTCGATTTCTTGTAGGTAGAGTACATGGAGCAATACAGATAGACAGAGATAGTAAGCGAAAGTACTGCGTGGACATTGGTTCCGCCATCGATCCAGATAGTTAATCTCAAGAGCACATTCACCTCACAACCTTATCCGTTACCAGAATCATTGAATGGTAGGCGACATCCGGTTTCGGATTTGCCTGTCACTGTGGCCAGCCACAGGACGCCTGCGCCTACAGAGGGACCATGGATAGATTGCGCTGCACCACCCACAGCTCCATTCACACAACCCATATGCAGAGTAAACCCGAAGGAATAAGACCGGGAGGCATGCGGATGGGAGCCATGTTTTATCAACGAAGCGGGCCCACACTCCTTCACAGGCAAACACAAGCACGCTGTATTTGGGGAATCAACCGCACACAAGGCGGTGGCTGGACCGTAGTCCGCTCCACACTGAGTGCATAGAACCACTCTTCGAGCCTAGCAAGGCCACAAGGACCGTGCACCCCGTCCCCTCCAGCAACGACCAACTGTCTCCTGGAGCCAGATGGACGATGTAGTGGGTAATAGACAGGTAGGCACCTTGTCAACAAGCACATCAAGCGCAGCCACACCTGGGATGTCAAACAACAGCCAATCATTCGAAATGCCGATATCGATTAAAGTAAACGCATATGACGACATAAATACTCGCTAAATGAGCATATGGAAGAAATTGGTTACGTGAATACAATGAACAATGAACAGTGATATATTACAGGTAAAAAAGCGATTGCTTTACAAGTCCCGTAGGATGGTTGAAGTGAAAGCAAACATAAGTGTAAATCGTCAGTTTAAACGTCTAGTGAATTCAAGTGTTCCTTATTCATAGAAACGTTGTAGAATATGTACTGAATTGTTACTGTAGAGTAATATGGGAAGTAATACGTGATAAGTGAAAAATGTCCGAGTTATTTAAAAAATACCACGCGATAAAATTACGCAAGTTTACCACAATTTGCATGAGCGAAGTGTGTAGATTGGGAGAAGATTATCAAGTACCCAGAACAAAAAAATGTAACGAATTTTATCCACATTAAAAAGACCTAGTTTAAGTGTAAGTTGGTTTAGCCCAACTGCGGTGAAGAAGCGTCATGAATGCGACATCAGCTTCAGCATGGGGCACAGAATCATTGAATACAGTCTGTGATATTACCAACTTTCTTCCAGAAACACTACCACGAAGATACAAGGTTTTCTACTTCTAGTAAGACTTACTTGCAGTGAACTGTGATAGGAATGGCACTACCCGTTTGATTCCGCATTTTGTGAACTTGTCCGATTAAATCGATGAGACTATTTCCTCCAGCAGGTACGTCATGCTCTGGCCAACACATATATTGAAGCTGACGTACGATTCGAGACTCCCCGTCCCGAGCGTCGGTGATTTTGAATTCTCGAACGATGTGACCAGGATGCTTGTATTCGGCAATCGGATCAATTACGAAGAACTGGTAACGCACGGTATTTGCGGTAGGCCAATATTTGAAACATTGTTCCTAATGATTGAAAATACATGGCATAGCTCAAATAGTTTGCTCACTGTTACTTACTGTTTGGGGCAGTTACAGCTTCAGGTCGATAGACCAGATAACTAGAAGACTACAGAAGAGTAGTAGGAGGAGTTGAATGTTATAGGTGGAAATGCGTCACATCTAGACTCACTTGGACAGCCGTCACAAGCCCGGAAAAGCACTGTACGCGCGTTTCATCCTTTCGGGAATCATCAGCAGTGCGCATTCCATCGGACCCTGGTAGGGCTCGAACCCACAACTCGACTGTTGCCAGTCCGTGGTTGAGACCACTGAGGTACGGGGGACGGCAATGACCAGGTACTGTTTACGGATCACGCATCCTTGCTTAAACATATAGCCAATTTCTGGTAACCTTCCTCTAATTCACCATCTTAAGGATTGGTGACACGGCTTCTCTTGTGATCGGCAAATATTCCAAGAAAATCTACTTACGCTTTATCAGTCTGGCTTTTGTGTTGTAACATTTGCGAAAAGCTTGAATATGTGAGCAACACTACAACCTTAAAACACCAGACCAAAAAGCATTCAAAGAGGATACGCAAGACACCATGCTAATAAAAGTAGCACTTTCGTGGATGCATCCTTTTTTACTCTAGCTGCGCACATCAATAATGAGACCTGAATGGGTGAAATGCTTTATAAAACGGTTTCTGTTGTTTTGTTTCTGTAACAGACGCCAGATAAACTATTCAACGCCTAAAGTAATTTGCATGCAAGTAAAATCTTTACAATATGTAATCGAGATTCATTATCTAGAGCTGAGAGCCATTGGCATTCAGACAGGTGTCCGGTTCTTTCAGCGCTTCGTATTGAGTTGGTTTCAGGGGTTGTGCCAACGAGTAACTCATTTCTCGTAATAATAATGGCCTCTCGAATTTTAACAGCTCACCAAAAATGGACTCGCATTTTAAAATGGACAATCATTGTGCATTAGTTCGCTCAGGAAACAAGCTACGAATGTACCAAGTTTATCCCTCGATGCGCAGAGTAATTTCTCGGTAACCATCACGCTTTTCAGCCAAATAAACTCCAAATGCACAGTTCGAATGAGACTTAGATCTATCATGAGTGTCATTGTGGAGTGAGAAGTTCCTGCGGAAATCAACCTTTAAGTTGTAGTTAAAAACTTCGGCCATTTGGAGACGCAAACTATGACATCGAAATCGGCAATTCCACCGTCGTGTTCTCATTCTGCCCTCGTGGCGGTTGTTATTAGGCAAGAAACAAAAGTAATTCCTCTAGCAATATTGCCTTTGCAAAGATTATAAATTGCTACTGTTTTGGATTTTAGGATAGGTTTACATGTTTTATAGTTCAGCGGAGATTTTGTAGCCTTTGCTGTGATTCTGTACGTAGCCTATTCAAATGAATACCTCCAATTATCTGTCACAATTTCACAACCAACAAAGGTAAAGTTGATTCTATTTGATTAGTGAACTAATGTGAGAAAGCTTTATTCAGAATGTAATGTGGAAGGTGGCAAACTAAAATGGTGTGAATACCAAAACACCCACTCTGCCGCCTTCCTCGATATCACACATCATCACAATGATGATGCTCCGATGTTCCCAAATCATACGCCAAAATTCTTCAACGGTAGACGCCATCGGAGACTGTGCGGCGATGTATGCATTTCTCACTCGGTAGCCATCAACGAAACTGGCATTGATGTAATCGGAGCCATCCACTCCTCGGACTGCGTGCAAACACACTCTGTTCCAATCGAAGGGTACCGCATTTGCAACGCGATTCTTTGGTTGGTTCGCCTGTTCAATTGAGACAATGCATGAAAATGTGGAATAGTTAAGTCAAGTTGTATACACCTATGTAGGATTTTTGTCAGCAAGTTACACTAATACTGCAAAATTCGTAATAGGTTAAAAAATATTCCAACGACAGTAGTAACTACCGACCTTGAAGGCCCCTCCAAAATCTTTGTTACAGTCATGCACGAACTAAGTTATTTCGAGCTACATTGACCCTACGGATGTATTTTATCGTTGCAAGTCTCAAAGTGGAATCCAGCCTAAGCAAAATATCTACTGTGCGAATTGTCAAGAGGCAGCTGCGTACGTGACTCACTATATTAGCTTTGACTGTTACTGCCGCCTACCACAACTTCTCGCACCACAAATGGCCAGAAGTGGCTTGTTTCTTTCTACTTAACGAGACAAGCTAGAGGAATTCAGGAGCAAAATGATAAACCGGCTACCTTAACACGGTCTTTATTTGGAGGGCTAAACAGTAAGTACATGTACATTGCGTAAAAAGCTTAGATGGGGCACGGGTGATGGTTTACTGGTTCCGTAGTAACCTATCCAGGCGCAGAGGCAGACAAAACGTTCTTTTCATGTGAGTAAACTACTTCAGTCAATGAGATTCACTGGGTTCACTTCGTTTATGCATTATTGTATGAAACAGCAGACGTTGCAAAGTCCCGATATACACTGATCGATTTAGGTAACAACGTTTTTTGGATGACTGCAGGTTTGAATTTACCAACCAACATGATCCGGATACACTGTTCCTGTTAGCACTACATGTTATGCTCTTGGTTTGCCTTCCAGCTGATGAGATTTGCAATATGCACCATGGTTGCTTAGGCAATGGAGCACTTGGTTTTCTCCCATTCTCCGCTTCTTCGACAGCGAACTCACCAGACCCTGCCTGTTCACTGTTACCATTTTCATCGTATTACGGGCTCACTTCGTAACGGGATGTATTTTGTATTAAATTAGCCATTTAACATTCGTGCGTTACTCGTTATCGACGGTATTTGGACTCCGTACTGATACTTCACGGCCATCTTCCAAATGAGTATAAGATGGCTAGAATATTTCTATAAGCCAAAACCCAGAATTGAAGGAGATTCGGATCGTCTGCATTAGCGCGTACATGCAAGTACCAAACTGTAAGACAGCGACGTGTTAACAATACTCTTAACAATAAACCTCATCAGAATGATAAGTGTTGCACCAAGCACAAGAGGTCAAAGCAAACATGGTGGCAGTAAGATGTCGGTCCAGCATTCAGCGCTGGCCAATAACTCGTGACCGAGGTTGCACCGCATCACCACGTTAACGCATGAACCCGTAGCGATTTCTCTTCTCGAATATGCCAGATAAAGATTGGGTGGTCGATCACAACACAGCACTCAACGACCGGCTTTTGTACTCGTTGGAAATCGTTGGTTTCAAGTAATGGTAGTTCAGCTGGAACACGGGACGTAGAGACCAAAATCGGAAGCGATAACGCCACCTATTTGCGCATAACAATGCTCAGCGTAACTACTTACTGAGGTGTCACTTGGATGAGACTGTACTGGTGGTGTGTCGCAAGGCATTCACCCAAGGAATCCTTCATTATAAACCCTAAGAAATATATTGGATACTGGGTACTACTGCGTGAGTTGCTGACTTCGTCATAGTTTCAAATGAACACTTAAGTAACCAATGAGTATACCCACATTTGTCTGCCTCGTACTTAGAAACCGTGGGTAATCCTCCTACGTAAGTATTGGAATCAAAACCAACTACATCTTCCATGTATTAAACACTCTGGTAGGCGAGGACTAACCAGACACAGACTTGCATGAACACTTCGGAACAAGCAAGATTCTCGGTTACATGTGAACATTCTTCGCGTGAGAAACAACGTAAGATTAAAAGCTTCGACATATGCCAATTGACAAGAGCCGAAAGCTCCCCATCCACATTGTAGATCAAAATATGTGAGCAAAATTGCCGAATATTCCTACGCGTTCCTCTGGAAGTAGTGTCATACACTAACCGTCGTCAACGGAAACAGCTACATAGACTTCGTATTGAGCCGGATAGACAGTTGTTTTAAAGCAAAATGAGTGGGATGTTCTCTTAGTTCAAAGATCCTGTTCGACTGGATTAGATAATCCTCCTATCACCAACAAGCCCGCCCAAACATTCGTATAAATTTCATGGTTGACATACGTCGAATCTAATAGACACAAAGGTATGGATACTGTAAATATTTTGGTGACTTTTAACTGTTATAACGTTTGCGCCTCATAGTAATCCGCCGTTTACCAGTTACATTTCAAGGTAAAATGAATATGATGTTCGGTGCATTTGCTTTGGTGCCTCTTCGAGATTCTAAAGTGTACAGTGGGTAGAAAAGCCAAACAGAGGAAATACTATAAGCGTCCTGTTATATGTGAAACAAATATTTTCGATAAGTTCAATTGAATGGTTGCTAGTTGTTCTAATTCATCTCATTGTTCTCGTTGCTTATGCTTTAACGTAACTTATCGCCACTGTCGCCTTTAAATCAACCAAGGCTGGAATACTCCCCCAGGCTTATCTAGCTGACTTTATTACTTTATTACACAAGCTGAAATACTGAAATTTTGTGTACGGGGAATCGATGCAGCACAGATGCACAGGACCGCATTCTATTACGTTGGTGCTTCTGTTTCTCTCATAAATTGTATTAACGACAGGTTCCCAGTATATTTGCTAATAAACTGGCACCTATTTCGTGAGCTCCGGTCATTGCGACTAGCTGGTACATTTAATGCATTCGTTTGTCATCGTTGGGATATCCGTTTTAGTTTTCTATGACGAATCTTTATGTGAATGACATGTGCAATTTTTGCTTTTGCGCAGGTCACCCTGCGCATCCGACAGGACGAGACAGGCATTTGTCTTTTTCTCTCTAATAAAGCATTCCTTATCGTTGTTCGGTTGATGGTACCACTACGATGTTTTACAAGTGCCTCGTGAATTTGAAGAATTACTGTAGTGAAGTGCTTTCTGAACGTAGGAAGGAGGGGAATGTACAGATTAATACAGTACATATACAGCACTTTGTAAGTTTTGGTTATATAACCTCTTGTATGATAAGTGCTTGGTATACATTCATCCGTTTCTTCGATGAAGTACAAAGCCAGCGTTTTAACAATTAATTGGACTTGTCGTCTTCATCATATTCCACCAACGCAAGCGATACGCAACACCTTTGTGCCGTGTTCTACATACTTATACACTAAGCGCATGTGGGGATGCTGTCGGGACGATTGGTAAGGAATTCGGGCTCCGATCCTTTTAGTACCATAGAGCTCAAGAAGCTGCAGTCTCACTCGCTTCCTAGAGACAGTAGGCGGTCAGACACATTGGATAAAAGCATGTTCACGTAATGACTAACCGGGGTTCCAGCTGTCTCACAAGTCAATACTTGTCTGTGGCATCTAGAAAGGAATTCCATGGTGGTTGACTGTGTAACACCACCTACTGACCATGTACCCCAGATTCTTGGTGTTAACTGCCCCGCGTTTATCTTGCGAAATTCAACTTGATATCCGTCACAGTTCAATTCGGATGCAACTGTACGCAATCTTTTAAACTCGGTCGACTTGTACAATGATTGTCCGTTGGATGTTGGTTGAATAGTGCTCAAATGCTTCATGTGGCTGCCCAAGTTTCGTGCAAATATCTCTGTGTTTCCATCGATAATGGCCTCCCTGAGCGAGTGATAGATGAAGTCGTACTCTTCCAACGTGGCCACAAGCTGCATGCGCTGCGCCCTTAATCGATTCACAAGACTGTACACCTCCAAACAGTGCTCATTCTTTATTTGTTCCAACAGTATGTCTATAGCAATGAATAGGCCTGAAATAAAAATAATGGCAAAGTTGGCATGCTTTTTGTATAAGGTAGTCAAAGCGCGTTGTACTCGATAACGGTGGGCCATAAAAGTCGTCTTAAATCAAACTTAACACAATGAAACATGGGATTAATCACGGGTACTAAAGAATTACACTTAACAGTTTTCGTAGGTAAAGAGTAAAACGAACAGTATAACCGGATTTTATAATTTCGGATACCACTAGGCTTCAGGTAGGTGCCCGATCAGTCTAACTTGATCAATGATTGTATACTTAGTCCGATTGAATATTGAGCGATTTGAAAACTGAACTCAATCAGTGTCTATATATTTAACATGCCTCGGAGTGTAATGAAGATAAGATGTTATTTCGCTTGCGCACTATAAATGAATAGAAGTCAATGACTCTTATTGAGAAAAGAACACAAAAACCCTGAGCGCGCAATTACGTCAGCGTGCGTGGGAGAAATGGAGAACAGCATTACTTGACGTAGACGCTTTTCTAATTAGGCTGGGGGTGCACGTACGGAGAGGAAAATATTTATCGGTTGCAGGCAACTTATTTCGTCAAATTCTGCAGTGTATCTGAGGCGATACGTGACCAGCATCAATTATTCCGCAATCGCATAACAAAGCACACACTGGACAACGCATTATTTGTCATTCGTTTCTGGACATTTTCATAAGAAATCGGAAAAGTGAATAGCCCATATAATCTTGTACATAACGGTAATCCAAGCTTCTACGGATTGCTAAATGGGGTAAGAGAAATTAGTGCAATTGATATGCCTCGTTTCATTTGTTGATCAGCCATGAACAAGCGTAGGTGGTCTCGACTCGACCGTACAAAAAGTGCTAGCTGCATATACTGAACACACGCAAGTATCCTTTGTGCTATGATTGCGCCTGTCCCCTGGGAATATTTTGCGCTAAAAGAAACAAGGTGGCTTTTGATAAAACCTAGGAATGAAAGCGCTTTGTAGTAGGGTTAGGTCTTCTATACACAAGAGGACCATTTTAGTGACAATTGTCTAACCTGCCAACCAAGTGGCCTCCAAACTTGCTGTTCGTTTCCTCAACCCTCAGTTACAACTACGGAGACAGCACCTGAAATGTTAAATAAGTTAACGAAATGTGTCATAATTCATCGTGAATGTGATAGTATTATCTGCGCAGGTGATGGTGTTTTCCTCAGTAAAAAGCGTTCAACGACGTATAATTAAATATGCACTTACTTGTGGCACAAACAATACGCTTTGCTATCTGCCTTCTACGTTACCACGATAAACTTCCCTCGTAAATGCGCTCCGAGTGATGCGCGTCATGCTAAAACCGACCACTTCAGTTGAGATTAATCGGACCTATCGCTAGCGAAAAGTCGTTAGTCTTGGACGGGACGGAAAAGCAAGCTAACCAAATCACAATGCAAACAGTGATAAACAAGTTGGTGCCTGCGATCTACCGACACGACGTTGATCATTACATTCTAACACATTTTCAACCTGCTGTCTTTCTGCTATTGTAGTCAAGGAAATGTTTGCTTCAGACTGCTACTTATGCCGTTTAGTGACTTTTGGGCAATGGCAATTATGACTGGTAGTTGCTTAACAAACTGTCATGTAAATCACTCCAACATTCAGATACATGTGAGACCTACACCATGAAGAAGATATTACCGAAGAGGTTACCAAAATTACTGAGACTGTGCCAGAACCAGGAGCAAACAACAAACGTTGTTATTATTAGTAGTAGTAGTACCAACACTAGTATAGAATTTTGGTTCCTATAGTAGCTGATAAGTAAACCTGAAAGAAGGGAAGTCAGCAGAGGAATTTAAACCCAAAGGCAAAGATTCAACTAAAAGGCGCCAACATGCTGCTACCACTTTGCAGTTGCAATCACCTGGTTATCCTGTCATAATATCGGTATGCAGGCGAAAATCGATTTCTTTCCGGCCTCCATCACACGGTTTGATGACCAACCTATACTGGTAAGTGAATCAACACCAAAAATTTTGTTGTATGGCAATAGAAAAGATATTAATCAATAAAGTGGACCGCATAGAATTCAACTTAGAATGTAAACCAGCCAAATGTCTTACGTATAGAGAATCTGGCCACATTTCCGTTGCGAGGTGTGTTGTTCTACCTCTCGCACCTTATGTTATACCACATTTGTTAATGGATGTCAGTAACAAATGTTAGGGGCGATATGCTGGTATTCTGCGACTGCTGCTCTGACCACGTAAGAAAATGGCTACATCACAGAACAGCTGTTTAGCAAATTGGTGAATCCCGTCAGTGGAAGCCACCCAGTCTGGGCTTTAATATTAAAATAAACATTATTAATGTTGGCCGGCGTACACAGTCCCAAACCGTTAACATTTATCCCTTCCTGGTGTCGGAATGGTCGCGGATGTATCCAGATAACCAGTCAAATCAACGGACTAAAGGTGCTATTCCCAGTCGGGATCCAAATGCTTAAGCTGATGCTAAAGGTAAACTCCGTGATGGTAATCACAAACGGCACGGCATACCGTTTGTTTTAGCATGGTCACCAGACTCGACTGCCCTCCCCACTACATCATGCGCAGGGAAGCTTTCAAACATTTAACTTGATGTTTCCATTGGGATGCAACCTTCCGCTTCCCAAGTCTAGGCAGAACAGCAGGGTAGTGCTATAAAAAGCTTTATCGCGTTGCAACTTACCACTCTTTAAATACTATAGTGTCAAACATGGACCCAACATGCAACCGGGTGCTTTATTGGCCAGAAAACGTCTTATGGGAATCGGAGAATCCAAGCTTTTCTTTCCTAGATCACAATGTTAAAACCTCAAACACCAGAGTTGAGCATGCACAATGTGGCATAGAAACAGCAATGCCCCTGATATATTATGCAAGATAGCTCATCAAAGCATTATGTTATAGGACCGATGAGCAAAGTACTATGAGCGTAAGATTAGCTGTGAGGTCTATCCACTTCATGACACCTGCTGTCATCTTCAAATCACTTAACTCTTCCAACTTTGCGACTGGTAAGAATGATCCCCTTAGTTTGAAAATAACAATCGCGGTTTGCATTGAAAGTTTTCGAGTACCAATATCTAATATTTTTGTTCCGCTATAGGCCAATCTTACTCAAATTATAGTGGTATCCATCCATCCACTATGGATTTATCTGAGTTAAAACAACACGCCTTTTACTAAGCATGCTCAAACATTTCAGATGGATGGAGAACATTGCTTTTCATCCTAGTTACAGTGGGATCCCAAGATAGAATAGGACCCAATCTAAGTTAACCAAATAATCAGCAATTAAATGAAAGTGTGGGATGGATACTAGTATATGGTATTGCCACAATTTCAGGGATAGGTGATATCAAGCAGCTGTCTAACTGAGTAATCCAAACTGAATCTGAGAAATTAGTAGTGCTCACTCTGAAATTATTTTTTCCATAGGCATATAAAATGGACAAAGAAATCGATGAGGGAACTGATTATCAGTGCATTCGTTCTAACTAGTAAGTGACGTAACCGTTGCGTTATCTAAATTCCAATAATTTATGTTATGGTACAAGATGCGTATTCGTTCAACTCCTGCCTCTCCACAATACCAACGGTACCAACCAATATCTTTATATACTACGGTGGATCTACCGTTACTTTTTAAACACATCCACTCTTCGGTCTAATTCTTTATCTACGAAATTTGTTGGTTACACTTTTGGATTACTACAGAACTCTCTCATTAGACCACAGCATAATGGAGTACCAAGTACAAATATTTTAAGGAAAACGTTCAGCTTGGATCATTTTAGTTGAGGCGACGGAAGCGCTAGATGATTTTACTGTGGAATCAGTTGCATCATTAAACTTCTTTCGAATTTTTTACCTTGAAATATAGCATAAATCTGTTCAGGAAGTTCGCACCAAGGGTTACGGACTACTTTCCCTAAAAATCAGAAAAATTGTGAACTCTGGCTTTTTTCTGTTTTTGCACCGTCCTTTGCAGTAAGCCACCAATTCGGTAGTTTGTGGAACCGACAAGACAATTGGAAGTTGCTTTAATACAAGGATTAACGTGACCCTGTTTACAGTCAGGGAACCTATTGTGAACAAATAAAACGGAGCTTGAAGAACAACAGTTTGGACACTGTAACCAGGATAGTTTTGTTCAACTTGCTCCTGATTTTCATGAGCAGGACGGATACGACTTAAGAAATTCTGGCCAGAAGCAATTCCACGACATTCGTAGGACTCTGCACTGGACAAGGTCGCGGCTGTACTTTTTTCAACTCTGCCGTGACCGAAAAAATACCGAAGGTAGAGCTCAATGAGTAACTTTGTAATACACGAAGTCGCCCATGATTAAATTCGACGCTGAACCGCAAGAGCTTATTGCAATGATTCATTGCTACAAGCACATCACTTCACCTGTCAGGTACAGAATTGAAAACATACCTCCCGTATTCAAACTCGGACGTAAAGATAAGGAAATGTTAATTTACATTTCAATGAGAAAACGCCCATAGAATTCTTTGGTAATATATATATATATATGTATATAGTTAAGCCGTTTGCGATTCACTGAATACCCAGATGAAAATACTGATTCCGTGTGCTCTCGCACGGTACAACAATCTGACAGAAATAGTTAAGAAAAAAATTGGGCTTTTTGAAGACCGCCTCCTCCGACAGTGGCTGTAAAACAACCTGACAGAAATAGTTAAGAAAAAAATTGGGCTTTTTGAAGACCGCCTCCTCCGACAGTGGCCGTAAACAGTTCGCTGGGCGTTTCAACAATCTGATGTTTATTGTTGCAGAAACTGGTCAGGGTTGTTTTCACCATTCCACTGCCTTTTATTGGAAACAGGACAAGAAAGCGAACGATCCTAAGGATGCTGAAGGCTAGCCTTATAGAGTCCACTGTGAGGGATCACTTGGCCCGGCTCAACCAAAGTAATACGCATGCCTGTTAGGGTGGAGTGGCTCGTAAACAGTGTCTGGATAGTATGTTTCTAAAACGACAGGTTGTTTTAAATGCATGGTAGCCTCATTTGCAAATTAAAACGTGATGCTGTATCACTTAGCGCAGCAGATGGTTGGGCGCAGTAACTCGAAAAGAAACCGTAGCTTTACGAATACTCTATGTTCCGACTATCGAACAAAACATCAGTTAACAATGTCTCCCGAATCAATCTTTTGACCGCGATATTTACGCAACTCAATTGTAAAACTACAGCTGTATTAAAATGCTGCTTTTTCTGCACACCTACTGTTCACTTGGATACCTAACATTTACTATGGATGCTAAAAATAGCGGTAACGAAGCTAATCGAGCTTTTATCGCGCTTCTTCCAAATGCTCTTGAACGAATAAGAAATGCCTACTAATTGAAGATATGGTTTCAGTATTTAATCTTTCAACGATGTCAGTAGTGTCGATCGCTTAATCTATCGCTTTAAGTTCTTCATTTCTCTGCTCGAAAAATTGATGTGAACTACCATCGCTGACTTTTAATTGACCATCTCATAAGGCACTGCTATTTGTAATTGATCTCGGGATGCTCTTGCAGGATGATGGCGGATAATCAAGAAAGCTTGAGAAAACGGTGTAAAAGCAAACCAGAAATTGGACCTACGGCGGAGGGAGTTTGGCTGATTTGATCCCAACTTTAATCGCAGATGTTAAAAGCTTACATGAGGCCACATACTGTGTAGGCCACTCAGGTGTGGCACCTTGGCCAAAGCACCACCTTACTGCTTTTGAGCAGCCACACCGTAGCGCGACCAAAATTGTTAATGGATCGCCGCGCTAGTTTAAAGAATCTTGGGATTTTCAGTGAACAATATCGTCTTCGGCAAGATGATCTCATATTTGTGTACCAGATCCTCATGACCCTTATTAAATATCAGTGACAACACTTGAGACACAAACGTTTGAAGTTAGCTACACATTACAATCGGTTAGAATACCACCAGATACTTTCCTCCTATAACCCTGCGGCAAACCGCATGGTTGATTGCTTAAATCGGTCGTTGAAATAAAGCTATCAGTTGGGATTCGGCTGGAATGCAGCCAGGACTGTTTCACCATTCGTGTTTCATAGTCGTGAAGCTTACTTCCGTATGAGTCGTCTTCGCTGCTATGTTAGCGTAATTTGAAACCCGATGCATCATATCACTTGCATTAGATGGTTTAACCGTTATGTTAGACATGGGACGAAGTAACCAAACCATGCACACGTGATGCTTGCGACCCTTTATTGGTCGGCGTAAACTCATTTGCTTCATCCATCCACTCTAACACACTTTTGGTCTCTGAGAAGCTCTCATGCATGTATACAAATGCCCAAGGCCTACTCAGCAAATAAGCAGAATTAAGACTTCGACACGGCCTGCAGCTTAGGACCTCATCGCTGTCACCGAAACGTGGTTGCACTGCGAGATAACGGATGCTGAGATTGCACTAACGGACATGTCCGTTGTCCGGAAGGATCGAACCAGCAAAGGTGGTGGGGTAGCCCTTTATTTTCGTAACAACATGCAATGCAAACGCATAAACGATTCGGAAACCGAGGTACCTGACGCCATTTGGTGTAATTTCCGGCTGAGAGGGAACGACCTTGGCCTACTGGTTGTGGTCTACCGCCCACCATCGTCTACTCCTGAGATGGACTGCAATTTGATGGCTGCGTTGAGGCAAGTAATAAAGAGGAACTGCAGTCACATTCTAGTCACCGGCGACTTCAACTTACATGCCCTCGAATCCCAGGCCACACCAGGAGAGCAATTCAAAGCAGATTTGCAAGATCTGGTTTCAGACTACCCTCTTTATGGCCACGTCACTACGCCCACCAGATTCAGGGGAACTGACAGGCCATCCATTTTGGACCGAATATTCACCAATGAAGAACTGATGGTCGAGAGAGTGATAACGGATACTCCTTTGGGCCGCAGTGATCATGCGACGCTATTGTTTCATTACATGTGCTACGCGGATTATCCAATAGAGCATACCCAGGAATATCGTGTCGTAACCAACTACGAAGACCTGTCCGACCTAATTGACGCAACAAGCTGGTCGTTCTTAGCTGAATTAACCCCTGAGGTGGCCTGCGGTGAGTTCGTCAACATATTTATCAAGCTCGTGGCAAGGACATCTGAAGCCAAACTCTACCGACCTAAAAGGATGAAGCCTTTCGTAAGGAGCAGAACACGTAAGTGCATGGCATTAAGGGACTTATCATGGCAAACTTACATAGCCTCCCCGAACGACCATACCTGGGAGGTCTACACAATACAAAGGAACCACTGTGTCAAACTCGTCCGGGAGGATAAACTTAAGAACCAACAAGGTTTGGTGGAAAAGTTTTGCTCCAATCCCAAACTGCTATACAGACACGTAAACAATTTGCGTCGTGTTAAGCGCGGTATTCCTGCTCTGCACACAGCATGCGGCTTAGCCCAAACCGCACAAGAGGCAGCCTACGTTCTTTGGACAACAATTTGGCCGTACCTTCCAAAGCGCGCAATCACCATACTTCCTGCTTAAGCAGATAACGCCGCCATCAGGGCTTAATGACATATCGTTTACCTCTGCAGCTGTACTGAAGAGGCTGACGTCTCTGCGCGAGTTCAGCTCCCCGGGTGCAGACGGCATTCGACCGAAGGCGTTGAAAGTTGCTACCATGAGTTTGGCAGGACCACTAGCAATTTTCTTTCAACGATGTCTGAACGAGATGCACGTCCCCACGATGTGGAAGCACGGAATCATCACGCCTATCTACAAAAGTGGTAGCCGTGCTGAACCAGCAAACTATCGCCCGATAACACTCCTCCCTGTGATCTCCAAGGTTATGGAGTCCATCGTAGCTGAGGCTTTAATGGGGTACCTGGAGAACAACCAAATTCTCGTTCCGCAACAGCATGGATTTCGCCGAAGTCACTGCTGTACAAGTAATCTCTTGATTGCTCGTGCAAACTGGACGGAATCTATGGACGCTGGTGCAGGAGTCGACGCGGCCTACTTGAATTTCTCAAAGGCATTCGACCGCATAGACCATCGCATTCTCCTCCACAAACTCCAGAAATATGGATTTGGTGATCCTTTTCTGGGCTGGATAGGAGACTTTCTCGTTCAACGTCACCTGAATGTGAAGGTTCGAAGCAACCTATCAGAATCCATCGAAGTTCAGTGCGGCGTACCTCAGGGCTCGGTACTTGGACCCCGCCTGTTCCTGGTCTTCATAAATGATCTCACGAGTGTGCTATCTTCTAACTGTTTGCTATTTGCTGATGACCTAAAGGTATGGCGCGCTATAGCTGCAGTGGAGGATCACACATTCTTACAGGAGGACCTGGACAAAGCGTACACATGGTCCATAGAGAACATGCTACATTTCAACGTCACCAAGTGCAAAGTTCTCAGTATACGGCACAAGAGTATGCACAACTACCGCCTAGGACCACAAATTCTACAGCGGGCTTCTCACGAGTGCCATCTCGGCGTGGTAGTTCAAGACGACCTCGGTTGTTCGAGGCAGACTGAAAAGGCAGCTAAGAAAGCGAACCAGTACCTCGGCCTTCTTCGCAGAGCCTTCGGGAAGTTTGACCCTTCGATCTTTCCAAAAATGCTTAGCGCGTACGTGAGGCCGCACGCGGAATACGCTATCCAAGCTTGGCAACTCTGGCTCAAGCACCATCTCACCGCGCTCGATACTGCACAACGTAGGGCAACGAAAAGCGTCAGAGGTTTGACCAGCCTCCCCTACCCACTCAGGCTGAAGACCCTCAAAATATACAGTGGACGTTATCGGCGTCTAAGGGGCGATCTCATAATGGTGTACCTAATCCTGATAGACCCCAACCACCCATGCCATTCCCTTCTAATACTCAGTAAAAACACCTCGCTAAGAGGTCATCAGTTTAAGTTAGTCACGCAGTACAGCCGCCTGGAATGTCGGCGAAACTATTTCTCCCTTCAAGTGGCACAGCCTTGGAACGCCCTCCAGGTACATGTAATTAATGCACCCACCCTATCCCTTTCCAAAAAACGCCTTGACGATACCCTGTCACATTTACACTACGTGCTATAGCTCATGACCACCAGATGCTGGCACTAATGCACAACAGACAGGGGATAGTGCCATAACCCTACTCGAGAATGAGTCATTCCAAACTCCTTGCACGAAATTTGATAAACGCTATTACTATAGAAACTGGATTACTGTATCCTGTTGTCCCAAGATTGTTGCACACGGGTAAGCGTTGTCCTTGCTACCTTTTTTATTTTTCTCGCCTATGATGTGAACAATAACCACTCCCCTGTTGCTTTGTGTGCGTACATTCTCATTTCAAACTCTCTCTATACGACAGTGCAGTTACATCTGTAAGCGCATGAACTGAAGACTCCATTATCCCTTCGCTATCTTTTTTATCACCCTATACACTCTACGGGACATGTCAAGCACCTGCTTTTTTACCCGTTATAAATCATTGTTCATTGTTCATCGCTACGCGCTTTTCTTACTACTCTTATTTTTGGTCGCAATGGTTACCTAGGAAAACTGTTAAGTGTAGTATTGTTTTATTCTTGAAAAATCTAGTGTTCAATTGTATCCTGTAGAAGGCCGTGGCTTCTTAACTTCGCTGACATACCTCTACAATTAGCCCTGATCGTGCGCTGTCGGTCTGCTGATTACACCAGGTAGGTAGAATAAAAAGGTTGGCAGAACTGATATCCATATTAATTCCTCGACTTGTCTAATATCTTCGAGCGTCCGAATCATCACATTTTTCACAGTTCCCAAAGCTAAGAACACGGGTTCTGTCTTTGGGTGAATTTAGGAATTTCCTGCGTCAGCCATGACTGCTAGTTAGATTTCACAGCGCAAGCTCCTATACAATCCACATGGAGTGTGTAGTTTCACAAATGTCAGCACTGTGCACGCGCTTATTCATTCGGTTCGGTAATGGTCCCGCGCAAGTGACTGTTACGAGGCTCTGGGTTTCGCTGATGACTTTAATGTATAGCAAACAAAGGTGTACCAAAGAGATGAAGGAATGCGCTAAGGAATTTTGAACAGAGCTCAAGTGTAGTTATTTGTGAATCTGCTTTTGTTTAACTGGCTTAACTATGAATTGGTCCACAATCTTCGGTGACTGATCAGCAAATGTATATAAGGAGACTACCTTCCTCAGTTGATAGTCCAGCAACATGACATTAGAGTGGCAGTTCAAGACAACGTCGACTACTCAAACAATCTTAAAATGTGTCCAAGCCCGGCAATAAACGCCATAGTCCTTTGCGAAGATTATTTAATAAATAAATAAATATTTTATTCGCGAATTCATTGAGGTATACCAACTCAGGTATGATCAAAATGATGTATTGGTTTGCCAGCAGTTGCAGATCACCCATTTTCGCTATCCGGTGTGATGGAGACAAAATCTGGCTAAGATAAAGATCCAAAACAAACGTATACAGAAGAAGAATTTCCTGGAAAACTTGTGATTTCTGCGGGTAGTCGATTTTAGCGATTAATGCATCGATTTCTAGCTTCCTGGCATGCTCCAATGCTTGCAGATGACCGTCAACTTCCTAAAGATTGGATGGAGCGGTATGGCACTGTTTATTTTGCCAGTTAAGCCTCACATTTTAGAAGTTGAAGGTCTTAGAGGGACCTATAAATACGAACAAGGCCTGCCTCACACACACGGTGATTTTGGCGGCAGCTGCCACGTTATTTTGCAAAGAGCATTTGCATTCTAATTTTCCCTTCTGCCGGGGTCAGAGTGCCCATGGAACAGTAACGTGCATATTTCGGAATCGCAACAAGTGCGAAGAATGTAACCGAATGGTTACCTAGCCAACAGCAGTCTAAGCATGATGCCTCGGCTGCCTTCGTGACCGCAGCTTTCTCGACCTTCACACTCGACAGGCTGCCCATATCCCAAAATTACTAATGGCTAAATTGAACGCACCACTCTCGCACTTATCTACCAGGTGTAGCGTGCTCCAACCCAAAATTCAGGCGATTAAATGATAGCTAGAGGCAATTCACCAGCAAAGTATATTTACAGTGATTCTGCTTAATGCCAGATACATAATGAACGAATTTCCTTTGTAAACACACTTGCACCGTTCATTGACTCACAATCGGATTTTTGTCACAAAAGCATGATGCATCTCTGATACAATTTCCTCTACACCGATGTTTCCAAACTACCACCTGTTTCGAAAAGATGGCTGCACCAGAACTTTGGAGAATGTATCATACAGTACACAAAACGCGTAGAGAGCGCTCACAACTGAAAAAGATCCCTGAAGCTATTTGGCTGTTAGCTGCAGTTGCCTCCACTTGCATACTGCTTGGTTGTAAATACAAACCACCGAATGCGTCTGACATCACTTCTGCACATGATTATGCACCAGGGTTGCCACACGGTGAGAAGAAAATTGTCGGTGATTTCAACTAATCAAAAATCCGCTGGTCATGCCAACCATGGTCCTCTTTGCACGCAATTTATCATTTTTCCCTGAGAGTGGGAAACCGGGCACAATGGTTTAACAGTCCAAGCAGGTTGGTCGATGTTTTGGGTTTTATATTCATTTTGGGTATCTTCAACCCGCAGACCGAGATATTAGACTGTCCTCTTGACATCGACCCTTAAAGGATACAATTCACTTTCCACATTAAAAAGAGCACTGAACTCGTGTTTACACTGCGATGTGCAATCCATAAAATAACCCGGGAATATTTCCTCAGATAATTCATTTCTCTGACTAGGGTGTATCCTTCCACTCTATCAGTGTTTGCACTGCTGTCGTGCAGCCATAGTATCAGATCCATCACGCAATAGCCCTCCTTGCTCCACAGTGTGATCGTATCCCCCATGTCTCCAGGGATGCCATCGGACACTCAGTCAGCCAGAAAACCAAAAAAACTAGCTACAAGATTAGAAAAGACCCATGACTTTTCACTGATCTTACAGATGCACGAACTTATCAACGGTCAAACATTCGCAGTTAAGGCGACTAAAATTGAAGAACATATAGCCCTACGAACATACTGTAAAGAGAGGGAGCTAGTCAAATTACTGCATCGTAGAACCAGTGATTGATCTTCCTTGATTAACGGAATTTTTGACAGTAAGTCTCACTTACTTTAAGACCCAGCGACTTCTTCGCCACTTCCATGAATCTGAAAGATAAATATATATCTGACCGTGCAGAGCTTACAATAGAAAATGTCTTAAACGGAGCTCGTATTTCCCTTAAACGCTGTCCACTAAGTTATTAAGTCAATCATGCCATCCTGCAGCCTGGGATCTGATGACATACCAGCAACACCTATTAAATTAGGACAGCTTAACATACCACTGCACCTGATGAACATATTCCCTCAATCGCACGAATCTAGTTAATTTACAGATCAACAGACGCCAGTAGATATGCCTTGGAACAGGGGGGTCCAACAAGAAAGCGGTTATTTTGAAGAACTGGTCAAAAAGTAACGATGAAATTGCTACTTACTAGGCCTACTAAATGATTTGCGGCATGCTTTTCATAACACGCGATTGTGCACTACCTGTCAGTTGCCTTATCTGAATCCCATTTCAGTATCTGTCCATTCCAGATATGCAGTAGTAACTAGTTCTGGACATACACCAAGCATTCTATCGGAAACCACATGAGCACTTATTCCAAAAATTGGGGGCCTTAGAGATCCGGGAGCATTACTAGGTTGGCTATCGTTATACTTGTGTAGTCGTCACCAGGCAACCACTTTGGGTAACTATCACCGTTCTCCAGCCCCCATTATTAGCTGGGTCAGCCAAAGGAGCTTACCCGGTCCTTCACGGTTTACGCTCTACATCCATGAAATTATCACATCAGTAAGAGATGGTCAACTATTTTTTATTAGCCGACGATATCAAGATCGTCTAGAGACTTCGGCATGACAAAATTCAGGATACGCCTCTGCTTATTCAAGGTGACTTATATTTCTTCCAGGTATGGAGTCACACACAGATAATTAACTGTCGGCTAAGAAATCAAGTCTCATTTCATACGGTTGTACCATCGCCAGAAGATCTATCGCACTAAACAATGACCATGTCCCCATAGAGCAGTCTACGTGAGGTCTCGGCATTAGGTACTCACCTACCTTCAAATTCTCCGAACAGGCCCAGTATCAAGTAGCAAGTGCCGGACAAGCAGCGGTTAATATATCCAACAAAATCGACACAACCCATGCTAGAGTTGAGCTTTTTACGCTATTCACTCGCCCCGCCCTCGATTACTGCAGCATAATATATCGTAATATAAGGGGGCAAAATAATAGCTCTGGAAAACCAGCAGAGATCGTTTACTGAACATTTGATTGATGGACAACATTAAGGGTGCTGCAACAAAGATCATCTCGAAACACTTTGGATACGACGATTGAAACACAACAAGCTACATAAGAAAACCGATTAAAGAGGCACAATCCTCATTCATAGTCCAGCGTCCAATAATTCAATCTTGGTTGCTGAGAAACTCAACTACTTGTAAACTAATGCAAAAATCCGTATTAGTACGTTAGTCGAACTCTAAAACGACCAGATTTCCGGGCCGCGGGATATCATAACCATCAAAGAAAGATGGCTGAGCTATGAACTCACTGAGGTTGAGATCTCCCAACCCGGTGTGTTACATCTCGGGAACCACCGAACGGGGAGAGTAGGGGGTGTGATCATCCATTACATGACAAACTTTCGATGTGAGCTAGTAGCTCCTTAAAAGTGTCTCCTGGATCTACTTTAGTGCAACTTTGGTTGAAGTAATCGAAAAAGATTTTGTGTCCGTAGTTCACCGACCGCCCAATTCCACCCCAGTGATGAAACACAGACTAATGCCTGCATTTTGCATTAATGTTAAATAAGAAACACATACATATCCTCATCATAAGAGATTTCAACGTCCATGATCTGGAAACTGCAACAAACCAGGGAGAACAGTCCAAAGCCAGTTTATAAGAGCTACTCTAGCTCACCCATTACAACCACGTCATCGCTGTCAGCAGGTGCAGAACAACGAATAACCCAACAATGTTAGATCCAGTGCTCACCAGAGATAAGCTCATGGTTGAAGAGCTAAATGTGTACAGTCCTGTGGGTCGAAGCAATCACGTGGCTTTACTGTTCCATTACATTTGCTACGTTGAATGCCCCAACACAGAGCCCGAAATGATACAATCTATTACGCATTACCACGTATTGTCCATATTCGTTGAAAAGGCTAGTTGGACCTTCTCGACAGAGCGCACATCAGAAACAGCCTAGGAAATATTCTTGAAAACCTTCACATCACTAATTGCGGAAGCAGCAGAGCAAAAAGCTTCCATCATCTCCGAAAAACTAAAATATTTCCTGAGAAGCCGAGCAGGAAAAGTTATGCCTTTGAGAAATCTGACAGAAAATTTACAATAAAATCCCAGCTCAGAATATTAGCTAGCCTAATTAGAACAGCACAAATATCTGTGCCTTTGGTACGGGAGGACAAGTTGACACACCAACAGAAGCTATCCAAACAATTCTGTTGGAATACAAAGCTAATTTACAATCGCGTGAATAGACTTCGTAAGGGGCATCGCGGAACCCCACCACCCAATACGGTTGGTGGTTATACACACAGGGCGAAGGAGCAGGCTGACGCACTAAGCTCCCAGCATTTCTCTACTTTCCAATGTGTACAAGTTTCGAAAACCAATCCTGCTATTTTCACTCCGACCCCAGCATTATCCAGTACCACATTGACAGCAAAAATGGTGGTGAAAACGATACTATCTTTACATACACACGGCTTTCCTGGAGTGAATAAAAAGCATCCGAATATACTGTTGGTTGCAAACATCCACCTAGTCAAACAAATTGCTAGGTTCTTTCAAAGTTGTCTAGGCGAGAACATAGCTCCATCGAAGTGAAAACGGGGTGTAGTTGCCCCTATTCATGAAGGAGGATATCCATCTGAACCAACCAATTACTTCCCGTAACGCTACTCCCCGTGCTTACAAAGATCATGGAAAATGATCACCGCAGTCACACTGATGGGCTATCTTGAAAGCTGCGGCATCATCACACCGGAGCAGCACGGGTTTCATCAACATACGTCATGTACCACGGTTCTGCTGATAGCACGTGACAACTACGCAGAAACAGTCGACGAATGAGTAAGAATTGGGGTGATCTGTGTGTATTTTTCGAAAGATTTCGATCCCTTAATACATCGTATTCCACTGCATAAAGTTCATCAATACGGCATCGGAGTTCCAGTGTTAGGATGGATCAGTAATTTTCTCCACGAAAAGCAACTGGAGGTCAGAGTTCGAACATATCCATCCGACTCGATTCGAGTGGAGTGCGGCGTACCACAAGCTCCGGTACCTGGGTCTCCACTGTTCTCAGTTTTCATTAATGATCTAACGGGAGTTTTCGCTACAAAGTCTTTACTCTTCGCGGACGACTTTGAATTTTCGTGGATGATCATGGGAATATACCTTCAAGAGATCCTCCATCGTGACCTCGATGAGCCTTGACATTGGTCGGTGAGGAAATCACTGTCATTCAATGTCGACAAATGCCGCGTTGACCACATCTACGATCGACACGCCTACATCTACAATCTTGGGGCGCAGGATATGCAGACCAGCTCTCAGGAAGGTGAGTTTGTAGTGCCGGAGAAGGACGATCTCGATTGTTCCAGACAGTTAGAGCTAACCAGCATGTTGGTCTGTTGCGATGGGCTTCAGGAATTTTGAATGCATCCGTCTTCTCTCTGATGCTCAATGCCTACATGCGTTCCTACATCGAATACGCTATCCAGGCTTGGTAAACTTGTCTTAAGTGCGACCTTGCAACATTCGAATTTCCTCGACTTCGAGCAACGAAATTTGTCAAGGATTTGCATCACATTCTGTAGCAGGAAAGACTGATTGGACCAGGAGTGTTCAGTGGACGCTATCGACGGTTGGGTGGATACCTCACATTGGTAAATACTGAGCGACCCCAGTCACGTATGTCACCAACTTTTGAAACACAGCCTGAACACGAAGCAGAATTGTGGTCGCCTGGAACTGAGTCCACAATACTGTCAACTATATTGTTAACGAACTTATTTCTCCCTCCTGGTGTGCCAACCCTAGAGCACACTCCCACACTCAGTTGTCTGCAACCCTATCCCAGCTATGTACAAAAACTGGTCGGATATCATCTTGGACGCACTAGATATTTTAACAAGAACTGATATTCTAGATATGTTCAGGCTAACTAGGCTCATTGTGATTGGGACCAACTGTGATGCACTTACATCTGTGCAACGGGGTGAACAGTCTGCTTGTTATTGTCAATGTGTATTGGGCATAACAAATCGTTACTGCGTTTCACCTGGTACTATCTCACTCCTATACCCTTCCTTCTATACGCCAAAAATTTATCGCTTCACCGATGCAGATTTTATTTGGTGTAATCAGGTATTATGCGAAGTTCAGTTTTTCCTGTTACCAATCTACGTGACATGTTAAGCTTGTGCTTTTTATTTGTCATAAACCATTGTTCCGCTTTTCCGATCTGCTCGCACTCGAACTGCAACACATCTCATCTCTAGAGCACGGCAACAATGATCATACACAGATTCTACCAGTACGTAGTGGAAGCTTTCGATCGAATGGCTTCCTGCTGAGATATAGCTATATGTGTAGAAAAATGCTAATCACGTGCCGGCCACGAGACATTTGACATTATTTAGCATCAATCTCTCAAATTAATTTTACCTGAATACCGTGGTGACTACATACAAATATGCAAAGTCATAAATGAGCTATCTCATTCGAGGCACAAAATTATCGAAAAACCCACATTTCCACCAAAAAGCTATTACATGATCCGTATGCCATAAAAATGCATCACGACGAGACTGCACCTTAACGTGGTGCGATGGTTTGTGTGCTTTAGTGATCTACTGAGCTATGCTGGGTGGTGCTTTCTTTTGCACCTTCAGAACCACCCATACCAGATCGGTCAATGGTTAGAGGCCGGACAAACTCAGTATCCTGATGCTCCAATTCGGGGGTTGGAGTGAGGGTGGCTCCTTACTCCAGAAAACGAGCTCTCTGTAGTCCAGCGCCAAAACCCCGCTGCCTTGCGGTAAGGTTTTTGAATCAAAGACTTTGTTTGAGAACCCTACTCATCCTACTGTCTGGGCCAGGGCGACCTGACATTACCTTGCCCACGCAATACACCATGATTATTCCTTTTAAAAATCTCTTGATGCTATGGTCGTCGCAGAGGATAATCAACTGCGCTCTGTCTGCGGCATGGTGCAGGGTGGATTGGGGTTTGGATGCTACTGCTCAGGCATTCAGGTTTTCTTATTTCTCCTCTAACGCTTTCGCATCCTTATCGTCTCGCTCCAACTTTGCTTTTATTCCCCCCATTTTCAATCCCCCAATTCTTCGCCCTCTCTCAGCTTGCTTCAATAGTCGCTTGTCTTTTAGTTTCAAATCACACACAGTCGCAGGGCGTCGCACCAATCCAGTCGACATATCCATGTTCTACCAAGTGGACAACGTCAATTCATCCGTTTCCCTTTGGAGTCCTCGCGTCATGCTAAGACTAGCATGCCTCAGCGCGCGTAATTTGCTACAGCTTGGTCAATAAACAGCACTTGCCCGCATACTAAAGACCCTATTGATCGATATTTGCTTTTTATCAGAAACCCACCTGCAAGATTCGAGCACCGTGCTTACCCTGCGATCCCCCAAACGCGACACTGGCGACACATTCTCATTGCACCTGTCTGAGGAGGATGCCGCTTCAAATGCCGGTCAAGCTGGCATCTGGCTTGTGTTGAGTCTCTGGGCTGAAGCTGCCATGATCGATTAGATCCCAGAAAACAGGATGTGCGCCGTTAGGTTAGCTGGTTCATTCCATGGTACGGAGTCGCGCGGGAACAAACGGTGTCTGTTTGTCAGTGCAGCCTACGCCCCTAAAGCTATAGCACTGATTCCGTGAAAGATTATTCCAATCAGCAACTTCACGACCTCTATCGTTTCAGAAGAAGCACGGATATTGTGGTGTTGGTTGGCGATCTAAACGCCCAAGTCGGAAAATTGTCCTCTACTAAGCTTCATCTAGTCTGCCAACATGGTTTAGGAACCAGTAATGATAGCGGACAGCTGTGGGAAGAAGCTCGCCTGTTTCAGGCAAGCACTAATTTTCTACACAGCACCCGCAGAAGTGTGAATTGACGTCCACCAGCTTCACACCAGCCATGGACACAAATCGATCATATCGCGATCATTTAACGCTGGAGAGGCTGTGTCGAAAACTGTCGCTCGATTTGGAGCACGAGCGAGGACTCTGACCACGCACATGCCCGCGCCGACCTCCGGGTGCGTTATGGTGGATGTCCACAACGTCGATGTGAACGGATTGATACCAACCAGCTGGCAAAGTCAGGTGTTCTGAATGTTTATCAAAGTGCGCTGACATCCAGGCTGAATAAGCGCCCACTGAACACCGTCGAAGGACACTGGTCACATAGTCGTCAAACGTTATTATCAGCTGGTATGTGTTCATGTGGCAAATCAAATTGCCAAACTAGAAATTGGGTATCTACTACGTCTCTGGAACTTATCGATCCGCGCCGACGTATTCCGGCTGGAAGTGAATACAATAACCCTCGTAAAAATATCAGGGAAAAACTGCGTGCTAGCCTTAAGGAAGACCGCTAGGCCTGGTGGTTTCATTGTGCCTCGGAAATGGAAACAGCCGCTGACGTTTGTAATCATCGTAAGTTATTCTGCCTGATACGCTCAATAGACAGCAGGAGACCTGGTGTTAGCGAGACCATAAGCGACGAGAGTGGGCAGCCGATCCACAGCTTGCCGAAACGCTTGCAGCGTTGAGCCGAATACTTTGCAAGGCAATCAAACCATCCTGTTATCGCTTTTTTTTCGGGCATTGA
>OX104066.1:67395697-67475860 GCA_944474145.2 Dicrocoelium dendriticum
AATTCTGTGTACAAATGAGCGCTCCCGTTTGTTGGGCGTAGACCATTTTTCGGTAAATAAACGGTTTGTTTATTGATTTATTTGTTCGTTTAATGCATCCAGCTTTATCAAACAAGGTGAGCGAACATACGATAAAGAAATGTTCGACTAGGTTAATTAAAGCCAGGAACTGAGAGAAAAAGGTAGGACACGGTTTGTTGTTTAGAAGCTGTCCAAAAGATCGCCATAAACTGCAACCCCTTCGAAATCACCAGAGCACAATAGGTTCGCAACTAAACGGAAAACTGATTAAGCGTATCAAACCGAAAATAGCAGCTGACCGAATGAAGCGCGCTGTTGTGATATATTGGCAATGCTACAGCCTGCCGTTAGCACGTGTGAGACAGGGTTGACGCAGAAATGACATGTAGGTGTCTATCGGTCGACAATCTACCTGTTATCTATGGTTCTTGCTTCCTGACCCATACTAATGAATTCAGCGAGAATGGAGGCCTCATCCCTATCCGAATCAAACTAGAATCACTGTGGTTCACAAAACTGATGAGCTACCCATTTTGCACACTTTGTTGACATGAGCTAGTTTGTACTAACGACCTTCTCCTTCTAGGTCTGTTCGGACAAATAGAGCTCATCTTCGCTGCTACTAATTAAATGCCTCTGTGTCCACCTTAAATTAGTCTTTAATCTCCCACTCCAATAAAAGATAATCTGGAAATCACCTAGTTCATTCACACCACTATCTTCGCGATTTTTCTGGTGGCATCTGGTGAGGAAGTACCCAGAGTTTGAAACGAGCAGTCCTTCTAAGATACTCCGTTTCTCAGCTGCAGATGTCTCAAGCATTCCAAACACAAATACAAAATACATAAGAATATTGTTATCCTAAATGATGAGAGGTATCGAATTAGGGTCTGCTATCTAACTTATGCAAGCAGTGTTGAGTATTACTATTGATTTTGTCCAGCTACTGCTCAAATCGTCGCTCCACTCCGCAAACCACCAGCGGTGGGGGTGGGTGAGGTTGGGTGGGGGCAAAGGATCTTATGTTGTAAGCAAGCGCCAGAGCTTATGGATCTTTGCGTTAATGCTTGGAATGTTATAATTTAGCAATATGCGGCATGGATGGTTTTGGTGTGGCCCTCTCCCATCCCTGCTGCATAACCGGGCCAGACCATCATATTGCTTCCTTTGAAGTATTCTCCTGTATTTGTATGTTTGTTGGTGCTGAAACTAGGTGCGATAACCTACCCCATGGACGGATGTTTGCCGTTAAGCAAAATACAACCGGTTTCTTCAGTGAACACCGACAAAAGCACAAGAGCAATGACTCGATAAGTTCTGTAAGGGTCTGACATCCATGTTTAACAGTTTTACGACCCACTTTTGACGTGCTTCCATTGGGTTTCTGCTTGACGGGTGAAATTGGTAGAAAACTTTTAAGCCAACTGACTAGAAAAGTCGACTGGCTTTACGAACTTGAGCCCCCACGGTAGTGTACTCCCGCAACAAATTCATTGCTTTAAATCATTGGGTTGATAATTAACTGGTCCAGCCAATGACATATTTTGTGCTTACTCTGATTTGTGAAAATATAAATTGATTTTGCCTGTTAACAACGAAAGGAGTTGGACTATTGGCACATATCCATTAAAAAATTGAGTGAGTTCATCAAGATTCATGATGTTGTATCTGGAACAACACCCAAGCGTAAGCAATAGGTGCGTTGCTTTTCACACAACAGTTTAACTATGATCAAATGCTATTTGTAATTAAAAAGAAGGAAATATTCTAGGAACACGTTTAGCTTTTAACTATTTCTCTACTGTGCGACCCAATGTCACACATTTGCAAAGATTGATATTAAGCGTGATGTGTTGCAAAATTAGCCCGGCTCCTCAAACCTTCGCCCGAGATCGGTTATGAATGAAACCAAGAGATTGTGAAATACATATATTCAGTTACCGAGAATAACTTAAAGTAATTCGAGACTCTGTGTTTGGATTATAGATGGCCATCTTGTCCCTCTAATTGATTAGAATAGTCTAGCACGCTGCAGTAATCCGTTAGAGTCAGTTGGTGTAATTGGTGTTAGAGTGATTTCAGCGTCAATGAAAGAAGCAGTAATCTAGGAACAAATACCGCAAAACTAGGGTCCCATGATTTGCATTCTAACACTTGGAATAGCAGTGAGTTTGCAGCAGACCTCTAAAGAAACGGAGTATGAAATTAAAGCTAGACGATTCATAGACCATGTAAAGAACTGCTGACCTAAAAGCTAAGATGATCCAATTTATTTAGCCTACTTGAATTCTAAAGCAATTACGTAACTCCTTCAATAATGCAAAGGACGCGAAGCATATGATAAAACAAGGGTGGGCATCATATAGGACACACAGTTGGTGGACATGCAGCATCTCTGATGCAGCTCCAACATTAGTATTATGAAAAACAAATGATGCGCACATACATTCGCAGTTATACTCCACGCTGCTACTGCGTTCACGTCGAGTAACTTCAGGTTGATCCAGCAATTGAGTCTGAATTTTGTTCGGACTCTCTTCTAGCCGGTTTTTAACAAGAAGACAAGCTAGCGCCGCAGCGTGCACCAACAGAAGTTAACAAAATTAGCTCGTTGTCTATAGTCAAACAGTTCGTCCATTGATTTAAGCGGGTCAGACAGAAAGAATAGCGTTAACTCTACCCACAAGGTCAGGAAGTAGATGCGAAGAAATAAGAAACGCCTTCACGCATGTTGTTAAAGAGAGGATGATAAAGAAAAAAAGGAGCACAAATCCAGCAGATAAGAGCTACTAAATTTCGAGCGATTTACGAGTATGGGTGTCAAGTTATAGAGAGGGTATTTTAAGGCATTTTAAAGCTACCCTTTGGTGGCTCATATACTTAGCCATTATAACGAAATGTGCCATTTGAAATCGGTCGATTGAGGTAAGCCACACATACATGGAGAGTTGATAAAGCCGAGGTACTAAATGGCGAAAACGTCAGAGTAACCCACGCATAATGCGTAGTCCCCCAGGTGGATGAGTGATTCCTAATTCAGGTAAGCATATTCAAGGCGCACCTGGGTAATGGGAAGTTTATATACCTAAAACCAGAAAAGGTTTGTGTTGTCACTTTCAAAAGTGGTTGCCGTTCAGAGACAGCCAACTATCGACCAGTGACTCTCTTCCCGGTGCTTTATAAGGTGATGGAGCCGATCATAGCTGAGGCTGTAATGGGCTAATTTGAAAGGTCTAACATCACCACACCGGAGCAACACGGAGTACGTCAGCATCGGTCATGTATTACCAACCAACTGCTTGCTCGTAGCAGTTGCACTGAGATAGCCGAAAGTGGGACCGGTATTGATTTCAGCTACCTAGAATTTTCCAAAGCATTCCACCACCTAGATCACCGCATTCTTCACCAAAATCTGTAATCATACGGAGTTCGAAATCCTGTCACTGGATGGATCAGAAAGTTTCTCTTGCGGCGACGCCTTCAGAGTGGAGTTCAAAGTTGATTTTCTGACCCAATTGATGTGGACTGCGGTGTTCCACCAGGGTCGGTGTTGGGGTTGCGGTTATTCTTGTTCTACATTAACCACCTTGCGAGTGTCATCAAGTGAAACTTTCTGCTTTGTGCCGGTGAAATCAAGATATGGAGGGCCGTCGACTGTCATGAAAATCACGATATGTTGCAACGAGACTTAGACTGCGCTTTTGAATGCTCAAACCTAAATCTAGTTCCGTTTAACACCGAAAAGTGCAAATCCGTGCATGTCCGCCACAAACCCACGAACGCATGTAAGCTTGGAGACGATATGCTGAACACGGCCTTACGAGAGCCAGACTATGGGGTGGTAATCCAAAGCGACCTCGGCTGTTCGGCGCAGTCTTCGAAGGCGGCCAAAATTGCGAACCATCACGTTGGTCTGTTACTGAGGGCGTTCGGGTGCTCGACCCCTCCACCTTCCCCTAAATGCTCAATGCGTATGTGAGGTGCTATGTAGAATACGCGATCCACGCTCGGTACTCCTGTTTGAAACGCGACCTGGTTCCACTGGAGACCGCAAAGCGACGGGCAACGAAAAATGAGAATGGTTTGTCCCATGTGCAATATCACAGGCGACCGAAAGCCCTGGGAGTGTACAGCGGAAGATATGGTCGTCTACGAAATGACCTCATCTTGGCGTTCCAGATTTTGAAGAACCCCGCTCAAGCTTGCCGCCAACTCCTGAAGCTTAGCTGCAGCACAGAATTGCGAGCTCATAAATTGGAACTTGTCACCCAGTACAGTCGGCTTGAGTGCCGGCGGAATTACTTCTCCATTCGAGTTTGTCAACCGTGGATCACTCTTTCGACTTTGTCATTTCAACGCCCACGCTACCCATTTTTAAAAAACTACTGGAAGATGCTTTACATTATTTACATTACTTGATCTGAATTCAGTTCATTGGGTGACAACAAGATGCAGACAAACTTTGTGCTCACCAACCCCTGGAAATTGGGTTAGCCGAATATACCTATGTGTTAAGGTGGATATTCTGGTGAGTCCACAGATGTCTTTTTCACTTTGTGGAACGATTGAACTAACGTTATTCCCACAAACCATTCCACGGGACTTGTCAAGTCTTGGCTTTTGTATCCGTATTATACCATTGTTTCATTGTTTCCACTCAGTGGATTATAACTGAAAAAGTTGGTTATCACGCGAAATATTTTGAAACCTTTGTCAACACGAGAAAAATCCTGATCGGAATGACGCTGAAAGTTTGACTCACCTGTTCGCCCAGCTCCAAGAGAACAATGCAATAACAATGGACCATTATTTACAGGTGTCACCGTGCCTATACGCCGCATGAACAGTAGAAACGTGGTCGAATGTATCGGGCTCATTTCCTCAGGCCAGTTGGTATACTGCAAATGCCAAACTTTTCGCTGTTCTGAGCACCTGAAATGAAACATTAAGCAGATTCACTAAAATAGCATCTGCTAAAATAAGCTGTATAAGGTGGTAAAACGGTAGATTTAATAGCCAAGATAAGGATGTAGACAAATATTCCCAATAAAAATAAAACGAACCTGGAATGTCAGGTAGCTTCTTAAAACACTTCCAACCATACGAATTTTGAAAATATACAAAGTTGGTAATCATCTACATTGTAGTTGTTCAACTTTGCTTTGATTGTGTAACGTTTACCGACAGCGTTCGACACACTGCTGACCGTAGGAAAGCGTTGAATCACATACGTTGGGTAGCAATGACGGCACTTATAACAATATACTGGCCCATAGTCGCAAATATATTGCCACTGTCAAACAGTTCAAACTCGGCCAAGCCTCATATCGAAGAATATGTACAACCAACTACCGAGGGGCAAACGGCATACTTCTGCTGCTTAGATCAGATCTTTGTTTATCCGCTGCATGATTGATCGCAAACTGTGCACCCCTTGTTCTGTGACACACGCCCGACCTACACTGGTTCATATCAGATGACTGCCCAGGGTCAATCGCGGAAGCGGATGGAAGTAAAGAACAACACTCCTTCTCTACTGCTGCGTATGGATTATTTTTGAACGGGCCAACACGGTGTACTTTTGGATGACCTAACTTCAGATGTTCATCCACTGCATGCCACGTTCCCAATGAGCGTAAGTTCACAAAGCATAACAAAACAAGTCGTCTTAGGCGAATAAGAGTACATCGAATTTTCGCGGATGCCATATGGGGGCCTTTAAATCGGCTGTGCCGTTGTCACTGAACATCGTTTTTACAATATCGCAATGGATACATTAGTGTTCACTGAATATTTCAATATGGAAAGTTGTCAACCTATTTTCAAGGTCACCGCTGCTGTTCTCTGCGTAATCTTTGATAACAATTCAAGATACTGCGCAAATGAAGATGGACGGTCCCGATTGAATGTCTAGCTTGCAACACTGGCTTTAAATTATTTTATCCAGAACTGTTTAATTGTTGCTCTTTTACGCCGATCGTTTACTTAAGTGACACTTCTACTCAGTGTCCTGTTATCTATTCCTACAAATTTATTCTTGATAAGCTAAGTTTAGCTCATCCATTGTCGATATTATAAAGTGTTGAAAATATACCCACCTGGATACATGAAGCTTTATTTGACTTTACTTCATTTGAGAAATGTAGAACGCTATGATTGTAAGTCCAGCTGTAGTAAAATACACTTAGAATTAAGCAATATCGGATTATCCAACCACGTGAATTAAAATACTCCATTGGTTTGCAGTTAAAACTTGCAGTTCCTGTGCGATTGTAGACTAGGACAGGGTAGCCCCAACAGTTTGTGGTTCCACCGCGATACACCTATAACGTGATAGTTGCCAAGAACACACTGTTCTATCACTTCTTAGACTGTCCATAGACAGTCAGTATGTGCTCAGTAGTAACACGAGGGAAGTTTAGTCAGTAATTCGTTGACGAAATGTAGGTTTCGTAACTGGGTTAGTTATCGACTGGTAGAATCAGCCCACATCACCGATGTACATGGTTTTATGATTTATCGCTGGCCAGCACATAAGGTAACCATCAAGCGGAATCTAATCCGGCCTACGATTATGAGTTGACGTCTTTTAGATATCATCCCAAACGACTCGGTTTACTTGGCTAATGTACCAACCATAAAGCCTGAGAAATACCGGTGCGTGGTGGCGGTCAAGAGTTAACTAGACAAAAGATTATTCGTGTCGGCACACGAGTAGAGCAAATACTCTTACGGTATGTCACTTCTTCGGAACGACGGAAAGGTAGTGAAGTGGAAATGATCATCTGTTAGATAACGATCTTTCGCCGTGAGATTTGAGTTTATTCCAAAAAGTGTGTCACTGATCTCCTCTGGTGAAAAATGTGGTTGAAGGACTACGATATATGTTAAGAGGATGCGTACTGGACCTATATTTTTCGAGACAATTCTTAGTTCCTTACTTTGGTTGCGCTACAGTTTGTGTCTGTAGAGTTGTGTAAACTCATCAATTGTTTCCTTTGCTCGGCCAGCCTACGTATTTCGTAATGTATTTCTGGTCGGGCCCACTTCAACTAATACCGTTTCATCGAACTAGCGTGCATGGATCACTCTTTTCCTACTTCGCATTCGCTAGTATTATTTGGTGTCTCAAATGCTGATGGCTCTAAGTTGGTTTAGTAGCCTTGCTTCAATTACGGTGGTACCCCATTAGAAAAATGAAGCAGTTTTCGCATGTATACACTTCGGCCCTGGTTCGTCTTCGGGTTACCTGGGGCGAAACACTCGGCGGCGACACAGCAATACACGCCTCGCTTCCGTAGTTTATCTACCGCTTAATTCCACCCCGGTGTTATACTACAAACTAATATTTGCATTTCACATTGTGCTAAATCAAAGTGCACACATATCCTCATCAATGGAGACTTCAACGTCCATGATTTGGAAACTCCAACAAACCAGGGAGAACAGCCCAAAGCCAGTTTGTGAGCTAATCTAGCTCACACATTACAAGCACGTCACCACTCCCAGCAGGTGCAGAACAACAAACAACCCAACAATGTTAGATCCAGTGCTCTCCAGAGATAAGCTCATAAAGGAGGATATCCATCTGAACCTATCAATCGCGTCCCGTAAAGCTTCGCCCATACTTACAAAGATCATGAAAACGATCACCGCAGTCACACTGATGGGCTGTCTTGAAAGCTGCGGCATCATCACACCGGAGCAGCAAGGATTTCATCAACATACGTCATGTACCACTGTTCTGCTGATAGCACGTGACAACTACGTAGAAACGGTCGATGAATGAGTAAGAATTGGGGTGATCTGTGTGTATTTTCGAAAGCTTTCGACCCCTTAATACATCGTATTCCACTGCATAAAGTTCATCAATACGGCATCGGAGTTCCAGTGTTAGGATGGATCAGCAATTTTCTCCACGAAAAGCAACTGGAAGTCAGAGTTCGAACATATCCATCCGACTCGATTCGAGTGGAGTGCGGCGTACCACAAGGTCCGGTACCTGGGTCTCCAATTTCCACAGTTTTCATTAATGATCTAACGGGAGTTTTCGCTACAAAGTCTTTACTCTTCGCGGACGACGTTGAATTTTCGTGGATGATCATGGGAATATACCTTCAAGAGATCCTCCATCGCGAGCTCGATGAGGCCTGACATTGTTCGGTGAGGAAATCACTGTCATTCAACGTCGACACATGCCGCGTTGACCACATCTACGATCGACACGCCTACATCTACAATCTTGGGGCACAGGATATGCAGACCAGCTCTCAGGAAGGTGAGTTTGTTGTGCTGGAGAAGGACGATCTCGATTGTTCCAGACAGTTAGAGCTAACCAGCATGTTGGTCTGTTGCGATGGGCTTCAGGAATTTTGAATCCACCCGTCTTATCTCTGATGTTCAATGCCTACATGTATACCTATATCGAATACGCTATCCAGGCTTGGTAAACTTGTCTTAAGTGCGACCTTGCAACATTCGAATTTTCTTGACTTCGAGCAACGAAATTTGTCAAGGATTTGCATCACATTCTGTAGCAGGAAAGACTGATTGGACCAGGAGTGTTCAGTGGACGCTATCGACGGTTACGTGGATACCTCATATTATTTTAACGTGACCACAGTCACGTATGTTATCAATTTTTAAAACACATCCCGAACACGAACCCGATTTGTGGTCGCCTGGAACTGAGTCCACAATACTGTCAACTATATCGTTAACGAAATTAGTTCTCCCTCCGTGTGTGCCAACCTTGGAGCACCCTCCCACACTCAGTTGTCTGCAACCCCATCCTAGCTATGTACAAAAACTGGTCGGGCATCATGTTGGACGCACTAGATATTCTAACAAGAACTGATATTCTAGATATGTTCAGGCTAACTAGGCTCATTGTGATTGGGACCAATAGTGACGCGCTTAGATCTGTGCAACGGGGTGAGCAGTCTGCTTGTTATTGGCAATGAGTATTTCGCCTGACAAATTGTTACTGCGTTTCACCTGGTACTATCTCACTCCTATACCCCTCGTTCTATACGCCATAAGTCTATCGCTTCACTGATGCAGATTTTTTTGGTCTAATGATGTATTATACGAAGTTCAATTTCTCGTGTTACCAACCTACGTGACATGTGAATCTTATGCTTTTTGCCTGTCATAATCCACTGTTCCATTGTTTCGCATGCTAGTGTTTTCTTATTTTGTCAAACTTGTTACTCTGCTCTTCCAGCTCACTAAATTGAGATAAATCTCATCACGTCTGATCAGCCATTGTAGACATCTAGGGATAATAAGACGTCATCCGCAGTGTCCGCTCAGGAGGCATTTGTTTTATCACTCATTGCTCGAGAGCGATTGTCGCGCAAGGTGTTCAAAAATACTCGTGAGATCTTGAAGTCCATTACTGTTTCGTTTAGACGCTGAAACTATATCCCGTTAGAATTTTAATCTGTTGGGTAACGACCATCCTCTCTTACAATTTTTACTTTGGGCCTCCACTATGTCAATTCCACCACGTCACAATGTATTAGGCGGTAAAGTGACCACACGGTATTCATTTTGGCACATAGTCCCGCAAGGAAGTAAAATACAGAGGCAGGTAAGCAACACTGAAAATAATGACTGGGTTACAAATTGTTATACACTTCTTACTTGGAGCATATGTGTCATGCTCAACTAAAAAGTGTAACTCACCGTTGTTTTACTTGAGCGCCTCAACGGATGCATTGATTACACAACTGTTCATTATTAACTTTAGCATCTCTGACGAACTGGAGCGTAATGCGGACATCGAAGACCAATATCTGGTTGCTATGCTTCCAATCCCTAATCCACACCACCACTTATCCAGTAAAATAAAGCGGAAATAGTTTGGTTGCTTACAAATGTCGAGCATGGTAGACCAGAATTACGGGATCGGCCTACAGACTGTGAAATGCTCCCAGTATTAGCATATAAATTTTCTAGTCACCTGACGTAGTGGGATAACATGCTTGACTTTACTAATAATTTAGAAAAAATCTGCAAAGATATAAATTAAATACCTAATATCCGTATTTATTAGCGTATAAGAGAGTTCCAGAGAAAGCAGCAACGACCGCTTTTAAAGACGCCGCAGCGGCACGCGTGTTAACGTCACGAGGTATGAAACAAAGGAATCAATTTCGGTGGTAATGTGCCCGAAGAGCAATTCTCCTTTACCGGGTCAAGGATTAGTACGTGATTGAAGTAAGTGTCCATTGTGCTTCGGCACATTTAAAACTGCCGCGCTGTATTCGGGAATAAGGACAGCAATCCGCAATTCACTCATAGATAACGCATATGGTCGAAGTGTCTCCTTTACGCCATAGGCACACACTAAGCAAGTCACAAATTGGTTGGCATTTAAAAGTCATTACTAGGAACACTGAAGCCATTGACTCGAACCGTTCCATACTTATCATCATGCTGAGGCAATGGTTGATAAGGGATGAATTATTGGTGGATCAGAAGTAACCGGGTCCAGAAGATTCTATAGGTTTATCCGTGTTTAGTACGAATCTTTCACTCTTCTGTGTGATCACCGGTCGGGTTTGGAGAATGCCAAAATGGCGTGGGGTTAAGTGGTGGTTATTGTGAATTATAGCAATTACTGGCTAGAATTCATGCGTTCCCATAATTCTGCCTCAGATCAGAATGTATACATCCATGCGAACTGATCAGCTTGAAGATCTGTTTCACTGAACCTGAAATGTGAGAAAAACCCTCTGATATTGTTCGATTATTGCGGGCCATAACGACCAATTTCTAATCTTCGGGCAAATACGGGATTGGAAATAGCAATGCATCCGCAGCATACACATATTCGGTCAGGGATTGGTGAATGAGCATGCGGGGCTTTTAAATTCGGACGTTGCTTTACTCGTTAGAATATCGTTTTGCGCTATTGATCATGGAGTTTACTTCTCCTTTTGAAACTACTGTACACAGATTTTCTGAACCATACCCAGGGACATTGCAGTTATCATGCTACTTCAGTCTATCAAAAATTTTACTTGACAATCTGGATTCCGTGGTTCAGGAAAACGATACTAAAGCCAATAATGCACTTGAATGAATTAGGAAGAGACATTTTGGAAACGAATTGTAGCGTCGTGTTGGTTGGCGACGCGTCCTCAGTCATTGCTTCATCGACAAAGCGTAAATTCCACTAACATTTTATAGTGATGCGAGCTCGTTTCTTTTGCAATTATTGACCTCAATACCCTTATGCAACGGAGAGAGTTTGTAACTACAGGCTTAATTCCGAAATACGAAATTTGATTGCATACTGATATGGAAATGAAAGGCATTCGACACGACGGCTATTTTTCTCTAAAGCCTGACCATACTGAAATGCTCCAGTTTCGGGATGGAAGCGTTATCAATGTCGATAACCAACCTTTGTGCAATTTCAGCAACCGTACTATTCACATAATCAACTGTCTTCATAAATTGCCATTTGATCAAATGCAGACCAAAGCTCTGAAGTAGATATCCATCGCGTTTCCCTAAAAAGTGCTACATAACTTCTGACACATTTGCAGAATATGTGAAGGCCTTTGCGGACAGCGTTTCTTTGATGCTACTGTCGAAACTAGATCGTTATACTTACATTGTCACCGACAAATTTACTAGAAAGGTTGTAACATTTCTGAGGACACTCAAACTATTGACTTTTTCGATCAAACAAAACACGTGGCTGGACGTTGTTTACACAACCAAATTGAAATTGCTTTCCATTGAAAACCGGCGCTCTTGAAAAGTTCAGACCACTATATTTTAAAGTTTTGGCCAATCATGTGCCATAGAGCCCTTGACTAGAGGTTTTTACAATGTCATCAAACGGCGGAACTACTGCCTTGAAAATATCCCGTCTCCAGGGGATGTCTTCCCTAAAGGATTCTCGATCTTCAGTAGCAGAGGACTTCTCGATTCAATGCCGACATCTTATGGACCAGATCAGTTTAGTTATGAACCGTGTTTTTGAAATGATCTGCCTAAGTACCGACAGAGTTTCATCACCACTACTGACAAGTTTGAAAGATGAAAGAAAGCGCTTGCGAGGTCAACATGGATACTCGCGTCGGGAGCCTAACCTCGTCAATCAAATTTGACCTACATAGGATAAATAATTTACACATTGAACTGGTTTTAGACAACCATAGATGCCAGGGTTTGTAGAGCCTTTAAAGCAGCATTGCAGTAAGAGCATTGAAGTGAGTGTGGACAAACTGGATCTTGATTTTAGCTGTGTCTCACTAAGTGCATCCCTTTTGCCCTCGTTCGCTAGCTCAAGTTCAACTACGTCCTTCGATCGAGACGATACACATAGGGAACTCTAATATTAAACGTAAACAAAGCTTGTAGTCCTTTTGCCCGCTCACCGGTAACCTTGAAAGCATGTGCTGATTCTCTCGCACTACCTTTACCATGTCTATTCAACAACTGCCTTATTACGGATGTGATCGCTGAGATTAGGGGATCTGGTAGAATAATCCCTCCACCAGAAGACGGATGTCACAAGTCTCGTTCCATGAGGTGTGCATCTGTGCTGCTGGAGGTTTCCGTCATACTGCTCAATCCGCGGAGTTCCATAGTCTCTCTTGCTGACTACATCTATTAGCGCTCTACAATATTTGCAGTAGCACTGCTTTTTCATCCCCTAGCGTCTGCACTCAGTTAATGTTGAAAATCCTCATGGCTTCTTTTTTTATTATTCAAATACCTTCGGAAGCTTCGATAGTGCAATGTCGCTCAAGCTGCATATCGAGAACGGAATTTACCAGTTGTGTGTTATCTGCCGCAAAACATATTACGGATCATATTCCCTTTCCGATTTAAACGGTCCCAAACCGTCTGTTCTCCGTGTCGCCTGTGATTTTCTGTAGTGAGCGACCCTACAGACTTATAGATTCGCATTGTATGTCGAACATTTCACTATAAAACCCATGTTTGTTGGATGCAAGTGTGCTGACGACGTTTTCCTGGGGTCATAGCCCCACTATTCAGGGTTCCTCATTACTTTGACATGGATTCTGAGCTCTGGTGCAGTGGCCCTCATCTAGACCCCTTATTCCTAACGCTTCCAAATGTAGACACAATATTTTCGTTTCTTCGTAACGATAGTCTGAAGTCGCTTACAGATATCACTCCACCTAGACTGTGAGCAAATATCTCACACCCAAATCATCCAACATCAAGTTTTTCGGTATGTTTTTGTCATGTAACCACTCTTGGTCCACGCAGGTTTATGAAAACTTTATTAAAGTTAGAAATCACTAGAGTTCTGCTCTCAGACTTAAATTTTTCTGTACCCCGTACTTCAATAACACCGTAAAACAAAAAGATATTTTCTATAACAGAAATGCCGATGTCCCTACCTTATAGAATACACTCCACTGATTGTAGCAATGTATATTCAAATGTTACTTGGCATCTCAGATTACATTGCTATAAGCAAATGATTATTTTCAGTAATATCAAGGCTAGGTCATATGAGTTCTAGGTGAATGTACTAAATCACAACAAATACTGGCAAATACGTTTAAAACATTACTGCAACACTTGCCGCTAACTACTGGATACAGCTTCGCACTGGGAAATTACTTCGCTGAGATCGTCGCTTGTATAACCCAGCGGACTCACGCAGCAGAAACCAGCAAAAGTCACCTATCATAGCAGACGTGTACTTGCCACTGTAGCGCCGCTCCGTGAGTGATATGTCCGTTCATCGCTAACAGATCCCAAGTTCTCAGAGAAAAAGTCAAGGTGCTTATGCAGACTCTGCATATTGGATGATCTTCGAGCACCAAGAGGTCGATAGTCCGCAAGGAGCGTCTTGTGATATCCGTGTAGTCCCCCGCCTTTGTTACGCTCAAAAAGCCTTGAATGCTCGCCACGCTTCTAACTCAAATGCAGTCAACTGGCCTTCGAAAGCAATGTCTACCTTTTCTGGCGAGAAACGGTCTCAACAAGTATCCCACCATTGAGCGTCGCATCACTGCTCTTCGGTAACACTTGTTTCAAGTACTGGAACGCAAAACCATCTCGGTTGAGGTTTATGACGAAGTTGTTAATTAAACCAAGCTTGATGTGCACGGGAGATAGAGAGATATGATCAGGTTACACAAGAGGTGTATGCTTTAAACTCATTTTCCCTGCAGCCTACTCCGTCGTCTCTGGCCACTTTTCGGTTGCATAATGCTGTTGAGTTGCTCTACTGTCCCATAAGCACAAGAAACAGCAATATTATGTGGAACTTCCTTGCATACCCATTAGGAGCCTGTTGACTTTGAAGTCAGAACAGACTTTCCAACAGTACTTACAATACTTCAATACAACTGTTGCATACTTTCCTAAGTTTCCTTAATATTGGTGACAAGCAGCAGAGGCACAGTTGGGTACGCATTCCCATTGTGGAGCAGTATGGCCTTAAAACTATTCTTGGACGAGTCAATGGACAAACACCATTCATCACTGATATGCCTCACTCCAAGCTCCTTCATCAGTCCTTCCATGTCGAAACAGTAACAAAGACTTACTTTCGTGTCAAAGAAACCGGACAGTGCAACACTGCTTTCTATATAAAGTAAACAGAGTTTGCAGTAAGCAAGTGTCACTGCTGTAGCCGAGATGCCAGCAACTCGGCCTTGACTTTAGGTAAGCCAAGGTCAAGTCCCAAGTCAAACAGATCAGATTGTTCAATAAGATGTGGGTTGACAACATCAGCTTCAAGGTTTTCACAGATGTCAGCATCTGGGGAAGTTGACGATGCTCATCATCATTAACATACTCACTGAAAGCATTGGAATGGGTAAGGTGCAATCATGAGGAACAGTTCGAATAACTGATGAAAGATCGGGGTAATGAATTTTGTCCTTGTTTCGGTTGGAGATTCCAACGACACTGGTTAGAAAAAAGTCATGTGATTCTTCGGCTCCTTCCACACCATGGGGATTGCAAAGGACATCTTGCCCTTGCCCTTGAGTCATTGAGTCAGATGAAGATTGCACAACACAAACAATATGCGGTGCCCACTTCTTATCCTGATCTCGCGCTTTCATCCCGAAATGTGCATGGTAGGCAGACTTCAGTAATGAAGAAATGGGTCTGCACTGCGAGTTTGTAGTAAACTGTCTACAGAGGTAACAAAAAGGATTTTGATCATTGACGCAGCAGCGTCTTTCAGCCATGGTAAATATAGCAACTAAGAAAACACAGCTCTCAATCGACTTTCAATATCAGGTGGATACCAAGGCCAAGAGGAGTTCTTTTTCACGATCACTGGGAACCGATGGATAAATCACAGTCGAGCTTTCAATGCGTGGAATGCACTGCTTAACTGAACTGAAAATTTAAAACTAAAGTACCCGACGTGATGGAGACGTTTGCTTTGCATATTCGTATTCAGCTCACTGTGTGCTACTAGTAACATCCTAGCTCATTTCTGTTATAAAATTTAGGTTGCACAGTGTAATTAACTTCGTGCTTTCATGCAGTACTGATTAATGGTTCCTGGATGGAAGCATCAAGAAGAGATATTTGTGTAAAATTGACTCTAAAATCCCTCAGGCATACTGACCAGTTGTGTTGACGATTATCTCGATCTTTCATATCGTCAGTGTGTTCGCCAAGGAATTTTGTTGAATTCCGACACTGACTTTGTTTCGATTACGTGCGGTGGCCAGTTGTTCCCCGTATCCACCACTCTCTGTTCGAAGCGGAGTTGGTGCACGACTTGCTTCAAATCAGGTACTACAAGCTTGTACCGCTCTCATCGTGTGTTACTTGGTGTGCGTAGAAGGAGCAGAGGCCTCAACATTGGGTTCTCACCAAGATGTAATCTCCGGGCGCATCATGACGAGATCCACCCGCAATCGACGATAAAACAGGGTATAAAATCCTAGACTTTTGTACCGGTTTTTGCAGAGCACATCTCTTAGACTGGGGATGAGATCGGTGCCTCATAGTGTACCCGCTCAATTCTTTGTACCTCGTCTTAGGTGCTGGGACAGTAAGCAGGTAGGCTATACTCTACCATTAGTTGGATGATTGAGACAGCGAGTGGTAATCTATTCAGACCAAGCGCAGAAGGTGCATTTGAGCGCCTAAAGCGTACGAAGTCAGTTTTGGTATAGCCTATTCGCGTTGTCCGCGGACTTTAGTTCGAGGCGCAACAGTTCTCCATGCTCTTTCACGAAATCCGTGGGATGCAACAGTTGATCAGCCACTGTGTAGGTTCGGCTATGTTCAACGTTGCCCATACCCACGATAAGCGAGTTGACCGGGTTTATCGCAAGGTTCATCTTCGCAGACCGCATGGAGAAGCGGTTAACATCACGCTAAGGCGAGTCACACTCATCGGGTACACTGATTACCAACCACACTTTCAAGTTATTTGCAAAGAGCGCACAAGGCGAACGGAGAAGCTGAGGCATCTAGAACAACATGGGTCCTAATATAGTGTCTTGGGGCATGCTATTGTTCGAGGGATATCAGTCGGTCCAAATTTATCAACCTGGACCGTCCACCTTCTACCAACAAGAAAATCCCTGATCCATTGGTGAAGCAACCTACCTACACATCACAACCTCAGCCTATAGAAAAGAAGCTCGTGATTCACCTTGCCCAACTCATTCCTAGTCAATGTAAATGACTCGACCGAATTCTCCTGCTTCACCGCGTGCAATAATTCGTGCTTGTCAACAGAAAAGTGGTGATGCAAGGACGACCTCTAAGAAAACCATGCTATCCCGGCGTCAAGAGGCTTTTCGACTATAAAAGTCGTAGAAGACCCTTCTTTACGATCTCAGTGCTTTAGCCAAAACAGTAGTCAAACTTATCGGCCGGTAGTTAGCCCCTTTGCTCTGGTCACCGCTATTCAGCACTGGCTTTACGGCTCAGCAGTTTCGGTTGCTCGATAATAAACCTGTGGAAAGCGACCTATTGAAAAGCTCAGTCATGAAAAGCGAGATGATGACCGATAATGACTTGAGGATCAGTGAGTGGTTTCCATCAGGCCCATTAGGCGTGGCTCCGTCCAGACCGGCCAGCAGTTTGTGTACATCTTCAGTGCTGCAATCCAGGTTGCAAGTTCGGCTGGGACGGTACCCGTTGAACGCGGTACAGCAACAACTTCATTTCATAAGTGGAAAGAAAGTGCACCGCCAATGCGGAAGCACCATCTATGCTCGAGGTTGGGGGCTGTCCATTTGAGCCCTCCAACAGTGGCACATTGCCTCAAGCGTCGCTTTATATAGGCAAAGATCCTCCAGGGAGCCGTTTTTGGTGCGGCCACAACTGGCTCTTTGAGGGTTCGGTGCCATTGTGCTTTCGCATTGTTGCATAGATTTTGCTGCCTCTTGTACGCCACATAATCCACGTCAACGCTAGACAAGATGCATTTTTTCTATATTCTGCATCTCCACTCAGCTAGTTTGGTATACTCCATTGTGGCCTGATTACTTCAGTTTCTGATACTTGAGGGGTACAAAACCGGCGCATAACGATTTTAATTTATCTCTGCTTACGAGACCAACAGGTTTCAAGAGCTGAATTCTTTGGTAACGACCAGACAATCTGACTCGCAGGCCAAGTAAGGCCACAAAAGTTCGATTTCCAGTAGTTGAGGGGTGGGTTCGTCGGAGGAGAATAGGGCAGCGGTAGATCTAATCTGACTATGATCTACGTGTAGTCACTTACTCCCAGGGGCTTTAGAACCTGGATGTGCCGCACACGTTACTCACAGCTAGTCAGTAGCAGGTCTAAGCATGAAGGATTCGAGCGAATGCTCATGTCGGCTACTTGGTGTACTGTTTGGTCTCAGTTTCAAATAGTATCTCCGTGGACTTTCTCTCGAATTCTCAATGGCTGGGAAGACTTTCGACCTCAGCCCACTGTAGTCGAGGCAAATCGAAATCGCCCATGAACGGGAAATGTAGAGGAAGCATGTGGCTGCGGACATGCGACAACCCGTCCAAATAGCCGCTTAGAGGACTCCGATAGACCACATTCACCACCAGCTCGCTACGTCTGAGATGAATCCAAAGCCATAACGGCTAACACAGACTATTGATGGTTTGCTACGTGCTCAAGCTTCTCCCACACAAGGACAACCTTACGTATACCAGCACGCCACTGCGGTCATTTGATGGTCTAGTACAGCGGAAGCACGAGTAGCCTCTGATTTCTACTTCTTGGTTGGTTACGTCGGAATTTAGCCATGTTTCAGCGGCGCCTAATACATTTGGCTGCCGAGTAGTAATGAAGCAGACCTACTGTTCAGCAGACTGCAAACGTTAGTAGGCGTTACAAGCATGCTGCTACATCAACCACTGGGCGCGCTTGAAGCATCAGCAATCTGTTGATCCGCATTAGCAAAAATTCGCTATGGGGATAATTGTTTCTCCACCGTCCGTGCGCGGCTTTAATTCAATCATCGCAGACTAAATTTTCTCTCTGTCTGCCGGATCCGGGATAGCACGCACGTAAATCTTTAAACCTTTCAGTCTACCGATAAAGGATAATGTCAACTTCGGGCTGGCTACCTCAGAAAATGCCACTGAATATTTGTTCCCATTTTCATATTTTCCGGGCTGTAACCTCTTATAGATACCATCGGTAAATCACAGTTCCAGATGCAGCGGTTTGTCCAAAGACTCTCTAGTTGATTTGATCTTCGATTTTGCAATAAATTTCTTCCAAGTTTCTTAACTGACCGACTTTGTCTATAGTACAGTGCCCTTTTCTAAACACCGTCCTTTCCTTTTGCGTGTTCAAAATTCTGCGTTCTATCGCACTTAATTTTTTTGTAATAGCATATAATCTTAAATGCCATGTTCGCAGGAAAACTCAGCGAAAGTTGTTATCATGCTGAGCAAGCGGTTGTTGGTGACAATTGGGTATATGTTTTATTTTTCGTCTCCCTAACGCAGATTTTTATCGATATTTTCTTCTACAGTGTATCCGCAGGGTTAATGCAATTGCTGAAAATGAACCCACTTCGACTCAGAAAGTTCTTCAGAATTGGTTGAGATTAACGAGGTACGTATAATACTTTAATGGTATTTCATTCTAGTTGTAAGAAAATTCCAATTCTTGGGGTTCTATAATACAAAACACCGTTTCCACTCGATATCCTTTCAACGCCCCATTCCCAGCCCACGAAGTCGCTTATTTACTATGTTACTGACAATTAATAGGTAGTTAAATTATTGCCTTTTTAATCCATTAGATTTCAATAACATTAGCCATGGTTGGCGGCATCCAGTTCTGGATTTGTCTGTTACTGTGGTTTCCATAGGACAGCCACAGGACGCCTGAACCTACAGAGGGACTATGGATCGCTTTCGCTACACCACGCACATTTCCAATCACACACCCCATAACAAGTGTAAACCCGAAGGGATAAGACCAGGAGGCATGTGGATGAGAGCCACGTTGCATCAAAGGAGCCAACCCACAGGCCTTCAACATGCACAGCAGGAGCAATCTTGTCTATCTATGTACCAAACGTACACATGGCGGTGGCTAGGTCATAGTCCACTCCAAACTGGGTGCATGGAATCAAGTAATGAACGTAGCACGGTCCCGCGGACCGTGCACCCCATCGCATCCAGTAACTACAAACTGTCTCCTGGAGCCAGGAATCGAGATGGAGGGTGTTAGACAAGTAACCAATTGTCGACATTTACGTCCAGCGCAGCCACACCGGGGATCCATATATAGTTTTCATGCAATCGGCATCAATGTGCATTAATTTAGACAAACGTTACTTTTCTCATGTGCTGCAAAGTTGAGATTGCGTGCACCTGTTTTGTGGGGAGGACTAAACATAGCCACGCTAAGAAGCTGGGGACAAAGGACCTTGCACATCTTTTTCATGTGAGACCAAAGATATACAGTTTAAGCAAATCAAAGCAAAATTAAACCACCTTGAACGATCATGCGTTCTAATCGCTCATCTGTGAACACCTTGTTTTGCCGCCCTACTCGGTTGCATTTTGTCACACAAACATGTGGTCAGACTCGTTCGACCCAGATTCATCTGTGCTATCTAGTGCACTCCATCATTCGAATTTAGCTTGTTTGGATGGGTTTTTATCTCCACATTGCGGTTTTTGCGCTGTTCCCGCAAAAACACAATCGAGGAGTTTTCCGAATCACGAATCGTGCAGAAATATTTGTGATCTCAAACGAAAGCCAACTACTCGTGTTATCTGACGAATCAGCAATTACAGCTGTGGATCGATCATCAAAGTAGGTATCGTACACGTTGTCTCCGTATCGCTCAGATGCTCTGTTTGCCGCCTGAACGATCTAGCCGCTTAAGTCTGCTCCACCTGGGCCAGACGCACAGAACTTGACCCTGAACATGAAGACAATTCAGCGCACATGCGACCGACAGGAAATCATAAGCGCTCGGACATCTCTGGGATTATCATCGATCGACGCATTGGATCGTAACAACTAATCAAAAGCCCATGTTACCGCATCCAGATCGACAGTAGTTTGTGTTTTTCCTTCATGCCATAAAAGTGTACGGATCGGAATCCAATATAGCAGTTGCCAAGGCAAGTTCCATCGCAACCGTTCCAAGCTCACAGTGAACCAGTTGAAGCTACACAGTAGTAAACCATATACACTGTGGTTCAGTTCATTATGTATAGTGAGTCCACTGGTAAATACTGTAAATTAACTATAGCTGATGTACGAAAGACTAGTTGCAATGTTTGAACAAATGAGGAGCACCAAAAACGATTCATTTATAGAAAGCGTGACAGAGACTAAATCCAGGTCATTCACATCCAGCACCGCATTAAAACTGAGGAAGAAGACTAGGCAGCGCGCTAAAAATGCATCATTTGTGGTATTAAACGACAATACTGTAGTTGCACAAATATGCCTGAAACAACCACCGCCAATCCGATTGCAATGAGCGCGGTCAGAGCCTCATCCACTCTCCAAAGTGTTCCGAAAATTGTGAAGGGCTTCGACACCAGTGTTGGTTGGAACTTGGTTGCTGCCAAGGGTGACCCGATACCTAGATCTTCGGCCACTCTCATTGGAACCATAGTAAATGAAGAAGACGAAGCTGTGCCCAAACAACCTACGTGGACTGTATACCGACCAGCTGGTGGCTTGACCACAACCAGAGTTGCACGTAGCATACCAGCGGTAATCTGCACCAACATCCCAGAATCGACGTAAATTTCCTTAAAAGGTAAACAACTCGATGACGTGAACCAGTGGAACTCCATATGTGACACTATAGGTGTTGTAACTAAGCCCGTCAATTTGACACGCGTTACCCGTCACCCAAATGCACAGCACTACGGTGAACCAAGACTTCTCCGAGTTGTGCTGAATTCTGCCAATGTATCAGAAGCTGTGCTGTTATCAAAAGCTCGCCTCCGAAATGGGTCATGTTCCATCCGCCTATTCTCGGATACTCCGTGGAGCCAGCGCAGACAGTCGAAGCAGTACTTGGACGAACAGCGTGCGGAATTCGTAGCCAGGACCATCCTTGTACACGGAGTTCTCGAGGCTGGAAGTCGTGATGAGCGCGAAGCGGCCACTCACGACCAGAAGTAATGGCGGTACATTCGAGAGACCCTCGCTCTGGGAAGCATCATAGCTTAACCATCCTAGAGGCTGCGCCGATCACCAAACTACAAGGGATGTGGTCCGAGGATTGTAAAAGTTGTCCTTCAATCTAGACAAATGTCAGCAATGGTAGTGGAAGGATGGTATGCGGGCCGCAGCAGCCTTCCATCCGAGCTCCAGATCAAAACAGCATTTGCTAAGCAAACACACGAGAGCAGCCACTTAGTCAGACAACTTACCGGCAAGAGTTGGGATCACTTCAGTAAACTCGTCAATGAAACTGGCAAGCACACCACATACATTATATATGAAGTAAGAAGCAAAGAGTTAATGGTAGGATCCATGAATCGGACATAGATGAGTTCGTCATGCCCCAACCAAAAACCATTAGTTGCAGACTTTCACCAGTCGGCACAACATTTTATCCAAAACACCCATCCCACGATTCATTGCTAAAAACAGCGAAACTTTCCTGTATGTATATCAATGCACAAGGTCAGCTGAACAAGCCTGCCGAATTGCGGATACGTCAAGAGCCCCATGCCTGGGACCTTACGGAAACCTGATTTTACTCAGAAATTACTGATGCCGAATTCGTTATAGATGATATGTCCCTTCTTCGAAAGGACCGACATAGCAAAGACGGAGGTGCAATGTTATATTACCACAACAACCTGCAGTGGGAACCGGGAGGCTGATCCAGAAACGCTGATCATAGACTCACTCTGATGCAGTTTTCGACTGAGACGCAACGACACTTGCCTTTTGGCTGTTGTTTATCGTCCCCCAATGTCCACCCCAGAGATGAACTCCTGCCCGGCATTATTCTTGGGTAGGGTCCTACGAGGACGATACAGTCACGTTCTCATTTCAGGGGACTTCAATCTTCATGATTTTTAAGTCTTGGCATCTCCAAACGAGCAGTTAAAGGCCGACCTGCAAGTATGTTGCAGGCATTACGCTCGTCAGCCAACCCACTTCACACACCTGATTCAGAGCCGGAAATAAACCATCTGTGCTTGATTTAGTGTTCACGTACCAAGAGCTCATGGTTGAGAAACCAGGGCTGGAGAGCCCTCTGGGGCGGAGTGACCACGTAACCATAATTTACGACTTCGTGTGTTATGCAGTGTATCCACAAGAACATACTAACTGGTTTCGAACAATCACCAACTACGACATACCGGCAGGAGTTGTTGAAGATGCCAGCTGGGAGTTTCCGTACGAATGTTCCATTGACAGTACTTTGTTAGATTTTATTATCAAGTTCACTGATCTGATTAAATCTGCATCGTTCAACTAGCCCCTTCTTTGTGCAAGGGCATATTCAGTCATTCGGAGTAAAATACGAAAACATAAGACAGTAAGAGACGCCGCGTGGCATGTGTATAGAGCGAACCCTAGCCCTGACAGCTGGAGTAACTATGTTGTGCATCGTAATCACTGTACCACACTTGTGCGCGGAGACAAATTAGTACACCAACGGAGTCTAGCGGAAAAGGTTTGTGTTAACAAGAAGCTTCTGTACAGTCATGTGAACAGGCTCCGGAATGTGAAACATGGTGTTCTCCCACTAATAACAGCGGACGGATGTGCTCAAACCGCCAAGATACTGGCTCGTTTCTACGGCTACCATATGCCCTAATTTTCCGATGTGCTCAAAGCGTTTGTAACATTCTAGGCCATACTCCCAGATGTCAGTCATTACACACGTTACTAGTTCGGCAATTCTTTTGAGGAAGCGGCTATCGCTGCATACCCATAATTCCCCCGGAGTTGAAAACATTCCCCCGAAAACACTGCAGGTGGACGCTAGGATCAAAGCTGAACCATTAGCGAGATTATCCAAAGATGCGTGGACGAACAGCAGGTACCTAACATGTGGAAGCAAGGCATCAATACCACGATTTTCAAAAGTGGTAGCCGTTCAGAACCAGCCAACTATCGACCAGTGACTCTCTTCCCGGTGCTTTATAAGGTGATGGAGCCGATCATAGCTGAGGCTCTGATGGGGTAATTTGAAAGAACTAACATCATAGCATCGGAGCAACACGGATTACGTCAGCATCCGTCAAGTATTACTAACCTCCTACTGCTTACCCGTGGCAACTGGACCGAGATAGCCGAAAGTGGGACTGACACTGATGTCAGCTACCTAGACTTTTCCAAAGCATTCCACCACCTAGATCACCGCATTCTTCTCCAAAAGCTGTACTCATACGGAGTTGGAAATTCTGTCATTGGATGGATTGGAAATTTCCTCTTGCAGCGGCGCCTTCAGATTCGAGTTCGAGGTTCATTTTCTGACCCAATTGATGTGGACTGCGGTGTTCCACAAGGATCGGTGTTGAGGCCACGATTATTCTTGTTCTTCCTTACCGACCTTGCAAGTGTCATCAAGTCAACTTTCGTGCTTTTGCCGATGAAAGCAAGATATGTAGGGCAATCGATTGTCATGAAGATCACCATATGTTACAAGGAGACTTACACGGCGCTTTCGCGTGGTCAAATCTATGTCTAGTTCCGTTTAACACGGACAAGTGCAAATCCGTACATGTCCGCCACAAACCCACGAGCGCATGTAAGCTTGGAGACGATATGCTGAACACGGCCTCACAAGAGCGAGACCTTGAGGTGGTAATATAAGGCGATCTCGGCTGTTCGGTGCAGTCTTTGAAGGCGTCCAAAACTGCGAACTATCATGTTGGTCTGTTACTGAGGGCGTTCGGGTGTTCGATCCTTCCACCTTCCCCTAAATGCTCAGTGCGTATGTGAGGTCCTACGTAGAGTACGCGATCCAGGCTCGGTAACCCTGTTTAAAATGCGAACTGGTTGCACTGGAGACCGCACAGCGACGGGCAACGAAAAATGTGAATGGTTTGTCCCATGTGCAATATCACAGGTGACTGAAAGCCCTGGGAGTATACAGCGAAAGATATGACTGTCTACGAAGTGACCTAATCTTGGCGTTCCAGATTTTGAAGAACGCCGCTCACGCTTGACGCCGTCTCCTGAAACTTACCTGCAACACCGAATTGAGAGGTCATAAATTGAAACTTGTCACCCAATACAGTCGGCTGGAGTGCCACGGGAATTACTTCTCCCTTCGAGTTTGTCAACCGTTTATCACTCTTCAACTTTTCTCATTTCAGCGTCCATGCTACCCATTTTTATAAATCCACTCAGGGATGCTTTACATCATTTACATTACTTGATCTGAGTTCAGTTCATTGGGTGGCGACAAGACGCAGACAAGCATTGTGCTCACCAAACCCACGAAATCGGGTTGGACGACATACCTATGTGTTAACGTGGATAATATGGTGAGTCCACAGAAGTGTTTTTCACTTTTGTTTAACGACTGAACTAACGTTATTCCCACAAACCATTCCACGGGACTTGTCAAGTCTCGACTTTTTTATCTGTATGATACCATTGTTCCATTGTTCAATTGTTCATATTTCGTTCCCTTCAAGGATTATGCTGAGTAGAAGTATGTTGATAATATCGGTGCAATGACCGATGGCCTCACTAGTAATATGTGGCGGCGATTCCTAAACATGCAACTACTTGCGGCTGCAGGTGTACTGGACACTTCATATGTAAATAATTCAATGAAATAACGACGCATCGTTTGAGGGACTTAGAGTTTACTAACCGAAATCTTGAACATCGTGGCTCCCCCGTGTAATACGCGCTTCCTTCTCTTGTAGGGCCGATTACGCTATCGGCAGTTGGACATAGTAATATACAGTGTGGAATAAAGTTTGGTCTTGAAAATAAGTTACTTCAAATAGCTCTAATAATTTTCAAGTCTAGATTTAAGCGCCAATGGAGGACGGCATTCCGATCGGAGGGATAGAGCCTTATGTTGTGTTTCATTAGTAAATCGGTGAGCATCAATCGCTTTTATTGCCAGTGTCTATCACCGTATTACATGTTAGGGAGTTGCGTCACAGCCCAAAACTTATTAAAGTAGTACCCAGACTGAATGGCGCAGACTTTGAGAATACTGACGATCGCAACTTACTCCATGTTCTGCAGCCAGAAAGTACGCATGGTGTAGTAGGCCAACTCGGTAGCATCCAAGTGAGTTACATTAATCGATCCGTAGAGGATGGATCCGTTCAAGGGCCAGTAACGATCGCATTGAATTTCGCCTCTCTCCACGAATCTTGTAAGCATGACGATCACCTGCGCCTGTTGCTCCCAGACCATAGTCCAAAAATCCTTCATAGTCTCTGGCAGGGGGGCCTGACAGGGGAATAGGAGTTGGTAAGTTACGTAGGATCTAACACCCCCGACAATAAGTATACTGCATACCGCCAAGATCTAACAACAAAGCGACCAGCCATGGCTATCTGTCTATACTATCCGCATGAACTGCAGTTCATGTGGATATTAATGACTCAAACCGGTTACACCCAGCTTCAATCAGGTGCGACATTTAGTAGTTACAACGGTCTCCTACAGGAAAAGGAACCCATGACCGTTAGCATCTTGCGCTAACCATGCTGCAGCTTATATCATTGAATCATGGAAGAGAGTGGCGCATGGTACAAATATGTAGGCTAACTGGGATATAAAATATCATATCCTCTACTCTCAAGCAGATTACGGTCATTGCAGAGGACAGTGGCTGGCTCAGCGGCATAAGCTGCTGGCTAGTTGGCGCGCACACACACACACGCACAGCTGATGTTACAAATAAGACTACGGTGATCAAAGGACGAGAAGTCATTATACTGGTCTTTAGTTTGAGCAAACCAATGTAAGTGGTGTGAAATAGCCTAATCCCGGAAGACCGGTTCTGGTGAGATAAGCCGAAACACACCTCAAGCATACACAACTGAACCCTTTCGGGAAGCCAACCAGCTGTTCGCTGCTCGGTGTCAAGCATAAAAGAGAGCTGTGAGGACTACTGCGCTTGCCATAGAGATTAAGTTGCACTAATGTAGGCGATGCATCGAGTAATCCACTGATTGCACTTACGTCAGTGGCGCAGCATTCTTGAGAGAGGAAGCACTCATTCGACGTAAGTAGACGTCCTCGCAAACGCCTAAATATTAGCCACTGTGAACTACCATTTATCCGTGGAATGGAAATATCTGAAGACAAGCACAGTACCCCACATGTATCGTGGCGCTGGAGAAGTAAGATGTTGCGTTTACCTTAAGATGTATTCCCACCCGTCTGTATTTGGGGAATCAAGCGCACACAACTGGCCACGTTGCTTACGCTAATTGTGCTTATCTTCGGTAACTTTGTCGCGTTTGTAGCATTTCTAAGTAACTTGTGGATATATTTTACTTATCGCGGATTCGTTGCTAACCAATTTACTTTATATGCTAATTTGCGAATAGTTATGTCACGGTATCTGTATGCATTATTCGGTTTATTTTATTTCATCTCGTCGTTTCAAGTGATTGGCTGTTGCTTGATATCCCCAGTGTGGCTGCGCTTGATGTGCATGTTCACAAGGTGCCTACCTGTCTATTACCCACTACCTCGTCCATACTGGCTCCAGGAGACAGTTGGTCGTTGCTGGAGGGGACAGGGTGCACAGTTCTTGTGGCCGTGCTAGGCTCGAAGAGTGGTTCCATGCACTCAGTGTGGAGCGGGCTACGGTCCATCTACCGCCTTGTGTGCGCTTGATTCCCCAAATACAACGTGCTTGTGTTTGACTGTGAAGGAGTGTGGGCCGGCTCCGTTGATGAAAAGTGGCTCCCATCCGCATGCTTCCCAGTCTTATTCCTTCGGTTTTACACTGGATATTGGATGTGTGGATGTAGCTGTGGGTGGTACAGCGCAAGCCACCCATGGTCCCTCTGTAGGCGCAGGCGTCCTGTGGTTGGCCACAGTGACAGGCAAATCCGAAACCGGATGCCCGTCAACCATGCCCACCCGCCTAGCCTACACAATAACCGCCATAGCGACGGCTACATTAAATCTCCGTGCATGGGCTGAAACGTTACTCTGTGCCATAAAATGTCACCAGGACACTTCGGTCGCTGTATCCATCTCACTGGTCACGTCAGTGATGTGCACCAGTTCACACGTACAGCTATATTCAGCCATCACGCCATACCCTAAGGCACTGCTCGTGTTGAGTCCACAGACGTCCTCATCTGTGTCCACGGTACGCGGCCACCATTGTATGCAAGGACAGACGACAGGGCTTTTGCTAGTGTCCATTCTTGGGTACATGTGGCCACTAGCCCGTTCCACCACTTGGCCCCTGCATCAGTAGTGGTGTGGATCACTTTTATGTCCCTGTTGTCGACCATAGGGGCTCAAGATTTGGTTAGACACACATACTCCACGTACATTCCGTCTGCGTCTGCGGAATACGATGCTCAAATGCATGGAGCGCCTCAACAACTTCATTCATGTCAATCAAATTGGCAGCTGCAGTGTTGACCCGGATGGCGGAATTCGTGCTGGCAGATGGTTAGGTAGGGAATCGGGTGTTGTCGATGTCGCGGAAACACGGAACATGCATGCGCAACTACCGTAAGCAAGAACTGAAAGCATGTTGGCTAACCTAATGCACTTGGCCTTAAGTGGTTTCGCTTTTCGAATCAAATATCTTTGCTGAAAAAGGAGTGAAGGGAAAGGAGGTTAAAGTTGCTGACATTCTAAGATAAGCCATCCCATGAAGCGCCGTGATTATCTGCTACCTAGGGTCTAACGCATCAGACGATTGGGATAGTTACCAAAACTGATTCAACGAGTACGGCGTACTTAACTAATTGATGCATACCGACTGGCATTGCAATCACCCATGTGTATGGGGCTGAATTTGCCTACAGTATGTAATTCGCCAGTCAATTTATGTACCGCCCCCTGCAATTGTACACAGATCAGGAAATGCAAACTACCACTAAGCCCTGCTCCATTTCTCCTTTGATGTAGCTCCCAGACCCACACAGAAACACACATACACAGGCTGAAGCGGCTATATAAACTGTAAGTGATACATGTTGCATCTAAAGCTCCGACAACGAAGATCTAGGAAAAATGTCACCTTACCTACTGCTATAATTGCTGCTATCTTATACTGACCGAACACATTATGGGTACCCCTTACCATGGCTTACTTTAGCAGCGTTGTCACAGCTGATGAAAGCTGCTCTGATGAATTCCAATATTCCTCAAACTAATGGGAAGTTCTCATTCGGAAAAGCAAGTATCATCCCAGTTACTGAAACCGCCGAGCTGGGTGAAAAAAACATAGTAGCGATATAACCGACGTTACTTGATGTAAATAAGAAACTAGCGGATGTACAGACTGAGTTGTTTACGTTTAAACAAAAGGTTTTCCTTCAGAACCACTATCACAATATCTGACCCAACTGTTATACAAAACGGAAACGCCACGTTATTCCTATTTCCAGCAACTACAGCTTGCGAATAACCTGAGAAATAGAATAGCCGCCGAGACACACCAACGAACGATAAGATCGCAAAAATTCAACCGCCTTTAACGTCGCAAACTGATGCCCAATGGACTTTGTGGAGCTCACCATACATAGTACTTGCACACTAAAACAGGTTGATTTTAGCGTGGTACGGCTCCACCAGAAGTCTCAGGAACACATATGTTTAAATTCCTCAGTCCATCCAATGCAAATAAACCTACGCAAAGCTGAACAGTTATCTCGTCGTCTACGGAATTCAAATTCACCGTCTTTAAGGCTAGCCGTCCATCGCAATGAGAATGGACGTTACCGTGGTGCGATGGTTTGCGTGCTTTAGTGATCCATTGAGCTATGCTGGGTGATGTTTTCTTTTGTACCTTCAGGGCCACTCATGCCAGTTTGGTCAATGGTTAGAGGCCAGATAAACTCAGCATCTTGGTCCTCCAAATTGGGCGTTGGAATGAGGGTGGCTCCTTAATCCTTAAAACGGACTCCTTGTAGCCCAACGCCAAACCCGCTGCCTTGCGGTCAGGTTTTTGAACCAAAGTCTTTGGTTGAGAACCCTAATGATTCTCCTGTCTAGGCCCAGGCAACCTGACAGTATCCTGCCCACGCAGTACTATGAATCTTTCGGCAAAGAAATTCCTGCTATTCTGGCCACCGCATAGGATAACCAACGGCGCCGTGTCTGCTGCATCGAGCAGGATGGATAGGGGTTTGGAAGCTACTGCTCAAGCCTTCCCGTCTTGTTATTCCCCCTGTTACGCTTTTTCATGCTTATAGTCCCGGTCCGAGTTCAGTTACACTCCCCTGTTTTCAACTAGACATTACTGGACCTCCCCCAACATGCTTTGCTGGGTGTTTATCTTCTAGTTTCAACGCACATGCAAACGCGCAGCGTCACTCCTTTCCTGTCGACAAGCCCATGTCCAACCAAGCGATCCACCCTAGTTCAAGGGCTTCCATTTGGAGCCCTCGATCCTCCTTCAAATTAGCATGTCGCAATGTACGCACACTGCTACAGATCGGTCAACAGGCAGCACTTGCCTGAACTTTAGAGACCCTCTCGATCGAAATCTTCTGCTTATGGGAGACCCGTCTGAAAGACTCGAGCTCTGTGCTCATTGCCATCCATTTTAGGTGACACCAGCAGTATTTTCTCATTGCGCCTATCTGGCGCTGCAGTAGCTTCGAGCACCGGTCAAGCTGATGTTGGTATTGCCCTGAGTCCCCGGGCTGAAGCTGCTCTGGTTGATTGGATGCCAGTCAATAGCCGGATGTGTGCGGTGCGATTGGCTGGTTCGTTCAAAGGATCGAAGTCGCGCGGGACTAACAGGTGTCTATTCGTTATCGCTGCCTATACACCGACAATCTGTAGCGATGACTCGGTAAAAGACAACTTCTATCGTCAACTGAACGAGCTATTTCGCCACAGAAGAAGCACGGACACTGTTGTGCTGGCTGGGGATTTGAAATCACAAGTTGGAAAGTTGTCCACTGATGAAATGCATCTGCGCGGTCAGCACGGTGTAGGATCCTGTAATGATAACAGTGAGCGATTACTTCATTTGTGTGAGGATGCTCGCTTGTTTCTTGCGATCACTAACTTCCGACACAGCACTTGCTCGAGAGTGACTTGGCGCCCACCAGCCTCGAACCAGCTATGGAGGCAAATCGATCACATTGCGATTAATTACCGATGGAGAGTCTGCATCCAGAACTGCCGATCAATTTGGAGCACAGGTGTGGACACCGACCATGCACTTGTATGTGCTGACCTGCGGATGCGTTTTGCAGACGATTACGACGACGCTGTGAGCGCATTAACACCAGCCAACTGACAAAGCCAGCTGTTCTGAGTGCCTACCAAAGTACATTGCCATGCGAGTTAACTAAGCGTTCACTGGAGACAATTGAAGGTCATTGGTCGCATGTTCATCAGACCCTACTAGCAGCAGGTAAATCTTCATGTGGTAAGTCTGATAGCCAACATGCACATTAGGTGTCTTCGCGGTCTCTGGAACATATCGATGCTCGCCGGCAAATTCCAGCTGGAAGCGAACACAATGAAACTCGCAAAGAGCTCCGGGCAAAACTCCGTGCAGGCCTGAAAAGAGACGGCGACACCTAGTGATATTTACGTGCCTCAGAGATGGAAGTGGCCGCTGCCCTTGGTGATCATCGAAAGTTATTCCGTCTGATAACGGATATAAGCAGCAGAACACCTGGTGTTAGTGAAACAATTTTTGGCGAGGGTGGGCAGCCTACCCACAATTCGTCCAAACGTTTGGAGTTTTCGCAGAGCATTTTGAAAGCAATTTAATCGGCCGAAATTGTTCCATTCTTCACCGGCCAGTGATCGCCCTGCTCCCAGCGCTGTTCCATGGGATTCACCCTCTCGCTCAGAAGTCAAAAATGTCATCGGACTATTGAAATTGAAGAAGACCGCCGGACCAGATAATCTTCATCGAGCCCTTTTCACATTCGGGGGCCCTACTCTTGTTGATGATTTGCACGAGTTACTAATGAAACTGTGGAAACAGGAAGCTATCCCCACCGACTGCAGCCACTCCGTTACTTTCCCCTTTCTCAAAGGAGGCTGCTTTCGAATTGCGGCAGCCATAGAGGAATCACTCTGATCTCCATCGCCTCCAAATTACTTGCCGCATGACAAGGTCATCCTCACACACGCGTGACGTGCATGCTACTGGTTCATTTGGATTATTCCCCTCTATCCTCTCTCCATCTTCTAACAGCGTTGTCACTGTACGCTCATTCGAACCGGATTTACAAGCTCTACACAGTGATCCATCATACGTGGAAATATCTTCCACGATTAGAGGGTGTGCCGTCACTAATGGTTTTCACTGGCATCTGTGAATAAGCGTACGCGTTTAATTCAATCGTATTGAGCCGATTGCCTTTATGTGTGACACCATTCGATACAGAATTCTCGATGCAGGCCGAAAAGCCTAAGCTTACTCCGATACAGTGTTTCTCAACACAGCTGTGAAAGAATCTGTGTTCAGCGATCTGTTCAGGTTGCAGTCACTCGCCATTCCTTGTGACCTTGTCAGCCAGTGCGGCTGCATAAGCCATCACACGGACCGCGCGACCACGCCGACCGCTCATTTGACCTTGCAACCATCACGCTCGCCTGACCGATGTGCGCCGCTCTCAAAGCTGTAAAAGTACAGAACGTTAACCAACCCACTGGGTCAGGCAACGACACCAAATTGAATGGCAGAAAGGCGAAACCGAAGAGACTCACATCGAAAGGCATTTGCGGGTTAGGAGAATGTCATCGAGTAGTAATAATCGGTCTGGCTTGTTCGCACTGTTTGGAATAGTACCATACGAAATGTGCAAATGTGTCCCAACAACAGTTACGGGAGCGAAATAGCTCCCAAGATGCATTTTGGTTCTGTACTGCGTGTTCCACCATCCCCCTCGTTAAGTGCTTGCTTATCCTAGCTGAGAAATGCGACCGGTTAATAGCAGAAGCAGAGCAGAGGATAAACAATAAGCTTATTTCAATGGAAGCGAGTATGGACCACAGAAGCGTAGCGGCTGCTAAGCAACGGAATGCTGAACAATCCGCTTCCCCTGTACCGCAATCAGCCACGTCTCCATCTCCGTTGTCTTCTCCAACTTTGGTAGAACGCCGGGTGAAAACAGACTTTACCTACGTGAATCAAACAGTACATACGGCAACGAAAATCAGGCACCATTCAAAACGTCTGGTTAAGCAAATTCCACTAGACCTGACGTCTAGTATTAACAAGGATGAAGCAGCCAAACACCAACCCTTGGTACCTGTAGCTCAAATATCTCTTATCGAGACTAAGCCTCCCAGAACATCGGTTACATATGCAGAGATTGCTGCAAGGGTCCACCGAGAGGCCGCCGTTGCGTCCTCTTCCATTGTAAGCACCGTTAACGCGAACAGAGAGAAAAAGAGCAAACAATCACTTGTCAACAAGTCAATACAAATGAGCACCATACCTTGTAACTCGATAAAAAGGGATCCAACAACAGTGCCCGGACTGTTGCATGCTCAAATGTCCCTGAATCTACCGCCATCACATTGCGGGAGAAGTTAGCAGACGACCAAGACCAATGGAACTCATTGTGTGTGCAGATGAGTATCAAAGCCAAGCCCATAAACTTGTTACGAATTACTCGTCATCCGAACTCGCCACACTATGGTGAACCCAGACTTATTCGAGTAACTCTAGAATCCTCCACCGACGTAGAAAACGTTTTGCTCTCCGCAAGCGCGCTAAAACACGAATCCAGTGGGATACGTATCTATCCTGATGTCCCTTGGAGCGCGCGACAACCAAAACGAAACACCGAAGAGGGGCACAGCAAGCAAGACCGCCTAAACACAGTCTTCCTACATGGCGTGCCAGAACATCCTTCTAACGATGTTCAAGAGACCGGAAAGCACGATTTAAAACAGTAACGGTTCATTCGCGAAACACTTTCTTTGGATAATGTTGTGGCACTATCGCTCACCAGAATACGTCTCTCATCGAATTATAGAGGATGCGGCCCTAGAATCCTAAACTTGTGGTTCAGTCAGAGCAACAAGCAAAGGATGTTTTGGATCGATGGCGGAGAAATCGGAAACATCTTCCTTCCGAAATTCGGTTAAAGGTCGCAAACAATTTGCACAGCTCAAATATTAAAGCAACTGAAGCAGCAAGCATCCTGACGAATATACAGAAGTGTAACTTGACTGCTGCTTTAATTGACTCTGACGTAGGTCTAAATGAAGGCTGGGACGCACCTTGGCAGAATCAAGTTGCAAACGAGGTATCATTGACCCATCAAAAAACGAGTAACTGCCGACCTCCCATCGGTCGGCATTCTCCCACACTTGACAGCTTCACCTCTCTGCGGGCTCCTAGAGACCGAGAAACTGGCCTGCTTGTATACAAATGCTCAGGGACTTTCTAACAAACTGGCTGAACTGAAAGATCGCCAAGCTTCCGGCTCGTATGATGTCATTGGTATCACCGAGACATGGTTGCACACGGGAATGACGGACGCTGAAGTGTCGCTACCCGGCATGTCGCTGATCCGGAACGACAGGCTCACAAAAGGAGGAGGGGTAATCCTGTACTACCGAAGCGACTTACAGTGCGAAGCCGTGGAGGATTCAGATTCGCAGTTCCCCGACTCTCTTTGCTGCCGGTTGCAATTAAAAGGCAGGGACGCTTGCCTTATTGTATTGGTGTACCCCGCCCCTAACTCAACACCCGAAACCGACTACCACCTAGCGGCTGCTTTAAGATGCAGTTTACAACAAAAGTACACTCACATTCGTATCATGGGTGATTTCAACGTACATTGTTTAGAAGCCCCTGCCACGATCGGAGAACAATTCAAAACCGATTTACAAGATCTAGTAACTACTGTTCCTCTTTACAATCACATCACTTTGCCCACTCGGTTCAGAACTGGTAACAGGCCATCTGTGCTAGATCTTGTGCTTACCAACGAGGAGCATATGATTGATGCGTTGGTTTTAGACTGCCCGTTGGGTCGCAGTGATCACGCAGTCATCAGTTTCAACTTCGTCTGCTATGCAGAATATCGGAATGATAACGATGATACTGTGCGAACCATCACAAGGTATGACCGACTCGCCCAGCTAGTCAGCGTTACAACATAGTCTTTCCTCGAAGAAGAACCCCCGGAAGTCGCCTGGCTCGAGTTCGTCAACACATTCAGTCAGCTGATTGCACAGGTGTCAGAGATAAAAGCTTGCAATAAGTGCAAATCAGTTTCTTTCGTTAGGAGCAGAACTCGAAAATGGATGACAGTACGCAACGCAGCATGGCGAGTGTACAGAGAAGCTCCAGCACCAGAAACTTGGGACAACTACGTAGCCCAACGTAACCACTGCACTCAACTGTTAAGAGAAGACAAAGCCGCCTATCAGCAGAACATCGCAAAAACCTTCAGTGCTAACCACAAACTGCTGTACAAGCACGTTAATAGCCTACGAAAGGTGAGGCAAGGATTTCCTCCACTCAAGACGGCTGATGGCCCAACAAGAACGTCTATGGAAGCTGCAAACGCGCTGCAGATGCAATACGCCCCCACGTTTCAAGGGGGTCTTGCCACCAAGCGATCTACCAAGCTTTGTATTCTGCTCACCAGGACTAACCCACATCAATTTTACCGCAGAGGCTGTATTGCAAAAGCTGACTTCTCTACGCAAACACAGCTCGCCGGGTGTCGACACCATTCGTCCAGAGGCATTGGGAGCAGCAGCAAACCAACTGGCAGGACCTTTAGCTCAGTTTTTCCAGCACTGCTTAGACCAGAACCAAGTTCCCGCCATGTGGAAGCTTGGAATAATAAGCCCGATTCACAAAGGTGGAAGCAGAACTGATCCCTCCAACTACCGCCCAGTAACCCTTCTTCCTATGCTCTCCAAGGTCATGGAATCCATAGTTGCCGATGCACTGGTGTGCTATCTGGAAAACTGCAACCTCATCACTCCTGAACAGCACGGTTTCCGTCGACAGCGGTCATGTACAACTAATTTACTAATTGCACGCAGTAGTTGGACCGAGGCAGCTGACGCTGGAGAAGGTGTTGATGTGATCTACCTGGATTTTTCCAAGGCTTTCGATCGTCTAGACCATCGGATACTACTATCCAAGCTGCAGCATTACGGGATCGGCGACCCTCTTTTAAGCTGGATCGCCAACTTTCTATTTCAAAGGCAATTAGTGGTCAGAGTTCGGAGCTCTTTATCGGACCCCATACAAGTGGAGTGTGGTGTGCCGCAAGGCTCGGTTCTAGGTCCACGTTTGTTTTTGGTGTTTATCAATGATCTTGCACAGGGAATCGCTTCAAACTTCCTAATGTTTGCCGATGATATCAAGATCTGGCGCAGGATCCAGGTGAACACCGACCGACATGTGCTTCAGAGTGATTTAGATACAGTGTATCAACGGTCGACCCAAAACTTATTGCATTTCAACGTCAGTAAATGCAAGGTGCTTTCCATCCGACATCAAAGCAGCTACTCATACCGACTCGGAACGGATGTACTGCAACAATCAACTCTCGAACGTGACTTGGGTGTCCTGGTTCAAGATGACTTGGGTTGCTCCAGGCAATCCGAAAAGGCCTCGAAGACCGGGAACCAACACGTGGGCTGTTGAGGCGGGCGTTTGGACAAATAAACAGCTCCATATTTCGACAAATGCTCAGTGCGTATGTTCGCCCCCATGTCGAATATGCAATTCAAGCCTAGCATCCATGGCTGAAACACGACCTTAATGCACTGGAGCAGCCACAACGCCGGGCATCTAAGAAAGTAATTGGAATGCGCAATCTTTCCTACCAGGAGTGGCTGCGACGACTGGGATTGTTCAGTGGAAGCTATCGCAGACTACGAGGCGACCTGATTATGGCATACTTGATTCTGCGAGACCCACATCATGTGTGCCGCCCTGTACTGCAACTCAGCAGCAATACAAACCTGAGGGGCCACTCATTAAAGCTTGCAGAACAATACAGTCGTCTGGAGTGCCGCAGAAATTTCTTTTCCATCCGTGTCTGTCACCCGTGGAATGCTCTCCCAGAATCGGTCGTCTCTGCACCGACACTAACAATATTTAAAAGACGGTTGGACGATGCACTCATCCACTTACACTTTGTTACTTAACACTACGTCTCCATTCTCCACCTGGAGTTTACCATGGAATTATTTGTTGTTAACTGTAGATGCTGTGAATTTAAGTGGATCGCAGGACTTCAGTGAAGCAAACGATAAGTCCTTATTTTCATATTTAAAGTATTAACTATTTTACTATCCTTATTATCATTATTGTTATGTTGATATTCACTGCAACTATCCAACGGGACTTGTAAAGCAACGCCTCTTAACCCGTATAAATTCATTGTTCATTGTTCATTTTCATCTTACACAGACTGACTGGTGCTCGTGAAATCCAGATTGATGAGGAGCAAGCCGGGTATCGTCGGGGCCGCGGCTGCATCAACCACCTCTTCATTTTGCGTGAATTGTTGGAGCACCGTCACACCTATTGGCGGCCCACCATAGTCGTGTTCCTCGACATCAAGGTTGCCTTCCTTTCGGTTAATCGATGTGCCCTTTGGGTCTGTGTACTCAGAAAATGTGTACGCGAGAAATATGTAAAACTAGCCGAGCATTATACGCTTGTAGCACGCGCAGAGTGAGGGTTAACGGTAATATGTCGCCTCCCTTCAATATCTCCAGTGGTGTGAGACAATTATGCCCGTTATCACCATTTCTCTTCAACCGTTATTAACGAAGTCATGGAGATTGCATTTACAGGACACGATTTAGGCTTGGAACTACTCCAAGGAGAACGACTTCTTGACTTGGAGTATGCAGATGATATTGCCCTCATCTGTGACAGCTCCCAGACGTGCCAAGCTGCACTGGACAGATTAGCATTGGCTATCAGCCGCTTCGGGCTTTGCTTTGCACCATCGAAGTGCAAAGCTTTCCTTCTAGATTGGCAGGGATCGCCTCCTGCGCTGATCCTTGGTGGGGATCAGCTAGATTTCAGTCCGTAATTCAACTATCTGGGAAGTTTCATCAGCGCCTTTGGGATAGAACATGAGATCACGAACCGTATTTAAAAACCTCGAAGTGCTTTAGCTAGTCTTCGCCACCTATGGCGCCGGCGCTACAGCACTGTCGCCCTGAAGGGTGGAGTGTACAATGCAGAAGCATGTTTGACCTTAGTGTACAAATTCGAAATCTGACCCCTTAGATCAGCGGACGTAAAGAGGATAGTTACCTTCGGCAGTCGGTGCCTTCAGAGTTTGGTTCACATCTGGTGGGAACACCGCGTGAGCAACGAGCGTGTTAGACGCATTGGTTACGGCACGGTTAAATGAAAGGAATCACTCAGCACTGTCATTTCACGCACCAGGCTCCGATGACTCGGCCACGTGCTGCGCATGCCAGCCTACCGGCTCCAGCGACGTGCATTGTTTGCTGGCCGGGAATGTGGATGGAAAAAGAGAAAGAGTGGCCAAGTGATGACGTGGTCGAGATGAATGAAGGCACTCACTTCTGTGCTGGCCTCGGTTGGAGCGTCACGGATCCCTGGTGGGGGTCAGAAGACTATGAACACGTTTGGCTAGATACACTTGCTGATATGGCTAGGAGCCGACCTCATTGGCGTTCCAGTTTTAACTTTATTTGTCCCTCCCCATCCCTTTTAGCCTCCCCTCCAACCACGCTCTCAGTACTTAGCGTCATATAAGTTTGCATGGTAAAAATTTTTCTGCATAGTAGCCGGCTTGTAGCTTACCGGAACGATGCCCATCCGTTACTCGTGGCTCAGCAGGCTTGCACCTGTTGCATATTCCGTTTCTTTCTTTTATATATATTGTGGCACAGTAGCTGATGTGCTTTACACTTCTGGTCAACGTGTATAATGAATGAATGAAAGCTAGCCATACGCCTATGGGAAGACTCGTCTTGCGCACCCGAGTCGTTCAGCTAAGCCCCACCCCAATGCACACAAAACCAAATCGCTTACGCCCAATTCGAATCACAAGTTAACATTGATGCGCATGCTGCTATAGATGAAAAACAATTTTTAGAATGTGTGACATTAAATTAAATGGCAGTAAACAATGCAAATGTCAACCAATCGTCATTAAGGCTAACCACTCGCTCATGGAAAGTCACCCCTTATATTTGCTTGCCTAGCCACCTGAGCCATCCTCTAACCAGGTGGCTTATACTTAAATTAGGCCACAGGGTAGCCATCAAGGCGCCTAGGGAAATCGATGAGGAGCATTTTCCGAGATGTCTAACAGTAACTAGTCGGTTGTTAGACAATACGTTGATTGCGGAGGTCGTCTGCCAGGAGTACATAAATCCAGGCCAGATGTTTAGAGCTCAGTGAATGCGATTTATATTAGATGCCAAAAAGCAGAACTTGATCACACAGCCAACCAGCGCATCATCCTGCTAACTAGCACTTCCACACCACCCATTAATGTCACAGCATCATGTTGTCCATCAACAATTAGCAAACATTAAGCTGCACCGCGAAACGTACTTCGAACAGCCCCAATGCAGACGAGGTTGCGAGGACAACAAAATAAACCGGAGCCAAGTAAAAGAAAACACAGAACCCTCAGCCATTTCCGGAACAGTAATTATCCCCAATATCCTCGATGAACTTCATGAGAAATAAGCTCTAGATATATTCAGAATGCACTGCCTACTCCACGAATCACTGGTTTACGGTACCTGACCTCCAACCTGGCCACCCAAATGTACACACTTTATTACCTTGGTTCTGTCTGACATCGGCGACAAATAAGCACTAGGCCAACAGTGTAATAAAAAACACCTGGAACCTGACTTCAAATCTGAAGCTCAGAGTCCCTCGCTATAATAGCAAATGCTCTCCATACAAACTAGCTCTAATACCGCCCTATCAATCGAACTTGTTGCTCAACTTCTGCACTCTAACATAAATAAACATTTATCCAGTCACCGGCCACATCTGCTGCCTACCCCTTATTCTCGGGAACGGTGGTCCACCAGCTGTCACTACTACTAGCCTACGAGACCAGACAGGTGTAATCCAATTCTTTTTCAACGAAATAGCATAGGTGCGCTAAGTGTTTCTGTGTGTGTGTACTTGCGAAATGATGCGAAAATCTAAGATACCATTTGAAAGGCAACTGCAAGGCTGAAATCAAATACCTAAAAGACGAGATATACAGCCTTAAGTTAGCGAATGTGTCATTCCGCCAGGAAGCTGTCCGGTCTATCTCCATCATATTTGACCTGTGTGATTCGTATGGAGGTCAAAAGCTTGGAATATCTTCCACGTCACGTGCCTGAAGAACTGTCGCCAATGTGATGTCTAATCAATCAAAGCAACGGGTTAGGTTAAACCCATTGTAGATATTCCATTGTGTGTGAGATCGTTCCCTTCCTTACGTTACTGACAACTTGCTTTCGCGACTGAGTGGCAGCTTGAAATGCGCCTCTAATTGTATGTGAGATAGAGTTTTAGGGTTCCCGGTCCACCAGATGGCAGATTAGTGTGCGGGACTACAAGACCCAAGGCTTGATCTGTTTCTACTTCCGTCGTTCCCAAAGTGTTTTGCGAAAGTAATCATCCCAGGTCATTGACTTTTCTTGGGTAGCGTTGAGATATGACGAGCGGCCAAAAGGCCGTAAGAGTCATTCAAAACGACCTGCTGAATGACGGACACAGGAGATGCCATTATCCACCACGGAAAAGTGGAACCGTCTATCACCAATTCGCTCTATTGGGTTTACAGGCTCGGAGAGCCCTAACTGTGCTCTGCTGACCCAAATAGCGTGCTATCTCTGTGCTGTTAACGAGAGAACCTCGTCTGGTCGAGATAGCCTGAGTCGGCATAAATGTGAGTCAACAAATTGGACTCATGTGAAGTAACCTAGGCTACTAAATCAACATTATTCACTCTAGCCCTCCACGCGTTACGTGTGTCCCGCCTTAAACGAACGTCTCATTTGATACCTAAAACCTGTTTGGTGAGAATATTTGGACTTCATGCAGTAAAGGGACTGCTCGGGCCCTTACTCCAGACATCTGTCTCACCTTTGTGTTTGTCCCGTGTTTCGGGCAAGCTCAGTAACGCGTCTGTGATAGACATGATTCCGGATCTGCGTTGTGATTTGCACCATTTCGTGAATCAGCGCTTGCTCCTACTCCCCCACCGTCGAATGTATGCGCGCGGACAAGTTGCGCACCACAACGAGCGCACATGACTGAGGTCCGCACGGCGAGGCCTCAACTGGCGTCTGCTTGCTTTTTGTCACGCGACTCTCTCTTAGTGATTTGAGTGTCTAACTAAGCCCCTCCCAAATCGCGATTGTTATTCTCCGCAGGCGCGACTGGGTTCAACAACCCCGCTGGAATTGCATAGTGTCCGTTATGCTAGTTGCTGGTTTGCGATCGGTCACCATGATCGTTACGTATTCATGTACGTGTGTATGTGGATGCTACATGAACCACTTATGAACTACGTTCAGTGTCCTTACGGAGGAGAGAGATCCTTAGGGGCGATTCGACTGTACTGTGGATGCAAGTGGCTGAGACTGAGTGTAGATTGCGTATCGTTTTGTGTTAAAAGTAATTTGGTCGGAATCCAAATAGACTGTTTGCACTTTTGGAAGGTTACACCACAGTGGCACCAAAAAGGAAATTAAAAGCAGCTTTGACCACAATACCGGAAGTAAAAACACAAAAGTAATGTTACGCAGTAGCTCATATTACGCATTCCTGCTGAGCTCGTGGTTGGAGGGAGATTCTAACCATCCCAATCATAAAATTAGCTACTTGTGCTTTCTCGGATATCTATGTGAATTATTTATGACTTGGTTTCTGTGCACAGTTATGAAAGGCGTTCGGGGTTATTGATACGAAAAAAACATTCAAAACAAATTTCAGTGCTTTTAGTGTCAACGGGAAACTAACTGACCATCCATATCATCAACAAATTGTGAGGTATACGTGTTTTTAGGCCTGTCAATATGAGTAGAGATCAGCTTTTAGAATCCGCTTTAGATGTCACCCTGTCTGCAATTAGTGGTAGAATATGCGAATTCAGCAAACGTTTGATTTGCCCGTGGCAGATGTACCTCCGTACATCCGGCTGCTTGATGCAATCCATTCCAAAATGATAACTCCCGCAGTCTACTGACAGTGATCCGAGTAATTTTGAAGCGCAGCACCGCGGATTCGTTGTTACTGGAAAACAAATATGTACACTGTCACTGAAGCCCGAGACTAGTAAGCGAAGACCGATTGGGACGCTGCTATCCTTTATGTGTGTTAGGGAGATACAACACATATAAACTGAGAGAGTTTAGATTGTGCCGAAATTCCTGTGATCACCGTTCGCACTCAGTATATTAGCATTGAAAGACAAACTGTAGTACGATACTCCAGGCATGGAAGATGATCAGGACCTTTTGGCTAGTGTGACTTACGAATTCAGTCGTGCTCTTTAGTTTGTTATATAAAAAGAAAAGATTCCTGAAAATGAATGAAAATGAAAGGCAAGGAAGAACACTGATGACGATACCTTGTGTAGTGCTGGTACTACGTGGCTGCCTCGTTTAAAATTAAAAATATTCATTATTATTATCATCATCATTATCATTATTCCAAGGCAGGGTTTGTGTCCGACATATCCCAACTCTTCTATTTGGCTCAATCGTCTGGCTCAATAGTCTTATGGAATTAGATTCAGGTCAAGTGTGTCATTACAGCTCCATGGAGATCTAACTTGGAACCACAGCAGCTGTTAAGGAGTTTTGGTGCTTTGCAATTTGTTGACCAGGATTGCCCAGCTTGATGCAGGAGGCCGCAAACAAGCAGATAATATTAGTGCACTGTCATCAAAAGAAGTAACTGATGGCGCTCGTACTGCATAGTAAAAGAGTTGAGTTTATAAGCTGAACATTGTCGCTTCATGACTATGTTTCAAAGGAGGACATCATTCTTACGACGTGCTGCACTAGACGGGACGCTGACAGCAAGTTTATCTGATACCTATCCACTGACTAGCGCAAGTAGCTCCGAGAGCGCAAGGAAGCGCCACCAAACATAGCTCAGTGGATCACGGGAACACCACATAAGTGCCCTAGTCTTGTTGTTATATAAAACCCGCTGAGCGAGGTTTATCCCTACCGCTATGATAACACGTCTGTGGTTGTTACCTATGCTCCACTAAGTTCTATAGATCACGTAAGTACCGACTTTGCTAAGGCCAGGTTAGGGTGTTCAACTGACAATCTGATACATCAGTTCGGATAACAATTGGCCCCGAGTGAATTCACTAGAAACTGATAGTAAATTCAATAAAAACAAGTGGAATGATTATCCGACATAATTATCAAAAGCAGGCAATATTTTTAGTACTTGATGAGCAGTAGTGCGGATTTTGGTATAATTCAACTTTGGTCGCGCGTGTCATGCGGCCCGCTGAAGGCCTCAGGATGCGCCGCCGGAGGACATAGGGTTCAGTCTAGGGACTCCACTCGGTTTAAAGTCGCACAGTAGTGTTCCTTCAATCTTCGTATGCTCATTTATGGTTGCCCACGAAAATTATTCAAATTTACGTTGTGAACACTTTGAAATTGGCTGTAAAGGTTTTTTTGGACGCATATGAAGTCAAACTGTATTATCAAAATTTTCACTGTATTCTTGTTGGCGCGATGAACCGTGAGCTGCTATGCAACTTCAGCCATAAGCCACCGCGATCTCTAGTGGGAGCCGTTGACGTCCCATCCGGTTACGAAGGCGTGGAGCAGCCGCACCCGAACTTGCATTTTGTTGTCTCAGAACGCCGTTTCAATCTACCTACGACGCCCGTCTCAGCCAACGACCTTTGGTGATTATATGTATGGTCCTTAGTGCTGAGTGTTCGGCAACAGGCTCGATGAGGTATTCACACTAGCACGTAGGTCCGGAATGTTATCATCTTTCCGCGCATTTGAGCCACGACAGGTAGGCAGTTAAACGCTTATAGAAAAGAGCAGCGTCCGTAACGTTTATCCGGCTATTCAATCGGCAATTTATGTTGGATAGAGAAACCGCTAGCATCCCAGCAATGGGTAGAACAAAATCCATTCCTTAGCACACGATTGTCTGCCCCCAAAAACAAGCAATAAGATATATATATATATATATATATATGTCTATATATAGCTTCTTCTGGAAGGGATACGTGAGTGAGTTTGGGGTGAAACTACCATTGGCATACGGTTATGCAGTCAGTGATCGCACTGAAATATTGCAACATATAGTAGACGCAGTATATTCTCCGCCTCTTTCGGTGTCCGTGTGGGTCCGTCAGCTGTTTGAGGAGGATGGATTCCCGTTTCTTCTTACGTAGTTCTTGACGTGTTAATACAGTAGCTTTTACTTTGAGGTTATACACACTGACAACGTCTGCTGGTATGCCATTCTAACCTCGCGAACAAGCTGAGTACAGTGGTTACCTTGGGTCGTATAGGCAATCTTGTTCTCGGTGCTCAGAGAGAGTTGGTGGATATGCCAGGCTGTGTTTCGCACCGCTATACACTTGCGTGTCCTGTTCCGCAGAAACGAGACAATGTTTCTCCGGCGGAAGGTCTTAATCGTGGACACTTAGGCAACCAGAGAGTTAAACTGGCTGACGAAATGTTTCTATGCGCTATCTGGTGCCTCCTCTGCCAGGAAGGTCCAGTTGGCCGTCTCAACTTGTCGAGCTAATAGGTCGTAGCGTATAAGCGTTTTTGCGTCCGCAATTTCCACGGGATATTCTGCATAGCAAATGTATTCGAAGAGTAGGACTACAGGATTGCTGCAACCCAAGGGGACGTCGATGATCACCCTGTCGTCCATTAGCTCTTTGTTGGTGAATAACCGATCCAATATCGAAGGTTTATCATTTTCTCGGAATCGGATGGGAGTGTTTATGTGGGCATACAGGGGGTAACTGGAGACAAACTCTTGTAGATCGGCCTTAAACTGTTCTCCTGGAGTTGCTTGGGATGCCAGAGCGTGGACGTTGAAACCGCCAGTAATCAGAATGTGACGGTAAGTTGTGTCTATCAGCATCCTTATTGTTGATGCTAAATAGAAGTACATCTAGTGCGTGGAGGAAGGAGGGCGGTAAATGACCGCCAGTAAGCAAGTTTCGTCGCCTTTTTATTGTAGACGGCACCAAGGGTAATCTTATACCCTGCTAACCAGATTCTCTATACGCTCACACTGGAGGTCGTAACAGAAGTACAGAGCCACCACTCCACCTTTGATAGGACGGTCGTGCCAAACAGTGGACATGTCTGGCAGTGCGCTCTCCATGTCACTTATATCACTGCGGAACCACGTCTCCGTTAAAACGATGAGGTCGCAGGCTTTTGATTATTGACGCAGCCGCATTTCGGAATGTTTACCGAATAAACCTTGAGAGCTGGTGTAACTGAAGGAAAGCTTCTCGGATATCAAAACCTGTTGATTAGGAGCATATGTATGATATGGATTTGTGCTGACCGAGGAGAGGTCCGCACTTAATCGTTTTTTGGGTGAATTGCTAAATGTCGATAAGAATGTAGTCTGATTTTGCTCTCACTTGCACTTGCAGTATGTAGCTCGTCGACAAGCTTCTTGATAGCTATGGGTCTTAGCGCACAGGTTTCTGAAGCGCTGTTTTGGTTATATTGAGTCACGGGTGGTGTCGTTTCCGCGAGAACAGTGAGTGGCTGCAGCTCTCTAACTGCTGTCTTCAGTCGTACTTCCGAAGGAAGAGTGCTGTGTGGTAATTGCCAGCTAATGATTAAGTTTACGGCCATTTGTTGCGACGGCACTGTTAGTTTCCGTATCTTCGAGCCACCCCCTCTCCAGTTTGGCGACACGTGTCACCGTGTAATCGACTAATATTACGTCGCCCGCACTGTGAGCTTTACGGATGTTACGCCATCCATCCAGGACATAAGCGTGGGCTTCTTCCTTGATGGTTGTCGGTATGTCGGGCACACCATGAACGAAAATAATGCTTTTGCTACTCTCCAAGTTTTGGTTGTTGGAATAATCTTTTTCTCGCTGTTGTTCACTCCAAGGAACAACCGGAATTATGCGTATTCCACTGTTTTCAGTCCGCAGGCGGTATGCCGACGAAAGCACCGTCTCGACATCATCTATTGGTCTCAGTGTTACTCGTATTATCTGGGACTCCCCATAATTATTCGAGGATGGATGCCTAGTGGGGCGCATTATGTTTGTCGAACTGACTTAAACTCCGATTTTTACACATAGGAAATTCCATTGCTTTAAATCAACCAGCTGTTTACCCCTTAAGGAGTTTGCCCTGGACTCAGGAAAGTTGGTGCATTTAATTGTCAAGGCCCTGAAGTTCTGCTTGGTCTTTGGTGATGTGTGAAGCACGGTTATCAAGGGTTTTATTCACCTCTTTGTAGGTTGCACCTGGTGCTTGACCCGATTTTCTGGCTGTACGGGGTGAGGCTACTGAGGTCGAACTTTGCTTATACCGAGCAGCGACATTTGTATAGGTGGATGGGTCTTTAGAACGCTTCGGATTTCCTTGGTCAATCGGAAAGGTGACGGTCACCGATATTACATCAGTCGATCCACTGGATAAGTGGGCGTGGGCGGTGGGTCTAGGCATGCTGCTATCGCCTGCGATGAGGACTCGATTTGTGGTTCCCAAGGTTTCTAGTACCGCGTGGCCGTGTGAACACCTTGCCGTGTTCCTTGGTTTCAAGACAGTAGTTGCGGGAGACGGATGAGGTGAAAGCCGCGCTGTTATCGCCTCCAGGGAAGCAAATGCTGCATTCAAACGACGTTCAGTTTCGGCGACTAGGCTGTCGTACTTTTGTGGTAACGCTAGTAAGCATTTTACTAGTGGAATTGTCGTGCAACTCGGACAGAACCAAAGGGAACCAGGCGTGTTGTATTTCTTTATTTCCGTTCTACAGACGTTCATGCATTCCGAATGGTACCGCTGAATGCAATTTGTACAAGTCAATCCTTTATTTTATTAACTTAGCACAAGTTTGAATAGCACACAATATTTCGTTTCGTGTTACCAGTGTGGTGGTTATGATGGCTGATTACCGTAGAACAAATCCAAGATGGCGGACACAGACAGCAGTTCGGGCAATCAATGAGAACTCCAAATTTAGCTGGGGAACATACACCACATTTGCACGGATAGAAGAATACATCAAAAGAAAAATATTAGTACGCAAGTTACAGAGAAAAGTTACGTTTAACAGAGTAATCCCGAAGAAAAAGTGGAATCCAGCAAGGTTATCCAAAAATCTGCGGAGTCCCTGGGTACATCAATTCTTAATGGTTTTCGGCATAATGTAACCTACTGTATTATGCATCATGCTAGTAAAGCCTGCGGCATTTATCCAATGAATGCAAAAGCAGTTCACGGATATTTATCCCGCATTTTTTAAAAGAAATATCTATGAGACCCAGGTGCATTGATAGTTGGACATAGCCGCAGGTAGGCTTTCTAGATGCAAACTGGGGGACAATTTTACCTGCAGCGAAAGACAAAACCTAATTTATCACAATGTCTCTTCGATGTCGTTTAGGAATCATCTGAGCGTATACTGTAAGTGCAAACGTAGCAAGTAATACGCCACTTGTTATGACAATGACGAAGTGCCTCACACCAGATTCCCTCCGTGAATTCGCAGTATCTTTTTCACTTCGCTCCCCGCTACGTTAAGCTCACAATTCATACTGGCGATAAGCAAATAATTAATAAACCCAAATCATCTGTGTGCAGTTTAGGGTATTTCAGCGAACTTTCAATTAAGTGGGTAAATAATCAAGTAACTACGGCGTTCTCGAGGAGAGCACATAGTTAACAAGCTAAGGAAGTCTGTTTAGTTTGGGGTCTACCACGCACCATCTGGTAAAGTTCGCATGAAGGAAAGCCTACCTAGGCAGTAACCGGAAATACCAACACTGTGTATTTATTAACGCAGAACTTACCTGCGTCGCAATGTAAGCCTTTGGCCTTTGGTACCCATCGATGTAGCTGGCGTTGATGTAATCCGATCGAGAACCGTTGCTGTGTCCTCGGAGCTGCACACGATTGTAATCAAATGGAACCACACTAGTGCATCGGTTTTTCGCTTGGTTTTGATCCAACGTAGATTGAGCAATGGAGAAGCAATGTTTCTTCGATTCGCGTTCAATCGAATGGAATTCGTCAGCTAGCACGAAATGTTTGTCATGTTTTGCATCACTCACAAAATCGACAAATTGGGACATTGGTATCGGGATTCGTCCGGCAAAGGCTACGGACAGTTGGGAAAATACGATAAATTAATTAACTGTGGAGCCACTGTTGCGCGCTGTCATCATCAACAACAGCAGTAGATCTGCCATTTGAACGGATGCTTCGGATGCTACGGTGACCTACGTAACAAACACACGGGGTCAAGGCGCCTAAGCCTAGTCACCAGCATAGCGTTACAAACAGCTAGCTATCGTACAAAGATAAGGAGGCACCAGCGAGACAGCTTTCTTGCAGCTTTCACTGCCGCGCCATAATTAGCAATTGCCGCGCAGCTAACTCAGCACTAAACAGACTTTAAACAGGCAATTCGATTAGGAGATGACAGCAGACACGTCACTGGTGTCGACTGCGAGCCATGTCCTTAAGGTCGAAAGACAAGCACAAGTCAGTTCATGTGGACTGCAGTCTAGAAGGCGTGACGGACCGATGGCTGTACTCAGTGGTTATCTAGTTGCAATCTAGTTAGAATCACTACGGTGGCATCATCCTTACTAGCAGAAATGAGTTACCAAATACCTATATCATCAAGACACGCTCTTACAGTCTCCAACACAACGAAACAAGGGTGTAGTGCGGACAAAGAAAGTTCAAGCTGTACAGGTACATTGGGATGGTGTGTGAAATACCTAAGTCCAAAGAAATTAGTTAGGTGCAAGGTACACTGTGTGTGTGTTGACTCATCATAATATTTGCCTTAACACGTGTGTAAATTCGCCTGCCCCATTTCGTGGACGGCAGGTGAGCACATTGTCTGAGTTATGGAGCGGGCATACACTAGCGAAGTTGCGCAAATATCGTCTGATCTCACACCAAGAAAATTGTCACCATAAGGTAACTGAAGCTGCGCAGATAATGACTGAACACCACCCAATGAAACCGCTATCAGGCGTTAACCCAGTATTTGCATCATGGAACTGCGGTACCAATTACGACAAGCCACATTGACCACAGCTGAGTTTTCCATAAGACAGTGCCACTACGTGAGAACTCATGTGCACTGCCATCGGCTACTTTCTTTGTTGTCTACCTCTTAAAATTCTGTATTATCGAGCTTTAAAAAGTGTAGAAGGCATAATTTGACTTTAGTTGAATCACTAGACGAACACCTGAATCTTGGTGCAATGATGCAGGTTTAAGCGTTTTGTCTTCATTCTCAGCCCGCTTGCACAACGCCTGGCAGCTAGAACATTTGGACCGTAGCGATAGGTATTCAACTGCCTACTCTGCAAGTGGTGCACTATACCTAAAGCGCCTTTCGGTCGTTCTGACTACAATTGGAAACATTTAGGACGCGTTGTAACAGTTTGCGTTTTGTTGTCAGCCGTTGAACGGAAGTCGTGACAATAATGCGAATTATGTAATGCACCGTCGTGTTGCTTATAAAAAGAATTACCTTTGAGCGAAAGTGACCTAACTCAGAAGAGTCTTCTAAGGCTGAAAAATTCGGTTGGAGAAATATTCGGGTGGCCAATTCCAGCCAGTTGCTTTTTAGTTGCGAATAAGCTTCAGGAGGTGGAGAAAAAAGTGACTGGGATTTATTAAGATGTGATAAGTTAGAGCACAATTGTTCCGGATATGACGGGATCAGCTCCTTACACTCCTAAGGCTTTCTGTCGTAGTTGCTACAGTAGACGGAAAAAGCTATTAAAGTCATCGGTCTCCCTTAGCGGGGAGGTCCTGACTGCAGCGAGCTCGCGCTTTAGCCAGGGTTGCCAGGTCTAAATACTTCACATGGGACTCTACCAACATTCAGCAGCTGCGAGAAGATGGAGAAGTCTGGCGCCAGGACCCCATCCGTAAATGATCCACATGTAGGTTCTCATTTTCGAAATTTCCAAAGCTTCTTTCTTACTGTCGAGGTTCACTTGAAGCACTGTCCCGAGATCGTGCTACTGTGAGGCAGTCTTCAATATGTGGCCTCAGCCTATTTGTTTCAGTCAGATGATGATTTAAATGAACCAATTTTTAGTTGTCCTCAATAAATGAGAATGAATTAATATTTAGGAGTCAATTTTTATCACCATGAGGTAGACACTTTGATTAACCACAGTTGATTGACGTTAAATGATCAATGAGGTGCAGCAACAATTGAATATGATCGCATAGGACGTTTAAACTTAAAGAAAAGGGAAAAAGATAAGTTAGTACTAGCTTAGGCAATTCTCACTGCCCGCATGTTAAAATTGGCTGTCAGGCGCTGAATAAATTTTAAATTTGCTACTGCTGAACTTCCTGTTACTTGAACACCACATAACAACTTGAATCATACAAGTGATTCGAATCCTCTTGAATTGACCAGAGCCCTGTTGACAGACGCTCAGCTCTCATGCTGCTTTTTGCATGGACTTACTTCCCTCAGTCCACTCGCAACGTAGCCATTTTACTCTCATTACAATCGGACTTAACAGCTCTAATCAGAGGACCATCATAATCTAACTTATTTTCTAGGGTTAGAAATAGCAGCAACAACAGCTTTTCACAAGCGACTGTCGTGTTTAGACTAATGCGCTCAACGTTATAGCATTTAAGCCGAATCCACATCTGTGTAACACCACTCGTCACAAGAATCCAGAGACTCTCCAAAAATTCCAAGCTTACGCCAGCCCGTGTTTCGCAAGGTGGCCGTGGAGGAATATTTGCTTGGTTTTCTGTGCCCACCGTATGCGATCAGATTCAGTTACTGGCCGCTGCTCAGAGAGACCAAACAGAGATCACCAGGCGAAGAGTGCAGCTCGGGTGCCTGCCTTACTAGTGATTAAGGTCATGCAAATGTCTACAGGAAACGCCGTGAATCATAATCCCCGTCAACGTGGACCTTGAAAAAGTATACCGTTACTGGCATTATGAAGTGTAGTGTTCCAAGATTTTGTGTATCTTCCTACCAAACTGAACCACGGAATTGCAGTGTGATGGTAGTTGCAACCAATAGTAAGTGGAAACGCTATGGCACCAGTGGGCAGCTGGCCAATCGAACGCCACGTGGCATTTCGCGGCGTACCAATCAGATGCTACTTAACCAGTAGGAAAGTAATCATGTCATCGGAAGCGGATCGGTCAGCCGAGCAGCGAGTGGTCTGCGCGCGCTCATGTCCAACTCTCTAAGGACGGGCAGTCAAAAGAAGAAACAATCCCCGCGTGTGCAGGTGACCAATCTGCCGCCAGCAGATTCCAAATGCACAGCACCTATTCAGTCCTGCGAAAGAGCGGGTACCGTGAGAAGAAGAAAAGAGGATTTGTTTGTGAGGCCATGAATGGACCATAAGCACCTGAGTCCAGGTTTGCTGTGGCTCCTGGCCAAGAGAAGGAGTGTGTGATCAGATAGGCGAAACAACACCTGAGCCAATCCTACAATCCACCCAGAAGCTCAGCAATCCGCCAGTAGTAATGTTAGGAAGGATGAAGGTTGCAGACCATTGTAAACCAATGGAAATAGACACAGCCACCTAAGACAAATAACGAGGCCAGCCAGTGGAGTGGGACCTCGCATATGGTGTGCATATATAAATAACCTTATGTAATTTGAATAAACGACTGTGTGAGCGCCGCCCAGTTTTCTTGATTTTCGGAGCGCTACTCGATATATATTGACAGGCCAGCAGCCAACGCTGACCACACCATACAACCGGGCTGCCGTGCTACCGGAATTTATTCGTGAGTATAAATTTGGAGCATATTCCCAATAACTTTATCTTCCCAAAATTACCAGTATTTAGAAATGTCTTGCTGAAACACACACATTTACACTACGTGACATCACACTTGATGACTGTGGGTTCACGTGATATGAACAATCGATGTGCTCATTATGAATTCCTTTTAAGTTTGCCAACACTTACTATACGTCAACCTAGACACTTTGTTTTCCCAGTTGTTCATCCTTCCGTATAATGGGACACCTCAATCATTGCCATTTTACCAATGGTAAACCATGTTTTCCATTATTTTCAATCCAGTTGAAAAATGTGATCACCTGGTACAAAACCGGACGTTAGCTAGATAACGTAGCCATGACGAATCACAAACTACGTTAAAGTCTATTTTAGGACTGCCGCGCGAGTGTCTGCTTCCATTCCCTTGGCAGTCCGGTAAAGACATGGGTAGCAAAGGAATGCGTAATAAACCAATACTATTCTATTTGTGCATACACGTTTGCAAAAACCGTTGGTGCCCTCAAAGTGCTGTCACTCGGTCCGCCGTCTCTTGCTCTGGTGGTAACGTGTCTTATGTAAAATAACGAGTCTTCCACATTGGCTCCATCCATACGATCTCTAATTGATGAAGCAACCTTTTACGTATAACAGTTTTACAATCCATTGCTACTGAGTGTCTGGTGCCTCAGTAATCGCCTGAGGCAAAGAAATAGCATTGTAAGTATTAGTACATGTCTACTATCAACGCAGTGAACTGCGCCACTGTGTATTACGGTACAGTAGATGAGGTGAATTGCAGCACAGTAGCTGAGGTCTTTTCCAACTTTAGCTAACCTGTATAATGATGATGATCAATACAGTGAAAACACTTACATTGGCTTTTCTCCATACTAGAGAATAGATTGCTTTGCTTTGCTTCCTCAGTTGCGATTACCAAACCATGGCTTTCAAAGGCATGAGCGCAACTTTTCAAACTTCTGCTTGGCGAGCTGGGCGACTGGCAATGTTTGTCGCTTGGTGTTCCAACACGTATCTCAATCCCACATAGGTCACGCAAGTGCGAGTAGTGGGTCCGTTCTGGGTAGATAGTGCTGACTGCTAAATCGGTAACTAATCCTCCAGCACTTGGCCTTAGTGGTCGATAATCGCTTGTTAGTACTGCACTCGACTGTGTTGGGCTCTGCAGGTCATTGGAAGATTTCCTGAGGAGAGATCCTAATGACGGGTAGGAGCATGGGCTGCGTGGCGGGTCATCATACATTTGATGGTTCAAAAACAATGTGTCCAGTTTCTTCATTTCGCCGGATGACATTGAATTGCCCTTATCTGCTTTCAATTTTGCTTTCCACTGGCACCACAACCCACCAGCGTTTTCCTCATTCAGTTCTCTTTTCTTGTATCGAATATTGTAAGCGAGCACAACACTGATGAAGGCGAAGATGGCCATGCCACACACCAATCCAACGATGGTCACTACAAGCTTAGTCGGATGCCACGAGGGGATGGATGAGGAGGGGGAAAGATGCAATGTCACAAGGCTAGGATTTGTTGATTCCTTGAGATAAATGGGCTCCGACCACTCACTGGATGCGCACAGGCGACTTCCATCTGGATACTGTATGGATGCGAAAACATAAACAAAGCTACGTTTCATAGTGATTGTAGTCTATTGCGCATGAAAGATGCGAGGCTAACTGTTCTCAGATTCTGTAAAAGTGCATAGAGGTAGAAATGGACACAGAAAGGCAGCCTACCCATTCAGTGGAAAAGTTTCAATTAGAAACTGTCATTCAGGGAAATCATCATACAGCTTATGATAGCTTTTAAAAGCTTCAACAAAAACTTTCAGTAGATTTACAAGAAATAGCGAGATCGACAAATTTTGAATATATGGCTTTTGGATTCATAGAATCCGCATAAAGCCGTAGTCACATGTGATCATTGGCGTTTCAACTAATTTGATAAAATGATTGAAATGAATGTCTGATTATTACTGAGGATTCCATGCGTTTGCAAAACCCGAAGTGATAGAAAGGTCAGAGTAAAGCAGTCTGCTCAGAGTTGCTTATATTTTTCCACGTTATATATATTCTTCTTCAAGCATAGTAACTGTTTAAAAAACACCCCAATATCCATTATCCTTCCTCCCAGTATACCTAATCTGGCTGGTTATTTGTTGGCAGTGTACAGGAATTTAACTAGCTTATGGTAAGTATCACTAAATCATACCGGAGATGAAACTAACAGGAGCAAATCTTATCGCGGGGTGGTGAAATGGAATCAGTTGAGAAATTCAGTATACAAACTAGGTGAACAATTCTAAGACAATAAAACCGTGCAAATCGCAGTCTCTTTTGAACTTCAGTTAAAACAGCAGTTGAAACTGCTAGGTCTCATTTAGAGACAGTGTGTTTCGTTTCTATGTGCATGAATCCAAAGTTGGATAATGTAAACAACTGGTTAAACAGATAATTGCTGTTCACAGGTATTGAGGTGTGATTTCCAGTTCAGGCTACCATCAGAAGTTGATTTGATATGATGTCGCATCTGGACAGATTATGTCTATTTGTCTCCAAACAAACGCGAATGTCACGCCATTGGAAACAGTCCCCAAATTGGAACCGAACAAATGGGTCATTCTGATTATCGTATTGCTAGCATAAAAACGCTACTTACCAATCGGGAGCAAAGCCGCCCACTAGTTTCGCATTTCATTAGTCAAGATGCTGCAGTTTTGTTTACAGGCTTTTTTAGAACCGTTACTGCTTCGCAATTTGAGTGCCATGGGCCACCATGGTGCAAATGAACTTCGCGTACCACTGATATCAAGGGGTAACTGTCAATGGTATATTGCGAATAAAAGTCAAAGCTTAAGATGTTCAACAGGCTTTCAAAAGAAGAATAAAAATAACTACGTGATTATTCACATACGGTTTTATTAACTTCAAAATGTTACTGCTAAATGTTTTCCGAAAAAATGTGCATGGGTTGCTACAGTTTGGTTTACCGGATATGTGTATAGTTCATGTATGCTAAGTGGAACACTGGGGTGTTACGAGTGTGAAAAGGAAATGCTTAAGAATATCCGTAGAACGACAAGAATAAAGACCACAATCATGTAAATATAAAGCACAAAAATAAACTGCAAACCGTTTTGGTGGACTGACACCAGTATATACGCAGTGACATCATTAAAAGCGCCGTTTTCGATTGTGTAGGTTAAGGCTTGCCTTGCAGCGTTTGTCCCATTATATCGTTTGTCGATGTACACGTACTATACTTCGTAATGTAGGTTCGTTAGGGCAACGTCAAGGAGTTTTTAAACACAGATAAATTGGGATTGGTAACGATGTAATACGAGAGGCGTTCCATGGCTGACACACACGAAGACAGTAAGCGTTTCTGCGTCATACTAGCCGACTCTATTGCGTGACTAAGTTAACTGGCGGCTCCTCTGGTGTTTGTTGTGACTGAGTTACAGTAGGCGGGGGCAGATGTATTTTGGGTTTCACAGAATCTGGTGGGTCATTAGTAAGTCACCATGTGAGCACCGATGCAGATCACTACCTAGGTTGATGTGGAACTTGAAAGAACTTTTTGACGTGCTAGGTTGCTCTTTACTGTGGAGTATCAGGCGCTGCATGATCATTTGGCATAACGCGGCCAGCACAGTGTTGACACGACCTATGTACACAGCTAATGTAGCGGCTGAAGTAACAGGTTTTAGGAGTGAATTCCATGTGTGGTAAATACTCAGTGAGAAGACATTCCGTTGACACTCGAAATGTCTGTATTGTTCCGCCATTGTGAGACTGTGTCGTCTCAGTTTGCTGTTATGGCTGAGATTAGGCAGATGATCGCACTGCTTATTCGGATTGCTTAAATTTTGTTAAACGATGGTAAAATTCCCACACAAACAGCGATAGCGACCTCTGTAAACCTCCAGTATACTTATTCGATGTTCTCAGCGTATGTGGTATAGCACCTAGTCGTTTCTGATGGCACAACGTGGAATTTCCGAGAGGGCGCGATCATATTTCTGCCATTGCTGCGACGGTTGAATTAAGTAATTTACATGAGGTCGTATGTGTGCAGAAATGAGTTTGAAGAAAGTAGATGGATCGAAGTATCCAAGGCTCTCCGTAGGAATCGAAAGCTTTGGATCCACATTTTTGCTGCTATGGCAGCTTGCTCCGAGCAACTATGGTCTTCCTAGACAAACAAACCAAGATATTTTTCGTGAGCACATTGCTGAAGATCCTGCTCGCTAAAGTCATAAGTGAAAACAACCTAGTGCCTTAGATAAAGCATTCGACATTTAGTTACGTTAAAGTGGAAACCGTTCCGAAATGACCATTCATAAATCTTGTCGAGATGAGTTTGAAGTTGTATACTGTCTCTTGGTACTTTGATCAACCACAGAACTCTGATTTCATCAGCATGAAACAAGCAAGAGGAGGATAATAAACTCAATATAGCGTTAATGAATATCAAGGAAAGATGGCTCTGTGAAACCGAAACTTTTGGCACATCGCATCCCGCCTGGATGGGATTTTATACGGACTCACGTACATTCACTTCCAGATATCTGTGCAAGAGGAAGTTGCTGATCCACCCTAGAACGAGATCTATAGTAACCAACATCTGAAGCATGGCTAGACGCATGTAGTGGTTCAACTGTTCGAATACCTTTTGGAAGTTGACGTGGACAACACCGAATCTTACACCGACGTCCAATGTTTCCATTCCACTGTCCGTGCTATTAGTCGATTGATCGTGCACCGTCGTTTCCGGCGGAAGCGATGTTACACTTGCACGATGTAGCCAAGTTCCTCCAGGTGAAGCATGACTGATTGAAAAATGCTAACCTCCATAACATTAGAAAACACTGGAATGCTAATCACTAGACGGTAGTTAGCTGGATCAAAACGACTACCTCCTTAACAAATTATAGTTATTATCTCATCTTTCCATACCGTTGGCATGCATTTAGTCAAGGCAAGGCTCGAAGGGGCTCAGCAAATGTTCTGCCGGTTCCTTAGCTGCTAAGGTAAGTGTCTTAGGGCGAATCTCATTAACCCATATTCTACCGGCGTCCTTTTTGAAAGACAATTAATATAAGGTGAATTAAAGGCGTTGAATTAATGTATTATTCATAGTTTCTTTGGTTGCAAACTTAGATAGCAGACTAAACCACATTCTTTTGAAATCATTTGACCAGTCCGTTTATTTTCGAAAAAATGCTTTCCCTTTATTGTATGATCACAAATTATCAAAAAATTTGAAAATCCAAAACGGTGAATGTACTTTAAGTAATTATTCATTGAAAAGCGCCAAATTTTTGCCATATTGGTTTTAAATTATATATCTAGCATACATTATTTCATGTAATCAGGCAAAACGTGCCATAGTTATTGCATGCATGTGCTGCAACCATCTGTCCTTTTAAAAGAAGCCAGCAAGAAACGATATTGTGACGCTTACCATGGACCTGACTAAGTTATGGGTAACATGACTGAAAGATTTGCGCATTTTTATAAGCGTTCAGACATATTAGGCTAATATTATCATAACGTGAAACACTGAATTGCAGTAACATGACTTCTCTGTTTTAATTGAATTTCATTTTTAAAAATAAACCTAGATTATAGTTTACTTGGTGTCATCATGCTTCTTAAACAGGAATGTTGAAATTTATTTAGCGCATGATGTCAGCACCATGATAGAAGAAGCTGACGGTGCCATGGAAGGCAACGTTTACATTACGCCTCCGGGTGATGGACAAAATTCTGATGAAGATGATATCATTTAACTGATTCAGGATGCTGGATCTCTTGATGATCAGTGTAGCATCCGTAATTGCAGTCACTATGGATGGTGAAACATTCGAAGCAAAAGCAGAAAGTGACAGTATAAGTGTACAAGAGGAATTTACTGCCCCTAGGCTTGTTTCTTCAAGTAAAATTAAAAAGGATAACAGATTTAGACTATGGAGGAAAGAGGACTTATGTCAAGGAGCACAGACGTACAGACAACGGTCTGAATGTGCCAGATGTTTTAACAGAGGAGCTTAAGCCGTATAAGTCATTTGAACGATTTTTTGATAACGCTATTCTTGAGCACATGCTAAGGCAGACAATTGTGTAGACCCGTTCAAGAGGTGACCACGCATTCATTATAACCACGACTGAAGTGCGTGCTTTTCTCACCGTTCCGTTTGGTTATAATCCATAACCACGAAGACACATCTATTGGGACTCTGAACAAGATGCCCACAATGCAGCCATCAGTCAAACAAAGAATAGAAACAGATTTGACACAACCATTAAACATATGACTAACAATGTCAATCTGCAAGAAGATGACAACTTTGCAAAATTTCAGCCACTTTATACACTACTCAATGAAAGATTTATGCAATGCTTCCCCATGGAAGAAAATGTGCGCGTGTTTGAAAGCATACTACTATAGCACCGCCGTCATTATTGAAGCGTCACACTAGAGGAAAGCCTATTATATTCGAGCATGAACAATGGACAATTACAACAAATCTACAATATTCCACCTATGTGGATTTATATCAAGGTGTTCAGACCAATTACGACAAGACATTAGGTTTGGGATATTGCTTGTTATAGACCTAGTGGACTAGCCCCCAAAGCAGCGGTCCTACCACATCTATTTTCACAGATTTTACAGGCTTGCCGCTCATGAAATCCTTAACCAACATAAGCAAAGGAGCAACGGGGACAGTTTGAGCAAATTGGACAGAGGAGTTCCCCATCGACATGAAAGCCCTAGGAACAATAAACAGTGCTACTTATGAACACAGGCTTGATAGTGGAGATATGTTACCCTTGTCTTGGAATGCTACTCCTGTTGTGACTCTTGCCAGCAACTCTGTTGGTGCATATCCTCTGACAAAACTAAAGAGCTGGTCGACGGAAGACAAAAAGCACATACTAATTGAACAATCTAGCATCGTTACCAAGTATAACATCTCGATGGGATGAATGCATCCACCGGACCAAAATGCCGATCAGCATAGCATCAATTTTCGCAGCGAAAGGTGGTGGTGACCGTTATTCGTCTTCCTACCAGATGCCGTAATTAGTAATGCTCGGCTTTTGCATAGAAAATCACCTGCACATAAGCAAGGGCAACATGACAAGCTTTCCATCAAACAACCTGCCGTAAACTTCTATTTTTACGTGTACCTAGCAGAGAATAATGTCCCCAAAACCTTCTTGCACGCAACAGAAAACGGAAAAGTTTGAAGACAGCAGCAGGAAATTTCTCTCTTGGCATCAATTGGAATTTGTCGAAACAAAGAAGATGCCGGCACTGTGGAAAGAATGCTTATCTACTATGCCCAGTTTATGATGTTCTAACACAGGTGGCCTGATCTGCAACACACCAAGTATAAATGATATAACACATTTTTCATACAAATGTGGGTTTTGCATTCTTCAATAATGAGCAAGTGCCTGTTAAGTTATCTCATTGAAAGAAACATTGAACTGTCAAATCAAATCTGCAAATAATTATCTATTTCGACGTACTCATGAGTAGGGGCTTTTGATAACGATAACTGAGATTCATTGCAGCCAGGTTCCAAATCAGATAGTATTCCACATGCTCGGAAAAGTACCAGACTGCAGGTTCAGCCTGTCGGGCATCATCAGTAGTGCGCATCCATCGGATGCATCAGGATGCGAAGCCATGACTACCAACAGGCTGAAACTGCAGTCTAGTGCTTTCCCAAGCATGTGAACGACTATCTGATTTGGAAGCTGGTTCTGATGAATCTCAATTATCAATTGTCTATTTGCTCAGAAAACGCAGTATTATGTTTTAACTTACGTTCCTAAGTCAATTCTTGCTCGCGTGCTTTACAAAGGACAGTTAGAAGAATCCTCATATTTCCTAGGATAATCTAAATTTGCAAAATCCAAACTCCATGTGAGTGTTTTTTCACCATTTCCTATAACATTTGTGAAAATGAAGAAACTTTAAAACAACGACAACAACAAATGCTTTAATGTTGAAAGAGCTATGGAGACGCATAGATAACAATCTTCTCATCACAGTGCTTGCGGTAAAATAGATATGAGCAAGTTTTGCTAAAGGCACAATACGTTCCGATGAGTAAGGATGGATAATGAACAATGATTTATCATAGTAAAACAGCATGTATTTGATAAATGCCGTAAGGTGGTTATAGTGAGCGAAAATTGCTCAGCAAATAAGTAATTCGTCGGCTTAAGTGATTGAAGATTTAACTGTAATGACGTATAACGGTAGTTTGATGTGAGAATTGCATATGCGCATGCAAAGCAATATGGGAGTCGTTCTAGTTCATGTACTCCGTCAAGGAAAACTAAATGAAAGAAATGACAACGCTTACTCGTGTGCAGATTTTTTGGGTCGACAGGATATGTAAATCAAGTAGCAGCGTTTAACACATTATGTGCTCAGTGAAAACGCGTGCGTTGCTTTGTATTGCAGCAGATAATAGCAGATTATATTGGGTAAGGTAAATATATGAGTACATTGTATGGACGTGTTTGGTATACTGCTAGTTTGCGAGAAGAAACAACGTGAGGAGGGCGTCCCATGGTTGGCTCATGAGAAGTGAACAGAAATTCCGGCGACTATCCAACCGGCTATACTCCCTGGTCACCTTTAGCTGGTGACCTCTTAGAGAGTGGTATTGTGATTCAGCTTCACAGGATGACTACAAGTGTGGTTTTGATTCCTTAGGATCAAATATGTCATTACTCATTCGCCACGCAAGCGTCGATATTGTCCACCGTAGACCCCAAGGTTTATCAACCTCAGTTGGTTAGGGCGATGAAACAGACCTGTTATGTTTTGGGTCTTTCTTCGTTGTGGTGATTCAAGTGCCATGATGTTATTGTTGTGTCAGGCGCCTTTCCTCTGCAGGGCATTCGCCATTCCTTTGGCTGCCCTTTTTGTTCCGAAGCTGTTATAATAGAAGCATATTGTTTTTCACTTTACAGAGGAGTACTAGGCGGAGTTGAATGGTATAGGTAGCAATTCGTCCCATCTAGACTCACTTGGCAAATACTTCAAAGGCTCATATAGGATATTATGATTCCAAACCAATCTTGCTCTTAAAGCCTTTTGATATGTAACCTTGAGAGGACGTGCCAGGTGAATACAGTGGTTACGGTGGAAAACGTAGGCTTTCCAGGTATTTGAGCTCGGATTCGGTTTGTGCGCATGCTATGCTGCGTTTACCATCGTCATGCAGTTCTGTGTGCTATAGGATACAACCGAGACCATGTTCTTCGAAGGTATAGCATAAGTTTCCGAATCACCAGAAACCTAGTACTTAAAACTGCTGACGAACCTTGCCAGGCAACATCTGGTATATTCTCGGCTAGAAATTCCAGTGTCGTTTAGACTGGGCTTGTTACTGTGTGTTACTGTGTCGCTGCGTATACTTCCTAGAGTAACCTGTATAATAGGTGTGCCTGAAGGGCAATGTTGCATTAACCTTGTGGCCCAGAAGAATATCGATGTTCAATTTGTTAAACATGGGCTCTTCGTTGGTGAATATCCGGCCTAATGTAAACAGCCTGTCTGTCTCGGTGAATCTGGTGGTAGTATTGATACGGAACTAAAGCGGAAAACGGATGACAGCATTTTGCAGATCCGATTCAAAGTGTTCTCTAGTGGCGGCTTGTAAATCCCCAGTGTAGATGTTGAAATCGCCAGTGATAAGTATGTGGCTGTATTTCTTGCTTATTACCCATCCCAAGGTAGATGCCTGGTTGAGGTCCAACTTGGGTGTGAAATTTGGGTGGCAAATGACAGCCACCAAGAAGAAGTCGTCAAATATTAAGTGTAGATGATCCCAAAAATATCCTGAACCGTGATGGCCGAATCTTTGATGGGTTCATATAGGAGATTACTACAATAGTACAGAGTCACTCGGACTTCTTTATTTGAGTAGGTCCTGCGGAAAAACGGATATTCCTGACAGCTCGAGGTCGATGTCAATTATGACTGAGCATAACCATGTCACTGTTACAGCGACGAGATCATACGCCTTTGATCCCCGATGGAGTCGTAATTCCATAGGCTGGTTAAGTAGATCCTGAACATTAGTGTACAAAATGTATAACTACTTAGAAGGCAGAAGCACTTGACAAGGAGTTTATCAAAACGGCGAATTCGTGTTTACCAGTGAACGTTCAGCACCTAACTCTTTTGTGCATGGTCTGCTGGTGAATAGACCAACGACAAATCTCTGTATGGGCCTTGAGTACTTGATCCCACCAACAAGTGCAGTCTGCACTATCATGACAGAGTTCTTAATAAATACTGGTGTGAGCAGACAGTTTTCGAAATTGCTATTGTTCGTGAGTTGTAGTTACCTCGATGACATCGTAGGGCTGCGGTTTTTTAACTGCTGCCTGAAGCACAGTGTCGAAGGAAGTGTGTTGAGCAGTTTAGACCACCTATGCAATAAGTTTATTGCCATCTCTTGGGACTAAAGCATAGCTTTTCGTAGCTTTGGACCATTGTCATTGTAGTGAGCGGCACAGGTGGCTATGGAATCCACTGAAGTATGACGTCACCACCAGAAGACTTTTCAAGGATGCGCCGCCATTCTTCAAGGTCATGACTTGGCCTCTTCCTCTTCAGCTGTCGGTAGATAAGGCGTATAATGAATGAAAAGGAGTCTACTGCTATTTCTAGTGTGATGGCGGTTTAAATTCCTTTTTCACGCTGGAATTCGGCCCATGAGACAACCGGAAACTTGTGTGCCCTGTCACCTTCCCTTCGGATACGATATACTAAAAATGCACCGTCTCAATAACATCTGTGGATACCAGTGTCACCAGTATAAGTTGGGAGTCATCGTAGTGTATCTAGCTGGGATGCCTAGTGATGCACAATAAGTTAGTAAATAAATAAATGTTTTATGCGTGAAAGTATGAGTCGCATCTAAAAAGATTTGTATAGGTGTATGATCACTATAAGATGGCGCCTGTGTGCAGAAAAACCAAAGGGATTACTGGTAGCAACAATGGCCAAGGGTCAGTAAGCTTCCGTTATGTTATGTTGAATTGTTTCAAGGGTTCAGGAACCAAAGAGAATCCTTGATACAATTGTTTCTGAAAAATAGTTCTAATGCATTGATTAAAGAACAGGCGTTCCTTGGACCAGGTTTTATAATGTAGTTTGCAGTACGATGTGAAATAGGCCGCGATTAGGAAGCTAAGTCAGTTCTTAGCATCATTAATGGCACAGAGAGATGATCTTAACCGTGCGAATTAAGAGAACTTGACTGGGTTAATGCCTCCCATTATTCGTGATAACCCATTTGTTACTTGAGGGTGACACCATGTAAGAAAAATCCGATGATGTATGAAAGATAGTGAAAAGTCCATAAAAGGTCTGGAAAATGAGTAAAGTTCCCTGGAAAGTAAGTTATCGTAGCTGCTGCGTAATCCATCAATAACCAATTGAGTGGTCGTGTGTAGTGACTTATGTACGGATTTTTTCATCCAAGAGGAAATGAAGAACAAATTTGGTATTTGAGGAGGGTAAGTTTTGCATTTCTAGTACGTAATAATGGTCCTACGTAATGTCTTCAAGATCTCCACAGGTAGGTAGTAGATTACCACCTTCGTATATTAAAATTCGTAGCTGAATCCATTTTTCCAGACTTCAGAGGTAAGGAACTTTTTCCAAAGTAGCTAAATGATACTCCCCCACGTACGACAAGGAAGAGAAAGAAAACTGACAAACAAACGAACTGCGCTAGATACGCGATGGAAAAGAAGATAGGAAACTTAAGTGTGAAACTACTCCATATCACTTGTGTCTATTCGATCAAAAGTACTTCGTTTATAGTAGATTTTAATTGGGAACTTAACTGTGATCCGTTCAGCTTGATAAAAGTGTGGAGAGAAGCAAAGCAGGTGATATATATGGGAGACGTGTCAATGAGAAAGCTGTACAGTTAATAGTACAGCTGCAAACTCTAGAAAAAGTAAGCAAAATTGGTCAGAAAATGTTTCAGGACCGAGTGCTGGGTCAGACGAGGCTACGATGAAGTAACACAATGCGTGAGTTGTCTTATTTAACTGGAATTGCGAAGGTTGAGAAAGGTGCGGAAGTAACTGGGTTCGATTTGAAAAATAGGTACGGTTGTATGTGGGATAATAGTTAATCATTAAGATGAAAGGACGGTGCAAAAGCTAACGATCCTGGCAAGAGAGAACGTATTTGTCTGAGGACGGCCATAGAGCAAGAAATAACTTGTAAACAAAAACGCGCTGCTACCTATGTTGTACGATTCTAAACGCAACAACTTGTGCTGGGCTTTAAAAGTAACAAGCCATTGCTGAGAATTGATGAGAAAGAGTGGAGCTAGAGGTCAGAGTAAGCGTTAGCGTTTTGATGTTGGTCTAAAAGTGAGCGTGATTAATTCAGATCGCAGCAGGGCCTCGCCCTGCTCAGTATGGTTAAGTCGGCTTAATGGGTTAGGATACAAGAAGGGAGCGGTATTCAGTGATTAAAGGGCAGTCATAAAGCTTGAAAGATTTCGGACTAACGGTGCTGAAGTGGTTCAGATCTCTGTGTTGAAGCTTCGTCCTAATAGCTCAGGGTTATAAGCAAGGAGGATCAATCAAAGGTAAGAGAACAGCCCAGTAGTTGGGAAAAGTGGGATGTTGGTGGTAGAGACTTGGGGGCCAATTCCAAGCAGTAACAGGCAATCAAAAGTGGCAAAAGACATGTCGTCCCTAGTATTCGAACGTTAGTCCCCAATGTCGTGCAGAAGAGACACATACCATTACTCCAGCGGTAAGCCAACCAGCCACACGATTTTATTAGCTTGAATTATGGGGTATTATTAGAGAGTAATTCAGATGGGCTGTGGGGATTAGTGTTTTATCCGTTGAGCTAAAAGTTAGCGATGCAGCAATCCACAGACTGACGTTGCACACCTTCGGCAGCTCAGCTTGCAGGGAGAGAATTATATAACATTAGTTAAAGGCAAACAGGAGACCGAATAGTCAAAGGATAATTCAACGCATGAAGCAAAGAAAAAAATAATTCACACGGGAGTTACGCATATATTATCAAATGTGTTTCATTGGCTCGTAAACCTTACGGCAAAGCAATGCAAAGTTGCAGCGTAGCATTATTTGGTTTAATCCTCACTCGGAAGTGTGGAAATACTGGGTTACAAGCCCATTCAGGCGGCCAGCAAGGATTAGTGATGCATTTATGGTGATGAAAGCTAGGGGAAAAGAAGGCTAGGGGATGGTGGCGTACAGCCTTGGGAGATGAACGTAAGGTGAGGTAAGACTCAGGCAGGTAATAAGTGTGTACCAGGAGGCCCGGCAGTCAAGAGCAAGTGTGAAGCGGAAGGCGATAAAACCCTCACGTCGAGAGTATCAAACGTTTACCCAGGGTCAAGACCATATGAACTTATGTTGAGGGACATCACACACACACACACACACAACCACAAGTACACACACGCACGCACGCACGCACGCACGCACCTCAATCTCCTCGTGTCGTTGATAAAGGCTATCGAGGATGTATAGTCAGTTGATAATTACGTTGTGTTCCCTACACACGTGTTTTCCTTACCCTAGGGTTACAAGCCCTATAGTACCTAGGCTCCTGACCGTTTAGGTAACGAGACTAAGACCTGGCCTTTTGCGACTGAGGTTACTATGTCCATTGTGAATGCACCCACACATTTTTGATCATGTTCTACCAAGCAGCCGTGAAGATAATTCTTATGAACGGTCCCCCAAGTCGCACAAAATGACGAAAGGCGTAAAGGGTTATGCACAAATGGTGCACTCACCATCAGTGAGCGTTATTGACTGGGCATAAGGTACTTGACCCCTAAAAATAGTGCAGGCACAGACGAGCCGCAATGAACGGTAGCCAAAACGTGATCAGCATTTGACCGTGGCACCCGCTGCTTCGATGCCTTCATTGCTGCTATCCTGCTGCGAAGTAGTGCAATTTCCTCGTCTTTAGAGTCAGATCGGTCTAGCGACTGGGAACAAACATTGGATTCGGTTTTCATCGGTGAGAATACGGCACCAGAGTTACTGGTCGTCTGCTGCGGAAAACGTTCGAACGCAGCGTCTGCCTTGGTAGCTAAGTCTTTCAAGGGTGCATCTATAAACATGGACAGCATTACCGGCAATGGCTCTGGGAGACGTGCAAACCACAGCTCCTTTATCCCTTCTTCGCTCAAGAATAAGGGACCAGAGATGCGCTGAAGTTCGCGGAGCAATGCCGACGGCTTGCGATCTCCAAGCTTGAGAGCATTGAGCTGCTCAAGTCGTGTTCGTGCGCTAGGTCGTAACTCTTTCAAAATCGCTTGCTTCATAGTTTCATACTTTGCCTCATTCGATGGGCAGAGTAGAATGTCCTCAATCAGCGTCACTACCGACGGAGGGAGGCGTGGGACGAGCTGATTGTACCTTGGACGGTCCGCCGTTATGCCCTTATTTTCTAGTTCGATCTCGAATATCTTAAACCAAACTTCTGAACTGTGTTCCATGAAACTTGGAACAGCCAAAGTAAGCATAGTTACGCTGTGAAACGACTCAGATGCAACTCTCGAAATGTGAGTCGAAAGATAAAGAATGAACAAAATACGATAAAAGTACTAAAATTACGCAAGAAACAAATGAATATAGGTATATAATCGAGAAAAAGGAACGAACTCACCAAAAAATCCAAACGAGAAAAAAAAAGTTGAATTCGCGCGTGCAAATCGGGGTCACCATAGTGCGTTGCACATATGTAGTCTTGCTGAAGCCTTGGCTTTTCTTACACACAAGACAAACCAAACACCCTTCCACGATCAACCTCCACGCACAATGAATCGCAGAACAGGCACCTACTATGTGACTTAAAGTAGGTGATGGTGAGATGTTTAAACGTCGCAGAACCCACCAGCCATTCGTTAAAAGGTAAACATGGCGAGGAACAGACCCGTAGGGCTGAACTTTCTCCCAATTACTACTACATGTTTTTCATAAAATCTATGTTCACCGCATGCAGAGCAACCTCACGTAGTGTGAGAAACATTTAACCAAACACAGATGTTCGCTTAGTAAGCCACATTCAAGTAGATTCTTCTGTCAACGCCCGCAGTGTTCCGGAAAAAACTCGGGCAGCTAAACAAAAGCGAAAATCCGAACCACGCGAAACACGTCAAGATGAGATAAAGAAAGTGGTGTTGGTTCATGTTGTACAAGAATTAAAGCGTGACCATAACATTGAAGGACAAAAGCACGACATCAAAGAATGGAGGTTAATCGCGGAGTTCTATCACATGCAATTCATTCTACCTTTCGACGTCACACTTCTAGCTTTCTTCACAAACCACAACAGTAGCAAGCTAAAATATTTAAGGTTGCCTTGTCTACGGCCGAGATGGTATCAGTATCTGTCCAAATGTGGCATGATGGCAGAAAAGCTGGGCCATCAAAAATTAGGTTATTATCATTCCCACAAACAGTACAGCTCTGAGTACAGATGAGCCAGACTCGGCTGTTGCTACTTCAGATCAGCATCCTTATACACGTTACCTAGAGATGTAACGAACCTCAGCTACTGTGCTGCAATACATAAAAAATAAATAACTTGCCTGTGGCGTGCCGTAGTTGACTTCAACTTAACCATCCGCGTCCATCCAAGTTTTACATGATGGACGAGGCTGACAAGTACACCTGTACCCAGGTGTACCTGCCTACGGTCATCACGATGGCAGTGCACACCCAGGTGGCCGATTGAGACATTGAGGTAGCTCAACATCTACTATTGGACAGTTGGCAATTTAGTGCTCTCTCCACTCACCTGAAGGCGTGACTCTTGGTCCCCGAGTAACACAGTAAAAAGGGACAAGACTTCTGGGACTAGCTTTATGTGCCCTAATGGTACATAGGGAATGGGGACTGAGACAAGAAAACTGCACTGACGTAACGCTTTCCAAGCGTGACCCTTGTGCACATAATCTTCGCAATATTATGGCTTCATTACAATTGCGCTTTTACATGGGCCTCGCTTATATCAGTCACTGTAATAACATGGTCTACACATCGCTGTCCACGTGGCGCAAGGGGATAAAGTTTGCAAACCTGCAGTGTACATTCGGCACCTTAGGTGCTTCCATGTGAAGCGAGAATGAACATGTTCAGAAGTTGAACATAGATCAAGTTTTAAACGATTTCACGTGACAAGACAAAATCTAAATTGGAAAGGAACAGAGCAGAATAGTTATTAAGGCACAGAATCTGCATTCAGATCCCGAACACTCAAAACTTGCCTCAAGACAAAGCAAAGTTTTAGAACTGTGGGTCTTCTATTCGAACATGTCACAACATCGGGCAGTCGGATTAGTTTCCACTATCCTTTATCAACAATATCGCGCCTACCACCTGCAGCTAGTAACCCAACACTCCTGTTTGGTCGGTAGAAATTTCGTTCCTTACATTGAGTTTATTAAGTTAAAGAGAGCAGAAGGGAAAGATTTTGTTAGCTCTATTGATTCCTAATCAGCCTGGGTTTGATGTTCGTCGTTACGTTACGACGTTCCTCGAGGGTTAGTCGCGGTTGCAGTGACGGTAGCATGATTCTAGCTTTCTCTCAGTATCTCTCCACACACAAATGTATAAAAAGCACAGTGGTGAACGCACTAATCATCGCAATATTTCATAGACTAGTAGACTCATATAAACGATAAAAGCTACGCAACAATGTGATAAAGGGCCATACGTAGACTACTGATTGTTCACATTTCACGCTAGAACCTTATAGTTTTGACTTTTCTTTGCTATTTGATATCCCGTGGCCGTGTAAAGATATTGTTTTTTATCAAATCTATAATTATTAATACAGGGAAGTATTCAGTGTGTCAGTCTGCTTGAAGCTGATACGGCTATATGCCTTCATCGTCCATGCGCTTGCAAGATAAACCAGGGCACGGTATAGAAAATAGTACTTACTTTCTATAATAAAATGCTGCATATCTATGGTATATCACTGACATAGTCAGGAAGCAATGGCTTTTGGATGCTTCATGACTGAATGGTTGGGTCCAACATTGGGTAATTATGGTGGCATCCTGCAATTTATAAATCTTAAGAGACTCAGGACTAAAATTGGCATAATTTGCACCTACCAATCATTGAGCACATGATGCACATTGGATGGTTCCACAGCTTTGCGATCATCAGTGTCTAACTTGTGCGTAGGTGGTCTCCTGATTAATTTAGCCTAGTTATTGTGGGGATTGCAAACGGTGTACCATTTTTGACCTCCCCATCGTTTATACGGCATCCACTACAACGAGTTCTAATGCGCGTATGCAGAGTTGAAGAGAACCGAGTCGCATGCAGCGTTCATCGACCTCAACTAGTATTCGAATTTTAACGCTTGTTGAAGCAAAGACGGAAATTTGCATATTATAGAAATGTTTACGACGCAGTCAGTATCCCCAAACCTACTGGAAGTCACTAAGGCATCGTCACTTTCAGCCAACTTAAAAATCCCTGAAGCGTCATGCCCACAATCTGTTGGGAGCATTTCATTCACGAGTTCCGCAGATGAAAAGCATTTTCTCACCTTTTCAAACTAGTGTAGAGGAGCTTAGTACAGACTCCTGTGCGTCTTTCCAACGATACGCTGAACAAGTATGTGCAACTTCAGGTGATAAGAAGTGCACAAAGCTGTTGACAAACCTGTACCCGACGGCAACAGAAACGAATCTTTTAGTGCAGCCAAAGAATTTGTTCAAAATCTATCTAGCCTGCAATTAAACCAGCTGCTAATAAAGTTAATTAAATGCGGTTCAACACTTCGCCACTCTTAACCGGGTTATGCGGAAGTCCATCTTGATTTAAATGTTACGGACGCATTGACTATCTAAACATGCCATCTTTCTCTCGCAACCTGCTTTGAGTTAGCCTGAACTTTGAGTTGGAGTAAGCCCTCCACACACACGCAAAGCCCGCTTTGACCATTTCCACTCTTCGCCTTTCCCTCAGCGACACTAGCCAAGCCTGACTTTACTCGCGGTACTTGGCTACTGTGACTTTGGCCTGAATGGACTGGTTGATTTAGTTACCGTGTGCCTGTGAACATAGCTCTGTCAGTTTGTTCATGTGAGTTACACGCCTCGGTGCGCTAGTCCTATGAGCTGCGTTGTTTCTGTCTATTATACCTTAAGAAAGGATTCGCTGTTCGCCATTGGTCTAGGCAATGCTAAGGTCAGTGTTTGATCTATTATTTCAATCCATAGTAAACATAGCGTCGTCGTTATTCCCGGCTTCAGTTTCTCAATGACTCGGAGAGTCTACGAGTCGCTCAAAACCAAGAGCGTACTGTCGGTAACAAAGAATTTTAAAGATCTAATGCACCAACTATCATAATTGACACTTACTACTCACCTTGTCACCGACACTTTCAAATCTACTTTTGTGCGTTTATGCCTACAGTATATGAACCACAGCACTAACTCGGTGAACGTTCTGTATAAGAGACACCAGTACGCTGTCAAAGAACTGAGATGGAACACCGAATCGATCCTTTCCTGACTAGACACGCACTGGTGGACAAATCGGACTACGTCTAATTACTGCACACAAATCTTCAGGATACTATCGATTTCTCGCAAGACACAGTACGAAATACACGCAACGACACATGAGGAGCAAAAAATCCAAAGCCCGTTGAAGGAAATTGCCAATTTAAGGAAAGGGACTAACAAGAATATGTTGGCCACTTTTAGTTTCCACACATAATTCACAATTATTCATAGTAGAAAACAGCTGTGTGAACGAGGTTTAAAAAGGAATGCGTTTTAGAGCTTAATTTCTGCATTTGGTGAAGCAAGTGTAAATTCTTCCTCGAAGTTTTCAAGCTCATTACATAAAAAGTTGTTAAAATTAAGTATCTCTGCTCCTAATTGACTTAGAGAATTCATTCAAGTTGTAACTTGGTCTATACTTCTTCTATAAACCTAGTTTTCGTGGTACACAGCATGAAAGAAAAGATTTCATTGGTCAGTTTATAGAGGACACGTTTCGTTCAGGTAATCAGCGCTCTCGTTTCATTACGGCATACAGGTCGCTAAGTCACGGCGTCGATCATTGTCTGCTGTTATGCAGAAAAAGCCATTTTACAACCGTGGAAAAAGGTCTCTAATTATGGGCAAAAGAAAGATGAACCGATGTGACAGACCAAGAAAACGTATACTGCATGGCAGTTGGTACTCTAAGAAGTAGGAACAAGAAGCTGGAAGTGATGCCATTTGTAATAGTTATGAAAAAACCAACCAACGTCGGATTCTAGAATCAAACCGGGACCTCAAACCTCGCAGGCTGAGTTTGATAAAACTGAGTAATTCACTGGCTTTCATTTTTTGACGTTTATCATGTCAATAACTTTGTAAACACGTTATGTACAGTCAGTGTAGACAACCTCTGAGCGAGAACAAATTCCATGTAACTGAAGAGAGGGGCTTGCTTGCCTCAACGTTTACTTTCCACGGTCGAGATCAATATACCGGTTCTTTATGTCCTCTGTAAAATTTGGGAATGTATATCTAGTCAATCTTAGGTATGCAGCTGCTCTCTTTGTTATTGGAAGGAACTTTATGCATGATAAGAAATTTCTTGGCAATATGAACATGCTAAGCAGTGTGCATAAACGCAGCTAGTCTCTTCATAAGAAGATAATTCTTCAGCCCAAAAGGAAGGTAGTATATACAAATATTCAGAAGGTTGCAACTGAGCTTAAGGGAATGAAAGGAGAAGCCATAACAGTTTCCAATGATGGCACATGGGAGAGAAGGGGGTTCCAGAGCCATGCTGGTGTAGTCAGTATGTTAAAAATAGATGGAGACAACGCAAAAGTTTTGCACACTGCACTCCTGAGTAATTATTGCAACCCTTGTGTAAAACACAAGAAGATATAAACTAAGGCCGAGTTACAGGGATGGAAGCTTTCCAATGTTCAGAACTCTGAAATGAATCACAATAGATCTGCAAGCAGCATGGAACCAGCTGGAGGACTAGAAATGTTCAGGTGGAGTGAAGAGTTGTGTGGTCTGCGCCATGTTTGCTTTCTTGGAGATGGAGACTGTAAATCATTCCCATCAGTTGTAAATGCAGAATCCTCAATGTATACCGGTATTGATGCTGCAAAACTGGAATGTTGTGCGCATGTGCAGAAGTGAATAGAGAGACACCTAGCTAATAAGGTATGGCAGTTGAAGAAAACCTTAACGCACAAGGGCAATAGTTTTCAAGGTATTGGTGGGAGACGCTATCTGACAAAATGGCAATTCTAAAGATTCCAGGACATTGTGGTGCTGCAACACCTAGAAACACCAACAAGGTTCCAGATGCGAAAAGAAATCTTGACTATATGGGAGCACAGGAACCATTACCACATCAACTGTGGAGATTGTGACCCTCCAGGAATCAGACTGCCTCAGGTCCTGGTAGAATTGCTTTCCCTCACAATGTCTGTGAGGCCATTAGACCTGTCTTTGAAACCATCACCAGTGAGACATTACAGTCAAAGTGTGCTCATGGAGGGACACAAAATACAACTGAGGATTTGCATAATTCCATTTGGCAAAGATGTCCAAAGACTGGTTTTTTGGAATGCCTAGATGAACACGCATTTTATGACGCTACAGTACTTTTTAATGCTAGAGTGGTTGGCTATCTATATCTGGATGGTGGGTATGCCCGCTGGATTCGATACCAAACTGTGTTTTAATGAGCCGGACGGAATAAGAATAAACTCAATGACTAAGGTACCATCGTCAAGTGAACAGCAAGCACGGAGAATAGCGGCTGTGATGAATGAGAAAGACAGAGAGTATTTTTACTTTGCTGGTGCCCATGAGTAGCCCAGGTTATTCCTACTTCATAATTCATATGTTGGAACATCACAAAAATTACGTAAATTTTTTATTCGCTAGATACGGGAGCCTGACTCACATTAGGAATATGTTAAATATTTAAAGGCCATTTTCTCAAAGTAACCCTTTCACACCTATGCGTTAGCGTTGTCAGGATAATATCAAGACTATTGGGCCCAAATGAATAAAATTTGGAGGACATGCTCTTCATTATCATCTGCTTGAAACGTGCTACATTCAAGGGTCTTACATTTGCGGGCTACGTGTAAATTGTGTTTAAATTTTTGTAACTTTTGGACATAAGTGTAAGCAAATCTAACAAATACACAGACCTGGGTCTAGTGTACATTACCACCTAACCACATCTGAGCAGCTGTACAAAATTTTAACTAGATACATAGAACGGATTTTAGCGGGAATGACAACGCCACTACAATAAATTTACTTATCACCGAAATAGGTATCTTTCTATAAAGGAAGTAGTTATGAAATAAACAAAGCAAACTTAGCGTCGTTTATGATTTTTCAGCTTGTTTCTTCCCATTAAATATCTTACGTGCCGCACTATTTGAGTAGCTAGCTCCAGTCGGATCACAGCCAGCACAACTCTATGGTTTAGCCAAAGTGCAAAGACAGCACGTCACCAAGCGCCCGCTTATTGACATGTTTGCATCCGCTTTATACTTGGTCGTGAAATGGATTATGGAGTTTATGGAGTCAATAAGTAAAGCCTTGTGTATTCATGCCTTTAAAGATCCCTTTGATTTTGTTCTACTGGTAAACTGTTGCGATTAGATGAGAAGTTTTGTGCTGTCGTCTGACATCGAGTCACTTGCCACAAACCTTTAGTTCCTGGAACCAGTTGATTTCATATGTAAAAAAGTGAAATGAAACCATGTAGTTATTGTAGAAACTGATGCTACTATGAATTTGAGACAGACTAGTTACTTGCATGATGCTATTAAAAACAGACAGATGGGGTTGCAACGGAATCTCCCCCTAAGACCCTTGATTGCTGATGTTTTCCCTGCCAAGTTGGAAAGCAGGCCTCTCCTGCTCATCATTGGTCGCTTGATTCCTGCTGGTGGTACATGGTTTATACCGTAATTTTTGAGTCAAACGTTGACCTTGGCCTTCTGCTAAGTTGGTTCAATAGCGCGCACTCTTCGTCAAAGTTCACAAATGAAATTTAAAACAAACAACTACTGACTTTCCTGGATATCTTACTCAGCAGATGAGAGGATGGTCCATTCCAGAGGACAGTCCATCAGAACTCTACTCGAATAGGCCAACGCACACATAATTTTGCTTCCTTTTACTCTTAAGTACAAAGAAAAGTTAGTTATTTGCCTGTATTACTGCGCCAACAAAACTTTTAGTCTAGAAACTCTGGAAAGCGAAAAGTATCGCATCGTTGGAACACTAGCACCTAACGCTTGCCCCGCTCCCTTCATTCAAAATCAGGAGGTCGTTTGTGACCGACTGGAAACGGCTGTAACTGTGCCGAAAAATCTTTTTCCATCCCTTTATTTTCAACGCGACGCACATGTCTAGTTAATAAACAGAAGACTCTTAAATGCGGTCCCTAACTCATTTCATTCTGCTTACCCACATGTCATTGCAGAAACTGCCCGGTTTAATAAGCAACGACTTAAGGGCCAGTCCGAATCCATTACCCGATATAAATTTACTTGCAGCTGTGGTGTAAGTTACCTCCGGCTCACGACCAGGGCCTCGGTGAAATGGATTTCAGGACATTGCCTAGCATTATTGTGAAAAAATATGCGTAGAGGCATCAACAACTCTGTTGGAACATTTAGTTCAAAGTGAGCTCAAGCGGTGAACAAGGAAGTTCCAACTAGTGTTACCACGATCTTAAACGCCTAGCAAGAGGCCAGAAAACCCCTACTAAGAAGGGCCGATGCTATCACGATCACGCCAATGCAACCTTAGTTGTGCGGCCAGAGGAACCTAGTCCAGCCGTTTCTGTTGCTATGGTCATAGTTTCCCTGTGAGCACTTTTCACCTCCTTCGCAGGGCGTGAAACAATTGCCCTTCCTCCCCTCGAACAGACGAACTCCCTGTGTTTTGTGTGCGTCTGTGTGTGCGCCTGTGCGTGATTGTCCCCATCTATTAAAGCGTCAGATGCGATAAAAATGCAGTCGGTCTGAAGATGACCAGGAATTAGATAGCTTTCCTAGCCAACTGCAATGTTTGACCCAGATTTACCCAGATGGCTTCGACAGCGGCCAAATTCCGGCTCACCATCAACACAAGCAAAACTGTCACTTTCAGCTTTCACGTGATGTGTAATCTTCAATATCCCTGCAAATCAGCATTGGTGCTGAAGTATTGCAAACCACGTCTCATTTCTGCTACCTTGGGAGTGTGATGTCGACTGATCACCAGCTTCACATTCTGATTCGTATCCGCGTCTCGCATGCAGCGACGGCATTCGGGTAGCTAGAGTACCGAGTGTAAAATAACCATCAGCTTACCATTGGCACGAAGCTTATGGTGTACAAATGCGCCGTGCTGTACGTTTTTCTAGACGGCAGCGAAACGTGGACGATGTACCGGCGGGATTTGCGATATCTCGAGCGGTTCCATCAGCAATGTTTGCGACGGATTCTGCGCATCATCTGGGGAGACAGAGTTGCGGACACGGATCTGTCTCGAGAAAGTGGAATGTGTGCAATGGACTGCATACTTTTGCTGAGATAGCTGAGGTGGATTGGACATGTGAGCCGTATGGGCTCGACGCGAGTTCCGAAAGAACTATTATATGGTCAGCTGAGTATTAGGAAGCGGCATGTGGAGAAACCCAAGCATCGTTACCAGGACATGATCAAAGTGGGCCTCCCACGTTCTAATCTTGGTTTCAGGTCTTGGGAATCGAAAGAAGATGATCGGCGTGCATGCGCGATCTGATCACGAAGGAAGTTGCCGAGGTACAGAGAAAGATTTCATGCATGTGAAGAAGAGGCGCAAGTACGTAATCAGCAGGCACCGATAGGTTGTACTCCAGCGACATCGAGTGCATGGTGCTGTAGCACATGCAGTCATGTGTGCCTGAGTAAGGCAGACCTAGTAAGTCATGGGCGGAGCCACACGGGGCCAACACAGAAGCGATGACTAGTCCTACGTAGAACGTAAGCAGAACCGGTATAGCTTGTGTAGGTATGCTGCATTCGATTTGCTAACTGCTTGCAGGCATGCTTGGCCTCTATATTTTAGGTAGTGGGTTTGCTATATTGCCTCATTATTGCCTACGTGAACTGTCTTCTATTAACGTGCACACGGCGCTAAGGGACTTTCAGTTAAACGTGGTAACATTTTTGTGTTTGTAGCGTTTTCCTAGAATAAATTTTAAGACATCCTGAAACTATAGCGGCTATTTTGGCAAGTAATTTGTTTCATATGCTCATTTAGTGAAGAGTTATGTCCCTGTATCTGTATGCAGTAATCGATTTATTTTATTTGATGTCGTCGTTCCAAGTGATTGTCTGTTGCTTGATATCCCCTGTGTGGCTTCGCTTGATGTGCATGTTGACAAGGTGCCTACCTGTCTATTACCCACTACCTCGTCCATCTGGCTCCAGGAGACAGTTGGACGTTGCTGGAGGGGACGGGGTGCACGATCCTTGTGGCCGCGTTAGACTCGAAGAGTGGTTCCATGCACAGTGTGGAGCGAACTACGGTCCAGCCACCGCCTTGTGTGCGCTTGATTCCCCAAATACAGCCGGCTTGTTTTGGCCTGTGAAGGAGTGTGGGTCGGCTCCGTTGATGAAGCGTGAATCCTGTCCATATACCTCCCGGTCTTATTCCTTCGGATTTACACTGGATATGGGGTGTGTGCATGGAACTGTGGGTGGTGTAGCGCACGCCACCCGTGTTTCCTCTGTAGGAGCAGGCGTCCTGTGGCTGGCCACAATGACAGGCAAATCCGAAACCGGATCCTGCCAACCACGGATATATAAATATATGTATAGGCCTGATTAGATCTGCCAAAAAGAAAATCTTCGCTGAATTAAATTGTATTATGAACACGCCAGAACCCCCCGCAGCGGATTTTGTCTTTTCCCTCAATGAACGGAAAATGGATACAGTTTTATTACTTTCTTCATGGTAGGTAAATAACCATGCGTACTCGCAGGGTCTTCTAAGATTATTGGTAAACGTAGTGAGCGAATGGCGCCTGTTGGACTCGCCGGGGAGGGAAGACAACCTAGATGTTGTTCACATAGCACAGTTGATCCATGTCACCGAGGAACGTTTGCAGCAACTCCAACAATGAACTGAGGAGGACGAACTATGCAATCTTCTGAAGAAAACCATGCCAAGAAAATATTGTCCAATGATCTGACTCCGTTCTGCCTTTGCTGCAACTATTTCACTGCCATAGACAGATTAATATTCATGGGCTAGCAAACAATAGTTCTGATGACAAAGCAACGTTCGATGCTGGAGCTGGTACACTGTGCAAAGTTGGGAATCAACTTATGCATGACCAAAGCAAATGAGCCGTTTTTCTGACCGGGAATGACCAGTCAGCTACGTGCTTACATATCGAAGCGTTCGACTAGCAGAGTACATAATGTGTGCCAACCGAAAGGGCTGATTGTGCTTCGTGATTTTCCTCATAGGTCCGGAAAGGTGATTGCACTTGACATTTTTGCACACGACGAAGAGGGTTATTTGGTTGAGATCGATTACTTCAGTCACTATTTCGAGATTGATGCTTTTATAGCGACCAGCACACATGCCGTGGTGAACAAATTACGGTGGCAATTCACTAGCCATGCAATACCCGAGGTGCTTATTTCCGACAACGAGCCGCAATGTATTAGCGCAGGTTCCGTACTGTTAGCAAGAAATGGGGGTCTCGTCCTCAGCTCACCCCTCTATACCCGACTAATCAACTCAAAGGACTGCCGGCGGTGAAGGATACAAATGCTCACTATAGCGAAAGAGGCCCACGAATTTCCCTACTTAAAGCTACAGAAACAAAGAAACACACCATCGAGCGAGTTTGGAACAAGTCAGGTGCAACAACTATTCAGTTACATAACAATAATGCTGTTACCAACGGCCACAATTCTATTACAGGTCAATATATCGTCAGCGTTTCGCTGTAAGTCACCAACCTCTGGTTGCATACTAAACGTGCGCGCCTCCGTCACAGAGTTTTGCGTGTTCCACTTTATCTAGCGCCGTCATCATTCACTTATTCGAATCAGAATAACGCCCATGTTCAGTGAGCATGTTTACAGAATTAGTTCCTACGAAAAGTGTTTTGTGCTACCCAAGTTGTTTTGGAGCGCTTCATGCTTATATCCTGATGCACCGCACTGATAATTTTAACAGTTTTCACTACTGCGATACTGTGATCTATCGAGGATTCGCCGTGTTATCTGGTCGTCCTGGAAATACATCTCTAGGATCATTTCTAACGAAACTAGGAATCAAGTTATGGTTTCAACTGCATTTGCCCATCCCTAGCATTTTCCACTGTCAGCTACCCACTACAAGCCATTTCCAAAAGCTTTGTCATATAGGAACCAGTGTGGATCAATAAGCTAGCCTAACTCCGTGCACGTGTGTCCTCGTGGTGCACACGCGCCGACAGTAACCGAGGTCGAGAGTGCGACTGCGACAAAGAACGCGAACGTCACTTGCCCTCTACCCCAGGTGACCAGACAAGGAAGGCGTTCATTTGCAACAACGGTCCTCAATTGAATTGACTCCATGTAACCGCAAATGTAAGCAGGAATGTATACGATCAGTTAAAGGAGACAGCATTTGTGAATTTTACGGCCTTCCGTTCCATCCCCCTGTGCTGGGTTAAGCCAACTACTATAAGGAGACAAAACAACCTGACTTGTTCGCTCTGGTTTTGCCAAACACGCAGAGCAATCGCAATAGTCAAACGTATACTATCGCTCTTAAAAAGGCATGCAAAACTGACTGAAACAGTTTAGCAAATGGCGATATTCAGGGTTTTGCCATTAGAATCTAACAACACCGATCTTGCTCTACAGCAAACTCCTCAGATCTCTGATCCTAAGTCGAAGGATAAAGTTAGCCCTGCTAACCGCCCGACGGCATCTGCGCCACCTGCTCCGACAATTACTAACCCTTTAAGTAGACAACCCAGATCCAGAGTGATTGCTAGTAACTCAGCTCTAGGCGCCATGGCACACAAGTTGGTCACGACACTGACATCGATAGTCCAGGGCCGGGTGATAATCGCATTGATCGCCTCGATTAAAACGCCTAAAGAGACACGCGTACGTCTAGTTTCTGGACTAAGCACGAGCGATGCGACGCTGTTTTCACAACGTTCTTTAGTGTCTGCGAATAATCCAAGTTAACAACCACAACACACAAAGAGGCATTTGCTGGACAGAAGCACAGTGCGTTAAGGGTCGTGTGCACTAACCTTCTTGGGTCCAGTGCTGACACAACAAAGGGCAAGTTGGTAGATGATCGCAACCACTGGCATTCCATCTGCGGTGCGATTGGTATTCGGCTTGACCCAACTGCTCTACGACGAGTATCGAATCACCCGAATTCAGTGCAATACGGCGAACCCCGCTTTCTTCGAATAAACTTCAATTCAACTGAGGAGATAGAGATAGTCCTGCTCTCGGCGGATCACCTACGCGACTCATTGAGCAGGGTACGCATACTACCCCAGGTTTCTTAGAAAAGACGGTCAAAGGAAAAATAAACGTATGGCGGCCCTTCTTCTAACTGTAGCTAAAAAGGTATTTGTTCATGGTGTTCCTGAACTACTGGTCTCCCCTGATCAAAAAGCGCAAGTACATCACCGACAGCAGTGGTGCTACATCCGTACACTCTCTCCGGACCACGATATTGCTAAAGCACAAACGAGGATTCCTCCCTCTCTAAAGTACAAGGGCTTCAGTCCAAAAACATTGAAAGTCGTGCTACACTCTGATGAAATGACAGAAGTCCTATTGGATTGCACTTTGAAGCATCCCTCCAGGTGACCTGCCTAGAGTGCGCTAAACATAACTGACGCATAGCCACCAGATTTCAGCACTTCTTCAGAACCTGCAACTTCTGTAATATATTTGCCTCCACAATCCTACAGAGTTGTAGAAAATATGACATTAGCGAATCTTGACGGGACAGAGCGACATACGAGAGAACTCGAGCTGGAATGCTCCATGCTACCATATAGCCTGACTGAAATTCAAGAACAAATGACCCGAGCAAAAATTGATTAGCGGTCAACCGACGAACAATCAGTCGATAATTAAACACGAATCGTCTCCCGCCCACATACTCCTGAATTCAAAAACCAGCATGTTCGTATGGTAACGCCCAAGGTCTTCTTAGTAATTTGCCGAACTTCAAGAAAGCCAGGCGTCAAGACCTCAGGCTCTCATTATAATTGCGCAGACCAGGTTAAACCTTGAGATAGCAGATTCTGAAGTCAATTTACCTGGTCTGTCACTGTTTCGGCATGTTAGAGCTGGAATAGGTCTGGGGTAATTCTATATTACATGCTTAACCTATGATGGGGAGTAATTGACCTCCCAGAGATCTGTGCCCCAGATTCGCTTTAGTGTCAGCTATGGTT